>OY728132.1:544295277-545545277 GCA_963277665.1 Viscum album
GTTTTCATCCCCTGGCCTATGAAAGGTGGGGTTGGGGTAGTTACGACACGGGCCCCGGGGGACGGGTCGTGACAAATATCACAAAATATTATTCCCAAATTAATCTTTTATAGATATAATTAATTTAAAATTAATCCTTATAACCTATGGAAGTATAAAATATTATAATAGTGAGATAAAATAATTATTAAGGGTAAATAAAATTATTAAAAATTGAATGTCATCAGTAATCATAAGACGCTCAAATGGTAATCATTAAATAATCAATGTGAAAGAACATATAATATAGTTTCTCATAACCATAAAAACATGAAACAAAAAAAATTATTTTTCATAATGCATTAATAAAGTAAATAGTCATTGAAATCAATAATAATGTCCTCTGTGATGTGAATCTTAATAAAAGGAAGCATTAAATCCTCAAATAACTCAGAAATAATTTTTTTTTGTATCTTGGAATATTTTATTAATAACATATGTTGAATCATATAAGTAATAAAAATAACAATACTCTATGCATTAGTGAGATATATCCGGATCACCCATTAAAAATGTATATTTTTCTCAACTATCATATGAGTCATTTCAATCTTACCCATAATCAGGAGATATATCCACTTAACCCATAATACTAAATTTCTCCTATGTACCATACATGAATATAAAACTTTTAGCCTTTCATTTTTATCATAGTTATTTTAAAAAAATCATACATTACATTATAACATGATTTACAAGTGCAAAGAAAATAGGTTTCACGAAAATTTATTTAAAATAATTATCCTAATCCATCTATGGAAAAAAATATTGTTGGGATCATAACATCATAATCCCAGTGAAGAAAATGATTCATTTGAGGTCACTGACATAAATGAAAACACATTTAAAATAATAATTAAAACATTTCATTGAAACATAGGAAAATACACTTTAATTTTTGTGAAATTTTATATCAAATTCCAACATATTTTGAAATAAAAATTCACTGAAATTTAAAATTGAAACATATAATTTATAATTAAAATAAGAACAAAAATAAACGTTATAAAATTAATTTATTTCATATATGTTAAGAATAAACATTATTATCCTAGTTTTTTTAAAATATAGTCAAAAGTGAATCATTCTAATATATTTAATAATTTTTTTAGAAGAAATTATATTATATTGTAAATAATAATGGAAAATTACTTTAGGAAATAATTTATCTTTATTAAATAAATTTATTGAAATAATATAATTATTTAGGAGGAAGAATTTGGTTATAATTATTTAATTCTTTTAAAAAACATTACAAATTATTTACTCCCTTTTAAAACCAAAAAACATTGTAATCAAGAACATAAGAAGGAACATAAATTGCCATGAGTATAGGATAAGTAATGATATTATATGACCTGAGGTGGAAGATACACCATATTAATGAATATTGGTGAAATAATAAAAATAAGTCTCAAAGAAGAATGTTTGAGTCGAGAAACACATCCAACTTCGGTAATGATTGAAGAAAATCCATTAAATGATGTAACATAATATGATTCTATAATACCCATAATTTATAATTAATTAATATGTGAGAACACATTCATGGGTCAATAATTACACTATATAAAATTAAAAGTGGCGTATAACATGAATTATGTCTCAAATAATATAAATAGAGAACATGAAAACTATTTAAACATTAAAAATTATGAATAAATATGAGATGAAGGAGAGAAAATTGAGAAAACGTGAAATATGATGAAAAAAATTAATTCAAGACTTAATATCTCATTATAAAAAACACATACATTATAAATTTATTTTAGTTCATATTATAAGACATGTCTCAAAGAAATAATGTTGAGATGGATAATCATTATAATAATCATATTACTGAAGTTATAATTAATCAATGATGATATTATGTGTAACAACTATAAAATACATGAAACATGTTTAAATACAACATAATAAAATCACAGGTTATTTCACCCATAATCATGGAATAACATAGTCAGTGAAGTAGAAGTATAACCCAACGAATGAAAATTTAGTAAAGAAACCTCATACTAATTTAGTATCATATAAATCAAATCCCTTGGCAGATATAAAAATACATTTACCTTAAAATACCATTATTTATGAACTATTAATGTAAAATACCATTATATTCACATTATAAATTAAATTAGGGTTATAACCTTAAAATTCCTTCAAAACAAGGGAAATTGAGACTAAATCCATTACCTCATGTTTAGACATTCTATGTATTTCCTTTAATACCCATATAATAATATTATAGAAATTATTTACTTTATTAAGAATAATTTATATCATGGATATCTTATCCTAAAAAATCTATTTATTTTATTTTATATATACATTTATTAAATTATTAGTTAAGTCGACATCAAGTGTATTTTATAATGTTTGTTTAATAATTTTAAAACATATTTGGAATATTAACTATTTTTAAGGGGTAATTATTTCATAATATATTGAATTTAAATCATGAAATAATTATCATTTTTATGAATTTAGTGTACTTTTAGAAAAAATTATTTAAAATGGTTTTGAAAATTGAATTATGATAAAATCATTGAGAATATAGGTCATACATACACATGAGTAACGTTTTTATTTTTCAATGAACATGAAGGAAAAAAGGTAATTGTTATTTTATCTTTTAAGAATTTTTTATAAATAATAAATATTATATTATATATTTAAATAATTTATATATAAATATCATCCATGTGAAGTGATGATGAAATTTGAACCACATTACATCGTATATGTGGTAATCCACACATACCCATGAATGGTGTTATTACTTTTATATGGATAGACATGTAAGAATATAGATGATATATTATATTTAAATAATTTTAATTACTAATTTAATATCATATATATATATATATATTAAATCCATAATGAAAACTACCTGTGTGAAGTGGTGATGGAAAGTGAATTACATTGGTTTGTGAGGCAGTATGGCATCGTCCACAAGAATGGTGGTATCATTTTAAATTTTATGAATCTAGAGATAGATACAGATTGTGAAATTAAAATAATAACACAAAATTATGTATAGGATACTTATGTTAATATTTAGTCTTATTTAAGAATATTTTAAGGAGTTAGAAGAAGAACTCAAACCAAACATCTGGTAAAAATTTATACATATTTTTTCAGACAACCTCCTTTTCATTACAATATAACCCCGCTAATTTTAGTTTTTCTCACAAAAAATACTCTAGAACGTGGGGAGGAATGTTTTTAAGGTATTTGGGCAGGTCATTGAAGAACTAATATGATGAAAATTATTAATTAATGTATGATAGAGGGTTTGGTTATATAAGATAGGGGAGATATGCCCTTAGAATTTTGATAACATTTAAATTAATATAAATATATTTTATGTAAACAGTGGAAAAATTTATATAAATTCATTGTAGGATAGGGATGAGTGTATATAATCTCATCCAATAATATATGGATAAGTTTAGTTCATTTTCAACCTTATCAATTTGTTTTAGCCCGATGTTAACCCTTTTGTCGAATACAATGATAAAAGCATTATTTACTCATTAGGTGTTATAAAATTTTCTATAAAAGGATAAATGAATAATAAATAACATCTTTTTTATATTTTTAATAATATCCCATTTAGTTTCCTGATGATAATATTTTTAAATATTTAAAACAATTTAATAAATTATTATATATTATAAAATATTGTTAATGTCATTTTTTGATTTATTCTTTTAATTTAACATTAATGGAATTAATATAAATGTTTAGCTAAAAATAAACCTTTATAAATCTATAATATGTTATATTTATCTATAAAATTCATTTGAAACTATAACTCACTAAAAAAATATTTCATTTATTTATTTTCAAATCATTTAACTGATTTCCCTACTTCTTGCACAAGCACTATGTTGGTGACGCATAAGCTTTAAAGATAATTACATCTTTACTAAAAGTAAAATAAATTATTATAACAATTTAATTACACCAAAAATAACCACTAAAATTAATTCTCATCTTATTTTTATCCCTATGTGAACATAAAAGTGAAATTTAACGGTAAGAGGTTCGAATTTATTAATTTTATTTACATGAAAAAACATATAATTCATTTTCATCGAAAAAATTTTAAGAAATTTTATATCATAAATTACTGGATGGTGATGGTAAAATCCTACTCATAAAATAGATTAAATTCATGTTTTTCGGGTTATTTTTAGTCTATATTATATTATTTTTTACATTAATAACTTGATTTACCCTTATTGAGGTGAAACATTTATACTATGATTACTATACATAATGACAAAAAATATGAGGGACCTATTTACCAAATATGGTCCCTATGATTGAAAATATAAAATTACATTTTTAATGATTCAGTTTTTAAAATTGGAATAAATTAATTTACATTCAAAATAAAAAATGTGATTAAAAAATATTTTTAGAAAAATGTGTTTTTAAGCACAAAAATGAACATATACGAAAATTAGGTAAAATGATGAATCCTATAAAATTAAGAAAATAGTTTTTAATATAAGTTTACTTATATTAATTTGATATAAAATTTATTTTTTAAAATATGATTAATGGTTGTTGTTCTAAAATATGAATTTTTCATTATTCACTAAAAATCAATCAAATCATGAAAATCCAGAAAAATAAACCGAAAATAATTTTGATAGAGTGAATTAAAAAAATTTACAACTTTTATAATATTAAATTTTAAAATTTTATAAATTATACATTTAAATAACATCATTTTAGTTCATGTAAACCAAATTTTGTTCTAAACATTGATTTTTTCCTTTCCACTATAAATTTATAATAGTAAAAAATGAATATAACTATATACAATAAAATTAATTATTTCTAAAAAGGTATGAAATTGATTTTATATTTACAATATATAAGATTTTTTATAAAACGATTGATGATACCATTTTTATATGTCTTAAAAATCAAAAATATTGTGAATGAATTATATCATCATCAAGACTGCAATATTTCAATAGATATTATGTGATGAAATATTTTAGAAAACTCAAAAACCCAAGTCATATAAAAAATAGAGTTCTATAGAAACACTTATGTAAAAGGGTTGACTTCTTGAAACCATTGATGATGTAATGTGTGAATCTAGAGGAATAATAAATACTATATCAAACATAAAGAAACAAAATTTTTTGCCCATATATAATCCTAAGTATTAGACACTATGTCACTATAAAATAAAAAGAGTTGAAATATAAAATTGAAACAAAGAAGTAGATAAATAGTTAAATAAATTTGAATAAAACTATTGAAAATGAATGGGATGAGATAAAATAGATATGGAAATAATAGAGAAATCATCTAAGGATCTCCTTCGGTTAATACTTGAATATATGGGGAAAATGGGTTTTAAAATAAATATTTTTAGAAATAGAAATTCATAAATTTAATAATCTATGAATGTTCTGTTTTTTGATACACAGTTTACCAAACCACGACCTAGTAGTGTGAGATAAATTGGAAGGATTTTGATCATCCATAATGTTTGGATTTATAGTTTAAAAACCTACACAAACCATGCATAATTTACTCACACGTAATGGTACATTTCATGGTTACAACTGGATATATAAAACTAAATCTCACAGTCTCCAAAAAATGTATGTATCCCATTAGTGTTCCATTCAAGTTAGAATATTATATGTATAGGGGTACACTACAGTGTTAATTTATAGCATTCACTGACTATAAATCTATAGAACCAGTAAAAAATATGATATGATTAGATTCGGATGTTATAAAGAAACTTTTTTATTATTATTAAAATTTCATATAGAAGTGGAAAAAATATTCTAGTATAATGTTTTAGAGTTAAATATTTTGGGTTTTCATCTATCTTAATAAATGGAAGAAAAAATTACAACCATTCAATGGTATATTGAAATAAAAAATCAATAGAAGAGTTACATACATAATAATTGGAGAAAATTGTTGTTTTATGTTAAAGATAATGTATTCTATTGAATATCTCAATGGAAAAGGGGAATGGGACTTTGGAATAGTTTAAAATTTATATCAAGAATCATCGATCCCTTTTAGATACTTTATTATGTAGAGGTTGTATCATACCACATTATACATCTGGAAAAACATTTAGAAGGGAAAAATTTGTTCTAGGTATCACATTTTTTAAAGTAACAACAAGATAAAAAAATATACTAAAATAAGAGGTTTCAAAAATATAAAAATATAACTTTTTTGTGGAACAACTGGTTCATATGATTGATTATTAAGATGAAATATAAATGAAAGTATATTACTCACCTAGTTAACATTCCCTAGAGATATCATATGTTTGGGAAAGATATAATGGAACCTAAAGCAGTAGTGTGTAAAAGGTATCATCTTCTATTTTAAGTATGAGTAATGAAATTTTGAAGTAATTTATTAAGGGGGTTTTAATGAAAAACTATACATTATTATTTAAAAACTATGTTGGAATTTTTTCCCAAGAAACATCCAACTAAAATGAAAAAAGGATATATTTTATTTTTAAAAAATATTAAAATAAATGATATAAATTAATGGTTTATGAGAATGAAATATAATACGACATTATGAATATTATAAGATGAATAAATCTCCATATAAATATGAAAAAAATTAAATTGAAATAATTAACATCAATGTTTTCCATATAGATCATTAAATAAACTATAAATATATAAAAAAGAAAAGATATTAGATATATGACAAATATTTTATAAATGAAATGAAATATTATGATGAATTAAATTTTTTGGAAGTTTTTAGTTTTATATATTAGACTTAAAATGGGTAATAAGACTATTGATTATATATATAGTAATTGACAATGAATATAACCAATGTGTATATTGAAAATAAAAAATTCAATATATAATAAAATTTATAAAATGAACTATCTTAATATACACCATATATTAATAATTTATGTTAAATAATTTTCATCTATTAAATAATAAAAATATTTTAATATATAATTTATGATCACTCAATACATATATAACTATTTATCATAATGAAAAATTATTTTTTACAAAATTTAATTCACATATATATTATATTTAAATTTGAAATATTTAGGGATTTAAATTGGAAAAATGGATTTGATTTATTTATTTAGGGTATCGAAATATAGTAATATAGGAAATTTATTTTTCTCAACCAAAATAATGTACAAGGGTGCTTTATAAATGACATTTGTAAAATATAAAAATGATAAAATACATTGTATAAGACAACTAATAT
The DNA here is from genome assembly GCA_963277665.1 of Viscum album. Lineage (NCBI taxonomy): Eukaryota > Viridiplantae > Streptophyta > Magnoliopsida > Santalales > Viscaceae > Viscum > Viscum album. Next base: position 544,302,586 of record OY728132.1, read on the forward strand.
ATAATATTTATAAAAAATTAATATCAAAATATTATTAATTATATTCCGACCTCATTTTTTTACAGTTATGATACACTTCAAATTTTAATATTACATTCATAATAATTAAGTAATGAAAAAAAAAGAAAATCATCTACTCATATTAAAATATAAAGAACTTTTCCATTACCAATTACAATGATCATGTATCCTTCTAATTCCTATTGATTCTCATCCGAAATATAACCCATAATGTAATAACCTAAAACCTATTAATAAATAATTTTTGAAATAATTATTTCATGTAAATATTTTTACATGTGATTTCATACCCATGATAATGGTTATGTAGTCATTTATATATTATATATCTAAACATAATATTAATACATGACATGATAAATGATTTTGTATAAATTCATTATTTCTTAATGATATCCATCAAGATGATCATACCTAGTATTTCACTTTAATACCTATGGAAATTAGAATTATAACAAAAGGATGATCTTAGACACTCAACCTATGAAATTTTACATGGAAAACTAAAATGGTCCGATAATGGCATAAACAATATAGTGAAATCAAGCATTGTCATATCAATTAATAATTAATCATTACAAAATTCCTAGATTTCATGTTAATAAATAATCATAAGGAATAAATAAATGATCTCAGGATGATTAAAATGAAGGGAATACATAATACAATAAACCATAAATATATTGGCATGTCCTTGCACCATAACATCATATATAAAGAGTAAGGATCCTCCAATTAACCAATCAGAGAGTATTCATGAGACCTACTAGAATTTTAATGGGACATATAAATTTGGAACCCAATAGTGACTTAAAATATTGATTAATATATATATATATATATAGTAAAATTATATTGGAAATATATGATAAAATTTCCAACTGTAGACATCTTTAATATAATTAGAAATATTTAAAAATATAACTTATCTCACTATGTTTTCCCATATATAAAAAATATTATACAGATATAAAAATTTATTTTATTATTAAATTAGATGCTTAGTATTTCATTGTCAATTACCTTAAAAAATATTATTAATAATTTGTGATTAAATTTTTTAAAATATGTACCCTTACAAAGTGAAGAATATACAATTATAAATATTGGTTACTTATAATGATTCATTTGATCAATGTGTTTAGATGGTGGAATATTTATATTTTTATCAGTAAAATACCAAATAATTTATTAATAAATACTGTATAAACACGTGACTATGTAACTTAAGCTATTTTGTATTCAATTTGTACATAATATTTCTTTAATGATATATCACCAAGTAAATATTCTTTGATAGAAAGGGTGAAGTTCTTCTAAAATAAATTATAATCAACTTAGGGAATGATGGATTCCCCATAAGATATATATATATATATATATAATTTTTCCTAAAGAAGATCCCCTCTTTGAAATAATAAATCCAAAACCTCATAAATATAGAACACAACTGAAGATTTTTTATTATTGGATAATATTGAGTTTTAAAACTCATGGACAAAATTTGATACTATTATGGATTATGAATAATGTAAAATATGATTAAATTGGCGTTTCACACATATATAATATTATAAAAATCACAAATAATTTGATATTTTAGTAATATTTGAATATAAAATTTTGAATTTAAAAGGATACTAATTTGTAAATATCAGTTAATATTGAAAAGAAAGAGAAAAAGGATTATTACTTCTCTTGAGCTTCATAGTATATTTCTAACCCATACAATAAACAAAACACGATAAGGTTTAAGAATAATGTGACAACCTAGGAAGTCATATAAATGAATCAATAATAATTTTAATAAGAAATAACTTTATGGATTCATATTCATCATAGCATGTTTAATAATTTTAACTAATTTTTCAACAAAAAATGAAACATTTTTATTATAATTAAATTATTTTCCACGATATAAATGGTTCTACAAAATAATAAATTTACTTAAATTATATTTTAAAATTTTATAAAAATTAATTAATTTTTCTTATTCAAAACATGAAAATTTATCTGAGTGATTTTTTTTAAAATATTTATTTTTGGATGACTAGTGAAAAATACTGATTTTTATAAAAACAATCTTTTTTTTAAATTATTTATATAACACCATATTTTATTGTACTATATTTAATGTAAAATTATTTCTATATTTGCAAAAAACCCCAAATAATTTCATCAAAATATGTATTATAATTTAATATTTTTATAAATTCATTTGTATGTATAAAAACACATTTTAAAAAAATATTTTTAATACTCTATCCTACAAAAGATAACACAATTATGGGAGCTTGATAATGACTTTTGAGTGCCACCTCTAGTAGGTCATTATTTGGAGATTTTCACCGAGGGTATAAAAAGATCATTAAAATTAGAGGCATTTCCCTCTATAATAATATAGGATTGGGATATATGATGAATCATCCACATGAAATTACACGAACTAATATACAAAAACAAAACCACCCTATAATGAATTTATAGACTAACTAGTATAGATATAAGTGCCTAATGTAAAATACCAAAAGGAAAAGATAAAACAGTGACACAACAACTACCCAAATGTTAAAGCTAGTTATGTGCATCACGATCCACATAACCATCCTAGAAACCTGAAAATCATTTTATGTTTGTATTGTGAGAATACATGTATAATAATTTGGAAAAACAAAGTATCTTGTTCACATGTGTAAGAAGAAAATTAATTCACCCAACATGAAATAGTCGACTAAACAAAACTTAAATAAGTCGACTATCTATAATGGACCATAATTTTTATAGATATATATTACAAAGAAATAGAGGAGTGCTAATTACATAACATAACACAACCACTCCAGAACCATAGAAGATTATTTTTTTTTGAAAACATGGATATATAAACAACTGATTCATAAAAAAATATACATCATCTCCCATTTATTCCATCATAATTGTAACCATTTTTTACACATCTTATATTTTATCTTCATATCATAGGGTAAGAAATATATGAAACAGTTAGATCAGATGCTTAGTAAGGGTAATTAATAGAAATAACATGTGAATAAGTAAATAATAACATGAAAATAACTTTTTAAATTTTTATACTATATAACAAGGATCGTGACATTGAGAAATGGAATAATTCATAAAAGTTCATACATATGAATTTTAAAAAAATTAAATAACATAATTCTTGGGAGTATAACATAAGACTTGAAATTGTTCCATACATATAAAAATAGAAAATAATATTCATATTAGTCAAGGATCATATATAAGACCATCAAAATGGGCAACAACCCTTATTTAACTGAGTTCACTCTTTGTTCAAGTCCTCTCTTAAAATATCGAGTTTAATATCATTCTAGTCCTATGTTATTGATTTGAGTTCACATACCATTACAATCTTAAGTATATCATGAGATATAAATCTTTTCCCAATGAATTTAATAGAGATATATGTCCCACCCATCACATAATGAAAACCATAAATATTTTTTCCAAAATAAAAAATTCATTTATCAAATCAAAATTCATGAAATTAAAAGGGTTTCAATAACATTTCATCACAACATAACTCATGGAGAAGAAATGGGTTTCATAAATTTCATGTAATCACAAACATAAACCAAAAAACATAAGTACATTATTATTGAGAAAATAACCCCATTAAATTATAAGTAACCTCAAATAATGTTATCTTATATAGAAATTAATTTTGAGATTTCACTTAAAATAATTCTTGAGGAAAATATCATTTCCATTTTGAAAACGTTTTTTAGATACGTAATTACAAAGGAAAAAATATTATATGAACATAATAATGGAATATTTTAAATTATTCATCATTACTTTATATATTTAAGAAATCTAAAAAATCTAATCATGTATTATAATTTTAAAAAACATTCATTTTGTACTTTTGATGGAAAAGTCACAAATAACCTCATTCAAAAAATGAAAAAATGATTCCTTAAAAAATGTAGAGTAAAAATTTAATTAAAAAATTATAGAATAATATTAAAAATATTTTATAATTATTTAAGAAACATGTAAATGGAAGATAAATATTCCCCAACAAATACTTACATATGGGCAATTCCAAATAATAATGATATTGTGAAATTTACCCTTACCTTAGGTATGATTTTCTTCATATGTCTAAGAATTTCCTATATAATGGTTTAAAGAATGTTATTTATTTATACCAGAACTATATTCATGTTTATGATATGATATATAATCCTCTAATATCATCTTATCACACTTTTGTTAACAATATTTCATTATTAACTTTCTTTCAGGTGTTAACTTTTTCATTTGTATATGCATGTTTTGTCATATAAGTCTTAGTTATTGTGAATATAATATAGTTCTATCATATCTAGAATTATATTAACGTAATATATATCATATCTATTAATTATATACATTTTTATAATCATTATTTAATGGAGATCATGGAAAATTAACTGCATCGCGGCATGGAGATGGTAGGTCGTACGTAGGAACAAGTGAGGGTATCATTCGATTAATGGTGAAATTCAATAAAATTGGATTGTAATTTTTTTAATAATAAATAATATTTTGTAATTATAATATATATATATATATATATTATTCTCATCATTATACTCTTCCAAATAAGGTGGTGATGAAAAAAATATTACACCATGACGTGGAGATGGTAAGTCGTACATAGGCACGCACGATAATTTTTTTTCAAAGGATGGATAAAAGGTGAAACATTCTTATTAAATAATCATAATAACATATAATAATATGTATGATAATGGAGTTACTACTTTATAATGGAAACAACACATTAAGATAAATTAGAATAAGAAATAATCATGAAGGAATCGGTAAAGACAATGACCTCTTCTTTGATGAACATCCTTTACATATCCTTATAGGGACACTAGGGTTTGCCTTTTGAGAAGTATAGAACCTCTATGTGGCTAGAGAATTTTAGAATAAAAAAAGTTATTTTATTATCTATCATGAAGATTCAATGTGATGTCAAGAAGTGAGGGAGGAGGTTCCCTTTTATAATTGAAGAGAGGGGAACTTTGTAATTTCAAAAAATATTAATTTACAACAAATTAAATCACAATAAAATACCCCTAAAATGAGATTTATTAGAATATAATATTCCATAAATTATTAATATCATCAACCAATCTATTTTGGAAAAGTTTGGGTATTATTTTAATCTTTATTATTTTGATTACCCTTAGTGAAAATATTTTAATTTTAAATAATGTTTTAGAAGTAGTAAAATTAAAACGATATAATTTTTATTAATGTGATTTCAATTAGACCATAAATGAACCATTTAAAAAAATTATACCTTATTATAGTTATTAGTTTTTTAATGAAGATTTAGGATTTTTAAAAAATTTAATAAAATATTATTTTGAAAAAATATATTGATCAGTGGTAATATTTAATCAAGTATAATCATATTCATTGGAAAAAAATACATATTTTTGTGAGTGAAAATATATTTTAAACTTTTATGATTAGTATATATGTCACACCTTTCTCCATAAAGATAATTCCTTTATATATTAAAGGGAAAAACTAATGCAGCTAACTCCAAATCATGAGTTAGGTAAATTTTCTCATGGATTTTAGTTATCATGAGGTATAATATATTACCATATGAGTTTTCATGAGAACACATTCCATACCCTTCATTGATGCATAACTAAAGATCAAAAACCATTCTCCACTATGGGGTACGATGAGCACATGTGCACTGACTAACCTTTATTTCATATCCTTGAAATTGTCTTCATATTACCCCATTGATATAATCTTAACCACTTTTCTAAATTGGTTAGTGGATTTGACAATCTTGAGAAATATTTCACCAAACATTGATAATATCTACCCAACACAATAAAAATTCAGATTGTAGTTACCATTGGTGGTCTAGGACAATGTTCAATAACCTTCATCTTTGCTCGATCCGAATATATACACTCTGTTGAGATTATTTCCCCCAATAATTAATCTTTATTAATCCAAAATTCACATTCATTAAATTTTTCATAAATATTCTCCATTATCAGGGTATTTAGTAAAATCCTCAAGTGATCTGCATGTTATTACTTTATCTTTAAAAATAAAAGAATATCATATGTAAAGACTACCAAAAATGATCAAGATAGTCTATAAAGACTCTATTCATTAAATATATAAAGATAGATGGGGTATTAGTAAGACCAAAAGGAATCACTATAAATTCATAGTTTCCATAACTTGTATAAAGTGTCATCTTGGGTATATCCCACCTCTTGACAATCAATTAATGATATCTAGAATGAATAAAAATATTATAAAATTATTAAGGTCCATGTAGTTGATCAAATAATTCATTAATATGAGGGAGAGGATATTTTTTCTTGATATTTATCTTGTTAAGTTCTCAATAATAAATATAGTGTCTCATTAATCCATCTTTCCTATTAAAAAATAGTAACAGTGCACCATAAGGTGACACAGTAAGGAATATGAATCCCTTGTCAATATTCACATGTAGTTCCTTCTTCAATTTTTGCAAATCAATAAGGGTGGTTCTATAAGGAGTCTTTGAAATAGTAATAACACACAATATGATTTGTAATAAAAAATCAACATCATGATTTGTGGAAAGTCCATGAAATTATTCTATAAATACATCAACAAAAACCAATATTATATATTTATCCTTAATAGTGAGTTTCTCCCCAACCATATGATATAGATAACCTTAATTTAGATGAATTATGACCCATAATATGGATAGAATTTACACTTTAAGTTCATATTCATCCTTTCATTGATATATGATCATTTATTCATTCGGAATATGAGATGTGATTTCACTTCCTCAGTAATTGATTTGAGTTCCATATAGTTAAAGATAATTCATGCATTTAATCACATCTAATTCAACTAAAGGAAGGATCATAATATTTGTATGAAGAACTTTCCAAAAATATTAACTATAGAATAGTTAAAAACTTGTGATTCTACTGTTGTTCTATTAGAAGATTTCACCACTAACTCAATAAATAATTGTTGAGGTAATATTATGATACCATTATAAAATTCATCATAAATAAAAGTGTGGGTTGATTTAGAATCAAATAAAACATTAGATTCTTTAAAATGGATGGTAAGTGTACCTTTCACCACTTCATTTTCATACTCTACATCACCAATAGTGATTTCATCTGATTTTCCTTTGTATTTTTCTTTAAGAGGTTTTTAATGTGGATCATCATAGATATCCCTTATATTTGGTAATTGATTAGTATAATTCCCATTTTACATGTACTTTAAGTATTGAAGTCTAGGAGGTGCATCATTGGCTGACTTTTCTCTATTCCCGTCATTATCTATATTTATCCCATCACATTAGAAGTCAGTTTCCTATTGACATTCTTTCCTACACTTAAAACATTTAATATTCTATTTAAAATAGTTTCATCTAAATTTATTTCCACACATTGAGAATAAAGGAAATCTCATATGATTTTTACTATAGTTTTTAGATATTACATTGAATTCCATTTTTCTCTTTTTTTCAAACCCATAATATTAATTGGTAACTCCAATATTAATCTCAACCTTGAGATCACATAAAATGATTTCATCATAGATACAAAATTCACTTTTGTCTAATTCTCTTTGGAGACTCGGTTTTAAAACACTTAATGATCGATAAACCTTACATTCATATTGGATGATAATTCAATAAGCATACCTTACAAGTGTTGTAAAAAAATTTTCTGAGTTACCAATATATTTATCATCCTTTTACTTAAGATTATGTAACTCCTTCTCCATCTTCATATGAAGCTTTCAAGGAAAGTACTTATTGATAAATAAGTTCTTGAACTCACTCCATTCCATGAAGTCAATTTCTTATAATTCCCTCATATTATTGATGAGATTCTACCATTGATCCTCTTCACTTTCCAACTGATAGACTGAGATAATTAATGACTCATGTTCTGATGATTGGAGAACCAAGAATGTCTTTATAGTTATACCGATCTATTGTTCATCCACTACTGGATTAGAAGACCCCCTGAAATAAGGTGGGATCTTTCTTATGAAGGAATCAACATAATTTTTTTCTCTCATTTTATCATTTGGAAGTCATGTATGATTCATAGATTGGGAATGTTGTGTGAGAATAAAAACAAAATTTTTTATTCCATATCCTATAAAATTTGGTTTCTCAGGAGGACACTCATTTCATTTCCAATCATATTCATCATTAACATGGTTCCTTTGGGTTATATCAATTTACTAAAAAAACCATAGTGTGATCAAAACTAATCATAGAGGGAAATCCACATAATTAAGAGAAATTACTTATAAAATGTCAATTCAGTAAACCTTTTGTTTTATGCTAAGATATTTGTGATCATCCCCAAAACTCTAGGATTGTATCCTATACTTAGACTTATACTTAAGGTTATTACTAATGTTCTATAATCCTAGTTTCTAAAGGTTAACTAATCCTTTTTATGATAACAACTATACTAGCACATAGTTTTCATACATATATTATAAGGCCCCAGCCTTAAACATTACTTAATCTTGAGTTATTACAAGATTACACATTGAGGATCTTTTCGGGTTTAGAGTTTTAGAGAATTATATCATAAAACATGCATTACATTCCACATATAAACAAATTGGTTACATAAAGATAGTATTCTTCATTCCCATCAATGGAAACACATTTAAAATAAAACATGGATTATTTCTTGACACATCCTTGACTCTATCATCTTATCATGTACCTTTCCCTTGACCTGTGAAAAACATTTCAAAAACTTGGGATGAGCATAAAAACTCAGTATGGGTTATAAAAAAACATGGAAAGGAAACATGAGTTCATATATACATAAGAATGAAATCATACTTTACCCATAAAACATAGGCACTTTAACATACCTCATAAAATCATGAATAAATCATAGAAATCATAAGACATAAAGGTAACTTGAGGCATTCATAACATTCTTACGTAGGGAGTAACCCTTTTGGTTACATTTGGAATACCCATCACAGTATATTCCCTAAAATCTCTTCGGATAAACCTTAACGTTTCACTCCTTCGCGTTACCCAATGCATTGGAGAGCTATAACGGGCTCACCCGCCCTTAGTTTATCACGGAACCACCCGTCTTCATAATAATGCCCAAGAACCATAACATAATCGTATCACATAAAACATGCATAAAGGAAACATAAAATTTCCACATTTCAATCACAATATATCAATACAACACAAAAACATTGTGAAAACCATTTTCAATACCAAAATAAAAGAAAAGTAAAACATGGTATTTATTTTTCTTTTAAAAAGAAGGTATGGCTTGTAGAGGAAGCCGAAACTCAAATAACGGTTACGACGGCGGAGAAGTCGTTGTCGCCGCATACGTACGACAAAAACATTCCCTTTTTGTCGTTTAGTAAACGCTTCGTATAAAAAAAAATTCCTTTTGAATAAACGTAAAAGTCAAAGGGGTTTATACACCGTATAAAAGAAAGTTGTGTATAAAATAAAATATGCCTCAACGAAAGGAGATTGAGACGAAGTCCCATACCTCGTATCCGACTTGACTCGACCGTTCTTTAATCTCCTGAATAATAAACTTGAGTTAATCTCTACTTGCTTATGAATCTTTTTCAAGTTCATTATTCCTTTTATACCATGTTATGATCATTATGTAATCAGTTAAGTTAATAATGTTCATTTTGTCGGTATTTGGTTCTTAAGTCAAAAATAGACTTATTACACTTACATGTTGTTAATTTGGTAAAAGGTTCATTATATCCAGAATGGTATTCATGATTTAGATATCATATATGTCATATATATCCATTACATACATGCATTTATAATATTACATAATCATTTAGAGGTAAGAAATGAAATGCACCGTTCATGGAGACGGTAAGCCGTACGTACGCATGAACGCTACTTTCATTTCTATTTCGTATTTTATAGAATGGAATCATAATGATATAAAGGTATATTATGATTCCAGTATAATATCATATATAATATCATATTTCCATCCTTTATATGTCCCACATATGGTATTTAACGAATCAAATCACTTTGAGGGGGCGGTAGTCCGCACTTCCTAAAATGAAGATATCGTGTTTACCCATAATGGAAACCATAAAGGTATGCCCAAAATGAAAAAAAACAGAAGCTTAAGGAAAACATAAACATATTATATATCATATATAAAAATAGTGACATCATAATGGCCACCTTTGAAGGTGTTAAATGAGTTTTGAACAATCATCGTTTCGGGAGGCAGAATTTCGCCATCCACAGAAACCGTATGTTCTTTAACCATTTGATGTAGTTGTGTGAGACTTTAGCTCAAATAAATCTTATAACAACATCCTAGTATATTGAAGATACTGGTGTTGTTACAAAAGAAGTAAATAAAAAGAGTTTAGGGGGTTGGAGAAGCAAAATAAAACAAAAGAACATGAGAGAATGAATTACCTTTAAAAGTGTAACTCTTTTTGATTTGAGTCTAAAGGATTCCTTTGAAATGAATTATTCCCAAAGGGAATCCTCTATGATGAGTAGAGTGATGTGGAGAGAGTAAATGGTCAGGGGTTGGCCGAGCCAAAGGCTTGAGGAGTGTGTGAAATGAGGTAGAGTTGGGGGCCTTTTATAAGAGGAGAGGAGGGGCACTTTTGGAAAGTAAAGAAATATTACTTTATTTGAAAATGTGTTTCGGTTTTAAAAGGTCCCACATTGATAGAATTCATGGATAAGGTGATAAGGGTTCAAAATCCACTCATACAATTGGTTTTCGACATGTGTAGTTCATAGATTTTACATTATCTTTCCATTTTATTTAAATCGTCAAATAATGATGTCATCGCTGCATCATTATTATGTCATAAATAATTTAATTTATTTAATGTCTAAAAATCATAAAAAAAATACTATGATGTAGGAAATCTTTTTATCTTTCCAATGACTATTTATAATCAAAAATCTTATCTTTATAACCCTATGTAAAAATTGTTTTCGTAAAACATCTCTTGTTTGTGTCATTTTTACTTTAACATTTAATAAAAAGTTATTTATGTCATTTCCAAACCAAAGTGTCTCCATGGGGTCCCCAAGTTGACCCATGGATTGTCTTGGTCTTCCATGACACAACCAATAAGGTTGGGACATGTTTCTAGGTCATTTCCTATTATTAAAGTATTATTTATACCTTAAACTACACTAATTACCACTAATCGCGATTAAAAACTTAATAAGTTACTATTCACCAAAAAATTATTTTAATCTCATTGAACCACATTTTACTTCTTAATGACAACCATGTATGTCGGATTTTTAAAATTCAATACACATTAGTGGTAAACTTTCATTTAACTGAAAAATCAGTTTGCTTGATTACCACTTAGTGGTTTCACTATTCATCAAAAATTGAAGTTTTTCAAAAAATTACCAAAAATTCACCCTAAGCTATATTTGATATTCCAAATTCAAAAATGAAGTCTATTTTACAAAATTCAAATAATATAAGTCACATTAATTAATTTAATAAATAATTCCCGCTGCCAGAGCAAAAAGCGTGTTTTTACAAAACAATAAGTATCAAAAGATTGACACAAGTTTAAGTCTAATTTCAAAGTGAAATTGATTCCAATGACCACCATTGGATAAAATGGTAAAAATATATTCTAATTTCACTTCAAAACCAATTTAAAACATAATCTAATCATACAAATAAATTAGATTAAAAAGCAGTTTTGATGTAAAATGCAGTGTTTTTCACTATTCATTAAAAAATGAACTTTGTCAGAAAAATACCAAAAATTCACACAAGGTAAATTTTGATGTCCCAATCATAAAGAATAAGTTTATTTTGACAAACATAGTTTATAAAATTGTCAAAATATAGATTCAAAAATGGTTTTCCATCAAAAGGCACTAAAACAATCTTTTAAGAATATTAGTGTATTCCATGCATAAGATTGTATTTATTTTCATTTTAAGCCTCTATAACACTATCTTAATCATTAAAAGACATAGATAAAAATATCTATTATTCATTACTTACTTGGGATGTTACATCCTTCCCCCCTTTAAAAAATTGTGTCCCCGTAATTTATTTACTTATCGAATAAATGGGGGTACTTATCCCTCATTGCATTTTCAGATTCCCATGTTGCCTCTTCAATCATGTGGTTTTTCCACAAAACCTTTATCTGATGAATCACCTTATTCCGTAACACTTGCTCCTTGTGGTCAAGAATCTGGACCGGTTGTTCCTCATAAGATAGGTTCTCTTCCAGCTGAACTACCTCTGGACTCAAAACATGAGATGGATCTGGCATATACTTTCTCAACATCGAAATGTGAAAAACATTGTGTACCTGAGATAAACTCGGAGGTAAAGCCACTCGGTATGCAACTGATCCAACTCTTTCCAGAATTTCGTATGGTCCAATAAACCTTGGACTCAGCTTTCCTTTCTTACCAAATCTCATCACACTTTTCCAAGGAGAAACCTTGAGAAAAACATGATCACCTACCTCGAAAGATAGATCCTTCCTCCGGTTATCCGCATAACTCTTCTGCCTGCTCTGAGCTGCTCTCATGTGTTTCTGAATTAGCTGAACTTTTTCTGCCATCTCTTCTACCAATTCTGGTCCCATCAACTTCCTTTCACCCACTTCATCCCAGAAAGCTGGAGTTCGACACCGCTTCCCATATAATGCCTGAAATGGTGCCATCTGTATACTAGAATGGAAACTGTTATTATATGAAAATTCAACCAAAGAAAGATGTTGGTCCCAAATTCCCTGATAATCCATAGAACAAGCTCATAGCATATCCTCCAATGTCTGAATTGTTCGTTCTGACTGCCCATCTGATTGAGGATGAAAAGCTGTACTAAAATTTAATTCAGTACCCAACGACTTCTGAAGGCCTTTCCAAAAGTTAGAAGTAAACCTGAGATCACGATCCGATACAATGGAGAGAGGAACTCCATGTAACCTGACTATCTCTTTAAGATACAAACGGGAAAGTTGATCAAGAGAGAAAGTATCTCGTATAGCAAGGAAATGAGAATATTTGGTCAAGCGATCAACAATAACCCAGATTGCATTATTACCTCAAGATGTCTTCGGTAATCCAACAACAAAGTCCATGGATATATTCTCCCATTTCCACTCTGGCACTGGTAAAGGCTGAAGCATCCCTTTCGGTAACTGCCGCTCTGCTTTAACCTGCTGACAAGTCAAACACTTCACAGTAAAATCAGCAATATCTCTTTTCATTCCATCCCACCAGTAATACTCCCGCAGATCTCTATACATCTTAGTACTGCCCGGATGAACTGAAAACGGAGAACTATGAGCTTCACATAACAACTCTCTCTTCAACTGTGAATCACAAGGCACACACAATCTCTTCCCAAATCTCAAAACGCAATCATTGTCAATGTTGAATTCAGGAAACTTACCTTTCTGAACCAGCTCTACCTTTTTCTGCAACTCACTGTCTTGCTTCTGTGCTTGCTTGATTCTATCTGATAGAGATGATCTCACTGATACCTGAAACAAAACAGAAGGACTTCCTGCACCAACAACTTCTATGCCAAATTTCATCAAATCGTTAACCAAAGGATCACGTTCCAACCGCAACATTTTTAATGAAGCATTACTTTTTCGACTCAAAGCATCAGCCACTTTATTTGCTTTTCCCGGATGATAATGAATTGTACAATCATAATCCTTGATTAATTCCAGCCATCTCCTTTGTCTCATGTTTAACTCTTTCTGAGTGAATATATACTTTAAACTTTTGTGATCGGTATATATTTCACACTTTACTCCATACAAATGATGCCTCCAAATTTTTAAAGCAAAAACAACAGCAGCTAGTTCCAAATCATGTGTAGGGTAATTTACCTCATGAGTTTTCAACTGTCGTGAAGCATAAGCAATTACCTGATCATTCTGCATTAGGATGCAACCAAGTCCTTTCAATGAAGCATCACTGTATATAATAAACTCACCATTCCTGGAAGGTAGTGCCAAAACTGGAGCATTCACCAATCTTCTTTTCAATTCCTAAAAACAATCATCACATTCTTTTGTCCAGATAAACTTAACACCCTTCCGAGTTAGCTTAGTCATTGGACTAGATAACCGTGAAAAATTTCTAACAAACCTTCGGTAATAGCCCGCCAAACCAAGGAAGCTACGAATCTCGGTTACATTTGTGGGTCTTGGCCATTCTTCTACAACTTTTTTTTTTGCAGGATCAACAGTTATTCCATCTTTAGAAACAATGTGACCAAGGAAAGAAATTTGTTGCAACCAAAACTCACACTTGCTGAATTTCCCATACAGTTTCTTTTCTTTTAAGGTTTGCAAGATAACCCTTAAATGTTTTTCATGCTCCTCTTTACTTTTAGAAAACACCAAAATATCGTCAATGAAAACCACCACAAACTTATCCAAGAACTCATGGAAAATTCTATTCATTAAGTCCATGAATACAGCAGGTGCATTGGTTAGACCAAAAGGCATTACTACAAATTCATAATGGCCATATCTCGTATGGAACACGGTCTTCGGAATATCTGCCTCCTTTACCTTCAGCTGATGGTACCCCGATCTCAAGTCAATCTTTGAAAAAAACTGAGCTCCCTGGAGCTGATCAAACAAATCATCGATATGAGGCAAAGGATATTTGTTCTTAATAGTGATATTATTCAAGGCTCTATAATCAATGCAAAGTCTCATAGAACCATCTTTCTTTTTAACAAATAAAACAGGAGCACCCCATGGTGATGTGCTAGGTCTAATGAAACCTTTCTCTAATAAATCTTGCAATTGCTCCTTCAACTCTAAAAGTTCAATTTGTGCCATTCGATAAGGGGGGTTTGAAATTGGCTTAGCATCAGGAACTAAGTCAACAGTAAACTCAACTTCCCGATCTGGTATTATTCCAGGAAACTCATCAGGAAAAACATCAGGATACTCATTTACCACTGGCACATCATTAATCTGAATAGTTCCTTTATTTTCAACGACGTGTGCAAGGTAACATTCATTTCCATCTTTTACAAGTTTCTCGGCCTCTTGATATGTTATCAAAAGTAAGGGTTCATTCTTGTAAACAAACTGAAAGTCTTTCTGAAAAGAAACTTCTTTAGCTCTACAGTCAATATTAGCATGGTAAATAGAGAGCCAATCCATACCCAGGATAACATCAAACTCTACTAGAGGTAGAACAATAAGGTTTGCAAGTAGGTTCTTTCCACAGATAAGGGTAGGAAGATTCTTATAAATTCTTTTTGCCTCAACATTCCCCCCAGGTGTTTTTACCAAAAGTTCAGGATTCATTTCTTGAGATGGTTTTCCCATTTTACTAGAAAAGGTTTCAGAGATGAAAGAATGTGTAGACCCCGAATCAAACAACACACTGGCATAATATGAAAAAACAAACAAAGTACCTGATACCACTTCATTTGATGGCTCGACATCTGCTGAAGTAGTTGCAAAGGATTTCACCACCCCTTTCTGCTTGTAGTCTAACTGCTTCCCATCACTCAAGCTCCTTGTCGGACACTCGTTTGCATAGTGACCCATCTCATTGCACTTATAACATTTCACTAACTGTAAATCAAATTTGTTCTTACCTTCACCTTGATCCTTTTTAGTGCAATCACGAGCCTTATGTCCCATCTTACCACATCGGTAGCACTTCCCAGAATTCAGAAGACATTCCCCAGCATGCCTTTTGCCACATTTATCACAAACTGGAAACTTAGTTCTCTTACCATAAGACTTTTTTGAAGAATTCTTACCTTTCTCCTGCCACCTCGGTCTCTTCTTTTGCTGGTTGTTATAGAAAACTTGGTCATCGGAAAAATCCATTTCCACCTTCTCAGCACATCGAACAAGCTTTTCATAACTTTTAAACTCACGAGAAGCTAATGCCCTTCGATACTTTGGCTTTAATCCTGATTAGAAACGATTGCTTTTACTATCAAGGTCTCGAATAAAATTTGGAGCATACCTTGCCAATCGAGTGAACCTTTCTTCATAGGCAGCCACTGAGTCTTCTTCTTGCCTCAATTCCAAAAATTGCTTTTCCATCCTAAGTCGAACAGCCTTAAGAAAATACTTCTCAAGAAACATACCTTTGAATTCATCCCATTCAAGAGCATCAATCTCATCGGCGTCCCTGATATTTTTAACCATAGACCACCACTGATCTGCTTCACCCTCCAAACGGTAAATAGCAAGACTAACCTTTTGATTGTCTGAACACCCCATGACATCAAAAATCTTCTCCAGCGCTTTAATCCACCCTTCAGCTAGCACAGGGTCAGATGATCCTCTGAATGATGGTGGATGTTGCCTCATGAAATGTTCCACCACTGACATGTTCCTCTGCGGTTGATCTGGCTGATCTCGTGCATGGATACCACCGCCATTTATCGCTTGAGTCAACTGCGCCATTACTGCAACAAACTGTTCAGTTCCAATTCCGACCATTTCTGGATGCTGATTCGGAAGGTTATTTCCTTCTGTATGCCTTCCTAGCACTGCTTCCCTATTTCCTCTGCGGAAAACCATTCTGAAGAAACATGTCTTAGATGAAGCAACATGGTAATCTTTAAATGCTATATCATTTCGAAAAAAAAAAATTTGGATAATCATTTAATAGAATTCTAACTCCTAAAGTTATCTAAACTGACCTTTGATACCAACTATAAGGCCCCAGCCTTAAACCTTACTTAATCTTGAGTTATTACAAGATTACACATTGAGGATCTTTTCGGGTTTAGAGTTTTAGAGAATTAGATCATAAAACATGCATTACATTCCACATATAAACAAAGTGGTTACATAAAGATAGTATTCTTCATTCCCATCAATGGAAACACATTTAAAATAAAACATGGATTATTTCTTGACACATCCTTGACTCTATCATCTTATCATGTACCTTTCCCTTGACCTGTGAAAAACATTTCAAAAACTTGGGATGAGCATAAAAACTCAGTATGGGTTATAAAAAAAACATGGAAAGGAAACATGAGTTCATATATACATAAGAATGAAATCATACTTTACCCATAAAACATAGGCACTTTAACATACCTCATAAAATCATGAATAAATCATAGAAATCATAAGACATAAAGGTAACTTGAGGCATTCATAACATTCTTACGTAGGGAGTAACCCTCTTAGTTACGTTTGGAATACCCATCACAGTATATTCCCTAAAATCTCTTTGGAGAAACCTTAACGTTTCACTCCTTCGTGTTACCCAATGCATTGGAGAGCTATAACGGGCTCACCCGCCCTTAGTTTATCACGGAACCACCCGTCTTCATAATAATGCCCAAGAACCATAACATAATCGTATCACATAAAACATGCATAAAGGAAACATAACATTTCCACATTTCAATCACAAGATATCAATACAACACAAAAACATTGTGAAAACCATTTTCAATACCAAAATAAAAGAAAAGTAAAACATGGTATTTATTTTTCTTTTAAAAAGAAGGTATGGCTTGTAGAGGAAGCCGAAACTCAAATAACGGTTACGACGGCGGAGAAGTCGTTGTCGCCGCATACGTACGACAAAAACATTCCCTTTTTGTCGTTTAGTAAACGCTTCGTATAAAAAAAAAGATTCCTTTTGAATAAACGTAAAAGTCAAAGGGGTTTATACACCGTATAAAAGAAAGTTGTGTATAAAATAAAATATGCCTCAACGAAAGGAGATTGAGACGAAGTCCCATACCTCGTATCCGACTTGACTCGACCGTTCTTTAATCTCCTGAATAATAAACTTGAGTTAATCTCTACTTTCTTATGAATCTTTTTCAAGTTCATTATTCCTTTTATACCATGTTATGAACATCATGTAATCAGTTAAGTTAATAATGTCCATTTTGTCGGTATTTGGTTCTTAAGTCAAAAATAGACTTATTACACTTACATGTTGTTAATTTGGTCAAAGGTTCATTATATCCAGAATGGTATTCATGATGTAGATATCATATATGCCATATATATCCATTACATACATGCATTTATAATATTACATAATCATTTAGAGGTAAGAAATGAAATGCACCGTTCATGGAGACGGTAAGCCGTACGTACGCATGAACGCTACTTTCATTTCTATTTCGTATTTTATAGAATGGAATCATAATTATATAAAGGTATATTATAATTCCAGTATAATATCATATATAATATCATAGTTCCATCCTTTATATGTCCCACATATGGTATTTAAAGAATCAAATCACTTTGAGGGGGCGGTAGTCTTCACTTCCTAAAATGAAGATATCGTGTTTACTCATAATGGAAACCATAAAGGTATGCCCAAAATGAAAAAAAACAGAAGATTAAGGAAAACATAAACATATTATATATATCATATATAAAAATAGTGACATCATAATGGCCACCTTTGAAGGTGTTAAATGAGTTTTGAACAATCATAGTTTCGGGAGGCAGAATTTCTCCATCCACAGAAACCGTATGTTCATTAACCATTTGATGTAGTTGTGTGAGAGTGTAGATCAAATAAATCTTATAACAACATCCTAGTATATTGAAGATACTGGTGTTGTTACAAAAGAAGTAAATAAAAAGAGTTTAGGGGGTTGGAGAAGCAAAATAAAACAAAAGAACATGAGAGAATGAATTACCTTTAAAAGTGTAACTCCTTTTGATTTGAGTCTAAAGGCTTCCTTTGAAAGGATTATGCCCAAAGGGAATCCTCTAAGATGAGGAGAGGGATGTGGAGAGAGTAAATGGGCAGGGTTTGGCCGAGCCAAAGGCTTGAGGAGTGTGTGAAATGAGGTAGAGGTGGGGGCCTTTCATAAGAGGAGAGGAGGGGCACTTTTGGAAAGTAAAGAAATATTACTTTATTTGAAAATGTGTTTCGGTTTTAAAAGGTCCCACATTGATATAATTCGTGGATAAGGTGATAAGGGTTCAAAATACACTCATCCAATTGGTTTTGGACATGTGTAGTTCATAGATTTTACATTATCTTTCCATTTTATTTAAATCGTCAAATAATGATGTCATCGCTGCATCATTATTATGTCATAAATAATTTAATTTATTTAATGTCTAAAAATCATAAAAAAATACTATGATGTAGTAAATCTTTTTATCTTTCCAATGACTATTTATAATCAAATATCTGATCTTTATAACCCCATGTAAAAATTGTTTTCGTAAAACATCTCTTGTTTGTGTCATTTTTACTTTAACATTTAATAAAAAGTTATTTATGTCATTTCCAAACCAAAGTGTCTCCATGGGGTCCCCAAGTTGACCCATGTCTTGTCTTTGTCGGACATGACACAACCAATAAGGTTGGGACATGTGTCTAGGTCATTTCCTATTATTAAAGCATTATTTATACCTTAAACTACACTAATTACCACTAATCGCGATTAAAAACTTAATAAGTTACTATTCACCAAAAAAATTATTTTAATCTCATTGAACCACATTTTACTTCTTAATGACAACCATGTATGTCGGATTTTCAAAATTCAATACACATTAGTGGTAAACTTTCATTTAACTGAAAAATCAGTTTGCTTGATTACCACTTAGTGGTTTCACTATTCATCAAAAATTGAAGTTTTTCAGAAAATTACCAAAAATTCACCCTAAGCTATATTTGATATTACGAATTCAAAAATGAAGTCTATTTTACAAAATTCAAATCATATAAGTTACATTAATTAATTTAATAAATAATTCCCGCTGCCAGAGCAAAAAGCGTGTTTTTACAAAACAATAAGTATCAAAAGATTGACACAAGTTTAAGTCTAATTTCAAAGTGAAATTGATTCCAATGACCACAATTGGATAAAATGGTAAAAATATATTCTAATTTCACTTCAAAACCAATTCAAAACATAATCTAATCATACAAATAAATTAGATTAAAAAGCAGTTTTGATGTAAAATGCAGTATTTTTCACTATTCATTAAAAAAATGAACATTGTCAGAAAAATACCAAAAATTCACACAAGGTAAATTTTGATGTCCCAATCATAAAGAATAAGTTTATTTTGACAAACATAGTTTATAAAATTTTCAAAATATAGATTCAAAAATGGTTTTCCATCAAAAGGCACTAAAACAATCTTTTAAGAATATTAGTGTATTCCATGCATAAGATTGTATTTATTTTCATTTTAAGCCTCTATAACACTATCTTAATCATTAAAAGACATAGATAAAAATATCTATTATTCATTACTTACTTGGGATGTTACATATATATTACTACTAAATAGAATAATATTATTTACATAACATAACAAAACCATGACAGAACTATATAGTTTTATTGTATTTTGAAACATTGAAAGATAAACAAATGATTCCTAAAAAAATACATCATCTCCCACTTATTCCTTCATAACTACAACACTTTTTTACACATATTACTTAATAACTTTATTCATATTCTTGGGAAAATAAACATAAGAAAGAGTGATCTAAGATGATCATTTTAGGTAATCATGGGAGATAACATAAGAATAAGGGAATAAAAACATGAAAGTAACTTTTGAATATTATATCCTTCATGTAAAGGAGCATGATATTAGGTCAAGTAATCTATCATATAATTTTATAATACATGAAATATAAAAAAATATAAAAAAATATAATTTTTTGGAGTATAACGTAAGACATGAGATTGTGAAATAAACATAAGCATAGAATGTAACATTAATATTAGTCAAGGATCACTACCAATACCATCATAGTGGACAAGGTCCCTTAGTTAATTTTGTTCACTTTTTGTTTCATCCATGTATTACTAAACCGAGTTTACTCGTGTTCTAGTCCTATCTTACTAAACTATGTTCACATCTCGTTCTCGTACTGTCTATCTCACGAGATGTAAATCTTTTTCAAATGAATGGGAGGGATATACAGTTCCCATATATCACATAATGAAAACTATACATATGTGTTACACAATAACATAATTCATTAAAAATATTAGAACCCATTAAAACAAATGGGTTTCATAAACATTTCATCATATCATAATCCATGGAAATGAAATGGGATTCATAAATATCATGGCATCATATAAATGAACCAACCAATAATATAATAAAGATAATAGTCAAAAAAAATAACACCATTAAATCATAATTAATTTAAAATAATGTTATTTTAGATGGAAATTAATTTTTAGTGAATTTTGGACATAATGTTTTAGGAAAATATCATTTCTATTTTGAAAACAAAATATTGCCACAAAAGTACAAAGGAAACATTTTTATTGAAAATAATGTTTTAATATTAGAATGTAATTGTTCATATATTAGTGCTTTAGTAAATAAGAAAAAAAAATGGTCTATATGTAAAAAACATTCATTTCATACATTTTCTTTAAAATTAACAAAGAACCTCGTTTAGAAAATGACAAAAAGATACCTTTAAAACCGTTTAGTCAAAATTCACACATGATGAAAAATGAATTTAAA
This sequence comes from Viscum album, assembly GCA_963277665.1. Lineage (NCBI taxonomy): Eukaryota > Viridiplantae > Streptophyta > Magnoliopsida > Santalales > Viscaceae > Viscum > Viscum album. The sequence continues at coordinate 544,324,195 of OY728132.1, forward strand.
ATTTTATATAAAATTAGAAATAATATTTTTTATTTTTTAAAAAACATTGATATGGAAGATAAATATTTCTGAATAAACAGTTATGTATAAACAATGTTGAATAATAATGAGCATGTGAAATTAACCCTTAACTTATGTTTGAGTTCCATTCTACATATATGAAAATATTGAATAATTTTTTAAATAATTTTAATAATTTTTAAAAAAATCATATTCATATTTATGATATCATATATGATTCTTATATATTATCTTATCACCTTCTTTTTAATAAAATATCATTATTACCATTATTTCGGATGTTAACAGCTTCATTTTCTTATGCATATTTTTTCATAAGTATCAGTTCTTGTTAATAGTATATATATTTTTCATAAAAATAATGATATTAAGGTATTATATATCATATTTATTTATTACATACAATTATATAATTGTTATATAATATTTAACATGGAAAATGAATCGAATTGCATCATGGAGACGGTAGGCCGAACATACGCATGAGTGATGGTATCATTCGCTAAATAGCGAAATGGAAGGAAATGAATGTTAAATTAATTTTTTTAAATAATAAACATAATATAATAATTATAAAATATATTTATATATTATTTTCATCATTATACCAATCCAAATAAAGTGGTGATGAAAAGAATATTACAGCATGATGTGGAGATGATAATTCTTACATATGCACTTGTGGTGCTTTTGTTCTTCATAGGATGGATAAAAGGTGTAATATGGTTATTAAATAATCATTATCACATCTAAAAATATATTTTACACTAATATTTTTATTTTATTATGTAAAAATCACATGAAGCTAAAGTTGAAGATGAAATAATCTAGAAGGAGTCAGTAAAAAAGATTACCTCTTCTTTGGAGAAATTCCTTTAGATCACCACTTATTGACATAAGGAATTGTATTTTGAGAGTACACAAACATCTATAATGTGACTAGTATGGTTTAGAAGATTAATTGGTAGGGTATGGTCGAGATTTAAGTCTCCATTTGATGTGAATAACTGATGGGTGAGGTGCCTTTTTATAATTGAGGTGAGGGGCAATTTTGGAATTTCAAAAAATATTAATTTATAAAAAATTCAATCTAAATAAAAAATCCTCAAAATAATATGGATTTAAATATAAGTTTATATAATTTTGAATCCTCACCAACCAATATATTGTATGCTTCTCTTGGAATTTTGTTCAACCTTATTATTTAGATTAAACCTTAGTTAACCAATTTTATTTTTATCAATGGTAACAACTTTTTTGATATTAAAAGGTTTTAATTTTTTACTTGTGTGATTAAAATTAGACCATAAATAAATACTTTTAACATATTTGAAAATATCATAAATATTTTTTATTTTTAATGTTGTTTTATGATTTTTAAATAATTTAATAAAATATTTTTTTGATAAAAATATCATTAGTATCAATGTTAACACTATTGATTAGTTGGACATTTAAAAAATCAAGATACTAACATAACTTAGAAAAATATATATATAACAAAGATTTAATGTTAAACTATAAAAAAATATCACATTAATTATATCAAATTATATTTATTTTAATATTTTCAATACCATTTATTCGATTTTACATTAATAAACTAATTACCTCATTATTGTTGTGTAAATATGTATTATTATTATTTATTCACAAGAAATTAAAAATAAAATACCATGATGAAGATCAATCATTTATATTTTAGAATAATATTTACAGTATAATATATCTTTTGGTTAACCTTATATAAAAAATGATATAGTATTTAAAACATGAAGGTGACGTCTTTAAATTTTTATTAAATAAAATATTATAAATATCATAATATCATCTAAATGGACTAAAAAGTAAACAATTAATATATATCATAAAAATAAAATTATTAAGTTAATCATTTAAATTTATATTTGTTCATAACATACCTTTTTTTCAATGTGGACACATAATGGATATTTAACACAAAGAAAAATATTTTTTTGACTTTCATTGATTTAAATATTGTATAAGTTAGTTTCAAGAAAATGTATCCATTATACTGTATAATTTAAATAATTAGTTTCTAATATTCTAATTATCTTCATACAATAATATTTAGTCATTTCTTAGGGTCATTTTTTGTCTTTAACATTTTATTTTAATCTAAATTACCCAATTTACACTTTAATGTCATATCCAATTTTACTGAGGTTTCTTTTCATATTGTCCAAAAACTAAATGGGGAATATTCACTGATTTTGTACCTATGAATATAAATTTGTTATCAATTTTTAAAAAATAAAATCACAAATGTTGGAGAATCTTATTTAAAATAAAAACTAAATGAAAAACATATTTTTTTTTAAAAATAACCTTTTAAAACAAAAAATGTTTTCTTAATAAATTCTTGTACAAAATTATTTTCATAATCTATAATTGTATTATTATATAATTAAATTTTAAAATTATTCCAAAACACAATTTTACCTTTACAATAATTTAAAATAAAAAATAATACATAATAATCATTATTTTCACAATTCCGTAAAAATTTAAATGTTTTAAGAAAATTATTTAAAAAATAATTTTATAATAGTATTGACATGATTAATTAAAAAGTGAAACTAATTTTTTCAAATAATTTTCTAGAGATTCTAGAAATTAACATTCATTCATAAAATTAATTGAAACACATTTTTGAAGAAAACATTTTATAAGAATAATGTGACATTACTCAACATTTTGTGATCATTTTATTAGAATGTACCAATACATTAATATGGAGTTGGACTATTATATTTATTTAATAAATTAGGTGTTCATATTTATTCCTACTTATTTAATGGATATGTTATAACAGAAATATTATTTTTATGGGATTCATTTAAATGCACAGTTTCATGAAATGATAGCTATTAAAGAATTAAAATTATTTAAAGAGAAATATTTTTCTAAAATAATAGGGTGTTACACTATCCATGAAAAGATCCCCAAAAAACTCACTAAATAACACAATCCATGTATAATACCATGAGGATAATAATATCAACAAAGGGTACCACACACCACTTTCCCACTAGTTTTCCCCCATCATACCCCAACTTCATATATCATGGATGTACTATCTCTTCCAAATAACATATATCACCACCCCACAACATAGTAATATAACATATCACCCAAATACACCTAGACCACCACCCCATATTAGGACCACATCTCATCTCACCCAAAAAAACCTGGGCCATCACATCACAACCACTTCCATAACCAGAGTAGTGGGGTATCATCATCATGAAGGACATCAAACTTATTCCCTCCTTCAAATATGAATGTCCCCCACCATAATCCACCCCATAACATGGTCGTATCACATAACACCTAAAAACATATGATACATTTTCCCACAACATGGTCATATCACATACCACTAAAAAAATATGTAGTCTATCACCTAATGCACTGATAGAACTCTAGACTTCATAGTCTATGCATGTCAACACTCTTAGAGGCGAGTGAGAGAATGAGTGTGTAGCTATCCATACATATTCAGTACCTGGATGTTGGATAAAAACCCCATGTGAATACATGGGTTTTAGCACAAAGATCTTGACATGGGTGGGCTACATACAGAATTGATAAAGAATATAAAAGAATATGCATATAGCCACAAACAAGCACAACCTATGGGTTTAAGAAAACACTAACCAAGTCAAAACATCCCCACTTTCACTACCACCTCTAAATGTGTAACACCATTCAAAACACAAGTTATAGATGACATATCCATCCAACCCAATTATCTATCCTATTCATTTCATTATTAAACGGAAACCAAATTTAACCACACATCACAACATTTATTTTTTCGGTAATCATTTCCATCTCATTAACAAAATCAAACCATATAATTTTAAAAACTATTAAATAACTATTTTGTCGCTACCCTGTATTATAGAAAAACACTACCATACATACTGGGAATCCCATCATTCCCATTGATCCTTCACCTCACATCCCCAAAAGCACAACCAAACAAACCATCATGTTGTAGTCTCAAAAGCATGTCCAAACATACCATCACCTTGTCTCCCTAAAAGAATGAATAAATAAGAAATAACATCACCACCCCTAAAGCATGGACAGACAAACCACAACCTCACTACCCTACAATAACTACCGATAGAAATACTAATGCACGTCTTCAAATGCACTTCCAAACAAACCAGCACCTCTCCACTACAAAATCATGGACAAAAAAACCCAACCTCACCACCCCAAAATCTCAGCCAAACAAACCACCACTTCACCACCCTAAAATAATAGTGAAACAAAATACCACCTCACCACCCCAAATGCATGGCCAAACAAAAAAAAACTTCACCACACCAAAATAATGAAAAACAAACCCACCGCCACTCCAAACCAAAAGAATGAATAAACAAACCACACATCTCTCCACTATGAATAGAAACCCCACATCCTCACCCCTCAAGCACAACCACACACACAACACATCAATTACCATTTTCCAAATTTAACAAAGGGTATTTTATCACATTTCACTTTATATTTGGGCCTTTATCACACATGTGATAAATCTAATGGAACCCATTTTATTAGGTAAATATAATTTGTTTTCAAATTTCCATTTTGAGTTACGATCACAACAACATGAAATAAGGTCTCCATATCACAAAAACTACAATGCAAGAAAGTCCCCCAACAGCAATGAATTTCAATGGTAAATCTAGCCAGTACAAATAAAACGTCACAATAATATCAAATTATTAAAATCATTTCATTAATTCTCACTCAAATAAATTTCAATTTTCTAAATAATTTATCTTGATAAGTACATCAAAAATTGTCCCTCGTTGATAAAGAAGAGTAAACCCCTCCCACATTATTCAAAAATGAGATAAATGTGGGATTCCCTACCCAAATAAAGATTTTTTATCTCACTATACACTATAGGGTGAAGAAGAAGCGCTCACAAACTAAAACCACACACACAAAAAATGATCAACCTACACCGCATAAAAGGGTTATAAAAATTCTTCCTAACTCCAAAACAAAACCAAAAATGAACAATTGACGAAGATGTTTAGTGGAAGAATGGAAGTAAATGCCATGTATAAGAGTGGATAAACCACAACAGATCGCCAACATATATCCACTAGATCCAGTGAATAAAATCATGAGGAAGTTTCCTAAAAGATCTCCTTTGGGAACCTAGAGTTCATAGAGACTTAAAGAGAGATATAGTTATGAGCAAATGAAAATAAATTGGGCGTAAGGTTTATAAAAAAACATGGAACCTATCTACTTCATGTCATGTAACCCATTCAAAATATGAAATCCAATGGTTTCCTAAAAATTCTAACTTCTAAAAAAATATATGATTCCTTATCCTTTCATTAAATAAATTTATGGATTTTCATTAATGATGTGAATTCATTTCATGTGTTCCCCCTTGTCCTCACATATGCCGTGAAACTAGCAGGCTATACATGCCTTGAAACACGAGATCACATTGTGTAAACATATCACATTGTGAATATACCACTTCAAAACTATTTCACATCAAACCACCATGGAACCTTCTTAAGCCTCATATAAAACACATAAAACATCTAAAATAATTAATGTAATGGATAGGGAATGAACATGATGTTACAGAATATACCCCCAATGATTCTCTCCTTGACAATCAAATCCCAAGCCCATAAGTAAATGTGTTTAAACAACCACCCCATGAGATAATACTCAAGGATCTCACCACTTCACAACACTTCCACCATCAAAAAAATCTAATCCAAGTGGCTCCAAAAAAAGTTGCAAAACCAAAAACAACCTCTATTATTAGAACCACATGAATACATAACCATTGTACAATGATCTCAACTTCCACGTAGTTTAATCTGGAAACCGCTAAAACCAACAAACCAAATCACCCCGAACAAACCAATATGAGAATTCCATCCTCCATGTTATGAAACAATCAAATCTAACCACTAATAACTTGCATGCAATTTTTAATAGTATCATAGTGTAATGAATCTTGATTAAGAATCAGGTCTTCTCATTTTCATATTCCAAAAATATATCACACATCACACATCAATAAAACACAAGAATTTCATAACAAAACAAAATCAAAACATTACATCATAAGAAAAATAGAACCAATAAAAACTAAAAATATCCATGCGTACTAGTCACGCATCTTCATACCTTAATCCCATGTACTCACCTATAGTCCATTATACTCTAAAACATGTGAACCAATGTAATGTCTCAACCACCCAACACCTTTTATTAGTGATCATGGATCTATAATGCCCACTCCATGAACATCACAGCATCCCTAATATTTAAAAATCCCTAGAAAATGACATGGGATTCATTATGACTATACGACAATGATGTGATATATGAAAGACGACGAGGGTCCTCTCTAAAAGTGGTGGAAAATCCAACTGACATTCCGCCTCAACAAATCGTTCTATTACCTTAAAGGGATATGAAAAACTAAGAAAATTCATACTATACCTTATAATCCTTCATTACCCATGTCGAGGGGAAACCTTAATAAACAAGTGGTCTCAAACCATGAACTCCAAGGGACTCCTACAATGATTGGAATAAGTCCTATTCTATTTGTGCAATGTTTTCATCCTCTCATGAAAAAGAATAACCTAATCTTTTTTTCTCTTTTCCACATGGAGGCCAAGAATTTCTGACTACCCATAATCTTTTCATAATAATGGAGAATGACATGGTCACTCATACATAGACTAAAAAGCCATTATGATGGGTTAGTGATAGATTTTATTATATGAAAACTCAACCAAGGGTGAGTTTAATAACCAAGATCCACCTATGTCTAATATGCATTCCCTCAAAAAAAAATTCAGGATATAGATGGTCTACTCTATCTTCCCATTTATTTGAGGGTCGAAAGCAATGCTAAGGTAAAACTAGGAGTCAAAAACACGATTTAATCCCCTCCAAACATGCTAGTTAATATGATTATTCCAATACAATATGATGGTAACCATTACTCCATCCAATTTATCCACCTCATTTACATTCCTCATATCTAAATCATCTACTGCACCCAACTCCTTAATCACTAAGAGGTAGGATTTTTTCATCAAATGACCAATGATTAATCTTATAGCATCACAACAACCCTAATATCGGGGTAAACATTTTAAGAAATCGGTCAAGATGTCATCCAATTTACACTCAATAACCTCCAAAGGCTACCGTAAACTATCATGAACATGATGCTCATACATTACCTACTGGAAAACCAATCACTTCTTAATAAACTATGCCACTACCTGTTTCATCCTAAGACACCAAAATTGCATCCTCGATCCAATGTAAATATTGGATACTCTATTTTTTAACACCAATGGAGTGATATGAAACTCATGAAGGAATCACTTTCATATCACTACCTTAAAAAACAACCTCCCAGGAAACAAAATCACATTCTGCTCGTCCTCTGACTATTCCTCTAGAGCACCACCATGTCCATTATGATCACCCATCACCTAATCATTTGATTCTCTCCAACGAAACTTCTCTACCTACTGAATCAAATAATACTACACTATCATATGAAATTAATATCCTCTACCATCATAGACTAATAAATATACATGCAAGGATACCAACTCCTCCATTCAAATCCATGAAACCCCAAAAGCATGAACAACATCATTCTATGGATTTCTGCTCAATGATTTATCCCCAAAATTCCCATTTCATGAGTTGTATGAGATCTCAAAATCTTAATCCTAAAAAAACTCCACCCATTTACACATTTTAAATTTAGATCACACTAAGAAAATATATAACTCAATGTCTTGTGGATCATGATGACCAAAAATCACTCCCAAGTGAGGTAATTCCCCCACAAAATTAATAAAAATACAACCGTTGTAAGATCTAAATCATTAGTGGAATAGTTATGATCATGGGGTTGTAACATCCTAGACCCATAAGAGATCACCACTCTTTTAAGCTTCAAAATTAATCCCAATCCCCAATAGTAATAATCGCATATCACCTCGAACATCACACCCCCTTAGGTGACAGAAGCATGTGGTCATTAACCAACATCCCATTAAGGTAAACAAATTCTACATAGGACTAATCAATCTAAAAAATATATCATTCCTCTCTAGTAAATTTTTTCAATGGTGCTAAAAATCATAAAAAATAAATCACACACCTCCAATAATAGCCCACAAGACTAAAGAATCTACAAACCTCTTCTTTATTCTTAGGTTCTTCCAAAGAATATACTGAATCAACCTTAGATGGGTCCACTGCCACACCCTACTGAGACACTGCATGCTTGAGAAAATGAGGCTCTTATGTCAAAATATTATATTTGGAAAACATCACATAGAGCTGGTGGCATCGAAGAGCATGAAAATAAACTCTAATATAATCAACATGTTCATCTTATGACTTTGAGTAAATCAATATGTTGTTAGTGAACACAGCTATGATGGTACCAACAATTCCTAGAATACAGAGTTCATGAGTCCCATGACCACATCTATAGTATTTCTGACATTGAATGTAAGGGCTAAAAACTCAGCTCTATTATAACTGCATCTAAAGGTAGTCTTTAGGATATCACCTTCTTTCACCCTCAACATATGATATGAAAATAGTAGATCAATAATAAAAAACCATCACACCCCTATCAGCTATTATAAAATTTCATCTATCCTCGGAAGAGGGTAACTGATCTTGACCATCACCTTGTTCAACATATGATATTCTATAAACAACCTCATATTACAACCCCCTTCTTGGAAAAGAACACCAGAGGACCCCATGATGACACAATTCTATGAATAAAAAACTTATGCATCAGATCATATCTCTGAATTCTTAAATATCGCAACTAATAAAGTTCGTTCCAATAGGGATCCATCAAAATCTGAGAATAAAAAATCATCAAGTATATCCCTAACTCAATATCCCTTCAATGAGTTATCATCACAAACTACTCAAGAAAAAGAATCTAGAAATCCACCAACAAACCTGGGAACCCAAACCAACCTAAAATCCACTGATTATATAGACAAACCATACATAAAATAAAGAATAGATCCAAATTCCAACTGCCCAACTAACAAACCACTTTCCAAAGAAAACCACATTCTGGCCATCCAAATATGTGTATTAGACACTCATATGAATGTAGTTGATAAAATATCATATATAATATAACCAATAGAATGATAAGATGAAATCATATGGTTAAATATGTTGTTAAAAAATCTCCCCCATGAGAATTACATAGCCCCATCATCATTCCACATCCATGATAGACATAAAAAAAGTGTATTTATCCACTGTCTGGCATAGTCAAAAACAGGAGAACAGGAAGCATATCTACAATTAGACCCAGAGTAAGGTGTTGTGTGAGTGAATGAAAGGAGTGTGAAGTTCTTGAATCAAAAAAGACACAAACAAGGGTATATGGCAATGTGATCATACCAAGAATGATCTCTTTCCCCTCTAGAGATAAATCCTCCATTGTGTGCTAATGGCCATGCCCATCTCAACTATCCCACTACTAACATCCACCCCAATGACCATGATCATGTTGAGGTCCCTAAAAATTATTAATATCCTGAGTTCAGTCTCTAGCCACCTCGTCTACCCTTATCAAATCAAAATCCTGCTACAGAAATAGTCCCACTAGAAACTTCTGTTCAGGTCGATGCTGAACCTTTCCACCTTCACCATGTTGATATCAAAGAAGCATAGGGCACTGATTCTAGTGATGTATGTAAACCTCGTATAAAAACACACCAATATTTTTCTTTAAAACCTAATTGAAACCACTATCCCTATAAGGCTGGATAGAAGTCTATTGAGGTCAACTCCACATTGGTCAAAACCATTCTGGTCATGGTTCCTGAGACTTCAACTAAAAGCTCTACTCCTTGAGAAACCCTTTTGGTTCACCTCTCATAGAAAATATCTTTCAAATTTCATCTACTCGATCACCTCTTCCTAATTCATAGCCTCTAGATATGTTGTAAATGTAAATGGAGTGACATCATACTGGATAAAAGGATGGAGCACCTCTTCATGACATCTCATATGAGACTCCTCATCTAGAATATGATCTAGAAAAAAATGTAAGGACCTTAAACATGATTTCCAACATTCACACTAACACACTCCTATAGTAAAGAGAATTAAACTACAATATCTTTACTTCCTTCATGGTTGGTGAATGTAATAAAACTAAAACTCTATATGAATGTCAAACCAAGAAAAATATTCCTCCTTCCACTCACCTATTTACAGTGTAAACCACTAACATGAAACTCCTCACATATTAATAAATTCCAAATGTTCCTAGTATCCCACTAGGGCCTAGATAAAACTGAATTTTATCTTAATATCTTCCAACCAACCCTCTATCACCGCAATTGAAACAATATCTTCATACTTTCCAAATGTATACAACTAAAAATTGGACAACACCCTCTTCTTTGAACAATCCTCCTCAACCAGATTAACCGTACAGTGATTAACTAGATCATCCTACTAAACCTGAACTGCCTGAACCACAAACAAATAAATCTAAGAGCCATATATTAAAATAAATCAAGAATTTCCTAATCTGGGTAGTATGAAATTTTATTAAGATTCATTTTAAATCACCTTATTCATTTTAACAATCCCAAAACAACTCAATTCAAATAAGAACACAAGAGGTCAAGATACATGTAACTATCCTAGGTATCTACCTAGAAAAATGTTCCACCATATTTGGCTATTTAATAATATCAAATTTCATGCATTGGATCATGAGTGGAAATAAAATCCCATTTCCTTTCCAGTCTCTAGGGCCTATGTCAGACACCTTGGTAAACAAGAAAAATTCCCATACCATCCCATGAAGTCCTCATTATAGATTACTCCAAACATAATACTATCTCTTAAACATCACCTCTGATACCAATATATGAGGACTACATCTCTCTAAATATACCATAATGAGGGGAGAGTGATAATGACCCTGAGTCCCGCCTGATTTAGGATTTGTAATTGCGACTATCATTGAGTGAATAAAAATATCATATACATGGGAGGCATTAATCTCTTTAATAATATTGGATCTGGAGATAAGATGAATCATCCAAAATCAAATTCATGACAAAATATATAAACAAACCAAAATAATCCCAAAATTCATGAAAAAATAAATTGGTACAAATTAAATTCTATAGAGGTAAATACCCAATATTAAATCTAAAGCAGCAAAATAACAACTATCCAAAGGATTGATATTGTAATGTCCAACACGATCAATGTAATCTTTTTGGAAAACTAAAAAATAGTTTATATGTATGTGGTGATGATACAAGTATATGTAGTATTAAAGCTGAAGTCTCTCATGAACATGTTAAATAACCATAAAAATGAACCCATGAGCTAATATTATAATCAAAAACACCTAATTAGGTAAACTATCCATCCTAACCTACCAAGTCATAGTCACCATATAATGTAAGCTAAGTATAATAACATAATAATAAGAATATTTATAATTTTTACCCCACATTTATTTCCCATTGATTATCTGCCCTCACACCCCAATGAAAAACTTCATAGTGATCTCATCTCTTCTGAATAACATATATCACCACCCCACAGAGTAGTCACATGAAATTTCACCCGAACACACCTAGTACATTAACCCGCATAATGGTCACATCTCATCTCTCCCAAAAACACCTTTGCCATCATATTAAAACCACTTCCATAACCAGTGTAGTAAGGTATTGTGAGCATAATGTACATCAACCATGTGCCTTCATCCTATGAAGTATGACCAACACCATATACTTCCCCAAAACATGTTTATATAACATATCACCCAAAAACAGATGGGCCACCTCTCTCAAGCATGTCCATATCACAACCAACCTTAAGATACCTAGGTTATCACCTAATGTTGTAACAGACCTTTGACCATCAAATAATTATTATATTTTCTCTCCTGGAAGAGATAATGGGATAGATCGGGTAGCCACCCTTCCATCCTCATCACTGAGATGTTAGAAAAACACCCCTTGTATGAACAAACAGGTGTAATCACATAGCTCTTGATTTTGGTGGGGTGTGTGTAGAAATATTATGGAATATACAAGAATATACATATATCCATAGACAATCCCAACCTATGGGTTAGAAAAACACAAACCAACTCACACCATCCTCACTTTCATTAGCAGAAATATATTAATAACACCATAGAAACCACATGTCACATTTGACATTTCCAAATTAACCTATTATCCAAACTATTAATTCCATTTTTATGAATCAACAACATTTAACCACACATCCGATCATTTATTTTTTGATTAAAAAATTTCATCCCATTAATAAAATCATCCATTTTAATTTCAAACATTAATAAATATTTATTTTAGTATTGATTTTTCTTCTAGAGAAACACAACTATATGTCCCAAGAGTCTCTTCATTCTCATCGAAACATAACATATCCACACCAAAAGCACATCCAAACAAACCACCACCTCACCACCCAAAGATAACATCCAAACTAACCACCACCACATCACCCCAAAAGAACAACCAAACAAACCACCACATCACCACCAGAAATGCATGACCAAATAAACCACCACCTCACCACCCCAAAATCATGGGCAAATAAACCACCACCTCATCACCCTAAAAGCATGACTAAATAGACCATAGCCTTGCTTCCCAAAATCATGACAAAAAAACACCACCTCAATGACCCAAAATCATGACCAAAAAAACCACAACTTTGCTACCCCAAAAGCATGAAAAAATAAACCACCACCCCACTTCCCCAAAAGCACTACTAAAAAAACCGCTACCTCACTTCCCAAAATAAAATATAAACAAAACATCACCTTATCACCCCCATAATCATGGTCAAAAAAACCACACCTCACCCCACTTCGCATCACAACCACACATCATTTCCCCCCAAGCATGAATACACACACAACACATCAATTTCCTTTTTAAATATTTATCAATCTAAATTTTATTACATTTCAATTTATTTTAGGGAAAATATCACACAACCCAAAAATACATGGGAAACTATTTTATTCTCTAAATATAAGTGGTTATAGAATTTATATTTTGGGTTGATATAATAACAACATGAAACAGATCTTCTATATCAAACAAAATAGAGTGAAAGAATAGGATCCTAACATCCATGATTTTGAATGGTCAGTCATCTTTTACATACACTAAATCAAAATAATATCAAAGCATTAAAAGTATAAAAATTATTCACATCTACCATTTTAATTCAAATGATCCAATTAATTTATCTTTATTAGGCCAGCGAAACCAATCCCACATAGATAAATAAGAGTAAAACCATATAGCATGACACACAAAAGTGAGAAGCCAGGTACTCCATACCTCAAATAAGTTTTCTGATATCACTACACACCATAGAGAGGAGAAGAAAAACATATAAACCACAACTGAATGAAGACCCCAATGATCATCCAACGCTACATCCAAGTGGTTTTAAAAATTCTTCCCATCTCACAAGAAGAAACAAAACTCCACCACTATTGTGGATCCCCAGGGTAGAAGAGAAGGAAAACCCATGCAGAATAGAGGATAACCCAGTATGGATAATCAAAGGGTATCTATCAGAACCAACAGATCGAAGAATGAGGATTGGGGATTGAGGATCTCCTCGGAACACCAAGGGTTCATATGAAATGAGAGAGAGAGAGAGAGTTATGGAAGAATGAAAATAAATTGTCCAAAAGGGTTATAAAATAATTTTGATGCCAACACTTTCACATCATGTAACCCATTCATGATGTCAAATACAAGTTTTTTCCTAAAATTCCAACTTTCTATGAAATTCATGTCGCCTAGGCCTTTATTTAATTAAATGTTACAAATCACATTCATTATATGAATTTGTTTCAGGGGTTACCCATGATCTACAGAAAATATGTCAATCCTTCTAGAAAAATAAGATTTGAAACACTATTTCATGTCATTTAATCATTTTATGATGTGAATATACCATAGTATCCTTCCCATTCACCCAACCACCATGAATCCTCCTTAAGACTCCTCTGAATTACATTTGACACACAAAACCAGTAAAGTAACTAACTGGTAAATGAAGATCCATTACATTTTTATTGTAATGTGTGTGTTATTTTATGAAAAATAATATATTTTGATTCTAAAATTTTAAACCTGAAAAATTTGTTCCATATTTGGAATCAAAAGGTTATAATTTTTTAATAATATCAATTTCATTTTTAGTCATTATGAATAGTAAACAAGGTGAATATTTATCATCGTGGTAAAGGGTAATATAGGATAATTATGGGTAGACCATTTTGTTAAGTAAAATAATATCATATTAGTTTTTATTAAATGTGAAAATTTCAACCCTTATCAACTAATCTTATAAATTATATTGATTAAGTTCCACTTTACAATGAAAATGACTTAATATTAGTTTAAATTGTTGAATTATTATAAGACTATAAATCTATTAAATTATAAAGGATATCCTCCAATAATAAATTATTTTAAATTAGTGAACATCTTAGATCATTGAATCATATATAAAATACCTTCTTAACTCTTTTACCCTGGTTCATGAGGTTTAAAAAAATGGTAAAACTCTTAACTGAGTGTTTTCATGTTTATTTCTTTGTCGTTACCATTAAAAAAAGTATAACCATGGTGATATAATTAACATAAATATATCAAATATAATATAATTTTATTATGTTTATGTTATAACCCTTTTTCATATTTTTTCATCACTATTGGATATGAAAAAATCGTTCATTGGTATGTATGGACTACCACCTCTAAAAGTGGTGTGTTTTATTTTTCATCATTGTCTCTCATGGGTCATTATTATAATATATATAATAAATATGTATGATATTTATTAAATAATTATTCTTTTATAATAAAAAGATAATATCAACATTCTTTCCCTTCCATCTGTTGAAAATTGATAATGTTTCTTGGGTGTATGTATGAACTACCACATCCACAAAGCGATGAGATTAATTTTCCATTTCTAACTCAAATTAATGGTAATTAATATGGATTTAATGAATCAATACGAAACATATACCATATATAAGTTTATATAAATGGAAATCATTATCTACTTTATTTGGGTTTCATCTATAAAAAGAATGAAATCATAATTCATGCAAACATACAGACTACCATCTTCATGAAACAATGTGATGCTTTTTTCCAAACCACCTTACATGTTTGTGTTAAATTATATTAAATGAATGAAAATTATAATCATAAAATATTCATGATTCTAGTGATAATGAAACCATTACTACTTTCACAACATTCATTTCATTGATGTTTTTTTTGAGGTTATAAATTTGATGACTAGAAAACGTATGATGTGAACTTTACCATTTATTAACTAAATAAAAAATTTCAATAAATGAAATAAAAGGAATTAATAAAATTTAATGAACATGATAATGTTTCTTAATATGTGAAAAAAGTAATAAAATTTATTATTTAGTATTTTCATCACATAATAAGCTTAATGATACCTGAGGTAAGGCAATTTTCAACAAATAAATTTGTAATGTATTATTTTTGTATATTTTTTCTCCATATCCATGTTTTTTAAAATTCATTGATAGATTTAAATTTTATAATTCAAAAAATTTAAATGGTAATTTAAACTAAATTTTATTTTCTTTTAAATGGTTTAAAATAATTATCTTAAATTTTTACAATATTAGATATTTTTGACTTTTAACAAAAGTTCTAAAAGATTGTTTTTTAATGTATATGAATTTAAAACCTTTAACTACTATGATATAATTTAATTTTTATCAATATTTGTCAACATGATTAATATTTTTTAAAAAATAATATCATAGACTCTCTCTTTTGAGGAATTATTCATTTTTATAAATTATCAAAATATTGTTAAATTAACTATATATATATATGGATAATGTTTTTTCTTATGGTTTCAAATCAGTGTTTCAAGGGTTATGTGACTGAAATTTAAAATATTATAAGTTTTTTTCATGATATAGTACATGGTAATTATAGTTGGTCATGATTATGCATGATATATCCTTGGATTCTGGGTTATCCTGATATATCTCCTTAATTCATGGTGTAATGATGTAGTCTTGAAAAGAGAGAAAATGGTGATAATAAAGTAGATTGATCCTATGGAATTAACAAGGCTTTAGTTGTTCTGAAAAGTGTATATCTTGAGTGAAGATAAATTATGAATATTATGCTCCAAGAAACCTAATTTATTCATGTGAAGGTTTCATAAAGATTTTTTTTTGAATTCTTGTGGAATGAAAAGTTTTTTAACATATAAGAGTGAAATATTTGTTATTAATGAATGTTTTCATGAGTTTTTTTTATTATTCAAGAGGCCATCATGGTTTTTACTATATATTTAATGTTTTTTATTGTATTTATTTATGAAAATATTTATTTTCACTTATTGAAATGTTTTATTTTAGTGCTGAAAATTTTACTATGAAAAGGAATTCATTTTCATGGGTTTTTATTTTTTCACTAGATTATTGGGATTCATTTATTTTAATTTCCCTTACTGGGTTTTTTATATTCAAAAAGTGTTTTATATTTGTTTCACAGGATATAGGGATGGATCTTAACTATAGTAATCTCAAGAATTTGACATTGGACTCATACTAAAAGAATTAATATAGTATTAAGTGAAACATGGGGGTAAAAAAATACCTATTTTTTGGAATGATTCAATATTGTGTGGAAGTGTACACATTGTGATGAAATTTATTTCATAATAGATTAAAATACTAAACCTATATTATCATTGGAATGTGAAAAAAATCAAATCCTTTTGATGAAACTCATATTTAATGATTTTTAACTAATTTAAAATCAAAATTTTATTATCCAAACACTTTTGAGGAAAAAGTGAGAAACCATCAACCACTTTTGAGGGAAAAGTGGTAAACCATACAAGACTTCAAGACTTACAATAGTCAAAACATCATGCATCAAAGAATTAAGACGAACCAAACAACCCATTCAACACACCAAATCAATCAACTCAAGTATTCAACCTGTCAAACATTCATGAGCTTGGATCACCAGGGATAAAGCTGGGGAAACCACGAACCAGGAAACATTAGCATTAGAAAAACTTGAACAAACCTCGAAACTAACCACCTCGAATACCCACCAGTGCGACCATCGACACCAGCCCAAAACCACAAACCCATCGACGAACTCCAATCAAAAAATTCCCCACCCTCCAACAGCGAGAGACGGTCTCCCAAAAATCCTCCTAGAAGAACATGTCCAAAGAAGGCAGAATGAGGAATAAAAAATCCGTCCCAATGATGAAACCTGCTCCGCAATCAACCTCATCATAAGCTCGAGCAGCGATGACTCCAAAAATTCAACCAAAGACACATGAAAACCTTCCCCCTCCGAGCCACTTCGAGCAGACAACGAGCACCCCACCATGTATGTTTATAATTGGTTTCTTCATAAGAACCACAAAAGATGATGTAGGATAGAATAAAAGAGATAATAACCTAAAAAATAAATAATAGAAAATTATTAGAAAAGAGAATATTGTAGTAGCATTATATCAATTGTCAAAATCTATTAGTAGTGGCACCCCTAAAATTGAATGATTAAATTCTCAATGGTGGAACATGTCTATAGTAGATCATTACATGAAAAAACACCCTGTATATTTTGATGCATATATAAAAATAGTCGAATATAGAGTATTAGTAAACACATTAGAGTAGATATATGAGGGTATGGGGTGTTTGGAATAATTTTTTTAAAGGAGAATCATATGGATTATGGGATTTTATTATAAATTCCAATGAAATGGGTAATATTTATTCCATGGAGTGTGTGACATTTATATATCATTTTATTGATAAATATTTTCCTACTATTCTCCTACAAATTATAGAAAATAAATTTTGGAGATGAAAAATAATTAAAAGGACATAGTGTTCCCTTATGAAAAATATTTTACAAGATACTCTAGATATTCTAGAAATTTAATTCTAGAAAATAAATATAAAATTTACCATTTTATGAATGTCAAAAAAATTAATAAGGGAATTAACTTATAATGATATTAAAATTTCAAAAGGCATTGTTAACACTACTGGAAAAATACCCTATACCAACGGTTCCAAACCGTTGGTATAGGCCCCCAAACCGTTGGTATAGGCTATACCAACGGTTTGGAGGACCGTTGGCAAGTAAGCCGTGACAATAGGTCTATACCAACGGTTTTCCCAAAACCATTGGTATAGACCTGTCCCAATAGTTTTGAAAACTATTGGTATAAGTAATATGAATATCTATACCAACGGTTATAAAACCGTTGGTATATGTATTTCAAAAAAAACATTCGGTGGGATTTGATCCTAGAACCCCCTGTTTATAATCGAACGACTTAACCACTAAGCTAAAATCACTTTTGTAAACATAATTTAATAAATATATATATGTATTATCATAATTATTTAAAATTTTGATTTATATAATGTTCTCGGTTAGTAGATCTGTAAAAAAATCAAAGAACCTATCCCAACGGTTTTGAAAACCATTGGGATAGGGGTGGGTTGAATTTTTTAGGCCGAAGGTTGGATTTTGGGTGGTTTTTACCAATGGTTTTGGTGAACCATTGGAAAAGAGGCTCAAAACACACCCTTTCCCAACGGTTTTCCAAACCGTTGGGAAAGGTGGGGAAATCTATGGCTTTCCCAACAGTTTGGCCAAACCGTTGGGAAATGGTACCTATACCAACGGTTTTTACAAACAGTTGGTATAGAAGTGTTGGGAAAGATCATATTTCCAGTAGTGTAATTATATTAAAAATGTTGTGATAGAATTTGAGGATACTTACATACCATGTGAAAACAAGAGAAATATGTGTTATGGGTGGTAAGAAATAGTGAATTAGTTAAAAAATAAATTTTGAGGTAAGCCCAAAATTTTTTCCAAATATTGTAAAATAAATTTTATGGAATTTTTTAGGATATGGATATTGTTACTGATGTTGAAAGATCACTCATTTAACTTGTGAATATGAGTTTTAATTATAATGTCAATAAGAAAATTTACAGTCATCTGGAAGTGATAAGTTTTTATTACATTGAGTTTTTTCATTAAGATAATGTACATTATATTTTATTTACTCAAGGTAGTAATCATCAGGATGAAATGAAAAAAAGATGCGTAAATTTATTTTATGGCTACTATATATGATGTTAGACACTAAAATTAAGTGTTGAGAACTATATTACATTTTTATTTGGATTATTAAAAAGTATTTTTTGATTGGGAGACCATGTATTCTTTTATTTTATAGAAATTTTCAAATATATTTGAAATAACATCTCATGAAATGAATTCATTAAATTTTATAAAAACTCATAGGTCTAGTTTTTATGAAATAATAATTTATATTTTTTTCATATTATAATATCCATAATGTATTTTTATACAAATATTAATGCCTTTAACATTTAAGATTTTCATTTATTATGGATATAGATTGAAATTCAGTTAATCATGATAAGGTATATTATATAGAAATTTATTTGTTTCTTAAAATTAATTTATATTGTATTTAATAATGATTTCATACCATTGATTACATATCAAGAAATTGACAAACTGATTAAATATTCAATTGAATACTGTCATCCACATATTGTTGAAATAAAAAGAACTCTTCAAAGTGGATATTTTAAAATAGTAAATGAATATCTAAATATATTTCCAGATTATTTTCATGATGTTATTAATAATTAGGAGGAAATATTTTCTATTAGATTAGTTATTTATGATAACATAATTTCAAGTCAACCTTATCAATTAGATCCAGTAAAACTTTTATAATTGAAAAAATGGTACTATATTAATGTGGTAGGGTTTACATTCATCCTAGAATTTCATCATGGGGTGATCCTTTCTTATCTTTTAAAAATTAATGTGGTTTCGTGATACTTTTTACTAACTATATTGAACTCAACAACATCACTATTAAGAATAAGTATGATTTATGTCATATCAATGAATTTTTAAATCATCATTATAGAGATCAAATAATTTATGGTTGATATCAAATATTTGTATAAAAATATAAATGTAATGGTTGGTAAAATTCAAAGAATATTTTTTCATAAAATGTATGCCCACTCTGAGTCTTTTGTTATGATTTTTTGGTTGAAAATTGAACCTCTTAAATTTATAGATCTTATGAATAGATGGTTCTGTGAATATTTGGGTAAATTTGAGGTGGTGTTATATGTTTAAATTATAGTTTATTATAATTTCAGTGATAAAAATATAAATATATAAGATGTTTTGTACAATAATTTAAAAAACAACTAGTTTGTAAAATTTTGAAGATATGTTTTTTTGATATTATAAGTTTCTTTTAATGGGAATATTGTTTCTAACAACAAAATATATTTTCATCCTGCTAAAACTATTTTGGTAGAAGAGTTTCCAAGAATAAATAAATGTAACTAAGATTTGATTTTCACAAGGATTAGTGGGATATAAGAGATGTTTTGTTGAAAACACTATTTATTTATCTTTCCTACTAACCATGGTAGATCAAAAATGAGTTAAATTAATATAGATTAAGTAATTGGATTAATACTAAAATAAATTATATTAAAGATTGGTTAAATCCTTCATGTTATCCTTGCTGAGCAGAAATGAGTAATTTTTCATCCATAGTGATACTTTATTGAAATGAATTAGTTTTTTCTTGAATAAAGATGCTAAGTTAATTACATTTACATTACATGAAGTGAATCCTCATGAAAAGAATTACTTGACACATGATATTGAGATAACATTGGTGTTTTTCTCATTAAAATTTTAAAAGATAATTTCACATGGGATAAAATTTTAAATAAATATAGAAAAAGTGTTTTAATTTTACATTCAATAAATAATTGTGGAAAATGAGTTGGAGAAGATAGTTGGAACTAGTAAATGAATTTTATTTAATTATTCAATATATTCTAGGTAAATAAAACAAAGTCTCTAATAAATGAATAATATAACATAATTTATAATTAAACATGATATATTGGAACATAAACCCTTGGTCAATTAATTTATAAACATTATCCTAGAAATATTGTATGAACAAACACCTTATCTTTTGGTTTTGGATTCATATTAGTCATATTTTCCAGAAATAATTAAGCATGCATAATATGAAGATCATGGATTGGTAGAAAGATCCAAATTTGATTATTTTAATATGTTTCCTAAATATAACATTAAAAATGATGGTGTTATATTCTTAAGAAAGAGGTTATGAGTTCTATGTGACACCCCGTTAATAGAGGAATTATTATGTGAGGTCAATAACTCTCTATTTTATATTCATCCTAATAACACTAACATATATGATGACCATTTGAATTATTAATTGTGGGATTAATTGTGGAAAGATATAACTAAAATAGAATGAGTGTTTCTCATTCCAACATGTTGATGTTTAGAGAAAATACAAATTGGGATGCTTATTCCTTTTCTAATGCTGGAATTTAAATGAGTGAAACACTACAAAAATAACTATATAGAATCAGTTTATTAGTCATGGTTCTAGTTACCACCACAAAATAAATTCTGTTAAAAAATAGAATATAGTGTGGTTTAATCAAACGATCGTTATATTTTTTTTAAAATTAGTGGAATTTTCAATTAAATTACCCCTAAATGATTTTAAAAATGATAATTCCTCCCCCTCCAATGCTCCATCTACACGACACGGACCCCTATCCCCCCACCCAACATCCTCCTCTTCCATCCCTAGCACGACACCGACTCCTCCACCTAATAGGTGACCCTCATTTCCCCAACCCTCTGACCTTCCTCGTGCATCCTCAATGGTGACGTCGAACCCCTATGACCTCCCAATCCTCAGCAATGACCCAAAATTCCCTCTAACCTCCCTCTCTATGGAATTTTCCCCACTAAATGATGATAAAGACCCTCCATATTCTACTACCCTATCCCATACTTGGTTCCCATCTTTGGTGGCTTAGATTTATCCTATGTATCAAGTCAAACTCTCCCTCCCCTTAAATATAAATCTTCCTTCCTATAATCACTCTAAATCTATTATTGAGTATCATTATATGGACAATCATGGGTGAAAAAATAGTATGGAATTTATTTTTTATTTGTTCAACATTAATGTATATATGTAATTTCTATTTATTCTATGTTATTTAAATTGTATAGTAAATTTTTTTGAGTTATAATAATCCTTAATTTTGGTCATATTATATAAAATTTAAAAAAGTGTGATATAGGTCAGTTATGGAATCTAGATCATTAATACTTTCACAGTTTTCATTTTATATTAATGAATTTAGCTTAATTTTATATAAGTTAATGCATCCAATTTTGGACATATACATAATTGATAATATTTTACAACTCATAACCAATTATTGGTAGGTTTTGGGGTTACACATTGTTTTATCACCAACCCTATTAGGATCTCAAAGGATAAAGGCCTTGAAAATGGAATATTAGACCATTTTTAAATTTATTAGAATTATTCATGTTTAATTCATATGTGAGGAGTCATTTTGTTTTATAAAATCTACCAAAAATGATAGTGTAGTTAGGGTGAAGTTTTAAATTCATAATAATCACTTATTTGTTATATCAACCGGAACATTCAATATAGTTTCATTGATTTTATTTTAACTAAAATTAATTTTAATAGAGCTAATTATTCTGTATAGTTTTTTTGAGTGAAATATCTAATTTTTTATCATTTAATATGAATAAAAAAAATCCCAAATGTTTTTCCAAATATGTGATAATGTTTCCCCTCATCATAAAATCATTTATTTTTTGCATCCCATCAAAGTAAAAAAAATGATTGAACATTAGTGGGCCTTAAATGGTAGAATGAAGTATAAGAACATATGAAGACCTAAAACTACTATGTTTATTGATTTTATCCATCCAATAGTGTGTGATATCCAAATAAAGTATACATTGCATTCATATTTTCAAAGGGGTGATCTTGGTCTTAGTAAGACCATGGGATATTGTTGATACATTGATCATTATAGTTAACTTTTCAATGTAATGAACCATCCATAGTTACAACACAAGGATATAATACACCATTAACTTTTTCTCCCATAAAAAAAATATTATACACATATAAAATATCCAAATTTGATACATATTTATCATCTTTAACATATTGGCTATTTTAAACAATTTCGTATTTATTTATTAGTGGTTTCAAGAATGTATCTAACTTCATATACCATGATCTTGAGTCTTATTCTAACCCATATATATCCTTCTTTAACCTAAAAAATTAGTTTTATATTTACTGAGGAAGATACTTTATTTTATAACTCTCAATTTTGGAATACATATATTATATATTTTAGAGTGTTTATGGGTTGAATTTGTGATAAAAATTTGTGGTCATCTAATTTTTGTCATTATTCATCTATTTTTGTGATAAATAATAATTTAATAGATTCATGTTTTTTATATTATAAGTTCAATAAGAAAAAGTTCATTATTTGATTCATCCCATTTTCCTTTATTTTTTTTAAGAAAGAGACAATTTTGAAGTTGGGTGATATTTAATTTTGATTGTATCTATGTGATTAACCATTTGCATCTTAATAAATGAATGTACAAGGAGAATAAAATCCAATACCTATGGATAAAATTTTGAGTAATTTTTCTAAAAACATACCTAAATATGCCAAGGGTTTGGAAGAATTTTTAGATTAATAAATTTCAATCTGATTAGTGGATGATATAATAATTCTTTTGTGTCCAGATTGTAAATTCAAGAAATTATTGAATAGAAACAAATTATATTAGAATTTGATACTGAAACAGTTTTTGTAATTATATTTATGTTGTATTTTTCATATTGAATAAAATGTTATGTAAAGACAAAACTACAAAAATACTTCCAATGAAATACAATGTGACTTGATAGAGGAGAATTAATCTTGAAATTTATTAAATAAAACATCTAGTCTTGGAGAATACAATATCCAAGATTTTAATGGATCACTAAAACCATTATTTGATCCTAATTAGATTAATATTTCTCTGAAATACAGTGGTTAAAAAAACATTTTTTATAAATTAGTTGAAGATAGACAACAAGAAATATATGAATGGGGTTCCACGAATTCAATGTTTTCTTTTTTAAATAAGTTCTATCATATAAAGTGTCTCTATGGAATTAATGAAAAAGAAATTTCCATGATTTTTGAGTTTCTTCAGGGTACATTTAGTGAAGCTATGACCCCTTCATCATTCTATAAGGTGAATAAATTCATCAAAAACATGGAATTGATTATAAAAAGATGCATGCATTCCTTAATGACTACATTCTTTACTTGGGATAAGAGTCTAATAAAGAATAAAGGAAAAAATTCAAACAATCAGATGGAATTTGATGAGAAACAATGAGAATATAAATCAATGCAGCCCCATGAATAAACAAAAGAAGAAAACTCCTACAAAGGTGTTATGTTACTTTCCTCTATAACCCCCCCTTTCAAATATTATTCATATCATCTAATACTATATATGACATGAAGTGGCATTCTTAGAACAGTAATGATGTCTTTATAACACATCCAAAGGATTTAACATCATGGATGATTTTTTATTCTCAATATCCATACTTTTATTAAGATCTTATGAAGGTACATTTGGTATTATCTTCTAATGGTTGTAACCCTTTTGGTACATTATGTATTTATTATAGGATTTGTCCAATTATTTTCATCCACTGTAATCTACCTCTATGGATGTGTATGAAGAATACTTATTTCATTATTTAGATGATTATTCCTAGAAATAAAATTCTTGAAAATGAAATAGATATATACCATCAACCTCTATTCAAAGAATTGTGAGAATTTTGGGGTGATGGCATACAAACATATGATTCTTCAACAAGGAAACTATTCGAAATTAATTTTTCATTAATATGGTAAACTTTTTAATTTTATGACTAGTAAATGTATCTAGTTGGAAAAATCATACAATTTTGTCTTGTCCAATTTGTAATATTGATTTTGAACCTCAATGATTACCTCATTAATGAAAAAGGTGTTTTATGTGTCATCATTAATTTCTTGATGTTTCTCATAAATTCAGGTTTAAAAAGATATCATTCAATAGAAATATTGAAATGAGAAAGTCAACAAAGGTGTTATCTAGTTCAGAAATATTGGGACAATTAATGAATGTCACTAAAGAATTTGGAAATTTTCATCAGTTTAAAGAATAGGGGAAGGGGTACAAGGTACAATATCAAAAGAATATGGAACATGACAATGGAAGAAAAATAGTATATTTTTCAAACTTCTTTATTTTGAGTTTAATTTGATATGTTATAATCTTAATGTAATATATATTAAGAAGAATCCATGTGAGAATGTAATTTTTACATTACTTAATGAGTAGGGTAAATTGAAGGATCACCTTAATACTCATAAGGATTTGGATTAGAGGAATATACATCATGGTTTGTTGGAAAATGATAATAAAAAGTATATGTTGGCTATTTTATCAATGAAATATCATGATAAAGACGTATTAATTAGAACTCTAAAGAATATTAATGTTACAAATGGGTATTCAAGTATCATATCATGGTATGTTGACTTCAAACATTGAATGTTACATAGATTTAAAATTCATCACACATATTATGATGGAGCAGTTGTTTCTGTTGGATTAGCGTAATACTTTAACTGGAAATTTAAATATGCTTCAAGTTGCATTTTGTAACTTTTTTAGAGAGATTTGTGGAAGAAATATAAATCCAAATGAGGTTTTTAAGCTTCAATCAAGAAATTTTTTGACACTGTCATTTGGATATGTAATATCCCCCATTCATTATTCACAATCATGATTTATTTAACGGTTCATTTAGTAAAAGAAGCTAAACTTGGTAGACTGGTACACTATTAATTGATATATCAAATTGATAGGTATGTTTATATTGTTGTTTTTTATTCATGAATTCCATTTTATCAAATCATTGAATAATTTTTTTAATATGTATATTTTTTTTATCAAGTACTTAGGTCATTTGAAAACATTTGTGAGGAATATAGCTCAATCAGAGGGCTCTATTGTAGATGGTTACATAGCTGAAGAGTGGTTTAACTTTTTTTAAATGTATTTGGATGAGATTTATACTAGATTAAACCATTCTGGATGTACTTACGACATCTCCACTAATTCTAATTCTGAAAATTAGTCATCGATATTTCCAACTATTGGACAAAAAATTGGAAATGGTTTATATTTTACACTATATGAATTTGATTTTCAGTAAGTACATAGATATGTGATACTCAAGAGTCTTATTTCAGATCTATTTATTGAATAATTGAGACTCAAACAAAAATTATACTAAGTGGTCAAGCTTTAAATGAGATGGAATTAATAAAATCAATTAATAAGGATCTTGTCAAATAGTTCACTCATCGTGTATGTATATATGCATATTAATATTATTGATGTTTAGTTATTTTTACTTTGTTAGAAAAAACACCTTAAATATGTTTCTCTGGAGAATTAATTTTGGAAATAGACCTGACATATCGAATTATTTGAAGATTTTGGCTCAAGGTCCTCTAAAGTAGACTAAGATATTTGATGCCTATAATATTAAAGGCTTCAGGGTTCATAAAATTTATCATGAAGAAGACATGAAAACTCAAAATAGTGGTGTATTTTTCACATAAAGAGGTGGGATAATTTTGGAAGATGAATGATATAATTGAATTAAACTATCATGGCCAGTTTTAAATAGTATTATTCAAATATAGGTGGGTCAAAATTGATAGGAGTATAAAGAAATATTAATTATATTTTACATCTGTCAACCTCTCTAGCTTAATGGATATTGATGATCATGAAGAGAATGATTCATTAGTCTTATCTTCACAAGATAAGATGGTTTATTATGTGGATTATGAAATATATGATGGTTATAATGTTATTATACACTTAAAGTAAATATAATTATATGATATGTGTAATGAAGATCAATTGGTGCTTTGTGATAGTGAACATCATCAACTACAAGACATTGAAAACTTTTTTCCTTGAAATATTAAAATAGTAGAACTTACCAGAGATGGTGAAAATTAAGTACTCATCACATTAGAGGTTGATAACAATGGAGATAATTAATATGGACATAATTGATTGTATAAATTGGTAATGAAAATATATTACAATTTATCATTGATAAGTATTTTTTACATATATACATTATTCTATATTTTCTTTTATTTTTGTAAAATGATTTTTGTTTTAAATTTTCAATACATTTAGTCTAATTTAACCATTTTAAATATGGGAACATTAAGAAAAAATATATTTCAGGATCATATCCAATCAACATCTCAGAGAATTCCACCACAACCGTTATCTTCTAGGGATCATAGTGATTCAATTATACTTGAGACTACTAGTGATCCAGACGTTTCCCATATTTCATTGATATACGACTACCTAATTCACCTCTGATGATGGGGAAGTTGTTTTCCCCACCATTTAAGGGATAGTTGAGAGTTAACGTTATTAGAATGAATTCCATATAAAAAACAATATATTTTATTGATTTGTTTAATGATTTTTTAAAATAGATAAAGACAACCATATAAGGGATATAAATATAGATATGGATGATGTATGGGACATTTTGGAATTTATGATTATCATTCTATTTTATGAGCTCGGGGTGCAGACTAGTGATGATTCTAGAGTCTATGGTAAGATTCTTGGGTAGATTTCTTGTGAGACCGAGAGATTTCCCATTAATTATGATGATTTGAGGCATATTTCGATAACATAGAAAAATGAGGTCTTTGATACCCAGGTAAATGTAATATTAATTTAATATTACTTGATAAATAATTTAAAATACATGAGTAAAATTTTTTAATATACTTATAAATTGTTATGTTTTCTATTTGTAGATGTTTTTCATTTTTATGTCCCTAACTCTACTTTATGAACATGGACATTGAAAAATTTGGGTATGAAATGTAGATATTTCAAATGTAGATTATTGGATGAGTTTAATGAAAATTTTATTAGCTTATAACATATTTATGAGAATGTTCCTGAAAGAATTCCTCATGAGAAATGGAAGCTTTTTATCGATATCAACAGAGATTCATCTCATGTGGTAATTCAATATTTTAAATTATCATAATTACATAATGAAAATAAAATTATAATATCTATTAATTTTTCTAATTTTTGTTGGAATTATCAGAAAAATATTGTGAATCTGAGGAAGAAATTCATTCCTCACATCGTTGGGTCTCAAAGTTTTTTAAGAAAAATAACAATTTTGATTTGAATTTCAGTAATTATTATTTATATCATCTAACTGAACTCAATTTTTTTCTAACTTGTTTATATTTTTTAAGAAATGATAATGAATTAGGTCACTATTTTAGCCAAATAGAGATGTAGTTTAAAGTGAATAAGAAACCCAATGGTAGTTAAATAAATAACCCTACCAAATAAGATTGAGTAAGTACTTTTCATTAGTATTTAATATTATTTCATTACCATAAAAACATTATAATAAAAAATATATTATAAATACTAACAATCCTTAAACCCAATTAAATTGGGCCATCTTCATGGATCAAATGATTCTAATTTGGCATCATTTGATACATCTAGCCAGCCCTAATTAATTGGGTTTGAGTATTTTTTATTGCTATATTATAATTTTCATTATCATATTTTTATAGTTTTAAAATAACAATAAATATTACTAAATAATTTATTAATTAGATAATATTTTGAATTTTAGATATTTTAAAATATCATTTTTAATGTTTTTTATATTAATATGTTAAAATACAAGATGTATGAGATGTGAACCCTTTATAATGATCATCGGCTTCCCCAAATGATGTAGTTGGATAAATGTTAGGGAAGAAGAATTTGAGACGTGTATGGGGGATGGATTCTGGGCCTAATGTATTAGTTTTCTTTGGTAGGGTGGCGTTATCCATTACTTCTACACTTGGTGGGGGTTTGAGTACTGTTGTTGATTGGGAATCACAAATAGAAATTTCATGACTGAAAGAAAAAGTGAATGAATAAGACTCTTATAAGAAAACAAAGGATCAATGGTGGTCATAAATAGAAAATTCATTAGTTTCTATATTCCAGCAGATGACCAGCATGATCCCTAACTAAATGTTCAACCTTATAACTCATCCCTCCAAAATAAATTCGAAATTCCATATATAATTCAAATAATTTAAAAAAAACACATACAACATCCATAAATAAAACTAAAATGAAACTTTTAGATATAAAACATACATTTCTAGTCATACTGACCACATCTTGTGTCAGATTGATGTGTGATTTACTCATACATGTCTAAAATGAATTATAGATCATTATCTACAATTTTGAAAAATAAAATCCCATCTTGTTTACTTAGTTTTGATCCATTAAATTATTCTTAGAGGTACAAAATCTTTTAAAAAAAGTGTCGAGGGGTAGAAACATGAAAAATTACATAGGATTTCCCTGAAATCCTAGGAAAATGACCATGGATTTAATTGTGAAATATAGGAACCAATTACATGTCATTTTGAATGGAATTTTTCACGTTATGGTCATAAATGAATCTTTAGAGTCTCAAAAACACTAAAATGTGTGTGCAATGGTCAAAAGCATAGAAAAAAACATCATATTGATGTGAAATCATGGTAAAACCTTCTATGAGTTATTTTTGATGTGTATATGTAGAAAACACCTCAATTTTACATACGGAGTGGTCATAATTACTCTATAATCACTTCTTAAAGGTACAAAAACCTTTAAAAACAACTGTCTCGGGTGTGAAAACTAGAAAAATGATGTCAGATTTCTATTAAATATAGGGGAAAACAACCTCAGATTGAATTTTGAAATATAAAAACCTTTGTCACGTCATTACGAATGATTGTTTACCCATTATGATCATAAACAAATTTTTAGTTTTTTAAAACACTAAAAAGTATGTGCAATGATAAAAACTATATAAAATGACCTCCTATTGATGTCAAATGATGGGAAAACCGTCATTGTGTTGTTTTTTTGTATACATATAGAAAACATGTCAATTTGACATGTGGTGTGGTCAGAATTACTCGAAAAACACTTCTTATTGGTATAAAATTCTTTATAAATAAGTGTTGGGTGTTCAAAACTAGAAAAACTATGTAATATTTCCCTAAAATTATCATAAATAAATAGTAAATTTAGTTTTTAAATGTTATAAATAACAACATGTCATTATAAATAGACATTTTATTGAGATTTCTATAAATGGGGTTTTTAGTGTTTTAAAACACTAAAACAAGTGTGGAATAGTCAAACCCCTAGAAAACAACATCATATTTATGTGAAAACGTATTACAACCACCTATGAGTAATTTTGAACGTGTATTCATGGAAAAAATGTTAATCTGATGTGCAGTGTGGTGGGAATTACTCGATAAACACTTATTATAGGTAGAAAAGCTATTAAAAACTTGTGTTGGGGGTACAAGCTAATAAAACAACAATACATTGCCCGTAAATTAGGATTCAATGACCATAGATTGAATTTTGAAATATAAGAACTAATGGCATGTCATTCTAAATTGCGGTTTTCCTGAGATGGTCATAAATGACTCTTTTGTGTTTTAAAACACAAAAACTTGCGTGGAACAGCCAAAAGCATAGAAAAAGAACCCAAGTTGATTTTAAATCATGGTAAAACCATTGATGGGTTATTTTTTTCAGTACGCGTAGACAAAATTTCAATCCGATGTGTGGTATGGTCGAAATTACTCGGTAAACACTTCTTAAAGGTATAAAAGCCATTAAAAACATGTAACGATGTGTCAGAACTATTTAAAGGACACTGTATTTCCCCATAATAATGGGGAAATGAATGTAGATTTAATTTTTAAATATATGAACTGAAGGTAGGACATTAATAATTATCATTTTCTTGGGAGGTCTATAAGTACATTTTCTGTGTCTTAAAACACTAAAACCTGCATGCAACAGTCAAAAGCATAGAAAACAACCTCAGATGGATGTTAAATCATGGGAAAACCATATATGAGTTATTTGTTATGTGAATTCACATACACCACATCAACCCAATGTTTGATGTGGTTATAATTACTCAATAAACACTCATTAGAGGTACAACTTCCTTTAAAAACTAGTTTCGGGGGGTCAAACTAGGCAAACTACATCAGATTTCCCAAAAATTAGGGAAAACAACCATTGATTGAATTGTAAAATATAGTAACAAATGGAAGATCATTAAGAAATATGTTTTTTTAGTTATGGTCGTAAACACATTTTTAGTGTCCTAAGACATTAAAATATGTTTGGAATGGTTAAAATTATAGAAAATGACCTCATATTACACTCTAATCATGATAAAACCACTATTGAGTTTTTTTAATGTGTATACATAGAAAATAGGTCAATTAGATGTGTAGTGTGGTTTAAATTACTCTGTAAAACATTCTTAAAGGTGCAAAATCCTTTTAAAATAAGTTTCAGGGGAAAAAACATGAAGTCCTCATCAAATTATCCCAAAATTAGCTGAAACAACATTATATTGAATTGTGAACTTTATGAACCAAAAACACATCATTACAAATTATTATTTTCTCAGGATTTCTATAAAAACGTTTTTAGTGTTTTAAAACACTAAAACATGAATGGAATGGTCAGACCCATAGAAAACATCCTTAGATTGATGTGTAATCATGGTAAAACAACCTACGAGTTATTTTTTCATTTACTCATAGAAAACATTTCAATATGACTTTTAGTGTGGTCAGAATTACTTAATAAACATTTCTTAAAGGTACAAAATCATTTTAAAGTAGGTGTTAGGGGGAAAACTTGGAAAACAAATAGAATTGCACTTAAATTAGAGGGAAAAGTGTATAGATTTAATTATGAAATGCATCTGACAAGAACATAAATAAAAATTAAGGTCTTCCCATTATGTCTATAAACATGTTTTTAGTGATTTTAAACACTAAAACATGCGTGGAATGATCAAAACAATAACAAACGACCTCATCTTGGTGTGAAATCATGGGACAACAACCATTGAGCTATTTTTGAAATATATGAATTTTTTTGATATTAATGTGTTTAAAATGTGTTTATTAAGTAAATTTTAAGCACCTCACATGTCACTTTAAAAATAAATTAGAATATATAATCATCCATTTTTAGTTTCATGTTTTGAGTATTATCTTAAATATGTATGTTTACGTTTTCATTTTTTTTGAATTAAATAACATTTCTTTGGTAAAATTTCTTTATTATGGTTAACAAAATAAGAAATTTTATATGTAGCATTCTGAATATATTCTATTTTTTATTTTTCTCATTTTTTTTAATAAATGTTTTGGTTTTCATTATTAGTGGAAGATGTCAGATTTAGGATAGAGGTTAACTGTCTTGATCCACAACATTCTTCAGAAGGCAATGGTGGTGGTTCATAGATTCTATACTATGTTAAAATGTTATCTATTCTTCTAACATAATTCTAATTTGTTATTATTAGTTTTAATTTTTGTATTATTTTTAGTTACAGTTGATGAGAATATGGGGTCGGTTTCAGTTGATGAGATGATGTTGACGCTAAAAAGTTTAGTAGAGGTTATGACAGGGATGTATATTTGGTGTGGGTTATTGTGGGACATATTATATTTTTATATATTGATGACTAAGGTATTGGTTGATATATATATGGGTTGAATGAGACTGAGGTTATGAATACAATAGATGTATGATATTATGGGTTTATCATATATTTATATTTCAGTTTTTTCAAGTCAGTTTATATATATATAAATTTTTTTAATAAATATTTATAAAATATAATTCATCAGTGTTTCATAGTAACCACCATTTAACACATTAAAACTATATTTTTATAGGAGGTTATGAGTGGTTACCACTGATATTTTTTGTGGTGGTTAGTTTCATTTTATTTATATTTTCCTCTATAAAATTTTTCCAAACAAAGAACATCCAAATAAACAAGTAACCACCACTAAATACTCCAAACATGATACATATAAAAAATGGAACTAAATTAAAGAAACCACCACTAAATGAGTAGAAACCATGAAATATATGACGTTTTCAAAAACCACCGCTATACTATTAAACGGCTGTTTAAACCACTATTATTCCATGAACACCCCACCGCTAATTCCCTTTTTTTAATTAAAATATAAAGGGATTTCATGGTGGTGTTAAAGAACTATTATTGAGGTAATAATATAACAAGTATTATTATTAATTTATTACTAAAATTTATTATTTTGTTACTATTCGAGAAAATATTTCATTATATGAAATTTCTAGAATTTTTCTTATAGAGGAAGTTAGATTATATTGAGTCCCGCACATCTATTTTATCTAATTATGATCCAAAATTTTCCTATCAATTTTTAAAATTACTTAAGGGTTATTTGGTACTAAAGTAAATTTAAATATAGCATATATTTATCAATACGATAGAAAGTTAGAAAAAAGTTCAAAATTGGATGATAGGATTCAATTTGTATGGTTAAATTATCAGGGATGTTTAGATCAACACATTTCATTAGTTTTATTTTTTACAATAATATTTTTCATTCATGCATTCATATCACACCTTTTGAAACATTAAATGGAATAGGGGTAAAACTCTAGTTATTTTGGAAGAAGTTAGTGAGTAGATTTTTTTTAAATAAGTACAAGTAGAAGAACGAAAGAAGAAGGTTAATATTATTTAGTACAATATAAGGTAAACTAAGATCCTGATGATGATTTATACTGATAAAACATGGGAATACTTTTCATTTCAGATTTTTGATCATATCTTCTTTAAAACGTCTCACTGGAATATTATTATTCATTTTGGTACAAAGGTAAAGAAAATAAAATGTTTTTTAAACTATATAAATATCAATAAATCTTGGTATAAATTTTTTAATTTTTATCCATGCATCTGAGTTTACCTCAGGTATATAGCATATCTCATGTTTTGTTTTCAATGAATTATGTACATAATAAATCTCATGTTTTGTTCCTTGAGGTAGTAGAGTTGCAATATTTTATTTCTTAGGAATATATTTTTGTTCATATTTTGGATTATAGAGAGTAGAAATTAATGAATAATTTTATTCTGAATTTTATGGTTTTATAGAAGAATCACATAATTAATGAAGTAACAAGATAATAAAACAAATGTTTTGAGGAAAACTACCCCATCATGTTTAAGTAATTAATGATATTTTTAGGTTATAGTTACAAAAAGATTAGTAGACTATTAAAAACCAATTAAACCTTTTAATGAATCTATTATATGATTAATAAATAATTACTTCATGATTTTATATTAATCATAGTATTATACATGATTTTAATCAATTTTTCGTTCAAAAAAAGGAATTGTTTTATTTTATCTAAATTAACTTTGTAAAATTATATATTCTTATATAAATGTTAAACCTATAATTTTTTCATTTTAATTTGTTAAAATTTACCATTTTTTGTCATTTTATTTATAAAATTTCTTGTAGGTTGAGTATTTTGGATTTCTCTGAAAAGGAATGATTTCTTTGTGAAAACTAAAAATTTTCAACTTTTATAAATAATTTCATTAACTTTAAGGAATTTTTAAAGGCTTATTGTTTTTTTATTTTTTTTAATAAAATTATTGCACTTTCAAAAAAAATAATCTAATTAATTAAATATAAATAAATAATTTTTTTAACATACCAATATTTTAAAATAATGTCTTTGTGTTCAATAACATGTAAGACATACAATACCTTACTTAAATTATTCAAAAAAATATTATTATTTAAATATGCTCATTATGACATAGCAATTTAATTAGAGGGTTTTAATAGGATCTAAAAAATTATCAAATATATATAATGGTACTAATCAATGAAAAAATTGATTAATTAATCAAAATTAATAACTCAATTTTTATAGATGACCTTTTTTAATTAAAAATATGATATCTTCAAAAATGATATTTATTTAGTTTTCTGAGAGAATATTATAATTAATTTATTAAATTTATTGAAATTTTATTTTATGATATATATATATATTTATATAAACATATAAAAATTATCATATGATAAAAATTTAAGATTTTTTTTGAAAACTATGATTTTTTAGTGAATAATGAAACATACCAATTTTTACTAAAAAAGTTTTTTCATTTCAAGTATTTAAGTAGTAAAATTATATTTTTTAATATTTTTAATATAATTAGATCATTATTATTTAAAATAGTCGAATTATATTATTTGTAATAAATTTTATTCTTTAATTTATTAAAAAAATTGTACATAAAAAAAGACATTTTTCTAAAAAAGTATTTTTCATTATGTTTTTAGGGTTTAATTTTATATTATAT
Organism: Viscum album; assembly: GCA_963277665.1. Taxonomy (NCBI): domain Eukaryota; kingdom Viridiplantae; phylum Streptophyta; class Magnoliopsida; order Santalales; family Viscaceae; genus Viscum; species Viscum album. The sequence goes on from OY728132.1 coordinate 544,359,847, forward strand.
ATTCCATATATTTGTTTTGAATCTTGAAAAAAATGTAATTTTTTTATCTTGGTGGTTATAATTTGTTAATATTTCCCTTCATTAGTCATTATCATTAGTAATCATAGTAAAAATATTTACCACGGTAAAGGTAAAATAAGTCAATTAGAGGTAAAAATAATTTGAAAATGAATAGAATAAAACCATAAAACAAGACACAGTTTTATTATATAGTTATATTTCGTCCATAATCAACCAGAAAATTAATAAATGAAATTTTTTTATATGGACATTGTTTCGACATTTATAATATATTATGTAATGAAAATAAACAAAAGTAATTTTCTTTATTCTATTATCTTCAAAAAAAATTACATATGTTTTGGTTCTATATATTAATTATAAATATAAAAACTTTTCTTTATCATTGAAATTTATCTCTAATTTTAAGTGATGATATAATTACCTTAAATTTATAAGAAACACCGATATTGTATTTATTCAATAAATAAAAAAACCAAATAAGTTGTTTTCAAAAAAAAATATAAAAGTAATATGATTTTAATGAATTATTCTATGAGATTTTTTAGTAGATAATAATGAAGTACAATACAAGATTTAATGCATTATATTCAAATTATTTTGTTTTTTTTATTTTTAAAATTGAAATTAAATTAATAGTTCCCAAATTGACATTAATGTTATTTTTTAATAAATAATATTTTATTAAATGATTTGAAACTCAAAAACAATTCTATGCTTATCAAAGTGATTATGATACAGTTTAAAATTTAAAATATAGTCCGTTTAATTTTTAAATTCACTTTTCTAATACCTTTCTTAACCCCTAAAGAGTAAAATCATTAATACCAAGGTTTTTATCAAAAGGGTTAGAAGAGGGTTAAAAAATCGTAATAATATAATCTAAAATTAAAAAAAAAATTAAATGAAATTATTTTGATTCATCCTTATATTATCATTGAATATTATCAATTTGGATCCATTTTAATTTTAAAACTAATTAATATTAATTTAATACTTTAAGAAATTCTAAGAGTTCCCTCCCCAATCTTATAAAAGGGATCTTCCTATCCTCTTTTCTCCAAACATTATATACATTTAAGTTCAGTGAAATACTAACCAAATACCTTCCTCAAATGGCTCCCCACATCATTGAGGCCTTGGTTGGATAAAAAACTTACCATGTAATATTTTTAGTGTAATCTTTAAGAGGGAGTCCAAAGAAGAGGTATAGTTCTTGACCAAGACTTTTTCATTTTATTTCTTCTTTTAACACCATTAAATACACATCAAACATTATGAAATAATAATTAAGGTATCTAAAATATATGTAAATTTTATTATTATAATTCAATCACCTAAATAAATCACATCTTCTATCAAATGGGAAACCAAACCATCATTCATGTGTCTCGTGGACAAACGAGTCATGAGATGAAAAATTTTGTTTCTTCATCTCTGCCAATTATATATGGTTTTAATGAAGGATTTAATATAGATATATGATATTAATTGAATATTTATCTTTTTAAAATGAATATATAATTTTCTTTCCTTCATTTCCATTCACTAGAAATTGATATTTTCATTTATGTGTACCTATGGACTTCCACTTCCACAAAGCGATATGATTTGTTTTTTCATCACCAAATCACATGGATGATATATATAAGTATATTTTGAGAATTAATATGTTATTTATTATAAAAATTTTCTTTTTCAATATAACATAATACTTACCTTCAATCAAAAATGATCATCAATAAATGGTAATGTTACTCATGCATATGTAAAGAAAACCATCTCCATGATTATAATGTTGTCCATTTATCATAAAAAAAACTCATGATTAGTATTATAATTATAATTTAAGTATGAGAAAAATAAATATTCCAATATTATGATTCTAAAATTATGTGATCATGACCCCTTTGACCATAGTAAACCTACTGATTTCATTTTTGGACATATGAGGTGAATATCATTAAAACATAAAACATAAATTTAAATGATTAAATAATTAAATATAACATGGTAATAAATACATTTAAAAGGAATAATAATGATGAAAAATTTTATTATTAATGTAAAAAAATAACATAAGTTTATTATTTATGAATATAACGATTATATGTGATGTTTTAGACTCATTGTAAGGGATATTCTTATAAAAATCCTATTTTAATATTTCTCTTCCAATTTTTTCCACGATTATTTTTTAAAAAAATATATATTATTAATGAATTTTTTGTAAATAAATGGATGTTAAATGTAATTTTATGTCTCTTTTGTCTTTATTTCAATTTTTAAAAAAATTAATCTATTTAGGGATTTTTTTGGCATTCTTTTGAAAAATAAAAAAGGAATATTCTATATTAATTTATATAGAGGAAATGTCTTATGCCCCCACAATAACCATTATTTAATTTTTTTTCCCATAATAGGATTCCATATTTGCCTTAATGAAGAAAATTATCCAATTTGATCTTGGTATTTTAGTTTTTAAAATGGGGTTTTAAAAATAATGCAGTATTTTAATATCTGAAATTGTTTTGTATATGGTTTTTTTAAAAAATATCAAAGGTTATATAATCAAAAAGCTATAGAAAAATGGTTTTATTCATGATATTTCATAGAAAATTTATATATGAGGATTGGTTGATACTTATACAACCTATAAAATTGGTTAAGACCTCTTATAACTCATGAAGATGGGTGATCATGATATATCTTTTATAATGGATGAGCACTACTATAGCTCTCCAATGCATTGTAAATGATCATTTTCTTCAAGTTCAATAAGAAGGTATTTTATCAGTGTAATTTCTCTAATGGATTTAAATGGGATATAGTTTTTTCTCTCAATTATTTAGAATCATTTTAGAATATGTTTCTCTATGTTTCCTAAATTGGGTTTCAATTTTGATTCTATTATTATAAATGTTTTTTAGAATAAAGTGTGTGTTTATCCTACAGAAATGATTCATTTCATATTTTCATGGAAAAGGTGATGTTTTTAAGTACTTTATGTATTTTAATTTTTTTCACTCAACTATTTTATTTTTTATTTTTTTCCCTTACTATGTTTTTTTTCATAAAACATTTTTAAATAATCAATGGGTTTATTGATCGGTAAGGATAAGGAATAATTTTTGTTGAATGTCATAAAAACTTTTCCTTAAAATTAAATGTATTTCATTTTAAATGTTTTATATTATAGAAAATATGGATACTATGTAGATGTTTTTACAAGAAATGTGTGTTTTTATTATTTATTAGTATGAAATTATTTTCTAAAAATATAAACTATAAATATCCTCGAGAATGTATGAAAATTAATTCTTTACTAAACAATTGGGACTTTTAATTTTTATGTTTTTTTACTTATAGTTTGTATCAGAGAAAATTTTTAGATAACATTGGGTATAAGGATATTATGTGAGAATATGTCAGAAGTCTTATTTAACCATAATGGTTAGTATGTTTGGAAGAATTGGAGTTATTTTGAAAAAATGGAATGAATTGAAGATAACTTTATTATGGATTTCTTAGTGATTATTCACCTCATAAGATGGATTATTTTTTATTAACATTCTCAAACTATCTTTTTAGGGTTTATTAAATATATCGATGCATAATGAATTGAATTAACAATGTACATGGTGGAAAATGAAATAGTATTATAACTGAGAAACTGAACAGAATAGGGGATATAGTTATATGTATTATGATTATTCATAAATAACTTTCATGAATTATGATTAAAAAGATAATCCAAGGTGATTTCATAACACATAAAATAAGATATAAATTAAGCTCTATGGATGTTTAATAATTAGAGATCAGAAAGTTAAAAATATTTAACAATATATATGTCATGAATGTGGGAATAAGAACTACGAAAAATATATTAAATGAAATAATAAATTATTTTTATTTGGAAAATGATATAATAAATCAGAAATCTTCCAATGAAAAAGGTATAATTAAATTAACACCATAAAGGTAAATAAATATCTTCTTAATGTATCATTGTATTTTTTTAAATTCAGAGAGTATTTGAATAATGAAAATCGATGTCCTAGGGGGGAAAGCTCAAGAACATGATAATCAATACAATTATTATATATGTTTAGAAGTGCCTAATTATATAATACTTTAATATTAGGAAACTGAAATTGACATGAAAAATGTATGGATTAAATCTAGGGTTATGTTTTGATACAGTTTAATTTTTGGAGAATATTAATATTTTTGTTTGAATGAAATAATTATTTATGAATAATATAAAAAATATTTATGGAAATATTAAATGATTAAGGCTTATATATACAGGTATTCATGAGTTATGATATAGTTTTAGTTTTATGGTTGATCATATGTCTAAAAACAATAATACTCATTTGTTTTCTTATGTTATGTATATACTTTTGTAGATTTTTTTTATTTTTGATATATTTTTTAGGTATATATGACCCATAAGTTTATCTTATAAAAATTTTATTTGTGGATGAAAGTTATTTTGATTTTTTAAACATGCGTTTAATGGTTCTAATAAGCATTTTGGATTATACAATCTTTGAGGATTAAGGTTATTTATAGTATTTTTATCATATTTATAGAAATTTAAAAAGAATTATATAAGTATAGTTTTAGAAAAAAGGAAAACCAAAAGATCAGGAAATAACCTATCACATCCAGCTAGGCCACGAGTCTTGAACTAACAAGAAAAGGGAAACAAGGATAAAACACCCACCACAATCCTATATAATGGCCTGGTTAGTATGACATTACTTATTATATAAAAAACTAATAGATAAAAAATATTTTGATTTTGGGAACTTATGTTTTAATGTATAAATAACCATGGGATTGAAAAGTGATTTCGAGATTAAGTAATTAATGTTTTATAGTATAAGTTAACTATCTTGGTAACCTTATATGATTCATGTATATGCTTTTTTGGATAAGATGGTATTTTATTTTAGGAATTAAGGTAAAACTATATTTTTGAAACAAGAATGATTTTCAAGTGGATTTGTAGAGATTCAATTAATTTGTGGATGTGAATAGAATATTTTGAACATTATATGACTATGTCATATAAAATTTTTGTATGTATTCTTTAAGAGTGGTTGATTTGATTTAAATTTTATAATAATATGTGATCAAATCGTTATAATAATCATTTTTTAATCTTAGTGAGGGATATATTGAATAATTTTTAAGATATTTATTTATAGAATGATTTATTTTTGACTATAGGTATTATAGTTTAATATTAGACACCAATGTATTATTTTATCAAAAAATGGTTTATTCATTTTAGTGATTTTAATAACCTATTATAATAAATTTTATTATGGTTAAAGTTTAAAGATTTAATGAATTGATAGTTATTATTTTCTAAATATACATGATTATATTGTTGTTTATTTTTTTGATTTGGGGATAATAATTCATTTTGAATGATCATATTTTAGAAGAAACGGTGATATCATAGAAGAAATTGATTAATAGATGAAATTATACTTATCATGTAAGTATATTTTCATATGTTATTAGTCTAGAAGGTAATGATATTACTCAAAACTAGTAAGGGTATATTTAAAAAATCTAATTACCTTCATTTTAGATGAACTAATAGTCTTTTTAATTATTCTTGGTTTATAGTATTCTGGTTCACTTTTTTATAATCATTAAATTTATTATGATCATTTATCTTTTCACTATCTATCATTTTTCAAAATTTATAATTTTCTTCTATGTCGATATTTCAACTTCCCATTATTTTTTTATTTGGAAACCTAGTTATGTGTAATTCCAAATGACTTTCATATTTCCCTCCCTTACTTTCTAGAGGATATTTTATTAAAACATATTTTGATATGGGATTTTGAAAATGGTTTTTTCATTTGGGAAACCATTTATTACCGAGATAAATTTGAAATTTTGAGGATGAAATTTTTTATTTGTTGGAGGAGAATGTAATACATTGAAATTTAAAAAGAATGAAATTATGCTCGACAACATGTATTACATGAAATACTGATCTTTAGAGTGAATAGAAAAATTATTATATAAATATGATCACCATAACCTAGCCATTAAATTGTTGGGTGTGGATAGGATTAACTAAATAATAAAAAATATATATAAATTTCCTAAGGAATACAAATTTTTGGATTAATTATTATGAAATAAGAATACGATATTTTGAAGACACATTTTATTCTTCCAAAATATATTTTCATCCAAAATTGTATTTATTTATTTTTTGAGTGAATTTTATAATTAATTTTTGAAACTTTAAGAAATTAAATTTTATAAAAATTATTCCATTTTTAAGATAAAAAAATCAAAATTAGCCTATGGATAACTTTTATGATTTATCTAAAATATTTTATTTTTTAATGAGTTGTGAAAATACTAATCTTAGTTAAAAAAATTATTTTCATTTATAGTATTTATAAAGTAATATTTATTTTTCATAAATTTTAAATTTTAATTAATTAAATTACATTAAAAATAATTCAATTACCTTAATTGAATAAAAAATTATACTTCAATTTAGTATAAAAATATTTTTGTAATTAAAAATACATTTTTGTGAAAATCAACTTGTCATTGTGTTATGGGAGTTTAATTTAAACTTTTATTCTACCACATAATTATTTTTAATTAAGAAAAATATATTCCATATTATTAATTAGTAAGTAAATATATGGTATATATTTCTATTTTATTTTTATTCATAATGAATATTAATTATAGTAATTTTTTCACCATGGTAAAGGTATTGTGGGTTAATTAAAGGTAAATGTAACTTAATAAGGGCTTGAAAGACACCCATGTATTATTGATTCATAAAATGGATTATTAATTTTGGGAATTATTATAACTTGTTCTAACTATTTTGGTTTTAGTTAAAGTCTAAAGATAGAATAAATATAATTTTATTCATTTTTCAATATATATGATTATATTGATGTTGGTTTTTGTGCTTTGGGGAAAATAATTTTTTTTGAATGCTCATACTTTGGAGTAAATGTTACGATTGTGGTATAAAATGATTAAAGGATGAAATTTTACTTATCATGTAAGTGTATTTCCTTATGTTCATAGACTATAAGGTAATGGAATTCCTCAGCATTAGTAAAAATATATTGAAAAAAATATCTCATTACATTAAATTTTGATGAACTGATGGTCTTTTTCAATATTTCATAGTTTATTATTTTGAGGTCGTTAACATTCTTATGATCATTTAATTTCATTTGATTAATGATATTTTTCACTATATATCATTATTTGAAAATTATAATTTTCATATAAGTCCATATTTCAAATTCTAATTAATTTTTCTCTATTTGGAAACCTAGATATGTTTTATTCCAAATTTCTTCTATATTTTCCATTCACTCTTTTCAAGAGTATGTTTTAATAACACTTATTACATTTTGGTATTTCACAAAAATTATTTTCATATGGGAAACCATGGATTGAAAGGAAAATTTTAAAATTTTGAGGATGAGTTTTTTTATAGGGGGAGGATAATGTAACACAATGAAATTTTAAGGCATTATGCTCAATAACATGTATTACATGCAATACCAAGCATAAACGAATAATGAAATATTATAATTTAAATGTGATCATTATAACTAAGAAATTGAATTGGAGGGTGTGGATAGAATTAATTGAATAATGAAATATATATAAATTTCGTAATGAATAAAAATATGTTTATTTATTTTTTTTAAGTACATAATTTTTTGAAAAGGCATTTTATTCTTCCATTGTACGCTTTCATCAAAAATTGTATTCATTTATATTTTTGAGTGACTATTATAAATAGTTTTTGAAAATTTTAGAAATTATATTTTATAAAAGGATTCCATTTTTGGAATAAATTTTTCAAAATTATGTTGAGGATAAATTTTTTGTTTTTTATGGAATATTTAATTTTTTAACGAGTTGTGGAATTACTTGTTTTATTTAAAAACATTTTTTCATTAAGGTTATTTATAACGTATAATTTAATTTTTGATTATTTTTTAAATTTAATTAATTTAATGAGACTAATAATAATAGAATTATGGTCTTTTAAATGAATTTTATACTTGAATTTAGTAAAGAAACATTTTGGTACTTAAAAAGTCATTTTTCTGAAAAATAACGTTTCATTATGTTATGTGTGTTTAAATTAAAATTATCTTTTACCACATAATTATTTTGAATCATGAAAAATGTTTTCAATATTTTGAATCAGGATTCCCAAATTTGGTAAATATTTCCCTTTTATTTTTATTCACTATAAATAGTAATTATAGTAAATTTTTTCACCATGGTAAAAGTAATATATGTTAATTAAGAGTAAAATTAATTTTATAAAGACTATAATGTGACCCTAATACATTCTATGATTTTATTTTATTAAAATATCTCATCCTTAATAAAAAAATTAATCGTATGACCATTCTTATCATATGGCTTGATTTTTAACTTTATAATATTTTATGAATAGAAAAGTAAAAAATAGAATTATATTTTTTTTATCATTAAATATTTCACATTTTGATAAAAAGAAGTTATATAATTTTTCAAATATTCATTTTAATTACAAATTATTTTTTTATAATGGAAATTTATTTAGAATTTTTCGTGATGAAATAATTACCTTAAATATCTACACAACACTGATACATTATTTATCCAATTAAATTTAAAAAATAAATTATTTTAATGATTTTAAAAGTAATATGATTGGAATTTTTTACTTTGTTTTTTGCTTCTTATAGATATAAATTTTTTCTTAAATAGATTTTAATTCATTATATTCAAGTAAAAATGTTGTATTTTAGTTTTCAATTTCAAAATAAATGAATAGTTTTGAGATTGACAAAAATGTTATTTTATATTCAATACATTTAATAAAAAAACTCTTATTAGCCACATGATTTGGGTATGGTTTTAAATATACAAATTTTTCCATTTATGGTCTAATTTCACTTTTATTTATACTTTATTGACCCCAAAACAGTAAAAATATTTAATATTGTGGTAATTGAAAAAAGATTAAATAAGGATTAATAAAAAAATATAATGGTAAAATGTAATTGATAAATCCTCCTAATTTTATGGGATTAATGGATTTTTACTCATGATAATATTATAATTTAATATTATCAATATGGAGCCATATGAGTGTTAAAAAATGTTCATATTCATATAATACATTAAGAAATTCCCTGAGTGACCTCTTCTCTCTTATAAAAGGGAACCTCTTATCATCTTTTCTTTACTCATAAATAGAGTTTAGGGTTTGAAAACACCAATCAAAATCCCTTCCTTACATACATCCTCATGTTATGGAGGACATTTTTTGATCATAAAAACATCATAGGAATGATGTTAGTGTAATCCTTAAGAGGGTTTCCAAAGAAGAGGCATTGTTCTTAACTAATACTTTTTGATTTATTTATTTTTCTCCCACTATCAAATCATATTAAAAAATTATGAAATAATAAATATTTAATATTTAATATAAAAATATGTTATTATTTTAATCAAATCATGTACATTTATATCCTCTTCTATCAAATGGGAAACAAAACCATTATTCGTGTGTATGGAGGACTACCGCCTCTCGAATTGAAGTAATTCATTTTCAACCACATCCTCCTCCTACTGGTTTGTAATTGTGTAATCAATTTGTATATATAAAATTTATTACTTATATATAAAAATTAATAAATAATAACATTTAATTTATTACCTTTTTTTTTTGAAAATGATTATGTTGTTCACGCATACATGTCGATTTCTACCTCCATGGGGAGATTTGATTCATTTTTTATCACCACATCACATCAAAAATATAAATAAGAATATATATAAATTAATAAATTTTAAATAATTATATAATTATCATCTTCAAATTATAAAATAATAATTTAATTCTTTCTATAATCATTGCTAAAAATTAAACTTTCACTCAAACATATGTATGGACTACCATCTCTATTATTGTAATGTATTTCATTTTTCATAACCATCATTAATGATAGGTTTTATAAGTTTAATAGTAGTATAAAAATTACAATTATGTAATTATAATTATTTTAGATATGTCATAATAATTAACACTTTGATTATAGTAAATTGATCAAAGTTATTTTGGATAAATGATATAAATATCATAAAAATCCGACATAAAAAATGATTAGATAATATAGTTTAACATGATAATAAATAAAATAAAAAGGAACAATTAACTTGAAATGTTCACAATAAATTAAATAATTTACAAAAAAAATATTTCTAAGTACGAACAACATACATGATAATCCACACATAAGGTAAGGGACGTTATTATAAAAACACTCTTTTTATGTTTTCCTTCCAATTCTTTTCTTCCATTTCTATATTTATTTTAAATTTTATAAATAATGTATTAATGTTGAAATAAAATAATTTTAAAGGAAATTAAATGTCTTTAACAACTTACATTAAATTATTTTCAAAATGAATCTATTTATAGAGTATGCTGAGTTCCATAAAAAATAAAGAAAGAATGCTCTATTTTAAAATATCCCACAACAAATTATTCACCCACCACTATAAATAGTTATTTTATTTTTTTTCTTCCATTACAAGCTTCAATGTATTTTAAATTAAAAAACGATTTTTTTCTTGGTCTTGTGTAATTTATTTTTGAAAATGGGTTTAGAAAATTAAGGGGTAATTTAATATCTTTATGTTTTTTCATATGAGTTTAAATGAGTTTTTTAAACGGTTTTATGATAAAAAAAGTGGAAGAATAATTTTTTTTCACTATATGGTACTATAGAATTATAAATGATAAATGGGTGAGGTCAATATGTATTATATGATGGTATAATTTTTATTATATCTAATAAAGATAGGTGAACCTATCAGCACCATTATATCTCTTAAATGATTTGGGTCTTTTTGTTTGTCTTACACGGTAAAAATGATAGGTTTTACTATTTTCGATTCTTCTATGTATTTGACTCGGATCTAGTTATTTCTTACATGAGTTTAAGATGAATTTTAAATATGGTTCTCTAAGCTTCCTAAAACACATTTCTATTTTTCTTCCATCAGTTTTGATGTTTTCATTATGAGAAAATCATATGTTAATCATTTAGAAATAAAATATTTCATATTATAAAATAATAATTTCATAATCATATTTTTTTTAAGTATATATTTTTTTCAATGAACTGTTTTATTTCTTCTTTTATGTCCCTTCATGAGATTTTAGTTATCATCAATTATTTTTTAAATACATTTCATAGGGCTTATGCTTGGGTGAGAATGATGAAGAATTCATGTTAAAATTCATATAGATTTTCTATGAAAATAAAATGTGTTTCATATTAATTGTTTTGGGGTAAAATGGATACATAGTAGACGTTTCCACTTGTATTGTATGCATTTATTATATACGAGTAATGACCAAATTTTATAAAACACTAAACCATAAAGATCTTTGAGAATATATGAAAATTATTTTGTGAATAAAAACTTAGGATTATTTAACATTCGTGGATGGGTCCTTATTAGTGTACTTTATTTTAGTATAAAATAGATTTTTGGATTAAATATACATTTTTTTGGAAAAAAATATTTTTCATTGCATTTTTTCTTCTAATGTGAAAATTATTATCATCCATTTATATTGATTTAATATTGAAAAATATATTTTATATTTGGAATCATGGGGTTAGATTTTTTAATGTGGTCAATTTCATTTTTGGATATAATGAATTGAAACCTTTCTAAATTGTAACCACCTTGATAAAAGGTTATACATGTTAATTAGGGTTATATAATCTCAATAAGGTTAACCAATATTATCTTAAATTTTATTTTATGGTTGTATTTGAACCCTTATAACCTTTTTTTAAAAATTTACTTTACTATCTTTCACATGGACATGAAAAGTTATTAATATTATTTTAACACATTGATTAATTACGTGAGTGCTTTTCCCCTCAATCAAAAAAGCGGACCTCATCTATTTAGTTATTCATAATCATTGAACCCAATAGATCAACTAATCCCAAACCAAATACATTCAAAACATCCTTAATAATCTATTTTAAGACCTTTTTTCACCATAATTAAAAACATATAAGGACTAATGGGTAATCAAACTATGTGTTTTCAAAGAAGAAGTATTACTCTTAACTAAGAGTTTTCATGATTAATTCTTCTTCTGCCTTATTAAAATCCATTATAACTATATTGATATAATAAAATAATTATATAAAATTCACTTTATTTTTATTATTCATATTTTATAAACATTTTTCACCTCTTTTTCTATCTTATGGGAAATGAAATCATTGTTCTTCTGTACGTGTGGACTATAACTACCATTTAGTGTTAGGTTTCATTTTAATCACTGAATCTCATTAATGGTAATTATAATGGATTCAAAGAATAAATATTATTTTTATAAAATAATTATACTCTTGTAATTTCAATTCAGTATCTTTATTATTACCCTTATATTTTTTGGAAAATGATGAGTTACCCTATTATACATGTATATTACCACCTCCACAATGTATTGTTGTTTGGTTTTCATTTATTACTGACATGGATGGTGATTAAGAATGTTTTAATGAATTAATATAATACCATTAACATATATATTATTCTGGATATGTTAAACACAATTTTTATTTCATTTTCACCTATTTCAAAAAATAAAACTATATCAATGCATAAATACAGACTACCAGCATTATGAAATGATGTTCTTAATTTTTTATCATCATATTATATTGATGCTTACAAGGTGTATTTAATTTATTAATAGGAAAATTATAGAATTTTAATATAAATTAAGGAATGTAACAATAAACCATTTTACCAAGGTGAATGAAACAGTGTTATTTTGAATTTATAATCTTAAAAACCCCAAAATGACCAATGTTAACTTAACCATTTAGTAAAAAAATAAAACATTGTAAAAATTGAAATAAATTAAATATTGATAGCAGAATTAAAATGAAAAATTTTCATAATCTAGTAAATTAATATGATAATTTTTTAGATAAAATTTAGTGATCATATGAAGCTCGAAAAGAATTGAGGTAAATGAATTTTTTGTAAAACATAATTTTAATGTTTTACATTCAAATTATTTTCCTCTATGTTAGGGATTTTTAATGTGATTAAAAAAATTTCTCTTATATACTTCAAATATTTTTAAAATTCATTTTAAAATGCGTTGAATTTATTTAAAAAAATATGAAAAATATTTTTTAACTCTAACTCTATAGATCATTCTATTTTTTTCTTAAAAAAGTTATAAAATAATTTATTAACCATATACAGTTAGAAAGAATTATCTTTTCATCATTATTTTTATTCATTATAAATATTAACCTATAAGTTTATATTTTTTCTTAAAATAAGATCTTATTACTTCCCTTTTAGGTAGTTATTCATTTTTATAAGTTTTTAATAGAATTAGATATTCCTCTCAATTTTTTAAAAGAAATGGAATGTTCTTTGGGTTATTTGTTCTAATGAGATTTCAAGGGTTTTATGATGACAAAAAGATTATAATTTTTTCATGAAATGGTGCCTATTCATTATAGATGATGATAATTGATATTGATTTATCTCATGATGATGTATCTTCCAAATATAAATCACTGGGGTATTGGGTAAATATTTAGACATCGAATGATAAATCAAAAGAGACAAATTTATAGGATTCTCCTATGGAATTCATTCGGGTTTATTTATTCCATCATGGTTTAGAAAATAGTGAAACAAATATATGATAGTGTTCTCCATGATGCCTAATTTATACCTTCTAATGGTTTTTATTGAAATATTTTGATTCCATTTGGAAAAATACATAGCCACTAAAGTTAAACATGTTTATATTTTAAAAATATTCTATAGGGTGAACATTACATCTCACAAAACAATATCAATATCATATAAAATAAAGGATTAGAGTATTTGGGGGACACATAGATAGGAAACTTATTTAAGAAAATTTACAAAATTTCTACATTATCAAAATATACGAGACACACTTCTACTCTTATCATAAGATATAAACAATATAGTAACATGGGAATGGATATGTAAGAATGCGTTGAGATCAAATGATCAGTAAGGGAAACCTAACAACATTATAAGAATTTTTAGATCATAAAGTTATATTGGAACATTAGTATGGAAGAAATATATTATTAAAAATAATATATATATATATATATAAGATATATCCATAAGTCATTATATAAGGGAATGTAATCTAAAAATAACAACACATACCATGTAAAAATGAGTGTGCAAATTGATATAATAAACTTGTGAAAGAAATCACAAAAAATATAACATAAAATAAAGGTATATACAAAAGCTTATGTATTCAAAACAGTATAAAAAAATCTATTTGTATCAAGTTCATTCTCATTATTGTGGGCATATCTAATATGCATCATGTTTATGCTTAATATTTTAAACGTGGATAATCCTCATCATGTTCAAGATTAATCCTATGAACATAGAAAATTTATGTTTTGTTTACACTTATTCATATGAACATAGAAAATATACATCTTTTTCAAACTTGATCATGTAAACATAGAAAATCCACATTGATTTCACGCTTCATCTTTTGAATGTAATCTAAATTGTGTTCATACTCAAAATCATTACCTCATGTGGTATAAATCCTTATAAAATAATTTGAGTGTGATATTGGACCCCACCATTTGTTTTCTACACCATTATTTCACATTTCATGATATCCATCTAATATATCATGATAACCTATTAGAAAAGTTGGGTTTTATTCATCAACACATAAGTAACACATGTAAACAAAAAATGGTTTGCATAAAACTTGATTATTGTATCACAAAAATTGACCAAAATTATTTAAAAAATTAATACCCAAATTTCAATCATCCAAATAAATTACATTAAAAGAATATTTAAAAGGTTATTCATAAAAAATAATTTCTAAAAAAATAAATCCTTACAGGAATGAGTAAAATGGTTGTGAATTTTTCAAATCTGTTTTTATAAAATGTTTTTATCTTTGGTGTAAAATTAAAAGATATAGTTGTATTGAAAGGTAAATTTTGCAAACGGTGAAGTGACTTTTCTTTAAAGCAGGTTATTTTTTAAAAGTGAACATCCCATACTAGTTCTTTAAAAAATTCTTAATGGTTTTAAGAGGTTGAAATGAAAACACATTGATATCTTTTATGATTAAAACGATTTTTCAATAATAGATCCTTGAAAATGACATAATGGTTAGAAAATTGTGATGTGAAATCATATGATAATTTTTTTAAAAAAAATCATATTCAATAATATATATTATAAAATATTAATGGTTATCCAAAAATTAATGTTGAACTTCTTTGGAAAGGACAGAAAAATCTTTTTTGACATTGTGAATGTCATTTTATAAAAACCATTTCATAAAAAGTGTAACCAAATCATGCATTCAAAAATGTGGTGGAAGGAAATATTAAGGTCCTATAGGACAACACATAAGTATGCTTCCAATTATAATGGATAACATTGGTGTGAAGTAAAAAACATTAATATGGATAATTAATCCATTAAAATATATCATAATTAATTATCAAAAAATAGTTTCTTTTTATAAACTAATAGTTTATTAATAGAAAAATACTTGAAAAGATATAAATTTAAAATAGTATCAACATAGGGTATAATTATTAATTCTTTAATGATCATAATCTAATTGAAGATAATATGATTCAAGATTTTTATTTTAGTCGTGATAATCCTTTAAAACATTATTATCTATGGTATAAAACTAAATTTAAATAAGAAAATAAATTTTCCTATTAAAACCCCATTAGTTA
Organism: Viscum album; assembly: GCA_963277665.1. Classification (NCBI taxonomy): domain Eukaryota; kingdom Viridiplantae; phylum Streptophyta; class Magnoliopsida; order Santalales; family Viscaceae; genus Viscum; species Viscum album. The sequence goes on from OY728132.1 coordinate 544,375,758, forward strand.
CATGAATTTTGTAAAATTACTTCATTAGGTATTAGAAATACCATAACAATTATATCTTTTTCACTTAATAAAATATGTCTCATGAAATTTAATATGAGATAAAGAACCCATTAAATTTTCTCTAGTTAGTAGATCATTATTTAAACTCATGTAAAACAAAAAAAACTATATTAATAATATATTAAAAACATTATTCATATACATTACCGATTTATTTACTTCACTTATGTTCAATTATTGTAAATACATTAGTTAGTTATCACTTATGTTTACCCTCGTGTTTCACTAAATTTAATTGTGTCACACATGATTTATGATGTTGATTTTGTTACTAATTGTTTAATTAAAATTTTACCATTCACAGTTCATTTAATTAATGAGAATTTTTTTTTATAAATTCCTATAATGTTATAATCCAAATATATGTTACTTTTTATGATTTTTGGAGAAAACATTAGTGCTGAATTAATTTCTGGTTATTAATCGATATTGATGGAATACCTAATAATGATATTTCATTTTTTCTGGGATCCATAAACATATTATTAATTATATTTATTACACAAATATATCATATATATTCATCAATTATAAATTATAACCCTCGGTGATTGTGGGAGTGAAAAATGGAATATACCGTTATATGGAGGAAGTTGTCCATATATACGCATGGATGATGGTTTCATTTCTATATAAAGAAATAAAGTATTAAAATGGTTTATTCTTTTCATATCCTTGAATAATTTATGAATATATTAATTATATATTAATGTACTTATTCCTACCACCCTTGTAAAAGGGTAATTGGAAATAAAACATGTTATGTCATAGAGGTGGTATTATGCACATATGCATGATTGTCATTTACACTTTTCATAAGGGGAAGGGGAGGAATGGTTAATCATCAGAAGAATAATATAAAAAACATAAGTTTACAATATATCAAAGAATGAAAATGTGTATGGAGATGGGGAATTTTCGGGAGTGCTTAGCGACCATAACTACGGTTCTTTCCCTCTGTCTACCACGATTCTACTGATCTGCGCTTTCTCTCCCCCTTCATGGTGGGTTTTGATCCAGAATGGGAAACCTCATGCACGGAGCATGCTATCAAGGTTCATCATTATGAAACCCTTACGGTAGTAAGACCAAAAGGGTTCACTTTTCTTGAAGCGCTTCAGGGCTCTAACCTGTCCGAAACATCTGCGACGCAACTGTCTCTCTGCAAAAAGATGGATGATGGTCGACTTACAGTAGAAGCCGACCCTGAGGCTCTTCTTCAGTGTTCACAATTATGTAAGTATGCTATCATTTGTCGGATTTCTTATATCAATGGTGATAAGCCTTGGACAAACGCGGATCTGAAATCTTGGATATCTCATATTTGGGGTTTCGTGAAATGAAAGATGGTCACATTGGGTAAGGGATATTTTTACATGGTACTGTGCTCCCAGGAAGAGCTTGATAAGGTCTGGAAATCAGGGAATCTTCAGTAAAAACCTGGTGTTCTACGAATCTTGGATTGGGATTTTGCTTTCAATCCGAACATTTCCAATAATACCATGGCCAAGATCTGGATTCGACTTCACGGCCTCAGCTGGTACTTCTGGAATCCTAAGATATTGAATGACATCGCTTCCTGCATTGGTATTCCTCTCAAAATTGACCAAAGAACTCTCAGTACTGAAATTAGTCTCTATGCTAGGATTAGGGTTGAAGTGAATATGGCTGTGAAACTCCCGGTGATGATTATTTTCAATGCTAAATATTACAAAATAGAAGTGAGGATTGAAGTCGAGCGGATGCCTCCTTACTGCAATATCTACAAAATTGTTTGATATTCATTGTTAAAATGCAAGAATAGTAAAAATCCAGGTTTCCCAGCCTCTTGATGATGGCTAAACTGAGGTCCGAAGGCACAAGGACAATGGGTCGGCTCTTAATTTTTCTGAGCCTCCCAGGAAGAAAGATGAGGTATGGGTCAAAAAATCAATATTTCAGGGAGAGGCCTCAGATACTACCTGGGCTGAACAGGTAGAGGAAGAAGAAAATATCAATATTGATCTGTGTATCCTTGAAGAAATTGAACGGCAGGTCATTGAGGTATGTAATAATTTCCACATTGACAACTCAATACCATGTGATATCTCTGTGGGCACTGGTCTATTACTGAAGGATGTTCCCAATGGGCTTATCTCTGGATTCCACACATGACTCCACCATTGTGTCGTAGATGAAATGTACTGCATCACCTTTATAGGCTGGATAGAATGACATTAGCCATGCTTTGTTCTGTCAGTCTGCTATGAATACTCAATCTAAAAAGAGTGCTACTTCTCCGATTGAAGACCAGCCTCATACTGCAACTCGGGTTTTTATGAATAGGAAGACATGTATAAATTATTGCTTTGATTTCAATTTACCAAATTAAAATACTATGGCAGTATGCCTGACTCCTGCACAGCCTTTTTAAAATGATATGATTAAGACCCCATTGAGCAATCAAATGATTTTGCCCATGGGGTCTGAAATTTTAGCAGGCATTCAGACTGAACAGGTGATGTCTATGGTCTCTAAGGCTTTGAATAAAACTAAGGAATCAAAATAGGACCACATGATTATCCCCACAAACATTCTCTCACCTGATACAAATAAATCTTTCGAAGATATAGGTGCCACTAACTTCTCCCATGTTTCTTCTATGAGTAAACGTGGTAAGAAGAAAAATTCGTACTCCTATCAAAATCTTAGAAAATCAACGAGGAGGAAAAGTTAGGAGGTTCCAAAAAGAAAAAGAGGGGCTCTTTCTCCAATTTTATGCCTTAATAGATACTCTATTTTGGAACTGTTAGGGCAATCCAAATCCTGACACCCTTTCTGTTCTTAAAAGAATGCTTTTATCTCATAAACCCAAAATTTTGGCTATTGCTGAGCCTAAAATTAATTACACCTTGAAATTTTAGCATTTATGTGCTTATGGATATATCTTTCTAGGTGCTTGTAAAAATATGGATGATGTTGACTCTCTTTGGATCATTTTCCATTATTCCTTACAAAATGTTAATTCTTACAAATAATCTGATCAAATGTTTACTTTTGATTTTTCCTTAGATGGATTACATATATTTTGTACAGTGATTTATTCTAGAAATAGATATCAAGATAGAAGGTCTCTTTGTCTTGATATTTTTTTACTTCGATAACAATATGCATGACCCTTAGTTTTTGATTTCAGATTTTAATACCATTCTCTCTTCTAGTGAAAAAATTGGTCCCTCTCACTCAACTATTTCCGCAAGAGAATTTAGGGCATCGCTAGGAGACTGCAATCTCATTGAAATCAATCTTATGGGTGAAAAATACACTTTGTATAGAAGACATTACAATAGGATTGTTGCTAGAAAACTAGATAGGGCTTTCACTAACCTCCTAACTCTAAAAAATTGTGATACCATATCCAGTATTACCTTGCCCAAACTAAACTCAGATCATCATCCCATCCTTATTATTATCTTCCTAAAAGATCAAAATCTATCATTCCCTTCAAATTTAAAAATGTGTGGTCTATGAAAATGAATTGCTCAAATCTTATAAGGGATTGTTGGGACTCGATGAAGCATCACTATGATGCTTTTGCATGTACCACTAAGATTAAGCATCTCAAACCGTGTCTAAAAGGATGGTGTGAGAATAAAGCTAAACAAATTGGCAAGGACATTTCCACCCTTGAGAATGAGCTTAGCCAAATTCAAAATCTATCCACTATTTCTGATTTCTCATTTGATTCCCTGAATGAAATCAACATCTCTCGGAAGCTTACATCCCTTCTGATTGTTAAAGATAATATGCGCAAACAAATTTTTAAACAAAATGGATTTCAAATGGAGATAGAAACACTATGTTCTATAACACACATCAAAGAATTAGAAAGGTCTTAAGAACTCTCTCTTTACTCAGAGAAAATGACAACATCTTCGACACTGAGGCAGACATTGCAAAACATGTAGTCTTCTATATTAACAATCTTTTCAATGGCCCTCACAACAACAAGGACCTCCTTCCTGAGGTCATTTCATTTTTGGTTATTGAAGAGGACAATATCTTTCTCCTGAGCATCCCTCTTTATCATGAGATCAAAGACACTATTTATAGTCTCAATTCTAATAGTTATATGTGTCCTGATGGCTTCAATAATGGTTTATTCCATCATTTTTGGGAGGTCATACACATAGATGTTTGTAACCTTGATAGATCTTTTTTCACTAATGGGGTCCTCCCCCATGACCATAACGCTCAATTCCTTACCTTAATACCTAAAGTGGTCAATGCCTTTGAAATTCATCTCGTCAAACTGATTTCTCTCATTAATTCTCTATAAAAAATATTATCAAGCTTCATTCCAGTCGTATCTCTTCCATATGTAGTGAAATCATCTCTTGGAATCAATTTGATGTTATCAAGGGGAGGTCTTTCCAAGACAAAATTTGTCTTTCCTCTGAATGCCCCAACTCTTTAAATAAATTTAATAATGGAGGAAATATTCTGATCAAACATGTTTTTAAAATGTCTTTTGATACTATTGATTGGAGTTTCATCTTTAATGTTCTTCAGGCATTTGGTTTTAATGATACCTTCATTAGTAGAATAAACTCCTTATTTTCTTCAGCCAATTTCTCTATCCTTATTAACAGCTCTCCTAAAGGATACTTTAAATGTACAAAGGGTGTCAGAAAAGGTGAACCCTTATCTTCCATTCTTTTTGTTATTGCGGAAGGCTATCTTAGTAGATTGCTCTCCCGCCTAGTGTGACAAAGCAAACTCAAACCCATTCTGGAAACAAGAAATCTTTATGTGCCTACACATATTTTATACGCCGATTATATCATTTTATTCTTGCAAGGTGACAAAAATACATTCAAACTTTAAAAAATACCTTATCTCATTATGAAGATATCTTTAGGCAAGCAATTAGTTGGAACGAATCCTTTTTTTCTTTGGAAAAAGTTATTATCATATTAGGAATAATAGCATCATTAATAGCCTAGGAATAAAAGAAGGGGTTTTCCCTTTCATCTATCTGGGGGTTCCCATCTTTTGGGGAATGACTAAATCCAAGCATTTTAGCACAATTGTTGACCAAGTCCTCAATCAACTTTCCTCATGGAAAGGAAAATCGCTATCCATGGCTGGCAGAATCTGTCTTTTTAAATAGACCATTGTTTCGAAAATGGTCTACTCTTTGATGGTCTTTAAATGGTATGCTGGTATCCTTAAAAAAATTAACATTTACATCAAAAACTTTTTTTGGTTAGGCAGCATCCTTGAAAAGAGGTTGGTTACCATCCCTTGGTCCGATTGTTGTAAACCACTTGATAAGGGTGGCCTGGGAAAAAACCTCAAAATCTTCAATGAAGATCTTCAAGACATGTTGACCTAGAGATTGATTAATAGTAACTCAGACTCTATCTCCTTCCTTAAAAACAGGTTCCTTATGAAGCTGAAGAAAGGCAATTTGGATTATATGAACTCTTCAATCTGGCCATCCATCATATTTTCCTTCACAAATTTCATGAACAATTCTAGATGGATGGTGAGCGTTGACTCTTCAATGAATTTGTGGCTGCAAAACTGTACTGGTTCCCCCCTTTTATCCATGTTATCTCCTCACTCCCCTCTTGTTAACACCACTTTCTCTATTAAGGATGTGATTTAATCCATTCATTCAAGCTTACCTGATAACATCATGCATGTGGTTGAAAATTATAACTTCTCTCCCACTGATGATATCCTTATCTGGGAGCCTTCTCATAATGGTATGCTTGACTATAAATGTTTTTACAATCACAAATTCATGAATGATGACACTAGATTTTTTTGGTTGAAATCCTTTGACAAACCTTGGATTAAACCCTCGAGGCTAACCTTGTTTGGCATATTGCCCTCAACTGCATCCCTAACGAGATTGTTCTTTAAAATTTTGGTATTTAAATCTGTTCTTCTAAGTGCCCATTATGTCACCAACATAGAGAAGATATAAACACCTTATTCTTGTCTTGTGCTACAGCTTCAGCCCTTTGGAACTATATTAATGCCATGTTTGACTGCAGATGGTTACACCTCGACTCCATTAGTTCACAAATACAGTGTTTTATGGAGCATGATTTCTCAGAGAAAATCAATAATCTCCTCCTAACTGCTATTTTAGAGGTCCTCCATGTTATCTGGTATGATAGAAATTATTTTATCCAAAAAACTGCTCATTTACTCTTAATGATGGTCAGATTTGGATTCTCATTGCCATTAGGGAAGCGTCCTCGATTCAAAAAGCTCATTGTGACAACAATGTTGGAGACCTTATGATCCTCCACCAACTTCGAATTGAAGGTATCTACAGGCAGCTAAGGCACACCCTGGAGGTTTTCTTGTAGGCTCTAATCCTAGTTTGGATCAAAATCAATGTTGATGAAACCTCCAAAGTCAATCTGGGACCTGTAGGATGTGGTGTTCTTTCCATTGATGTTCTTGGACATTGTCTTGGATGATTCTTTGGCAGCTGCAGTTTGGCCTCCTCATTGGAAGCAGAAATGTTGGTTGTTATTCATGCAATTGATTTTGTTATGAAAAAGGGCTGGAACAACATATGGACTGAAAGTGACTCTACCACCATTGTCCAAGCTATTTGGAATGTTGTGGTGCACCTTCCATGGCCACTTACGACCCATTGGATGAACCATCTTGACTCGCATAGGGAGATCAGATACATTTCCAGGCATGAATTTTGTGAAGTGAACATGGTTCTTGATGGTCTGGCAAATATGGGAATCAAACTGGGCCTCTCTTGGCTTGAGGATCTACCTGTTGAGCTTCTCCCTCTCTATGAAAAAGATTATAATAAGATTCCCTCTTTCTGACTTTTGTATTTTGTATTTTTTTATATTAAATTGTATCTTGGCCTTTGGCCAAGACATCAACTTTAAAAAAATACAATATATAAATACTGAACTAATATATTATTAGAAAAATTAAATTTTAAATGCATTGATTAAAGGAAGATATGTCCGTGAAAATATTTAACTTATATTGATAGGGTTTATCTTGGAGGATTTCACAAAAAATAGGGGATTTGGATTAACTCTTATGAATATATGTTTATGATAGTAAAATAGGATAAATTATTTTGATATAGTTTATATTTTATGAGTTGAACATAATATTTATAGTAGTATTGAATTATTGGTGAGAGGCCACTTTTATAAGTACTAAGAATGTCATTTTTGTAAATATTTCATCTTAAAATAAATGAAGAATGTGTTAATCGTGTCAAGAGTTATGAAAATATTTATTGTAGTATATTAATAAAGGAATGAAATCATACTCAAATTTATTCAAATTTACTACGATAATTACACTTTCAATTATGGGATGTCGGAGAAAAATAATGATAAGAACATATGTGTTATATCAACATAACCCTTAATAAGTATTCTCATATATATTAAGGGTACATATAATATAATAAGAAATATAATTTCATATGTGTGGGTATCAAATATCTCATTTAAGATAATGAATTCTCACCCAATCATTGTAGTGGGTGTGTTGGTTAATGTTGATGTTTATGGAGGTGATTAAATGGAATCTTCATGTTCAAATTATACATTATTCCTATCAAGGAAATGGAATGGGAATTCATAAAATAGAATTAACTTTTTAAAATTAACCTTAAAAATAGGATATATATCTATATGTAAAATTCATAAATCTATGATAGACTCAACTTCACATCATCAACATTCAATGTCCTTTCTACCATTATAAGGATACGATGCACAATTAATGAGAAGATATAATATTTATGTCACTTTTTGTTCCTTTATATTTATAGAAATTAATTACCAGCTAGTCTAGTATGTAAATTTTCCCAAACCATGAATGGCCAAAAATGATTTTCTACTTTTCCGAATGGATTGTTTACTTGACTCCCTCAATAAAGATACTGCCATATTGAATGATTTATTTTCATTCCCCTATTAATTTTTTCAGTGGTTATTTATAAATCACATATGAAAATTTATAATTAAGAAATAAATTCTATGACACATTAGAATAAACATCATATGACATGATGTAAAAACTTTTATTATTTAGAAAATAACTTTTACATGTTAGATTAAATTCAATACAGATGACGTTGTTAATGGAATAATGACACCAATATGTGTTGTAGTATACTCAAATATTTGAAATGTGGGGATCTTTAATTAATTAAGATGTACTATTTATTAGAAATGGATTATGATTATAAGATATAAGTGGTCATACTAGTGATATAGATTTTAATGATCAATAATTAAAACTATCATAGGTAGAGGTCTATTCTACATTTCATATACATGAAATAAAATATATATTTACCTCTCTTCTCCTAGAGGCACCTTGAATAGTCATAAAATTGTTTTCTATGTGATAAAAATCAACTTCTATGTCATTCATACATATAGTGATGGTGATTTTTTCATGATATGCTGGTTAATATGGGTGTGGTAAAGGGTGATGTTTTTCTCTATTATGTTATTTCATCAAATATAAAGGTGAAATTGTTCTTAAAAACTATCTAAACATCATCATCTAAGTTTTTTTTTAAAATTTTGTGTCTTAAGGATTTATTCTAAGGTAATTCCTTTTAGATGATTATTATTATTTTACTAGATGGGTGAGGATGTAAAGATGATTGATGTGAATGCTCTACTATTGTCAATAATTTGCTTCCATGTGATCTTTTTGAATTATTGATCAATGGATCTTTTTACCAATATCATTATTATTCATTTTTAAGAGAAATAAATTGTTATTAGGATCAATTATTAAACTATAGAATATTTTTGGTGGTTAATGTCGAATCCAACATAGATATTCCTCCAAATCCATGCGTTTTTTTATTATGATTAAAAAATAGGGACTTTAATAAATTAAACTAGAGTATATTACATATTTTTCCCCAATGACCATTACTATGTATGGAAATAATTAATTATGTTTTTTTTGAAATTCTAGACCATACTGATGATCTTGGACAATAGTTATGTTGGAGTTATGTTATAAGTTAGACGGGTCATATATGATGAACTAGTTTTTATAAAATGATGTTTTTGAGAGATATCACCTAGAGTTGGGGATAAAACATTCCACATTCATATTCAAATTATCATATAATAGTATCACATATGTTTCATATTTAACCCAACCACAATAAGAATTTAGTTAACTACATCATGGTTAAAGCAATTAAAAGTACTATCTGTTATTATCTCTTTACATTATGTCTTGAAAGTGGTGTGTTTTTTTGCATGACTTTTATAATTTACATTAATCTTGATAGGTTCATGGTTTTAACTATATAATAAAAAACTAATTTAGTAAATCATTAACCACACTAATTCACCCACCTCTTAGTGTGACTACATGATCCTATTATTCTTTTCATGTGGTGTTAGGGACAAGCTTATTCCTCTAATTAGATATGTTTTTTATCATTTTTATATTGATTCTACATATATAAATATAGTATTTGTTGATTTTTAGGAGTTCATTTTCAACGAAAATATGTTTGTTATATCATATGAGACATTGATGAACATATATAAAATATAAATTGAGAAATATAAAAAATATTTCAACTTTGAATATGAATAATCATCATTCACCCCTAGTTGAATGTAATAATATTGGGGGGAATCACCTTCATGCACTAAAATCACTATTTGAGGCTACATCTCTCCTAAATTGATAGCTTTTTCACTCATAGTTACACCTAACATCGCCCCATCCACCATCGAAGACACCATACTCACCATTTCATGTGATCCTGCTCCTTCACCCACTGACTTGATGATATTTCCATTTTCCAATCAGTCTCTTTTTAATCAAAAACATAATATATCAATATGGTTAAAACCAATATATTCAGTACAATCCATTTAAAATCATAAATGATGATTTCAACACCCTCTATCACACTCACATAAAACATTTGCAACATCAGAATCACCAAACCTTTTGTCCACCTCCTCCCTATAATGTGTCACCGTTAGAAATCAACCACAACCCTGTTGTTATGATTAAAAATTGATCTATGAAATAAAATAAACTATTATAAAACAATTATATATAAAAATTGAGATGTTAGTTGGGGTTTCTAACATGGAATAAAACATGGTACTCCATTGAATATAAAAACAGTCCCCCTTAAATCAGGGGTGGATGAGGCTGAAGGAACAAAGTTTCTAGTTTATTAAAGATGGTTTTAGGTTTTTCATAGGTCATAACTCATTAAGAATATCATATAAAAACATTTTAACACGTTATGTGAAAAAAATTAAAATTTTATATGATAATCATAAAACTATAAGAAAATATCAAACTTTTATAAAAAAATATGATACATAAATTAGAGTGTATTTTTTACCATTAACACCCCAATACATTATGAAAAAAATCCTTAGATTTTATAAAATATTTTATATAAACCAAAACCATGAGGTATTTGAAATCAAATTTCAGTCAAATTTATGATTATTTATAACTCATCAACCATAAATACTCTATCAATCAACTATGTAGAAAAAGTGTTAGACATCAATATTTTTATCAGTATCTATGTAATTGAATAGTAGAACTAAAATTACTATTTTCTAGTAATTTCTTTAATCATAATAGTTGAAATTTTATATATCATCGATTATATAATAATCAATGTTAGTACATCTATAGAGGTGGAATTTTTCCCAGTTGTAATAATAACAAATTTTAAAAAAAATCAACATCAATTACTCTTATACCCGATATAAAAATCCTTATATTGGTTAGATTTAACATAACTTATATAATTATCTATACTAAAAATAGTTTTTTCATTAGTTATTAATATAACTGATGTTAAAACTCTAAAAATTTATCATTGATTTCAATAAAACTGATGTTAATATTATTATTGATCATAAGTTATTTAATAACCAACATTAAAAAACACATAAATAAATTAGACTGAGTAATTTTTCTTTTCACCTCATTTTATCAATGGATAATTTTTTGAAACCTAATGCTCTAAAACATTGAAGTACTCAATCTATTCATAATTTGTATGAATTATTCCACTGAAAGCCAACACCTTTGGAAAAAAATTATCTATTCACTGCATTCCATAACCAAAGTTCATGCTCCCCCACCATTGGTAACATTCTGCCTCCCACTTTCATATACTACCATCATCGTCAAACAACCTTATTTTTTGTCATGGATCAACTATTATGATCCCCATTTTTTAATTTTTTTTAATTTTTAGTTTCTATGTTTTAAAAAAAATATTTTTATTGAAGAGATTTTTAATTTAGTTATAATTGTAGAAAAACATGAATGCATGATTAAAATCATATAAGTTTATATTTAATTCATTTTTAATTCATTTAATTGTTTTTCATTGAAATTTTATTTATTTAACTATTAAAATTAGTAAATTTTGTTTGTATTTACATATATAACATATTGATATTAAATTTTTATATATGAATTTATTGAAAACTGTTTTGATATTTAGTGCAAAATACATTGACATTATATGTGTGTTTATTATCTAATAGATATGATTATTTTATAACCAGATAATATATTTAAATATGTCTAGCTTCTTATATTATTAAATATTTTTATATGTTTATAACAGTTTAAATGTGTTTTTATATTTATATATTTTAATACATATATTTCTATATATCTATATCATATTCACAACACACATATATTAATATATATATATATATAGCCTGTATCTATATATATTTTAAAATTATATATATATATTTTTTAATATATTCTAAATTTATATTATTATTTTTTTAAAATTTATATGCTATAAATTTATATTTATATTATTATTTTATTTTATATATGTTTTAAATTTATATCAATTAAATTATATGTTTATTTATTAAATTTTTCTCATTATATGTGTAGTTATATTTTTAATTAATTTTTAATATACATATATTTTTTACATAAATATTTCTATATGTCTGAGTAAATTTTTTTAAATGTGTTTATTTTTTTATATTTTTAATATTAACATCATTATATGTTTATCTATGTTTTTTTAATGTGTATATAAAATTTTAATTTATAATTTTAAAATTTATACTTGTCGATATGTTTCTATGGTTTAAATTTATATTTATTGAAATTTAAAGTTTATATATTAAATGTTTTTAATTTAATTATATTTAAATGTATTTATATATTAATATGTTTTAATTTAGTAAAATATTGTACTATTGTTTAAAGTAATAAATTCATCATATTTGGAAAAAATCATGAAGAACTAATGAATCTTTTGCGAAAGTGGTTTAGGATTTCTTGGAATTTTCTAAATTAAGTCATGAAAACGATGATATAATGTTATACCCATGAGTTGTATTTTTTAATATTAGAAAATTAGAGTCTAGGGAAGAAAACTTCTATCTGATTACGTATGGTTATAATATATATATATATATATATATATTGGGATTTATATGGTGTCACAAAAAAGAAATTAATATAATATATGGGACAAGTTATTGAATATGATACATGTGCTCATCCTAAGGAATTATTTCATGATATAGACATTGAAAACATTGAAAAAAATAAGTGTTGAATGATTGATTAATGAGGTTGAAAAATAATGTTTTCTAGGTTGAACTAAATTTAAAATATGTCAGAAACTGACCCAGATACCCTATTACCCTAACAATCAAGCCGACATTGAAATTTATCGAAGGGAATTCCTGATTCCCAAGGGTTGGTGACTACCACCTAGAATCAAACTACATATAGTGGGAATATATTTTTCTATAAAACAACAAAAGAAATAGATACATATCATTATGCTCAAAAGAAAACATTATAAGGAGAATTGTACCAGAAATTCATCTAGGTCTAAAACAAAACCCAAACAGTACATCATCAATGTACCATAAAGACAAGAAAAACATCCCAAGCCCCAATGTACACAAAACTCCAAGGACCAAGGATCAAATACAACAACTACCTCTAAGTGTCCCTTTCCCTATGCTCTAACCTATAAAAAGGAAATCTAAAAATTCTTTAAGGAAAAGGTAGTGTCTGAGATAAAAGCCCAGTAGGGTCTCCCAAAGTGGTCCATAATAATATTCCAATATAAATTAACCAAATCCTGAATTAAATTTTAAATAAAAAATTCATGGAACTAAAATTTCATATTAAAAAAATATTATATTCATTTCAATTTATGGAAACATTTAAAATAATGTCTTATGTAAATATTTTATATAAAAAGTTTATATAAATCAATAGGTATGTATAAAGTAGTTAAAAAACAAAATATATATCAAAATATCTAGAAAATAAGAAATATGGTTATCCTCCAAGGGGTATGAGAGTCAAATGTTTTTGGGATCTTTACACATCTCATATAGGTGATCATGAAAATATGTTTACACACGTCCCTCAGAAAATGGTAAAAGTGAAATCATCAAAAACCCATAGGGGATAATGTCTGTTAAACTATGTTTTTTTCATTGTTGTAAATTATCATTATTTTTATAGGGAACTACCATCATAGTGTGTTTTATCAAATTAAACCACTAGCTAACTAAGATTTCATGTACTCAAAATATATATCAAAATGGTAAAATTATTTCAATATAGTTTAAAATACTAAAACTCCAATTTTAGTTTCAATATTCCAATTTCCATTTTAAAAAAAATCATATATTTGTAATCAATTCATTTATTTTTCAAGGAAAAAACAATCATTGGTTTTTATCAAAACAATTAAATCCATTTTCAAAAAATCAATTTCAAAAATCAATTTTAAAATTCAACTTCACAAATCCATCAATTTTAAATCACACCCAAATTCAAATTCAATTGGAATTAGGGTTTTCCCCAAAATCCCATTCCAAATCAATTTCTAGTTCCCAATTCACATTAAATAGTGTTATCAAAATTTAATTAATAATAATTTATGAAAAAATCAATTCAGTTTTTATAAAATTGTCTAATCTTAGAAGGAGCCACCTACCTTTAACACTGACATCACGTATCAAAACTCATGTAACGAAAATTTCAAATGAAGAAAATCAGAAATGGATATCAATTAATCAAACATAGATTAAATATCCAAAACAATGGAGTTTATATTCATCATTAACTAGAAAATATAACGAACCCTAATGGGAAAGATAGAGAGAGGGGATGAATGTGAAAATATATCTTATTGAAGAGGAATTGAAAGATGTTCACCGCTCATTGACCCACCTCAGAATTGGTTTGGAGGTACAGAATTAATTATTAGGATCTCCAAATACCTAGGAAGATGTCCAGTCCTCAGTTAGGGTTAAGAGGAAAATCAAATTGGATTTTGATAATTGTTAAAAAAAAATTCATAATTAAAATGGTATGTGCACAAATTTTCTTATAGGGGACACATGATTTTTCAAACCATGTTCCTTAACCATCAACCCCTATAATGGGGTGTACAATTTCTATGAGATGGGTAAACAGATTTCCAAATGATGCACCGGACTTGAAAACACCAAATGTTTTTGTTTTCACAGTTTACTCTTGGTGGGTATACTATTTGGAAAACCATATGCCAACCATGTATAGCCAAAAAAGTTTCAAAAATTTCAAAATTTTCACCCTAAGAACCCCTAAATGAGACCCAACCAAATCATGATCCAAAATAGGGTCAAGGATTACCTTAAAATTGAAATATGATACTAAGAATTACCCTCAATAGTGCATATATTTGTTAACCTAATATTGTGAATTATTTTTATAAATAAATGATTCATATAGTTTTCTAATCTTTTAAAATAGATATTTCTTGGAGGAAATAAGCTCCATGTTTAAAATTATGTTACACGATGAATATTATGTCTAATTTGAATAGGGTTTAAGAATATAAAATATTTACCCAATTAATGTGTACTTTATACGATGTAATATAAAAGTATTTATAAATGATATAAATATATGACATCATGATATAAAATCGATGGGAGAACCAACTATGATTCATTATCAATAATAGACACCAAACGCCGTGCGAAGGAAGTATGATATCGTCCAATAATTCAACATATGAATAATTTATTTGAAAAATAAAATTATGTAATGTGGATGAGATGTCATACTGATGATAAAATATTTGAGGGAATCATATACCACACTACTGATTCACCATAATTGAATATATTTAATCAATTATATTTTTTTTGAAAATTAATATAGAAATAAAAATAATGAAACTGTGAAAATATAGAATAAATGTATATTGAAGCCTCAATAGCCAATATATTTCATAGATTATTATGTTTCTACTATAAATAATGTCCCCAAAAATATTTATTAAATGAAAAAATATTATGAAGAGAATGATTATTTATAACACTCTAATAGTTAATATGTATTTTTATCGAAATGAAACTTGATTATTGGATAACCTTCCTTACACAAAACCCTATGTTGTTTTGATTGGGAATATAGAAACCCATTATATCCTAGATATTAAATTAGAATGCATAAATACTAATAAATATTTATAGAATAAAAATATTTTTTACATTAATTAAAATTTATTGATTAATGTATAATACATAAGTATTCAATTTTTTGTAATTTTATTTTATGTTTCAAAAATGTATTTTTATCAAAAAAATATTTTTATCTCATTTTTGTAAATGAAAATGAAAATTATCTTATATAATTTTTATAAATGTTATTTTATGAAATAAATACCATTTTAAAAATTATAATTTCAATTTTAGATGTGGGTGATTTTTAAGAATTTTGTAAAATATTTGTTCTCTAGAGAAAAGTTGAAAATAAATATTTTTAGTGAAAATATTCATTCCATTTCAAGGAAATGTAAATTTATGAATTGAATTTGATATTATTGTAACATATATGTCTTTTAATTATAATTATTTGTATTAATTACATAGTAATCATCATTATAATTAATTTTGTTTTTAAGTTAATATTTTTGATAAAAACATATTTTTTAAAAACTATTTTTATGTACAAAGTGTGTTTCTATCTTAATAAATTAATTTAATATATATATAATATTTCTTATAATAATATTTATTTATTAAATTTTTAATATTATATTTTTTTCATTTATTTTATGTTTTTACAAGGCATGAAACTTTATTAAAATTAGTGTTATGGTTAAAATTTCATGTTTCATAAAGTGGGTTTTTATTGAGGTTCGTGCCCTTAATTAAAATTAAATTCATCCACTTGAAAAATTGAATATGTTAAATGAAATAAATAATTTTAGGTATAATATTTTTTAGTTTTTAATGGGGTAACTTAATCATAGGTCATAGTCAGTTATAAAAATAGTAAAAACAATTTTCCATGGCTAAGGGTAAAACTGGTTTACCAAGGGATAAACCAAGAGAGAAGTGTTGGATTTTGACCCACAAATATAAAATTATTATTGAATGAATATATTTCAACCATATAATATTCTCACTTCTAATACTTAGAAATTTGGAATCACTTTACAATGAAATATATGTTTACTAATTGAAATCAATTATAAAATTCTATATGTGTCCCTCTTTTCCCTTATAAAATGAAACCTCTTCTCATCACTGATTTACACCATATGTGCCTTACATGAATAAATATATATATATATATATATTAAAAATAATTCCTAGAATCCTATTATTAAATATATATCTTTTTTTCTTATCTTAATACAAAAAATTCTTGTCTTAAGAAATATTCTAAAAGGAGTTCTCTCATAGAAGATATATAGATCTCAACCAAGCTCATTCAATTTTATTTCATCTAAAAACACTAAAAAAAATTTCCATAGAAACAAATTGAATATATTATCATAAATATATAAATATGTTATTATGATGATGAAATAACTATTTACCACCTCTTCTCAATCTAATAAGAGATGAGAGTATTTCTTGAGAATATATGTGGACCACCGCCTCCACGTAGCATGATACAACTCATTTTATACCACTTTCAGTCATAGTTGTTTATTATTATTAATTTAATGAGTATATATTATATTTCTATTATAATTATTTTTTAAGAATAATTATTTAATATTCATATTTTTATCTTTACATCGAATATAATATAAAAATGTCACTTGTGGACATGTATGGATTACACACTCAATGTATTGATATAATTAATTTTTCATTACCACATTATATGAATTTTTATACATATTTATAAAAGGAAAATATATTTAATTTTTAAGAAATAAAATTAAACATTAGGATATGAATGAAACATGACCAATTAGAAAGGATCATAACTTCTAATCCCAAATAAGCGTGAAAAATAACGTAATTAACAACCAAAATGATGGTGATAATGATATATTGTTAATGGATGGATAATAATATATTATAAATAAACTTTATGTGGTATTATATGTTTTATAATTCTTATATTATTGATGTTTTGTAAAATTAAATTTATTATACATGAGGTTATAGAGATTACAAATAAAGACAGAATTGAGCTAAGGGTTTCTCTTAATTTCTTTTCATTGAGGCATGTTTCTAACTTTTTCACCGATTTTCACTTTATATTGTGTCATTAATACAAGAAAATTTATATTTTAATAATACATTATTTAATTTTTGTGATTTAATTAAAAATTTTATTTGAAATATTCCAATCACTTTGGTTTTGAAAATTATTAAATCCATAATTGTTCCCCTACTGAATTTTGTTTCATTGATACGTATTTGATATTATAAAACAATAATAATTTCTTAGGTGTATCTAATACCCATTTTTTTAGGACGTGTCATGAATATAATTATTTTTATTTAATTAAATGTATCATTTTATGTAATTCCATTCAAATGAATAATCACTCATATGTTATCAAAGTGGTTAGGGTTTTATGTTGAAAACAAGTTTTTATCAGGTTTTTTATGGTTAAATTTTTCAATTATAAAATTATATGATATTTCACACACAAGTCTTGTTTATTGTTTTATTATATAGTTATTTATAGATATTTTATGTATTCCATTAATTTTTCTCTCTTTTTTCACTCAATATATTGAGGGAATGTTTTTTAGGAAAACCAACCATGTTTTCTCATCAGCCAGGAATCCATTGTTCCATGAAAATATTATCATTAAAATGATTTTATTAATATTTTTCCTACTCTAAAATAATTTCATAAAGTAATTTTTACCCATTTTATGAATTTCTATATATTTTTTTAATTTAATCTTCTTACCAATTTTCGAACATGGTGCTTCTTGATTTTAATCGATGATGTGAAATATTTTTTTTGATAATGTACATTGCATGAAGAAAGTCACTACCATCATGAGTACAATTTTCTTTTAATATTCCCTTATAAAAATCCTTTTATAATTTTACAATAAATTATGTCATTAAATTGTTGTAAATTTTTAGATTTTAAATTATATATTTTAAATAAAAAATGGTTTTTCCTCAAGGAATTTTATAGTGATTTTTAAATTTTTTTATCTGTAATACAATACTTTTATTTTTTTTGATTTACTTAGGATGTGATCATATATTAACATATTTATTATATATCTAGATTATTTATTATTTTGGTGATTAAATGTTTACAAATATCTTATCCCTTCTATGGATTTTTATTTGACAATATGAAGAATGTTTTATGGTCGTAAGGAACACATATGAATGGTTTTATTTATATGATGTTTGGGAATAATTTATATATCCCTCCAATGCATTGGGTAAATAAAGATAACTAATGAGATAATAAGGATTAAAATGGGGATTGATCCCAATTTATAATGAGACTTTGTCTTATAAGATAGTCTTTGGAGTGAAACTTGAGTAAGGAAATGAATGAACAAGGAGTGAACACAATCCACTATAATAGTCTTAACAGTGAATCTTGAATAAGGAATTGTTTATTAATTATAATGTGAATGACCCACAGTAATTTATTATTATTATTATTATCTGTTTCTATCCCTAATGAATTATTTTTGGTTATTACTCACTCTTATGACTTATTTAATTTTTATGGAAAACCTACATTCCATGTTTCATGATTAAAGACCTTTGATAGTTTGGGTATGATTATTGTAAGTCTTGATCATTTTTTCATACCAATATGATAATATTATGATAAATACAGATCATTTATTAAAATCTCTTATATTTACCCATATAATCATCTGAGATCGCTTTTTTAACATCATTCCCCTCCTCATTGGCTTGAGACAGGTAAACATTACTACTTGGCCTTAGGTGACATCCCTAAGATGCCAAAGGCTCGAAAAAAATTATAATAGTTTCAAAAAAATAGGATAGATGGGATGTTAAAAATGGTATCATCTTTTTTGTTCCTTGATTTGAAAATTATACCAGTCTTGTTCGGTCCAAATATTTTGAGAAATGTGGTACAATTTTTCCTTAGACATCAGTTATGTTGGTCTTGGAGTTTAAAAAATCATTATGGTTTAGTCCTTGATTTGGGATGGTATAAAGGAGGGGGATTGTCAAAAATTGAAATGTAGAGCATAAAACGATGTAGCTAACCTATTTAGGCCAAACAACAAGTTACCTAGTACTTGGGTACATTAGTATTTTGGAGACACTTATAGAAGTTATAATATCATTTTCATGGGTTTATCAAATCATATGACCATGACATGCATTGATTGAAATGAATTCCCACTATTAGTTCATATTTCATTTTATATAATGATTTATGATTTGGTTAAAATGTTTTTATTTTTGAAAAGTATTGAAAATTTTATTCAAATTTATAAAATTGAAACTGTCTTAATAGTGGTAATATGAAAATTTATTGATTTTCAAAATCATGGTGGACTTTTCAAAAATCGGTTGAAAACAGAAAGTGGATAATTTTTTTAGAGCCTTGTTGGGATATTTTTTATATAGTAGAATTTAAAATTTTTTAGCCTTAAATTTCAAGAGAGTGATACTTGAGGATTTTTTATAGCTATAGAAAGTGGAACTAGATATACATCATGGAAACCAACCAGAAGAAGTTTTGGAGAATGTGGTTGCACCTGTGCCATTGGTGAACCAGTAGCTCATTCAAACTATTTTATAATCCTTTTTGGTTGTGGATAGAGGGAATAGAAGGGATTAAACAAGAAAAGTGGATCATTATGTTCAATTCCAGAAGTATAATCCACCCATATTTTATGTTTATTTTGACCAAGAATGGGAGGATGTTTTGATAAATATGATAAAATCAATCCATAATTTCCTTAGCGCGCCAATAGAGTTTAAATTCAAGTTTAAAATGCTCATGCTATTGGATATTTCCCTCCAATTTTGGGATTTAATTGTTCATGATAAATTATACGAAGGAATTTCATGAGAGGATAATTAAGAATTGTTCAAAAAACAATTATACCCTCAAACGTTCTGGATTTCTAAAACGATGATATTTTTAAACTTTCATCATGATAATATTTAATTTATTGAGTACATGGGTAAATTTTATAATTTAGTGTGCTTTTCACCTAAAGATGATTCTAGTGCATCCCTTAAGGAATGCATTTTTCATTTAGGATTAAGGAAAGAGATTCCATTGGTGATTTTTGGGACTTTTATAACAAATTATAGAGAGATGGTCAACAGATCGATGGTGAACGATAGATAAATATTAAGAGATATATGTGGAGGAAGCATGATAATACCTATGGGAATGTATGGGAACTCAAATAATGGGAACAAGCAGAATTAGAACAATTATTTCCATAGTGGTGGAATGACTCCAAATCAAATGGATAGATAAGTGAATCTTCCTCCAAAACCAAAGAGTAACCCTATATGTTTTTAGTTTGGTCTATTTGACCATATAAAGAGAGATTGTGTGACAATTGGGTCCCGGTGACAGCACAAACACCCCGCCTTAACAAGGACATCGGGTCTTGGCCTACCCGGTACCACTAGTTACCCCCGCAGACATATGGGACCCACCCCAAGGTCCACCCACATGCCCAAACGGGTCATCTGATTAATGATTGTCCCCACAGGGCAACACATGTCATTTCCAGTGTGCTTTGTCCTCACTCACACACACCCTGGGAAACTTCCCAGAAGGTCACACATCCTAATCACTACTCCAGGACAAGCACGCTTAACTGTGAAGTTCTAATCAGACAGACTCCCGAAAAGGAAGGTGCACCTTGTTGACATGAGTCATATCATTTAGTAATTTAACCCTTTATCATTTGGGGGTGTTACAGATTGTATGACACTTTCAAGATAATTACACAAATAAAATCAGATGGGGAATATTTGGTGCTATTATCACAGTGATCCAAGATCATGTGTTCAGGACATATCTCATGTTTCATAGATGACACATTCATTGATTAGAATAGGTTTGAAAAAAATTCTCATCATCCAAACTGAGATAGCCATCGTTATTCAAAAAATACAATGGCTCCTCAAGAATCTCAATCTCAATATGGAGATAAAGAGAAATGTGTAGTGAGTGAATAGTTATATGTATTTGAGAAAGTGATTGTGGATTATCAATATAGATCATTTATGATGAGATATATTATTCTTTTAAATTACACCCTTATTAAATATTAGTTTGATACATGTGAATATCATCCATTTATTTATTCTCCTTCCATTGATCTAATGGGTCTCCATGTTGAGATTATGCCTTCTATTTTGAAACATCAAACTCTTCTTGGTCAAAGAAAATGTTGATCCTTTATATATTGAGAATCCTCCATGACATTTGATAGGGAAGAGTTGATATGGTATTTATTTATTTTTGGGATGGACATCTACGACATAATTATGGGTATGGATTGGTTAAAAATATTCAATGAACACATCGATTGAAATACCCGATGTGTTATTATTATGACTGATGATGGTGTCGATTATCTTCTTAGAGGGTACCAGAATGGAAAGGCATATGAAATGGGTTTGTTGTCACCATCTTTTGGAATGATCTCTTACTATTTAGAATATTTGACTTAAGAATCAATGGAATATATCTATAATAGACGTTTTTAGTGGTTTTTAATCAATTTCTAAATGCCTTTACTGAAAATTCCTCAGGGTTTCCTCCCACAAGAGAAGTTGATTTTATGATTAACCTCCTATTAGGGATGAGTTTTATTTCCCTTATTCATCGTCGAATAGAACCAATAAAATTAATATAATTAAATTTATATTATAATGATCTGGAAAGTAATTGGATCGTTAGCCCTAGCACGTCTCTTGGGGTATAACATATATTGTTTGTAAAAAACGGTCGATATAACTCTTTGGCTATGTGTGGATTATCATAAGCTTACCCATGTCATGATAAAAAATTGGTATCCAATACCACACATTGAGGGTGTGTTTGATTAATTTTTCAAGATCCCAGTGGTTCTATAAAATATAAAAGTGATCAAGATATCATCAATTGTGGGTTTGGATAAAGGATATTCCAAAGAAAACATTAAAAAGTACATATGTCCATTATGAGTAAATGGTTATTACTTTCTATTTTATGAATGAACCTGTAGTATATATGGAATTGACGAATCAGATATTTTAGATATATATTTATTTTTTAGTAGTGTTTTGGGATAAAATATTAGTGTATTCAAGGATAAAGGCTCAGTAAGAGAAACACTTGGAGAAATTGTTGGTAATTTTGAGGTATCATCGGTTGTATGCAAAAAAAATCAAGGTGTTATTTTTGAATACAAGAGGTATGTTTCCATGGATATGTAATCTCTAAAATAGGTGTTTCTATGGATCTGGAAAAGATATAGGCTATTATCTCTGGGAAACCTCTACTGAATGTCTTTGAGATATGCAGTTTCCTTGGTCTATCTGGTTATTATCAATTTTTTTCATGATTTCTCATGAATAGAATAATAAGTGATAGATTTTATGTAGAAAAGTGTTTCATTAAATGGATGTGGAATTTTAGAAGGATTTTTAAGAGCTTATGGTCCGACTTACATCACCATTGTTCATGATATTACCAAAAATTTTGAAAAGTGTATGTGGTGTATTGTGATGCTTTGATATTTGGGTTTGGATGTGTTCTCATATAGGGAGATCATGTGGTTTGTTATTGATCATAGTAGTTATAGTTTCAGGATAGGAAATACCCAATAAATTATTTAGAGTTAGTTTTCATAGTCCATGATTAGAAGACATGATTCCATTATCTCTTTGGTGATAAATTTATGTTGTTTACAGATCATAAGAGCTTGAAACACATTTTCACCCAAATGGATTTCAATATGAGACAAAGTAGATTAATTTAGTATCTCCAAATGTTTGATATTGAATTAAGTTATACATTGGGAAAATTAAATTTTGTGTTAGATTCATTAAGAAAAAATTCTTATAGTTAGTTGGAAAAATAATCTTTAGATCAGTGGCAGTTGATGTCAGTCATAGCAGACATGCACATGGATTGTGAAGACAGCGGCAGTGTTATTGTTTTCATTATGGTTTTTTTCTTTTAGATTTTGTGGGAGAAATTAAAGAGGTGCATAAATATTATTTATATTGTTTTTAAATTAGGTAAATACCCAATGGTGATAACCCATTGAGGGATGGAATCTGAATCAGAGTTTAGTTTTTTATTTTCAAAATCATATGGTCATACAGATGTCCTTTTAGGAAAACATTTTGAATTATTACCATTATTCAAGATTGTTTATTCATACTAGAATACAGAATATGTATAAGGTTCTGAAATAATAGTTTAGGTGTGTCATAATGAAAATAAATGTGGATGAGTTTTTAATGAGATTCCCCACCTATTAGCAGGTTAAGGAATATCATCAATGACAAGCAAGTATATTGCTATTTTTTTATTATTTTCATTAGAAAATGGGATAATATAGCCATAAATTTGGTCATAGGTTTTCTAATAATGGTTTGAAAACAAGATTCCATACGGTTGATAGTAGATCATCTCACAAATTTTGATAATTTCATCTCTATTAATGAATATTATGTAGTGATGGACTTGTCAAAAATCTCTATCTGAGAAGTGGAAAACAGGTATGACATACTAGTTTTGATAGTATCAGATAATGATCCAAGGTTTACATATTTTTTCTAGAAATCCTTACAATAACAACTGCGAACTATGTTGAATAAGAATATATCATATCATCCTCAAATGGATGAAAATTCCAAATAGATTATAAAAAAATTTGGAAGACAGGCTTCAAGATTGTGTAATTGATTTGGTGACTCGTAGGGGGAGAACATACCATTAGTGGATTTAACATATGACAATAGTTATCAGGACTCAATACATATGGCTCATTTGGAATCATTTTATGGGTATCCTAGTCATTCTTCACTTTGTTGGGTGGAAATAGGAGACAATTCACTAGTTCGATCAATCCTTTTATAAGATAAAATGGAGAATATTCAGTTGATCATGAAGGTTATAGAGAGGGATTAGAGTCATTAAAAATTATATGTGGCTCATAATCGACATATTTTTTTATTTTAGTAGAGTGATCATGTGTTCCTTATAATTTTCTATGGGTTGGGCATCATTATTTTTGAAAGAAGAGCAAGTTATCTCCTCGAAACATAGGCCATTTTGAGATACTTGAATGTGATGGTGAGGAGGAATACCATTTATCATTTCCACCATGATCCATTTTTATTCCCAATGTGTTTAATTTATCCCATTTAAGGATGTATCATTGTGATCCTGACCACGTGATTCAATGGGATCATGTTGACCAAGATTTTCATGTTTCATTAGTTTATATTTCAATACGGTTTGTAGATAGGCAAGAATAAGTCATGTGGGGAAATTTTTTTGTTTAGTGTGGATTTTTTGGATCCATGGACAGATTTATGATGAATCATATTAAAGGGAAAAACGTATTCTCTAGAAATGACCATAACTTTTTTATGAAACTGATGTTTTTTACTTTCTAGGGACACAAATTATAACGTTGGGGAGAATGTAGAACCCTCGATTTCATGTAAGTAACCCTTACATTATATATATTATGTATTTAATGTTTTTGGGTAATTTTTCTAATGGCATAAAAGATTTTTAGAATGTTTTGGGTCCCTTATAGATGTCACATTTTGAGAACGGTTTGTATAAATCATACAAAAAATAAAAGAAACCATGAAAAGTGAGATAGAGGCTTTTGGACTGGCACACGATTTGGTGCACTATTTGGAAAAACTGTGTAGCCCCCCAATATTAACCATGCATTCTATAATAGAGGGAAAACTCCGTTCAAACATGGTGTGTCTAACTATACAGGCCGACCATGTGAACGGTGTTTTGATATGGTGGTTGACATATGGTTTTCGCAAGGTTTTCTTATCCATGCACCTAAACCATGAAGGGTTAAAAATTAGATCCTTAAATTAGGGATATAACTCCTGATTACCTCTAAACTATTAATTTTTCTTTTTTATGACCATAACATGGTGTTTTATCCTTTAAAAAGATATTGATACTTCTCCCATTTATCCGAGAGAAATTAGATGGAAAATATTTGTGCGTTGAAGGTTGTATTTTTTTGTAAGTATATATTCATGGAGATTTCCATAGATCTATTATTATTTTTCTATTAGATTCATAGATCTAGTATTTTAGGGATATATTTATGGTAGTTGATGACAATCATGATGTGATATGGTTGTGTTAGTATTAGGGAATAAAGTCTATGGTGGGTTTTGAAGATTCAACCCAGTTTTTTTTGAATAATTTTGTTTGGTATACATCTTCACAATAGTTTCTTGGTATGTGGCTTCACTCACGACTCATATTATTAGAACATTTATGATTAGTTTAAATTTGTGTATATTTATTGAAATTTACTATGCAATTTATGTACAAATACTGGTACAAGTCTTATTTAGTGATGGTTTTTGGATTTGAGAAAATTATATTTTGTGAAAAGTTCTTTGTTTAATAATCATAAAATGATGATGTTAAAAATTTAATTTGTTTTGATTCATGGAAATAGTTCGATGGTAATGTTTTAGATAAAATAAATATTTTATTTTAATTGTATATTTGTAATTTTTTAACATTACGAATGGTGTATTTTCATGTGCATTGGACCAGATAAGGATAAAATGTTTCTCCCATCATTAGTGGGATAGATAAGTGTATGAACATTCTCCAAGTAAAATGGTTCACCAAGAGATTTCTTGGTGAAAGGATGAATCATCACTCTTTATTACAGGGATGTTACTATTTCATGCATGGTTGTATGTGTGGATACGTAGAATTGATTATATTATACCAAAATTGGATTTGAGAAATATGTTTAATGAGTGTTTTTTTTCATGGAAAATTTTTTTATTGGAAAAATATTTTGGTTTGGAATTTATTTGGATTTGATATAACCTAATGAAAATATTTTAAATGGTTTTTACGCTGATAATATTCTGCTCTTTTCTAAAGCTGATAGAAAAACCATCACCTCTATAAAGACTATTTTCAACCACTATGAGGAAGTTTCAGGTCAGGTTATAAGCTGGAGAAAATCCTTTGTTGTCTTTGGTGAAGGAGTGAGAACTGTAAAGAAAAAAAAAGTGGCTAGTAGGCTTGGTGTTAAAAGGGTATCATTACCCTTTATTTATCGTGGACTGCCTATGTTCTAGGGAAGAGTGAAGAGGTCTTATTTGGAGGGTGTTTATCTTAAAATCATTAATCAATTGGCCTGCTGGAAAGGGAAATCAATGTCCCAGGCTGGTAGGATTTGTCTTGTGAACTCAGTCATCACCTCAATGTTTGTGTACTCCTTCTCACTGTACAAGTGGCCTGATTCTTTAATCAAGGAACTTGATGGCATGATTAGAAAATTTATTTGGATTAGTTCAACACAACAGAGGAAATTGGTTACTGTTAAATGGATGGAATGTATTAAGCCTCTCTCAAATGGTGGAATGGGAGTCAAGGATGTCAGGATTTTTAATGATGCTTTTCTCCAAAAATTTACCTTGAGACTCCTTGCTGGTTCTGACTTTTCCATGGAGTTTCTTTCTAACAGATTAGTTGACAGGTTGCATAGGAGGCAGAAGGTGTATCTGAGATCCTCTGTCTGGGCTTCAATCAGGAACACTTATACTGATCTTATGTCATGTTCTAAATGGATGGTCTGTTCCAGCTCCCACCTGAATTGGTGGAAAACACAGTGGTTGTCTTGTCCTATTGATTATACAATTAACATTCCTCTTTCTTTGAAGAACACTACTGTTGCTGATTTACAAGGAAATGCACATGATCAAGCAGTAATTCCTACTAATCTTTAAATTGAAATCTCTGGTTATGAATATATGGATCAGGACACCCTAATTTGGGAACCTGCTATGACTGGTTTATTCTCCAGTCGATTGTATTATGCCATGCAGTGTGGAAATGCACATCCAACTCCTGCTTGGGTGATAGAGGTGAGGAAGGATTTCATCCTTCTAGCTGATTCTCTTCTTATATGGCATATCTGGAAAAGAAGGATGCCAATCCAATATGCCCTTCAAAGAAAAGGTTTGAATCTGGCCCCGATATTCTTTTTCTGTCTTGCTGTGGATGAATCCACTGATCATATTTTCATCAACTGCTCCTTTGCTTCTTGGTTCTGGAGGTATTTAATGGATATTTTTCATTGTCAATTGGTTTTCAATTCTGTTGGCACCCTGCTCAATTCTGTCATGCATTAAGAAAACAGTGAGCAGGTTCACTCCTTGCTCATTGTTGCTACTATTTCTATTATATCTTATATTTGGAAGGCCCAGAACAATATAGTTTTCAATGGTGGAATGCCCTCTTTCAAAGAGGGGATAATAGCGATTCACCAAAGCATTAAACTTTCTTCGGTGAAACAGTCTGGCTCTATAAAAAATAACATATCTAATTTCCTATTATTGAGAACACTTGGTGTAAGTGGCAGGGAGAGGAAGCCTAAGGTGATGAAATATATTAGGTGGATCCCCCTAATCAATGATTATATAAAGGTGACTATGGATGGGGCATCCTCTGGCATGTCGGGACCTGCTAGATGTGGTGGTGTTTTTAGGACCTGCCGAGGCTTTGTAAAGGGATGTTTCTTTCATTACATTGGCAATGGTCATGCTCCTGAGGAGGATCTATGGGTTATGATAAAGGCAATAAGGTATGCTACTCGCTATGGATGGAGGATGATTTGGATAGAATCAGACTCTTCTGTTGCCGTGCAGATCCTCAAAGACCGGTCCAGGAATGTCACATGGAAGATGATTCCTGCTTGGATTGGATCTTTAAAGATTTTTGAACTAATTTCCCTTGAGGTTTATCATGTATACAGGGAAGCAAATCAAGTGGCAGATGCACTCTCAAAATGAGCAATCATGGAGGTGAGCTCTATCTGGTCTTTCGTTCTCCTTGATTATTGCAATGATCTTGTTCACAATGATTGAATTTGTACTGTGTTTACAAGGTTGTGTAAAGATCCCCTTTCCTGAGTGGTTTTTACTGTTTAAAATTTTATTTATATAATCTTATGGGAGAAGGTCTTCACCTGGCTCTCGGAATTTCAAGGTATTTTTAGTGGTTTTATATAAAGTACTTTATAAATTTTCTAAATTTTTTGTTCCTAGTGGTGTGAATATGGATGTCATTTGGGGAAAACCTACTCAATTTCATTACTCGACCCCTTCTTGGGAATTTTGGTGTGTTTGCAATAATTTTTTATGAAGACATGGGTAACAGAAAAGTATCTCATTTATTTAGTTATGAATCATGATACATTGTACTGGATTTTTTTGTTGGATCATGGATTTTTTTTTGGAGTTATGGAGTTATATCATTGGAGTCATTGATCTTTGTGGTTTAGTCTTCCACTTTGGTAAGCTAATATTTGTCATGGTGTAGTTCGGTATTGTTGTATTTTGGTAATAATTTGAGTTGTATTTCATTTTTATCATTATTAATATAGTGGTTTTACTTATTTTATTCTTGGTTGTGGTTGTTTTTATATTAAAATGGAAAATTTTCCACCAATATTATTTAAGTCATTGGTATTTATTTCCAGCCTTGGAATCTAGGGAATGTGGCCTAAGGCCAAGTGGAATTTTCACCTCATCTCAATCCAATGAGAATGGGTGGTATGTTACACCTTTTATTATGTTTCCTTTCCCCCAACATATAAATAATAGTTTTAATTATGGTATGTCTATGAAGTTTACAAATTATGATAAAGTTAATCGAGAATGTCGTTGATATTTTTTACCAATTTTTTACATTTCTAGGATTCATAATACACTAAAATTATATGGTACTTAAGAATATATTTTTTGATATGTAGTGAATATTCATATAAAATTTTGGACCATTTTTAATGAAATTCATGGTATCATTATTTTTTATTGGCCAAAACAACCTAGAAATGTAATTTTTGTCTATCAATAACCATTAAAGGATTATTTGATATTCCTTTTTGAGAAATTTTTTATCAGTTTTTTTCATTTATGAAAGATTATTTTCAATTTTTTGATTTATTCATGTTCACTATAAAAAAAATTTATTCATGTGTAAACATATCAAGATATAGTGTTAAAAATTTAATCGTACCAAATTCTATATTATGGGATATCATATCATTAATTATTGAACATAGAAAGAGTATGTACATGGTTTATTCATGATTACTTTTTTTTATCGATCCCCATTATCTAATAATAAAATATTAATTTAATGGTTTATATGATAATTATTTTCCCTCGTAACTATTTTCAACTGAATAATAATACAATAACATGTAAACATTGATGTCACATTTGGGAATATAGAGTGATCAAGTTTCCAAAAAAAATACATTGAAAATTTACCACCATGAATCAAACCACCAATTCCAAGTTGGAGGGTCTCATGACCTCATGATTGACTCCCCTATGTAATAGGATGTTAGATGGTAGTGAGGGTCTAATTCTTATAGGGGGGGGGGGGGGAGAAAATACCCTTAATATCATTTCATGTAACAAAATAAATGAAAAATATATTAAATAAATAAATAAATTATCATCTGGATATAGAAACATGGAATACATGTCATACTAATAAATACCTCCCAATATAGAAAGGACAATGGAATAAAATATAAAGATAAATAAATAAATAAATATTGAGGACCTCTAGTGACTGTATTTCTCTAATACTGGATTCATGCTAATTTTCTCATCCAAGAAATATATAGACCCTTCCCATCAAAGGATATCTGGTCACTAAATCTATTAATGCACTAAAATAATTGGGTAAGTTGTGAGAACAAGACTTAATAGGAAACCACCAATATGTACCCAACCATTTTTTCTCTAATATAATAGGTGTATACCGTTAATATAATAAATTATCAATAAGAATAACAGCATACAATCCAAAAATGAATGTTCGTGCACTAACCATATCCCCAAAATACCCTAGTCATACATTCATCAGCTACATTCTAAAAGGATAACATGAATATATTTCAAGTAATGAGAAACTATCCATGAGACTAGTGAATCTATTTCTTGAAAACCTCATGGAATTTTGTGTACATGTGACTCAGTACTCTCTTGGGACCCATGTACATAATGCTTCTCAAAACATAACTAGGAATCAAGTACACCACTCACAAATCCACTATGCATTGAGAAATATATTAAAAAATAAAAAGTGCATCGAGTAAAATAATTATTAATCTACTAGGAATTGTGAAACCCAAAACACATATTTTACTCCCTGAGTGCATCTTCATCATGAATCCATAATATCAACATATCTCTAACCTCTTCTTAGGACCATCATCACCATAATAGTATATCATGTGTAAATCCCCTCTATGGGAAAATATTTTTGGGATGGTGAACTTGTTCTGATCCCCATGAAAAATACCTCTAAATAAAGGTATCATATATATAAGGTAGAAAATATTTGGAATACATATGAACATGAGAAAGAAAGCGATAATAAATAAAAATATGTGATCATTATCAAATATTCGAATAAGATACTCCATTATCACTGAGGGAAGGAAAAATTGATACAAGTCTCGTGGGCTACACAGATACCCAAATGCGATCATAATCGGTCATGATTATCAATTATCCCGACACATAAATTATAAAAAGGAAAGATAATTAAAAATTACCTAAGTTATAATGAACATATTATCTTATATGCAATGATGTTCTGATCTAAGCAGGTCCAATTTCCCAACTATGAGATGTTTCAAAGTGAAAAAAATAATCTAATAGATTTATCACCTTCTTTGAAATTTTGAAAAAATTAAAAAAATGAAAAAATTAAATATAATACCTATCAACCATCAAAAAAATTACTATTAAATTTCTACTCTCTAGACAAAAAATGGGATAAATGGTGAATCAATCCAATTAGTATCAGAAAATATATGTAAGAGATAAGTTCCGAATAAATAATAAAATAAAATTAAAATATAATACTGAGTATGTGTGTGTGTGGAGAGGGAGATTGAGGAAGAGAGGCATGAGTGCATATGGTGTGTGTCATGGGAAATTCCCCCTATAAATTTATATTAGGTGCCTCCACGTTTACCCCCTCATATATATATATATATATATATTCAATTCATCATTGATTTCTCTCTCTCTCTCCCATAATCCATTACATGAATGAACTATAAATTTCTCTATAATTTCTCTATGAAATACCCCATGGCCTCTTTTACACCATCAAATAAACACTTAATCATTTATTATTTTCTTAATATGTCATATATTAACTTTAAATATTTCCCTCCCATATTAATTCCATGTATATACACATTATTTATATACAAAACCACATATACCTATATGCACTCGTATATATAAATATATAATCCATATATATACACATTATATATGTACACACCCCACATATGCATATATATATACATGCACATAGATATTTATATATACATTTATATTTATCCTTTATATACTCCGAAAATATTAATATATACACACCTGCATACACATTATAATTTATTACTCACATATATTACTTTCCCAATTTATTAAAAATAATAATAAGATCAATATTTTATTATTGTTTATGAATCTCTCTCATCATCATTGATTAAACCATAAATATTTCAAAAAAATATTTTATTTAATACTGATTATAGTAAATACATTTTATTAATCACACATATTTTCATTTACTTATTACATGTAATAATATCACCATTCAACATTGATCTACAATGAAAATATCCACCAAACCAATATTTCCCCCGTAACACAATTATTAAATTACACATGAAAATATTCATGCTTTTACTTCTATAAAATTAATTATAATAACATAATTATTATTATTACTTTTAACAAATCAATATATATTTAGATGCAAATTAATTTTATCCATTCTAAAAATTTAAATTAATTTTATAAATTTATTAAAAAACATATATTTATTATTATTATTATAATGTCTTAAACCAGAAATGAAAATTGATATCATCGGTATATGATTTTACAAAAGGCCTGACATAGAAAAAGGTTGTGTCATACCTAGGAAAAAACATGAATTATAGATTTAGTAGAGATCACCAATTTCCTATCTGATACATTGTTCAAGAGATATTCCCATCTTTCAGAAAAAGTTTCTAAACATTATATAATATATTTAATATTTCTTTTATATCAATATCGTGACCCTATAGGACTTTTATTCCTTCACTAACTCAATGTATAGCCCTAAATCTTCTCTATAGAATATTCAAAATTATTACAGAATAAAAATAATGTTGTTTCTTTAATATTGATTTTATCCTTATATACACCCAAAATAAAAACTAGTATTTAAGAAATAAATATTCACCCAAAAGTGCTTTTTATTTATTAACATAAAATTGTTCAGTGATCATTTAAAATTAATAATTTTAAAATTCTCCCAATCTAATTACTTCTCATTCTTCATAATTATATCTAGTTGTTTTATTTTAGAAATATAAGCCATTGGGATCGAACATCAATATCTGTCAAACAAGGATAATATTACAAAAAAGCTAACATAGTCTATGTGAATACAAAATTATGTCCTTGGATTCTACACTTAATCCATGATATAGTTTCCCTATAACTAACCAATGACTTTTCCCTATTTTTTAGTCACAATTATATATACTAACATAACATAACATAATTATCAATTCATCCAATAAATTCAAAACAAAGACAAATCAGAACAGTATGGAAATACAAAAATATTCCATAATCATAAACTTCTATGTATCCTAAATTGATATCATAATTTATGGATTTACTTTTAAGAACTACCATGCAAAATAAAAATAGTTATATATATATTAAATTTGAGCCTACATTCATAATCATTATTCATTAATGCACCCAATACCCATAAAAAACAAATCAAAATCATGTGAATTACCCAATTTTTATTTAATAAATGGTATCAACAATGCATGATTTTCCCCATTTTATGGAAACTCATATGTCCACAATATAGTGTTTGCTAGACACAATCACAGTTTCCTTTCCTAAGACCCAACCATGAAACCTCTTATCTATCCTATCCCAAATCAAAGAAAAGATAAGAAACAAGTTAGTAGGTCACCATATGGTACAAAGTTTTAAAATCCCATTTGGAACCACCTGGTCCAAAATAGATGGTTACAAGACATTATGCACACCACACTTTATGCAAGAGGCAACTGACTTATATCAATGTTCTAAGTCCATCAATGGGGAGAATATACCCTCAGTACCATATCATGAAATACTAATAATAATCAATATAATGAATAAATTTTATGATTAACATACATATAAATAAATATGAAATTAATTTCATATAAATATATAAATCCTATTGTGGAAATCTCAATAGAGTAATAAGTATAGATAATTAAAAAAATAAACAGTATGGTCATTTGATGTCCCTCAAGTTCTTCTACAAGCTCAATTCTCCTTCGATCAGACATCAAACACATGGCCCCATCCCTTCAACATATTATTGTTAATGAAATAAATAGGAACACTAACATTCCCAAGTAAGGTTTCATTATAAAACACATTAGGACACCACTAATGGATTCTTAATCAAGTATGATTTAGTATAACAAATGAATTCCATAAATATAATATATTCATTAAAATAATGTAATTATACAATCCAAT
This sequence comes from Viscum album, assembly GCA_963277665.1. Lineage (NCBI taxonomy): Eukaryota > Viridiplantae > Streptophyta > Magnoliopsida > Santalales > Viscaceae > Viscum > Viscum album. The sequence continues at coordinate 544,409,991 of OY728132.1, forward strand.
ACCAAGTTATTGTGTTCTTAACAAGATGGAAAATACCCTTGGCTATGCATACAACTATTACAAGATGAAAGGATAATGATAATGTTTCAAAAGTTACATAAAACTAGCCACTCATCAAGTATAACTATTTCTAGAAAACATCATGGAATCATGCATACAAGTGACTCGATTCTCTCTTAGGCCTCAAATATAATATTATTTTAAAAATTGAACTAGTAATCAAGTTCTACACGCATAAATAATTTATAATAAAGCATGATACTGGATAATAAACTAGTAACTGAGTGTGCATCTCAAAAATAGTCTAGGAATCATGCTACATAGAAATTGACTACTAGTTCCCTAAGTGAATCTTCAACATGGCTCCATAGTTCCATCGTATCTCTACCATATTCTTACGTTCATCATCTCCATTATCTCAAGTCATGTGTATTATCCCTGGAAGGGACAATCATGTCACGACGGTCCACCTATTTCAAGCACCAATAACAATACCTCAAAAGAAAGGTAATATAAATAAATTTAGAGAATATATACAAATAATCCTAACATGAGAACTAAATAAGCCACACATAAAATATTATAATCATAATCAATGATTATAATTTTCTAATCATGTAGCATTCATTGATATAAATAGTATGACGGGTCTCATAGGTTATATCCACACCCACATGTGATCAAAATGAATCATAGTTATCAATTATTCCATTGCATAAATTATAACATAGAAACATGAGTAACAAAATTACAAATAGGAAAGGAACATCCTACATTATATAAAATGATTTTCTGAGGAAAAAGTTCACTAAATGAGTCCAATTATACCACTAAGAGATGTTTACAAGTGTTTATATATTTTATAACATTTTTCAATTATTTATGAATTTTAAAAAAATTAATAATGATTTAATTGAATATTAATAAAATACCTCACCGACATCAATAACAAAAAAAACATAGGATTACATTTATAATCACTGTGATGAACCCAAAAACACATATTGTTTATCAATCTGATGAGAAATAGAGAATATATCAAAGTGAGAAATTCATAATTAATAATAAAATAAAATATAACTATAAGAGAGGTAAATAGAGAAATAAAGAGAGATGGAGGGAGAGAGTTGTGACAATGGGCATTGTGGGGCATGAATAATTCCACTTATAAAATTCCCTTAGGTGTCTCCCCATTTACCTCTATAACACATACACACACACACACACACACACACACACACACATATATATATTCAATTAACAATTTATTTATCTCTATCATCATGTCTTACAAACATGTACCTTAATACTTCCCCTAATTTCTCTATACAGTTCCCCATTTCATCTTTTAATCCATCAAATAAATATTTCATAACTTATTATTTTATCCATCTAACATTTATTCCACTTTATTTTTTTCAATTTAATGTTAAACCCATATACGTAATATATATATATATATATATATGTTTTTTGAATATATATATATATATATATACACGTGTGCATACATATAAACACCCGCATATAAATATATATAACTCATATATATACACATTAAATCTTTAAAAACACTTGTATACACATATACACATCTACATAAACATATATATATACACATATGTATGTAACCCATATATATATACACATTACATAAAAACATAAGAATATACGTTATAATTTCTCAAAAATAAATGTTTTTTAACATGTTTAATAATAATAATAATAATAACACTTATTTATTATTATTATTAAATATCTCTCATCTATAAAACCATAAATATATCAACAATAACATTTATTAAATACAAATAATAATAAATACATTTTTATAATCACACATAATTTTACTAAAAAAATTATATCCCCATTTTTTACTTTGACCACTAAAGTAAATATTCACCCAACAAAAACATTCACAATATAACAATTATTAAATTCCACATTTAAATTTTTATTATTATTCTTTAATGGAAATCAAAATAATAATAAAATATTTATTATTATTTATAACATATAAACAAATATTCAGATATCGATCGACATTATCAGTTCAAAAAAATTATATTTTGATAAATTTCTTCAAAAACAAATATTAGACCTTTTTAATAAAATCAAATAAACTAAAAATTGAAAATATTGACAGGGGTATAAGATTTAGTAAACACCCAATACAGACAAAGTTTATGTCATGTATAGAGTAAAACCCATATTCTAGATTTAATGGTGGTGTTGTTTTTCTCATCGAAGATACCATTGGGGAGACACTCTCTTGTTTTTGAAAAACCACTCATGAAAGATATAATAAATGTTTTATATTATATCAATACCATGGCCCTATGTGCCTTAGAATCATATTCCAATTCATCACCAAACTCTTAAAGTGTATTATAAAATATTCCAATGTTTCATTTAGAAAAAAATTATACTGATAGGGGTTTTATACTTATTAAAATACATGATAAACAAAAGTTTTGGAAATTTGTATTATTACATGAAAATAAATTTAATTTATTAACATAATAGGGTTCAAGGATCAGTTAAGATGAATAATTTTACATAAGAAAATTTCTATATTATTTGATCATCCGTTTTAGATATTTTTAGAGGTAAAACATTACATTGATGTTATGAATGTTAAGAAAAACATATGTTATAGTTTGATAAGAACATTATTATATGTATAAGTATGGATAAAATACAAATTTCATGAATGATAATATTTAATACCCATGGGAATACAATTTGAGTTTATTCTAACTATAAAAGTAAAGTGATTTTAGTTACCTCTAGCTTGTCCCGCATTAAGAAGGAGTTAACAAATGATTTTGTTATAATATCTAGATGGAATTAATGTTTTTTATGTATTCATGAAATGTGAAATATTTTGTGTCATTGAAATATTTGATGTTAATTTCTATCATGTATTGATACAAAAAAAATTACATAAAACAATTTATTCTATATTTTTTATTTGTGTTGTATATCTTTTAATATTATTGTGGTAACTTTTTATTTGAACTAAGAAATAGATATTGAAAAAATGTAAGCTTATTTCCTTTATTTTTATTAATCAAAAACATTTTTAAATAATTTTTGGTTTATAGTTTTTCAGTCATTAACTTTATCTTGATCATTCAATTTCTTGTGATCAATGATCTTTTTCATTATATATCATTATTTGGAAATTTTACTTTTCTACTATGTCCATATTTCAACTTACCACCGATTTTTATCTATTTTTAAACCTAATTATGTATTATTCTCAATGACCTTTGTAATTATCTTCCCCTCTTTTCAAGAGGATGTTTTATTCGCACTTATTACAATGTGGGATTTCAACAAAGGTATTTATTGATGGGAAACCATTGATTTCCGAAATAAATTTAAAATTATTAGGATAAAATATATTTAATAGGGGGAGAAAAATTTAACACCTTGAAATTTTAAAATAATTTAATTATTTTTAATAAAATTTATGATATGCCACAAAGAGAATAAATGAAAAAAATATCATTGTTATTGAAATATGGTTATTATAACCAAGCCATTGAATTGGAGGGTGTGAAATAGATTAATTGATTACTAAAATATATATAAATGTCCTGATGAATACAAATGTATTGATTAATTCTTATGAAGTAAGAGCATAATTTTTTTAAATGAAATTTTATTCTTTCAAAATAAAATTTCTTCCAAAATTGTATTTTTCGCTTTTTGTGAGGGAATATTATAATTAAATATTAAAATAATTAGTTCTTAAATTTTATAAAGATTATACAATTTTTGAAATAAACATATCAAATATATCTTATGTAGAAAATTTGAAATTTCTAAGAAATTAGTTATTTTTTAATGAGTAGTTAAAATATCAATTGTTAATAAAAAAATTTATATTCATTTACATTATTTTTATTGTAAAATTCAATTTTTTATCAGTTTTACAATTTAATAATTAAATTTTGATTAAAAATATTACAATTAAAATCTTTAAAATAATATTTATTCTTTAATTTTGTATAAAATCATTTTTGTACTTAAAAATATTTTTTTCTAAAAAAAGAACATTTCATCGCATTTTGTGGGATTAATTTTAAATTAAATAATTCCACTTATTTATCTTGAATCATTAAAAAATTATCCCATTTTTTTAATCATGATATCCAAATTTGCTAAATATTTCCTTTTTATTTTTATTAATTATTAATAGTCATTATAGTAAATTTTATCACGAGGGTAATAGTAAAGTGGGTTAATTAAGGGTAAATATAATTTCATACGGACTAAAAAGTGACCCTAAAACTTGCCTTAATTTTATTTTATGATAATAATTCATCCATAACAATCCGAAATTCGATCATATTACCATTTTTTTATATTTTCATGATTTTAAAATTTATAATATTTTATTTATTGAAAAGTCAAAAATGTCTTTCTCATTGTTTATTATCATTATATTTTGACATAGGGATTAAAAGAATTTATGGTAGGTCATAAATATTAATTTGAAATATATATTATTTCTATTTATAATGGAAATTTATATATAGTATTTAGTGATTAAATAATTACCTTAAATTCCTAAGTAACACCAATACACTATTTATTCAACTAAAAAATATAAAATGATTTTAATGATGTTTAAATTAATATTTTTTGAATGTATTAATACGTTTCATGTTTTTATAGATAAAAATTTTATTTTTAGATGCGTTAATTTATTATATTTGAATAAAATTTTAGAATTTTTTTTAGATTTCAAATTAAATGGATTATACCAAAATTGACATTAAAGTTATTTTATAATCAAAATATTTTTTTATATGATTTTAAACACAATAAAAACCTATAATCAACCAAATTATTAAGATATGGTTTTAAAAATAAAACATGTCCCATTTATGGCCTAATTTCTCATTTATTTTAACTTTATTTTCCATAAATAGTAAAATATTTATTATTGTGTTAATTTTAAAAATGTTTAATGGGGGGTTAAATCTAAAATATAAGGGTAAAAATATTATCCAAAAATTAAAAAAATATTATTGATTGAAATTTATTTTTACTCATTCTAATATTATATGATAATGTTATCAACATTGATCCACATAAATGATAAAATTAATTTATATTAATTAAATACTTTAATAAATTAAATGAGTCCCTCCCCCACTCTTATAAAAGGGAACCTCATATCCTATTTTATTCACACATAAATAGCCTTTAGGGTTAGTCAAAACCTAAAAATATCCCTTCCCCACATCCCTCCCCATGTTTTGATGACTTTTTTTTTATCATAGGAACATCCTGGGATTTATTTCGGTATAATCATTAACTGTTTTTTCAAAGAATAAGTATTGTTCTTAACCAATAATTTTTTTTGTTTTATTTATACATAATACGGCCTTCAAATCATCTTGAAATGTTTTGAAATAATAAAAAAAATCAGGAACTTAAATTTCATTATGATAATCGAACCATGTACATATATATTATATTCCATTAAATGGTAAAAGAAACCATCATTTGTGTGTATGGAGGACTACCGCCTCGCTAGTCGATGTAATTTTCATTCCACTACCTCCAATTAATGATTATTATAATTATGTTTTCAATGTATATATATGATATTAGTGACATATTTACCATTAATAAAATATAATAACTTTTAATTTCTTACATTTCCATTCAATAAAAAATGAAAATTTCATTCTTTCGTTACACCAATACACTATCATTCATGATTTATTTTATAAGTATAAGTGAAATATAAAAATAAAAAATATTTATTATTATTATTTTGTAGATAATCAAATAATTGTCCACTTTTATGATATTCATCATATCAAAGTCATTTTGAAAAAATGAGATAAATTTCATCAAAAAATCATACATAAATAAAAAATATAACTAGATAATCTAATATAGCATGGTTATAAAAAACAATAATAAATTTGAAAATGGTTCATAAGAAATTAAATATTTAACATATAATTTTATTTAGGAATATGAATAAAATAAGTAACATGTCATTAATAAGGTAAGGGACTTTTTTTTAAAGAACCTCATCTAAAGTTTTCCTTCCATTTCTTTTTTCTTCAGTGTCTATATTTCATTAAAATTGTATAAATAAAGAATATATGTTGAAATTAAATAATTATAAAGTAAATTCAATATCTCTACTCACTTACATTAAATGTCTTTCAAAATGAATCATTACATGGGGTTTTTTACATTCTTTAAGAAAGAAAAAAAGAATGTTCTATATTAAATTATACAGTGACAACAACGTCAACCTCTAACCTAACCATTATTTGACTTTTGAATTAAATTCTTAGATCACTTGATTTCATCAAGGAAAACACCCTTCCCCTTGGCCTTAGGACTTTTGTTTTTTATAATGGGTTTTGAAAATAAAGAGGTATTTGAATATCCAAAAGTTTTTTCACATGAGTTAAAAATGTTTAAAAAAAATATTTTATGATAAAAAATGAATGAAAAAAATGTTTTATTCATGATATTTTTCTATTGAGTTATATATGATAAACTAGAGAGTAATATTTAGATTTTATGATTTTTTTATCTCTATTATATCTCTTGAAAATGGGTGAACCAAATATAACTTAGAAAAATAGTGATCACCATTATAGGTCTCCAATGATTTAGCAAATTTTTCTTGTCTACAAAGGTAAAAAAGAGAGAGGTTAATTTTTTTTTATCCTATGTATTTAACTAGGCTCCAGTTATTTCATATAATGGTTTTTAATGTGTTATGAATATGATTATGTATGTGGGATAAAAATATTTTCTATTTATATTCCCTGATTTTTAAAGTTTATATGAAAAAATGTATTTTTGTAAAGTGGAAATGATTTACATGATATAATAAAATAATACTATAGTAATGGTATATATTTTAGATACATATATGTTTTTTAACGAAGTAACATGTTTCATATTTTACATCCCATACTAAGATTTTAGAGCTCATACCATGTTAATTAAATTCCATTCACAGGGTTTTGGGTTGGCCAAGAATAATGAAAAAGTAAAGTTAAAATTCATTAAGATTTTCCATGATAATAAAATGTATTTAGTTCTAAAATTTTATATTGTGTTTCGAAATGATATAGGGTAAAAGTTTCCACTTGTAATGTATGGTTTTATTATGTATAATTTATTACAAAATTTTCAGAAACACTAAACAATAAAGATATTCTAGAATGGATGAAAATTAGTTTATGAAAAATCAAGATCATTTAACATTAATGGATTGTTCCTTATAAGTGTACATGATTTTGGTTTGAATTAAATTATAGAATTAAATTCATCTTTCAATTAAAAAACACATTTTAATTTCATTTTTCCTTCTATTGTAAAAATTATTTTCATTCCTTTATATTTATTTAATATTTAAAAAAGTTTATTTTATATGTAATCATAAGGATATAATTTTTTATTTTAGCCAATTTCCTTTTTGGTTATCTGAATTGTATCCTTGATAAATTGTAGTCACCTCGATAAAATGTTATAAAGGTTAATTAGGGTTGAATCATTTTGATAAGGTCACCCAATATCATCTTAAATCTTATTTTATTCTCGTATTTCAACCATTATAACCAAATATTTAAGATTTCATTGACTATGTCCCACATGACAATGAAAATTTCTTAAAATTATTTTAATACATTGACTAATTAGAAGATTGCCACTCCCCTCACTTACAAAACAGAAACTCGTCTGCTTGGATATTTAAAATCATTTTATACTATATGTCAAAAAATAAAAACCAAAAAACCTTTTTAATTTCCTTAAAAATATATTTTATGACCTAATTTCAAAAAATTCCAATCATAAGAGGATTAATGGGTAATCTAATGGCAATTTTCCAAATAATACATATTACTCTTATCTGATTGTTTTCATGATTAATTCTTATTCTACCTTATTAAACACTATTATAATGATATTGATATTATAAAATCAATATGTGAAATATAATTTATTTTTATCACGTCTATTTTATAACCATTTTAACCTATTTTTATATCCTATGGGAAATGAGATCATTATTCTTTTGTATACGTGGTCTAAAACCTCCTCAAAGGGATGCGATTTATTTTGCATCACTCCCTATCATGACTAGTTATTATAAATGATTTAAAAATATATATATTATATTTATGAAATATTTATACTTATGTAAATTTAATTTACTACGTACATTTTTACCTTTATGTTTATTGAAATATTATATTGATGCTCTTGTGTATGTGTAGATTACCACCTATACAAATCATTATTGTTCAGTTTTAATTAATGACTAACATGGATGGTAATTAAAATTGTTTCAATGAATTAATATAAAACCTATAACATGAATATGAGTTTATATAGTTAAATAAAATAATTTCATTATTTATTTTTCATCCATTTCAAAAAAAATAAAACTATATTCATGCATACACATAGAAGACCAGCTTTATGAAATGATGTTCTTAATTTTTCATGACCACCTCAAATTGATGGTTATTAGGTATATATAATTAATTAATATGAATATATTAATTTTTTTATGATTAATGTGGTAATTTTAACATAAACCATTTGACCAAGGTGGATGAAATTATTTTATTTTGAATTTATTAATCAGACAGCCCCAAAATGTCCTTCTTTAACTTAAGCATTTATTGATAAAATAAAACATTGTAAAAAATTAAATAATTTGAATAATGATAATGGAATTAAAATTAAATTTTTTTTAAATTAAATAAATGACTATTATATTTTTTTATATAGGTTTTACTGATCGTTTGAAGCTAGAAAGTACTTAACATTAAATAACTTTCTGTTAAACCTTATTTTATTGTTTTACTTTTAAATCGTTTTTTCCATATTAGGGGTTTTCAAAATGATTCTACATTATTCATATATACACATAAAAAATTTTAAAATTTAATTTGAATCACCTTTTGAGTTTCTTTTAAAAAATTGAAAAATATTTATTTAACTTTAACAGTATGGATCATTCTGACATTTTCTTACAAAAGTTCTAAATGAATTTATTAACCATATATAGCTAAATAAATTTATATTTCCATAATTTTTGTTATTAATTATGAATATTAATCATAAATTTTCTATTTTTTCTTAAAATATAATCATATTACTACTCTTATGGGGAGTTATTTATCTTTATGATTTTTCAAAAGAAGGGGAAATTCCTGTCATTTTTTGTGAAAAAATGGAATTTTTATTTTTCTTATGTGTTAAAATGTTTTTTTTCAAGGATATTATAATGTAAAACGAAATATTATAATATTATCATGATATAGTACTTATTAATTATATATTATGATAGGTTATATCGATATATCTTATGTTGAATGGTGTGCACAATATAGATAACTAAGACATTAGGTAAATATTTTGACATCAAATGCTGAATTAAAAGAGATAACCATGTTGGTTACTCCTGTGGAATTCACTAGGATTTATTTACTCAATCATTGGTTAACAAAAAACGAAAAAAATTATGATATTATTCTCCATAAAACCTATTTTATGGTTTCTAAGGGTTTATATAAAAATATTTTGATTCCATGTGGTATTATACAAAGATGCTGAAACTAAAAAGCAATTTTCTTTTAAATAATTTCCATATGATAAAAATTACATCTCAAAAAATAAATACACAATCACATGAAAGAAATTTATATTGTATTTCGGGACCAAAAACATAGGAAACTTATTTTAAATAACATATACAACATTTCTCCATAATCTAAATATACTATATTATCATATGGAATTATTATAAGGTATACACATCATCATAACATGAGCAAGGGAAATAGAATAAGGGGGTGATATCAATTTTTTGGTCAGGGAAACCTAAAAACATTCCATCATGGTACACATCATAATATTATGAGGGAACATGAGTATGGATGAAATATCATATTAAAAATAATTCGTATAAATAAGATTTATCCATAAGTAATTATGTAAGGGAATGAAATCTAAAATGAATAACACATACAATGTAAAAAGAGTGAAGAAAAGTGATATAATAAAAATTTGAAATAGATCATAGAAAAATATTTAAAAACTATAATAAAGGTATATGTTTAATCTTATATATTATAAACATTGTAAAAAAAGCTAAGAGTATCATGTTCATTCTCATTCTTATGAACACAACTAATATTTATCATGTTTATGCTTAATCATTTGAAAATATAAAATCATGATATTTTTCAGTATTAATATTATGAACAAATATAGTTTAAATTTTTTAACACTTAATCATATGAAAATAGATAATATATAATGTTTTCATACTTAATCATGTATACGTAGCTAATCCACATTGTGGTTACACTTATTCTTATGAATGTATAAAATCTAAAATGTGTTCACACTGAAAATCATTACCGTATGTGATATAAAAAAATAACCAATTAATTGGAGTGTGATATCAAAACCAAACCATTAACATCTATATCATTTTGTGACATTTTCTTCTAGAAATCTAATATATCATGAAATCACATTAGAAAAAGTGGGTTTTATTGATCAAATCATAAAGAATGCAAGTTAAATAAAAATTGGTTTCTTAAAACGTAATTATTTTATCAAAAAAATTGACTACAATCATGAAATTTGTTGATACCTAAATTTAAATCACCCTAGTATATTAAGTAAAATGAAAATTTAAAAGTTAATTCACCAAAAATAAATTACTAATAAATAAATCCTTTTGTGCTAAATGGGAAAATGGTTGTGAAATTTTCAATGGATTTTCATAAAATTATTTCATCTTTGGTGTAAAATTAGAAATTATGGAAACATTAAAAGGTCACTTTTTAAAATTGTGAAGTGATTAGTTTTTTGAAAAATATATATTTTTTAATAATGAACATCCCATATTGGATCCCTGAAAAAGACTTAATGGTCTTAAAAAGTTTATGTGAAAAAAAAACTAATATATTTTAATTTTGAAATGAATCTTCAATATTTTATCCTCAAAAATGAAATAATGGATTCAAAATAGTGAAGCTAAATCACCTGAAAATTTTTATTTTTAAAAATAATCATCAAAAATATATATTTTAAAAGATATAATGGTTATCAAAAATAAATGTCTATCATTTTCTTAAAAGGATGGAAAATTCCTTTTGGACATTATGAGTATCATTTTTGAAAAATCATATCATAAATATTACAACCAAAGAAATGTTGTAAAATGTGGTGTATGTAAATATTATTATCACATGGGATAATAATTAGTTTGATTTTGAATTATAATGGATAATGTTAATGAGATTCAAAAACAAAGATATGGATAATGTATCCATCAAAAGATATGTGAATTCATTTTAACCAAAAAATGAAATAATAGTTTCATCATAGAAGAAGACTTGAGAAGATTGAAATATAACATAGTATCAATATAGGGTATGACATTTCTTTTTTTAATGGTAACAATCCAATTATATTGAATATGATTCAAGATTTTATTTATGTTAAGACAACCCCTTAAAACATTCTATCCTTTGAATTAAAATAAATTTAAACATGCAACAGAACGTGTCTTTTAAAACCCCATTAATTACAAGAATGTTGTAAATGGGATTAATTAGAAATTAGAAACACCATATCAATGACATATTTTTTCACAAAATAAAATACATCTCATGAAATTTAATATGAGGCAAATAACCCCATACCATTTTCTTTGGTCATTTGATCGTGATTGGACCTCCTTAAAAATAAAAATAACTATCTTGATAATATATTATAGATAATTATTCATATAAATTACCTATTTTATAATTTATCTATGAAAATTTATTGTAAATAAATTATTTATTTATTTATTATTTTTACTATTGGGTTTTTCTAACTCTAGTTGTCTCAAACATGCTTTATGATGTCGATTTCAGGAAACATTCCGTAATAAAAAACCTCATTAATGGTTAATATATTAAATGATAATTTTAATTTTATAAATACCTGCAATTTTATAATAAAAATATATTATATTTTCTTTTTTTATTTTATGAATACAAAATCATCGATGAATTAGTTTCAGGTTATTTATTGATTTTGGTGTTCTACCTAATAATGACGTTTCATTTTTTGTGATATACATGAAAATAATAGTAATTATATTTATTAAATACATATATCACATATAATACTCAATTATAACTTATATAAATCCTTGAATTTTTGAGTGAAAATGGAATATTCCATTTTATGGGGGAGTAGCCTGGATGTAATAATGGATAATGGTTTCATTTCCATTGAATTAGAGAAAGGAGTAATATGGTTTCTTATTTTCATATCCTTAAAATTTTATGAATATAAGTAATATATATATTAAATTCATTACTATTACCACCCTTTTAAGGTGTAAATTGGAAACTGAACATATTATGTCATTGAAGCGGTATTTCGTACATATGCACGATTGTTGTTTATTCTTTTCATGAGTGGAATGGGAGGGGTGTTTGATGTTAGTTAAAAAAATATAAAAACAAAAGTACAAAATATATACTTAATTCATCTTATATTATTGGGAAGAATAAATTCCAAATGGATTGATTAATGGATGAGATTTTTGTGAAATGATTTTACATACCTTGAGAAGGTTTCTCTTGGAGGATTTCACAGAAAAAAAGGGATTCATATAAACTCTTATGAATTGAAGTAAATGATAGAAAAATAGGTTGATATGATTTTAAAATATGGTATATTTTATGTATTGAACCTAATATTTATAATGGTATTGAAGTAGTGGTGAGAGGCCCCTTTTATAAGTGGTGAGAAGTACATTTTTTGTAAATATTTCATCTTAATATAAAGGGAGAAGATTTAAGACATGTCAAGTGGAACATGAAATAGAAAATAAATTATTTTAGGGTAATATAATGTCAATAATATCTCAAAAAATAAATTATAATCATATTTTTAACAAGTTTCATGACCTGTATACCCTGAATTGTAACCTTTTTTAGTTTGGTTTTTATCACGGTAACAAGTTTTTGCCTCAGTAATATAATTACTATGCCAAAAAATCATGTTTCCCTTAATATATAATATGTAACTAATGAATCTAAATATTAAATAAATATTGTGGGTGAATTTAAAAATCTATTAAAAATTTATTTCACTATGATAAATGTATAATCATTTAAAATATTTTTTGTAAAATCATTACTTAGTTTTAAAATATTAATGATATATTTATAAACTATAATCAATATTTTGAAATATATATTTTGAATTATAAAATTTATTTTTTAAAAAAAATGGTTAAAAAATTTATAATTTATACTTATATAATAATAATGCCCTAATAGACACTATATTAGTAAAAATGGTAATTTCACTATTCATCTAAAAACAAATACCCTATAAATAAAATCTCCAGAATATAATTTTTACATTTAAAATTCAAAATAACTTTTATTATAACTAATAAAAATTCAAAAAAATTAATATTTATCTTCATAATGAATATAAAAAAATATAAGTATAATTTTCTTTTATTTAAAATGGTGTTTTTAGACAATATGTGTTCTTTTTATAATTTAATATAAATTTTAAATTGAAATAATTTTATTATATTATTTCATAATTATTTTTTAGCATTTATAATTTATTCTATTTTTAGATTATACACAATACTCTAGAAATGAATTTTCTTTAAATTACTTTTTTACTAAATATGATTTGACAAATACAATTATTTACATATTTTCTACAAATTAATGTTAATAATCTATTGATGTTCTAATCCTTATTTGAATTTGTTATAAGCATTATATTATATTATAATAATTATTATTATATTTATAAATAACAAAAATATATTAATGTATAAATATTTATTTAAAATGTTTTAATATCTATTTTTTATTTCATTGTGAGTTATATTATTTTTAATTTATTGCTTGAAAATACTTCTTTAATATACCTATTTGATATATAACCAATGAAAATATCAATAGTGACCATATATGCAATAACCACTTTTGTTATGACTATATATCCAATGGACAATCTTAATTCCTATATATATATAATTGTATTAGACATATTCCATTCAAATGTCACATTTTAATATTTATCTATTAAAATCATACAACATGCTTTTCCCTTTTGTTGTATTCATTCTCATTGTATGTTTTATTATAGTAATGGTGCCTCTTTAAGGTGATTTTTTTCCAAAAGAATTTTTAGTTCAAAATATATTATTAATTTCCATTTATTATCCCTTATTAATAAGTTTTAGACGTTGTAATCATTCATAATGGGTAGTAATGGATTATATGTGATAAATGGTATCATGTACCTTCATTATAATGTTCCATTATAATTGAATAAATATTTTTTATATTTGTTTATATATTTTTTGAATAAGTCTGTAATGTTGTATTAATTATTTTTAAATAATATAGGAACCTTATTTGTAATGATAGGGAAAAAATAAAGGCTCATAAAACATTATAAGTTACATTACCTCGCATAAATGAAATTTCATCCTTCAAATTTAACTATCAAATTATAATTGTTGTAGCTAAAGGCATATAAATTATATTCCTCACTCAAGGTATAATTTCTAATAAATTTTAACCTTGTAAACAGAAGGAAATTATATTTTTCCATATAATGGGATTATACAAAATGTTGATTTTTTCACTAACCATCTGAGAAGAGAGTTATTTTTCAATCATCCTGGCATCTATATACTATCATTGAATTATATGAAACGTGATTCAACTATTACAACAACAAATATCATTATGTATAGAGAAAATCATTTCATAAAATCAAAATAAATGTATCTATAATAAAGGTAATAATGTTTACACAATCCACATTCCTAAAATTGTAAACATACAATAATATAATCATACCATGTGTAGATTTATTCAATAAAAAATCATCAGGATGGTGATTTCATTTTCTTATAAAATAAAATAGATATGATAGAGTTCCTATAAAAAAATTCTAACAAGAAACCTAAATCTTTGAACTGGATGGTTAATATATCTTAACTATCTAGATACACATCTAGAGTAATGATTCTATAGGTTTCCCATTGTCCTATTTCTCTTAAGTATAATTATGCTCATCTTTTTTATTAGTCCTCATATCATGGAATTGGATTGGATAATTTCCATGTTTCTTAGAGGTAATATAATTATAGATTAGTGGTACCTAAGGATGAACTCTATTTTTTTCAGTCATATTATATGAACTATTCCTTTATCCTACATACATTAAATCTTGATAAAACCTATTCCATAATTTTTACTGCTTACAATCCTCTTGAGGAAATACCCTTTGTGATTCAATCCAATTTTTTTGAAATATATGAAATATAACCTTATTTCTTTCATCATATTCATCTCATGGTATTCCATTAGACTCAATTATTATTTTCATTGGTGTTTCATGAAAATAAACAAACATAAAATGGTTAATCATATTTTATAGTAGCAATTTTTACATAATCACAAGGTTTCCCACTCCAACTCCCATTCAGATGAGGTTTCCATTAAGGTAATCTCAGCATTGTCCATAACACCCATGGTTCATTCTAGTACAAACCATTAAAAAAATAAAATGGGTTAATATGAGTAGAAATATTAATAATATAGATTAATAATCATAATTATAAATGAATTGTGTCTTAAAATGCATTTCACTTTTACATTATCATATTTTTCTATGGTTACTTTAGTTTAACCAATAAAAATATAATTTTGACCTAGTTTACTTTAAGTTTGGTTGTCTCATAATTCTAAACCTAATAAAAAAATATAAGTATGAAATAAATCCTTTCCAATAGTTCATAAATATAATATGAATAATAAAAGAATATCCTATAGGTGTTTTTTTGTGAAGTTAGGCTCACTCACATTGTATCTTGGTGGTGATCATGTCAATGATCAAAATACATTTTTCATGGTTCTTAACCCAAGATACATTTTTTCAGGACCCCAAATCCACATGTAGTATCTATATAGGGATCTAATTTCTATAATAACCATAAAATATATCGTTTCCCAAAACATTATAATGTTAATGTATTTGCTGACATATACCTTAGACATATCATTAGGGGTTTCAATATTGTCATCGAATCCAAATACCCAAAATTTGAAAAAAATTATGAAAATATAAATAATCTCTATACATATACCAAGTATAGTGATTAAAGTTAAAAAATCTATTTTTACATTATTTCCATAATATAAACAATACATCTAAAAAATAATCTCACAATACTGATAGTTGAAGGAATTGTTTCTGGAAGGATAGTTAAATATGAGAATTATTTTTCCAAACATGTAAACTATTTATATATAATATAAAAATAATATTATCCCTTATATAACCCTCATTAAATATAAAAACAATTATAATTAGGGGAAGAGAAACATCATAAATGGGTGAGATGAAATTTTAACATCCTAAGATTTTATTAAATATATTCTTTTCAAATAAATTTAAATTCAGTATTATATTGTGTTACACTCAATATATAGTTTATCATTTATTACCTAAAAACAATGTTTATGTTTCATTATATGAAACATCGAGTTACTTTGATGACTTTAGTTACACATAAGCCTTAGTCTTACTAAACAAAAATATACTATTTATATTATTATGATAGTTATCCCCTAGATGCTCGAATGGTGAGAGTGAATGATATTAATTACATTATGAAATCTTATTTAAATTTTTTTTATAAAATTAATTCATTAGTTTCAAATTAAATATAAATTAAAATGTAGACCAATTGAATATAGAGGATTTTTATTTATGAAAAAAACATTTAGGACCATAATTGCATTTAATTATAATAAATTAAAGTAATCACTATTATTGAAATATTTTATTGAAATTTATATTTAATATTTTTAATATTTTTTTTAAATTCATCCAATATGTTTTATATTCTTAAGATAAGAGAAAAAATCCAAAATATATATATTTTCAAAAATAATATTTATCGCCCTCTAATAGAAGAAATGTTGTAGAAAAAAAAATTGACACTAATAAATTTTTTTTAATAAATTAAATTATTATTTTTATTTTTTCATATCATAATTTACGTTGGTTGATTTTTTTTATTTTTCTGAGAAATTACATTTGTTGATAAATAGTGAAAAATACTAGATTTTAATTGAAAATCGCTTTTTCTTAAAAAAAATTTATAGTGTTAAGTTATATTTTTATTTGGTTTTAAATTATACGAAGATCAATTTTACATAAATATATACTATTTATTTAATGGGAATCAATTTTAAACTTTATTAGATATGAAAACATTTCAAAATTTTGAACATTTTTACTTTATAAACTTGCTTTTTGGTCTTTTCTGTATGATTAATTTTAAATTAAATTATGTCAATTATATGATATGAATTTTACAAAAATATATTCTATATTTTTAAATATCTTAATTTATAATCTATATAAACGTAAACATAATTTTTACCAAAAAAAGTGAATGTAATTAAAATTAATGAAAGCGAGTAAGGTAAAAATATGTTTTCTTACTGGATAAACTTTAATTGTAAGGGACCAAATAACCTATAAGCTTGTAAAAAACTAATTTTATGGACATATTTACACCATATACTAAATTATATCTATTTTTTAACATTATTTAAAGCAAAATATGTAAGTTAAACCTCTCAAAATGTTTTACCTTTTCTATATTTACAAGAATGTTACTCCCCCTCTAATATAAAAAGGCACTCACCCCACCCCCTATTTCATTCACACCTCTCAAGACCTTTGGACCATAAAACCACTTAAACAATAAGATCAAAAAATTCCTAATCTCACCCTATAAGACTATATGTTTTCAAAAATAAAACCGTGGAAGTTATTTGGTGCAAACCAAAAGAAGTTACCCAAAGAAGAGGTAATTGTGTTCAACAAAAACTTTCGTCTTTTTTCTTTCTCCAAAAATTAATTTATTCTCATTACATTATTATATAATATCCTCAGAATCCTAAATATACTAAAATGTATTTATGTTAAGGTTTCTACCTACACCTTTAATAACTTCCATAAAATGGTAACCAAATCACAGTTCGTGTGCATGGAAAACTACCACCTCGTGAAACGATGTCATCCGTTTTTCATTTACCACATATTAAGGGTGAAAATTAAGATTTAAATACTATATTTATATGATATATATTCCATTTAAAATTTATAATACTTATGGAATAATTTTATAACACATACCTTCAGTCATTCCATTTTTTTGGTTATATGATAACATTGTTTGTAGACGTGTGGACAATCGCCTCATCAAAGTGATGTGATAGGTTCAGACATTACACAGAATGTATTAAAGATTTTTTATTAAAAATATATTATATAAATTGAAAATTTATAATATTCATATAATATTTATATATATTGAAATAAAACATATTATTTTCTTCATTCTATTTCACACACTGAAAATGTGATAACATCATTCATCAACTTGTGGACTACCATCTCCTCAAAGTAATGAGATACTCTTTTTCATAAACACATCACAATATTGATATATAAAGTTATATATAATTAAATAATATTGTATTTTTGATATAATGATAATTTTTTAATGATAAATTTCATTATCCTTCTTTCTATAATGATCATTGAATAATGGGAACGTTACATAAACATATGTATGGCCTATCGTTACCATGATTGTGACATTGGTTCATTTTTAATAACCATATTTTCTATTTGATTTTAAAAGTATAGTTGATATGAAAATTTTATAATTATTTAAAGGTTATTATTATGTAGATTCTGAAAAATTTCCTCGTTGACCTTAGATTACATATCATACTTAATTTTGACATATAAGATAAATATGGAAAAAACATATAATATAATCATTGTTGATTAAGTAATTTTATATAACTTGTTTATAAGTAAAATAAAAAAAATAATAATCATTTAAAAGTTTCTGAATCAAGTAAAAAAATAACACAAGTTTATTATTTATCAAGATAGAGGAAAATCATGACAAATCAGACTCAAGGTAAAGGATTTTCATTCATATTTTTTACAACTGTGAGATAAATGTCATATTCACCATTTCTATAAACATTTTGATATATTATATGACAAGTTATATTATATTATTATAATTTAAATGTTTCATTTTATTATTATTAATTTTTTGTCTTTCAATTAAGATTGTACCACAATTGTAAGGGAATTTCTAGTCTCACATTTATTTCTATGAGACTTATGCCATATTAACCCCTTATTTTGTTGTATGTACAACCCATGGATGTATTTTATAAAGCATATAATTGAATTTATGGGTATTTTCATTTCTACTTGATGATATATCTTTCATGAGGTTTACAAATTCATTGTTATCAATGTGGTAATAGATTTTGGTTGTAATTTTTCTTCTTTGAGATGTTTGTTTTGTTAGACACATATCTTATTTTATAAAGAATATATACTACTCTTTTGAAAAAATATATAATTAATATCATTATTTTAATAAAATTATATGTTTCGTTTAATATTATTCCATCATGTGTATAATTATTCAAACGCTTCAAAGTGGTATAGAACACTTTGAATATTTAGGGATTATTTTCCTCAAGAATGTTTTCAATAATATTTTATGGTAATTTCCCTTAAACAATATCAAGATACCTCATTTTTAATTATCCTCCACTGAGGTTATTTTTTAATTATAACATCCTCATTCATTATTAGGGTGGATTGTGATCATTTCGAATATATTGTTATGGAAAATATTTCTTTCCCATGGGGTTTTAATGTTTCAATGAGATTGTTATGGAAAACATTTCCTTTCCATGGGTTAATCATGTTTCAATGATATTGGTATGGAACCCATTTCGTTTCCATCATATAAACATGTTTAAAAGGGATTTTTATGGAACCTTTTTCTTTTTCACTAGTTGATAATGTTTTAAATAGATTTTTATGAAACATGATTCTTTTCTATAGGTTATTCATGTTTCAAAGAGAATTTTTGGGAACCCCTTTCATTTCTATGTGAAAATATTATATCAAAGAGATTGAAATGATACCCATTTATTTTACATGATTTTATAACTTTGTAAAATTAATAATGATTTTTTCTATGAGTTTTATTCATATTTAGGATTCCGGACATCTTACATAATGGGGATGTCCATATAGTATCAGCAGAGCCCATTAGATCTTCCATGATGGGGTGACCCATATAGCGATGGGTAAGCCTGTTAAATCTTATACGATGTGGAAACACAAATAGTGTTAGGTGAAAACATTATATCTCTCCAATGAATTGGATAATGATTATATCAGATTTTAACCATATGATTATTCCAATTGGAAGGGTTTTGAAATGGTTTTATGAATGGGATGATCCATGTTACAAAAAAGAGTTTTAATTACTTGTTATGAGTTTATAATGGTTATAATAATAGTGATTGATATCACATGCCTCTTCATAATTATTTTGATGACACTTTCCTTTTCCATGTTTTCATATTTTATGATCCATGTATGTATGGGTTTATGTTCTTTTATGATTCACTACTGCATTTTGATTATGTCATCATACCATTAGTCACTCTTATAATCATTGATGACATTCATTTTTTACATATTATGATTTAAATTACTAACAATTTTAGGCCACACTACTTATTTTTCCATTTCAATATGTTTTAATGAAACGATTTTGAATGAGTTGTATCTAGAAGTAGATTCATATGGATGATGATGAAAAATTAATGTGGTAAAGAAAAGTTGGATAAAGTATAAGAAATTATCATTTAAAGTCAGGTGAATTTTTTATGTAGGAGTTAATTATAATTCAATAATACTATAAACCTAAATTTTCTCTCAATATGTAAGTGATCTATGTTTTTCTTGGGATTTTTTATGGTTTAGATGAAAGATTTTGCTCACAATTATCAACATCAAATTCTGGAAGCTAATGTTATGGATTTTATCATAGGAACCAAGAGCGAGGGTCCTGATATGATATATTTGGTATCAAATATATGTTTAGATAGATTTGGGGTTTTTTATGTTTTCATACGAGGTTATATTTAGAGTTATGGATACCATTATAGGACTATATTCTTATGGTTGATCACATGTTCAAAGTCATAAGACACCCCATTTGAGGTTTTTATATAGTAATCATTTTGCGGTTATCAATGATGTTTATGGATATTTTTTTGGGTTGAGATATTTGTAAACCCTAGGATCAAAATGAAGTGTTTTATGGAGGATATATTTTTCAGGATTAAATAACAAAATCAGAAACCCTTATTCTAGGTGAAAAACCATCACATCTGAGAAGGCCACAAGGCTTCAACATGCAACCGAAGGGCAGAAAGGTTGTAACCCCTACCACTAGCCCACGTGATTTTCTGGTTAGTATGAAATTTTTTACAAATTAAAATAATGTTTGCTTATAAAAACAAATGGTATTTTTTTGGAATAATGGTAGATTTATATTTGAAGAATATATGATCAAATCATTCCAATCATTGGGATTCCAACTTAGTTATGAAATTCATGAAGATTTTTAATGATGCTTATTTATGGAATGATTTAGATTCAACTTTGGGTATTAATTTTGAATATTGATGTATAATATGATGGTTTACTCATTTACTGTATTATCTTACCATGTCCTAACCATTTTGGTTTTTGAAAATTTCTAAAGGTAGGATAACACCATGACTAACCCTTTCATGGTTATGTCATATTTAAATTTTTATTATGAGATTCAGGCATAAGAAAACTCATATTGAATAATCATTTTCTGGGGAAAAATATGAGATTATAGTGTAAATTTATTAAAGTATGAATCTTTACTATTCAAGTTAGTATATTTCATTATTCCCTTTGTATATATGGTGAGGTAATCCTTTAACTCTAGGAAAAAATCTTGAAATTAAATGTTCTACTATTACAATATTTTCTGTTGATATCAATGTCTTTTTCTAAACCTATTTTTCTTGTGGTTTTTTATCATATACTTCATCTTGACCATGTTCTATATCAGTATTTTTTAGTCCATGGGAATTAGTTTTCCCTTCCAAATCCATCTTTTAATTTCCCACCAATGTTCTCCCTCTGTGGAATCCGAGTTATGTGTATCTTTTGGTGACCTTTATGTTTCTCACATTTCATTTTTATGTTTATTTTTTATTAAACCTTTGTATGATGTGGGTTTCAATAAAGGAATTATCTAAATGTTAATCATTTGATAACCTATCATAATTATGAGGGAAAAAATTATTTTATGGGGGCAAGGATATAACATCTTAAGATTTTAGGAAATAAATTATTTTAAATTAATTTAAATTATTTGACATATTGTGTTACATAAAATACATAGTTTATCTTTCATCCCACACAACCCCAATTTTATCATTTATTTCACGGAAAAACTGGTTCCTTTGATAACTTATGTTTCACAATATCTTGAGTCTTACCAGAAAATAATATACTATAAAGATTATTATAATCGTTATCTCTTAGTTTTTGTAATTGTGGGAATTTATTATATTAAATAAATCATTAAATTATAGTTTACACATGTTTACAAAATGAATCAATTTTTTTCCAATTAATTAGAAATTAAAATAATGACTCATTGAATATAAAGTATGTTTATTTATGAAAAATTACTTTTATGACCAAAATGGCATGTCATCTTAGTAAATTAAATTAATCACTATTAGTGAAATATATTGATCATATTTATATTTTATATATTTAATAAAATGTTTTTGAATTAATAAAATAAGATTTATAGAATTAAAATAATCATAAATCCAATTTTAAGTATTAAAATATGTATATTTTTTAAATGAATTTTATGGCCTTTTAATGGTAGACTTATTTTAGAACTAAATTTTCAAAATTTTATTTGAAAAACTACTTTTTTTTAATCTAAATATCATAGTTTAATTTGGGTGAATTTTTGTTTTTTTATGAGAACTTTTGTAACACCCTAAGCTTCCATAGTACGCTTCTCTTTGATTAATAAAATAGCTTTCCTTGTACACAACTTCAAGTTCTCGCACACCACGAATAATCAAACTAGCCGTTATGAATAGTAATACCCTATTTTTGAAAATTTATAAATTTTATTTTCCAAAATGGACTTCATTTTTTGATTCGTAATATCAAAATTACCTTAGGGTGATTTTTTTGTTTTTTTCTAAAATCATTCAATTTTTGATGAATAGTAAAAAGCACTATGTTATTGTTTAAAACCTAATTTTTATTTAAATAATTATTTACTTTATTTAAATTTACTTTTGGAAAAAATAGATACATAATACTTATATAAGTTCATTATAATTCATTGGAGTAATTTTATAATGAAATTAGATGTACAAAATGTAATTGAACATTTTAACGTCTTTTACCCGCCTTCTAGGCACATTTGTAAATTTGAATAAAAAATAATTTTACCACTTCTGTTAATTAGATTTAAAAAATCTAAGAGACACATTTGACATCAGTAAATAAAATTTGGTTTAATAAGATGAAAATATATTTTTGGGCATAGTTACTTTTGAATTTTATTTACCACGGTTAAAAGAAAATAGGGTAATTAAAGGTAAAAATGATATAATAATTACCCTTACACATGTCCTAATTCTTTTAGATAAGTGTTTTAAGACCAAAAAAACCATAGGAATAAAATATTATCCTTTTTTACACTTGTATAAGATTAGTACATTTATTATTATTTTATATAATGAAGAGTTAAAAGTGTTAAATTCAAAGTCTAAGAATTAAAATATTTTTTATATAGGGATATATGTAAGATAAATTAAACTATAAGTATTAATTAGAAATATAAGAATATTTCCTACATAATTTTATGTTAGTTATAATTTTTAGGCATTAAATAATTAAATTTATTTATGACATAATGATGATGCAGTAATTACCTTATTATTTAAAGATAAAAATAATTGATATTATAAATATTAATATAATTGTAAATTTAGACTTTTTTTTGTATTCCAAGTATTTTTAATGTTAATATGACATTTTATGGTTGATTAAATTTTTTTTTCTAAGTAATAAAGTTCTTGTGACTTTCAAAAAAACTAAAAACTAAATAGTGTCAAGATTGACATAAATGAGTTTTTAAAACAAATACTCTATTATTAATTGATATAATATTCTTAAAAACATATGATTTTGTAAAAGAACTTATATAATAATATATATGTCATTAATGACCCACTTTTGGTTCTTTTGGAATTTGATAGTATGTTTATTAACCATGTAATATAAAAATACAAGAAGACATTGTAAAAGTTAAACTATTTAACTAAGAGTTAAATCTAAATGATAAGGTTAATATGGTAACCTAAACCTATATAAAACCTATTAGTTTAGAGGTTTTTCACCCAGCCCCACCTTATCCCAAAACTCAATCCTATTGGACTAATTATAAACCGAATTTTTTTGTATGATAAAATAATATTTCAATCTCCCCCTAAAGTGACACTCACCTCTCTTATAAAAGGGTACTTCCTCTTCCCTTAATTTCAAACCTCCAATGCATTTGGATTTTATAGCCCCTAAAATATCGCCCCAAATACCCTAAATTTAACCTATAGGAATTACATTGATTATAAATCCAACCTAAGTATCCCTTTTGATCAAATCAAAAGGAAGCACTCGAAGAAGAGGTGATAATTTCATCACCTCTTTCAAAGTTCTTTTCTTCTTCTACTTTCTCTTTCATTGTTGTTTTCATACAAAAATAATAACTCTAGTACCTTATTCATATTTTGATATTATTATAAGTATTTTACAAACATATTCACTATTATATCCGTCCTATGAATGACAAAGTCACCATATGTGTGTACGTACGACCTACCGTCTCCACGTCGTGGTTTAGTTTGTTATTCAACATATCATCATTTGGATGGGTATAATAATGAGTATAATTGATGTAAATAATAAATATAATATTTTAATGATTCTTTATATATGATATACCATCCAATTACATACTATTTCACCATCAATAGAATGATATTGTAGCTCATTCATACATACGAATTACAGTCTCCACAGACACGATCAGATTCATTCCCCATCATAAACATTCGAGAATAATTTTCATGTTATGATTAAAAATAATGTTTCAGAACATAATATTATTCTGGATATGAATCAAACACATTCTATCCATAACAAACATGGATTACATAACAATGAATATAAAGGAAAACTAATTAGTTAACACCCAAAACAATGATACTACTAAAATATTATTAACAAATAAATATTAGAAGATCATATATGATATTATATTTATGTATGTGGTTATTATATAATTTATTAAAAATGATTTAACTATTATATAGGAGGTTAACATACCCTCGACCAAAGAAAATTACAAGTTAAGGGTTAATTCTACAATCTCTTCATTATCCGAGGTTATTTATTTGTGAGTATCAACTGGGACCTCTTTATCATAAACATCTGTGTTTTATTAAAAATCTATTTAAAAACATTTTTACTATTTCCTAGACTATGGGTTAAAGTCATTTATACCCTAGTTTTCTTTTTTATAAAATGTTTTGAAAGGAATCATTCCTTTTTCCAAACAAGGTACTTTATGACCTTTTCGAAAAATTAAGGTAAGAATGTTTTTTCTAACTTATACAAAGGGTGCGGCTATTTTCCACCATTATCAAACCTTCAAAAATTACCTTACAAGATTATAATAATATTTTTAAAATAAACTCTTTCTTTTATAATTATGTGAATTTTAAATGATTTCAAAATAGAAAGATATATTTCATTCAAATAGTTTTGATTTCATCTATGTCAACATCCTTTGATGGATTTTACACTTGTTTGAATTTGATTTATTATGATACAAATCTCCCATATTGAATTTAAGGTTTTGAGATATTTTTTACTGTGGATGTGTTATTTTTCTACCATTCATGGTTTATGGATAAAGTATTAACATTTCTTATGATAGTTTTAATATGAATGTTTATGTTATGTTTCAACCTTTTAATATGAGGAATCCATTAGACATATTAAGTGATGGGTGGATCCCACTATAGCTCCTCAATGAATCAGTATGTCTCATGAGAAAAAAAGTGTCCCAGCACAAGGCCTGGACAAAATTATATTCATAGTCTTGGCAATAGGCCTTGACTTTGTGGTTATTATGTCCGTCATTATGGATTCTATCATTGTGAAATTTTCTATTGATATTTCATGTGATTATTTGACTTGTAGAATATCCATGTGAATAAGTAAATGAAATTATTTTATTTTTTTCCATATTATGATTAATTTTATGTTTAAAATTCTTGGGTTTCAGTCTTATACATTTCCTTAAATGTTTATGCTTATTTATTAAGGTTTATACTATATTGTTATCCTTACTAAGCACCTAAGCTCACCTCTTTCTATATTTTATTTTCCCCAAGATGTGAACATTATATTATGACTGATATATAGGGATAGACTAATGGAGATGAATGTGTTCATAGGAGACAATGTTGTGGTTTTTTTCATTTTATAATATAATGTAAAACATATGTATGTATCTAGTACATCCAATGATACTAAAGTAATCAGTTTTTCGAGATTTGATCCATTCTGATCATGCCAATGTTATGTAATATTGTATTGACTTAGGGTGACTAGGGTCAGAGCATTATAGTTTGTATCAGAAAAAGTTTATTAAAAATATTGGAAACTACATTTAAAAATAATCTAATTAGAGAACATTACCCTAAGATAAACTTTGAGGATTAGTATAGAAGAAATTACTAAAATTTTGGTAATGTAGAGGTTTTTTGTATTTTACAAGAAATAATTCCCTGTTTAGATATGAGAAGGTAGAGGCGGCTCTGGAACAGATGTACCTAAGAGTGAAAACTCCAACAAGGAGTTTCGAGCTGGACTCAGGGTATCCTGGTACACAACAACGGACCTTGTTGCACTCTTGGTTACAAAACTCCCAGAGGATATGCTTAGGATAATTAAATTTCTTTTAAAAACCATTATGAAGGATTTATTAGAAAATACTTCCTCAATGAAAACATTTTTTTATGATTATGGATTATATACATAAACTGTTTAATTTATGTTAGGTATTCTACTAGTTTGGAATTATGTATTGTGATTCATAAATTAATCTAGTGTATTCCATTATTTTGAGATGGCTTCTAGTAGAAGTAATGGAAACCATATCAACACACGTAATCCATATAGGGATTTCCATCCTAATCTAGTTAATTATAGTGGAGTTTGTGATGAAACCGATGGTGAAAAACTTATAACCATACTGGGAAAACTCACTCATGTTATGAATAATAACCTTACCAATATAGAGCACCTAGATCCACAACACAGAGGATCAATGTTAGAAAGCTTCATAAGGAAACAACCACCAATATTCAATGGTATTACAAATCCATTTTTAGGTGAGAAATGGATATGTTCATTAGAAAAAATATTTCTTTCTTTGGGGAGTAGATAAAGGGAAAACCTTTCAGGGTTGTTTATCACCTTGTAGGAGATGCAGATCAGTGGTGGTCATTAATTAAAAATACAAAGGAGGTTGAAGAAGTATCAAATATCAAATGGAGGTAGTTTAAAGATATTTTATTTGAAAAATACTTTCCTCATGACCATCGAGCGGATATGGAATGAAAATTTCTGAGACAGAGGAAAAAGCAGAATGAGAATGTCGAAAAGTATGAGGCTAAGTTTACAAGGTTGGAAAAAAATGTAGCAAATTATATAGGTAAACCAATGAGTAATATTGATCGATTCTTTTATGGGTTAAAACCATTTCTCCATCAAGAATTAGTCTCACAATCCTTCTAATCATACGAAGACATTGTCTCATGTGCTATCAAGACAGGAGAAGAATTCTATAAGTCTTATGACTTTAAAGTAATGCAAGATAAGAAGAGATCTACTGAACACTTTAGAAATATAAATAAGGGGATGAATGAAAAAAATATGAATTTACATCTAGTAGTAAATGTGGGAAGAATCACCCCGGTACTTTCCTGAAAGGAATGGGATTCTGTTACAAGTGTGGTGAAAAGGCCACCAAGCTCATGATTGCAAGGGAAAGAAAGATGCTGTCAATGTTGAATGCTACAATTGTAGAGAAATAGGGAATTATTCAAATGAATGTCCTAAGATCCAAGTAAAATTACCTTAGAAAAGGACAAGGTAGAAAGGACAACCTTATGTGATCACTACTATTAATGTTGATGCATCAAATGTTGTGGTGGAAGGTAATTTAATGGTTTCCTAAAATTTATCCCAGACTTTATTTGATTCTGGATCATCTCATTGTCTCATGTCTTTCTAGTTTTCTATGAAAATTAGATATTTTAAATTTTATTTAACAGTGGACTTGTCATTAAAAACTCCTAAGGGGAGTATCATTGCAACAAAGTTTTGTGAATCAGTTTCCATTAGGGCATAGAAACGTTTCTTATCTGCTGATCTCTTCATCATACCCATGATTGAATTTGATATAATCCTTGTTATGGATTGTCATTCAGACCATGATGCGAAATGCTGTTGTAAGAATAAGTATGTTATAATTTTTTATGATGATAAAGAGTACCTTATCTTTGGAGAAGAAACATCACCATCTAATTCTTATCAATATCAACCCCCAGTAGCTCTACTAAAACCAATTATTGGGGAAGAATAGAGTGAAATAACTTTGGGTGAGGAAAAGAATGTTCAAATAGAGAATGTACCAACATTGCAAGAATACGATGATGTGTTTCCAGATGATTTACTTGGACATCCTCCAATATGAGAAAATCATTTTTCCATTTAATTAATTCCTTGTTCAAGGCCCATATCTAAGACCCCTTATAGAATGGCCACTGTGGAATTAGTGTAACTAAAAAAACTAAAGGAATTGAGGAATAAATGATTTATTTTCCCTAGTTTTTCTCCATGTGGAGCCCCTGTTCTTTTTCTTAAGAAGAAAGATGGATCTATGAGGTTGTGCATTGACTATAGAGAGATTAATGTTATAACAATAAAGAACAAGTATCCCCTACTTCGCATTGATTATTTATTCGATCAACTTCATAGAGCTCAATATTTTTAAAAGATTGACCTTCAATCTGGATATCATCAGTTGTGTGTGAAGAAGGAAGACATTCTGAAAACTGCATTTTGTACCAAGTATATGCATTATGAGTTTACAGTAATACCTTTTGGACTAACTAATGCACCCTCAATTTTTTATGGATATAATAGTTAGAGTTTTAAAGTAATATCATGATGATTTTTTAGTGGTATTTATTGATGATATCTTGGTATACTCCAAAATCTACTAAGATCATTAAAATCACATGTGCACTATTCTAAAGACTCGTATAAGAAATGAATTATATGGGTGGTTTAGCAAGTGTGAATTATGGCTTCAGCAAATTTCTTTTATTGGATATATTTTCTCTAATGATGGAATCTCTATTGATCCTCTAAAGAGCAAGCCAATCCAAGAATGTCTAGCACTGACGAGTATAACTGATGTACATAGTTTTATTGGTTTATCAAGTTATTATCAGCATTTCACCCATGATTGTTCTCGATTGTCTAACACATTAACCAAGCTCACATGTAAAGGGGTTAAATTTTTTTGTACAAAAGAGTGTGAATACTGTTTTGAAGAATTCAAAAAAATATTAGTCAATGCTCCAATCATGACTCTACAATCAGGTAATGATGGGTTTATTATTTATTGTGATGCTTCAAATAAATAACTTGGTTGTGTCCTTATGCATAATGATAGGGTTGTTGCCTATGCATCACGACAACTAAAAATTTAGGAACAAAACTATCATACTCATGATCTTGAGTTAGAACCTGTAATATTTTCTTTGAAGATATGGAGACACTATCTCTATGGTGACTAATGTGAGATATATACCAATCACATGAGTTTGAAGTATATTTTCTCATAGAAAGAAATCAACATGAGAAAAATACAATGGTTTAAACTAATAAAGTATTATGATTTCACTATAAACTACCACCAGGGGAAGGAAAATAAGGTGGAAGATTCTTTGAGCAGAAAGGATCATGGAGTGTTGAACAAAATGAGAGTTAAAAGGGATCCTGTGTTCATGGATCTAGTAATGATGGATATAGAAATAATCATGGAAAGTGAAACATTAATACTTTTTAAAATGTTTTCCAAACTATATTTACTATAAAGGATAAAAAGTTCTTAGACTGATGATTAGGATTTTCAAAAGAAAATTAAAGTTTTGAATGATGGGAGATTGATTGAATTTGTATATGAAGATGGAATTTTGAAATTTGGGAAGAGACTTTGTGTTCCTGACATACCTGATCTAAAAATGGAATTTTTGGATGATGCTCATAGCTCCAATTTCCCTATACACCCTGGTAGCACTAAGATGTATAGAGATTTGAAGGAACATTTTCGGTGGGACAAAATGAAGAGGGAGATTTCTGATTATGTGTCAAGATGTGTGGTTTGTGAACAGGTGAAGGTTGGAAGACAACATCCTATAAAAGTCTTCCAACCTCTTCCCATACCTAAGTGGAAATGGGATGATATTACAATGGACTTTGTCATGGGTATACTAAAGAATCCTCGAAGGAATGATGCAATATGGGTCATTATTGATCGTCTTTTCATGTCATCACATTTTCTTGCTATAAGAGAAGATTTACCACTTGAATGCTTAGAAAGAGTATAAATTAATGAAGTTGTAAGACATCATGGTGTACCCCTATCAATTGTTTTTTATTGTGATCCCCATTTTAAATTAAGATTCTGCAAAAGTATTTATAAATATTTAGATACTGAACATCATTTAAACACTACCTACCACCCTCAAACTGATGGACAATCATAATAGACTAATCAAACCTTAGAAGACATGTTGAGATCTTGCTCACAATACTTTGAAGGTATGTGGGATCATTATTTACCTGTGGTAGAATTTTTCTATAACAATAGCTTCCATTCAAGTATTCATATGGCAGCATATAAAGTGTTATATGGAAAGAGATATCGCACACCAACTTGTTGGGATGATGTTGGTGAAAGAAAACTCGTAGGACAAGAACTTGTTGAGGAAACAATAAAAAAGGTGAAGATTATCAAAACCCACACCAAAGAATCTCAATGTAGGGAAAAGATCTATATTGATAACTAAAATAAGGATTTCTAATTTCAAGTAAGAGATCATGTTTTCTTGATGGTTTCTCAATGGAAGGGTGTTATGCGATTCGTTAAGAAGGGTAAATAAAGTCTGAGGTACATTGGACCTTTCGAAATTCTATAATGAATTGGAGTTATAGATTACCATTTTGAAATTCCATCTAGTCTCTCCAAAATTCATGATGTGTTCCACGTATCACTATTAAGAAAATACATGTCTGCCCCAACGCTTGTACTCACCTATGAAGAAATAAAACTAGAACTGTATCTGTCTTATTAAAAAGAGCCTATTAGGTTTCTTGATACTATAAAACAAGTGTTGATAAACTGGAATACACGTCTGGTAAAAGTTATATGGAGAAACCATAAGATGGATGATGCAATGTGGGAACCTGAGGAACTTATGATGAATAACCCCATGAATCTTTTTATGCAGTAATATTCTAAAAATTTCGAGGACGAAATTATTCGAATGAGGGAAAAATGTAACACCCCAAACTTCCACGGTATGCTTCTATTGGAATAATGAAACAGCTTGTGTTGTATGTGACGTCATGTTCTATCACACTATGACCAATCAAACTAGCCATTTTGAATAGTAATACCGAATTCTTGAAATTTTATAAATTTTATTTTTTAAAATGGACTTTATTTTTGGATTCAGAATATCAAAATTATCATAGAGTGGATTTTTGGAATTTTTATGAAAACTTTCAATTCTTGATGAATAGTGAAAAAAACTGCATTATTGTTTAAAACCAAATTTTTATTTAAATAATTATTGGTTTAATTTAATTTTTTTTAGGTCAAAATAGATATATAAAACT
Organism: Viscum album; assembly: GCA_963277665.1. Classification (NCBI taxonomy): domain Eukaryota; kingdom Viridiplantae; phylum Streptophyta; class Magnoliopsida; order Santalales; family Viscaceae; genus Viscum; species Viscum album. The sequence goes on from OY728132.1 coordinate 544,442,112, forward strand.
CATATAATTTCAATTTAATTCATTGGAGTAATTTTATAATAAAATTAGATGTATAAAATATTATTGAACATTTTAACGTCTTTTACCCACCTTCTAGGCACATTTGAAAATTTTCATAAAATTTAATTTTACTACTTATGTAAATTGAATTTAAAAAATTAGAGAGATTCTGTTGACATCAGTATATCAAATGTGGTTCAATAAGATGAAAATATTTTTTGGTGACTTGTAACTTTTGAATTTTATTTACCACGGTTAAAAGTAAATATGGTAACTAAAAGAAAAAATGATATTATATTTACCCTAAGACATGTCCTAATTCTATTGGATAAGTATTTTTCGACTAAAATCAGCTTTTGGAATAAAGTATGATCCTTTTGGTTCACATGGATTAGATTAGGACATTTATTGCTATTTTATTTAAAGAAGAGTTAAAAGTGTTAAATTCAAAGTATAATAACTAATTTTTTTTATTTTGGTCTATAAATAATATAAATTTGACTATAAATATTCATTAGAAAGATAAATAGTATTACTACATAATGGTATTTTATTTATAATTTTTATACATTAAATAATTAAATTTATTTATGACATAATGATGATGAAGTATTTACCTTATTATTGAAAGATTAAAATAATTGATATTATAAATATTAATATAATTGTAAATTAAGACTTTTGATGTATTAAACGAATTTTCTAGGTTAATACGACATGTTATGGTTTATTAAAAAAATTATTTATAAGTGATAAATTTTTTATGACTTCCACAAAAACCAAATACCAAATAGTGTCAAAATTTATATAAATGTTTTTTTAAAACAAATACTACATTATTAATTAATATAATTTTCTTAAAAATATAAGTTTTATCTGAAAGACTTATATAATAATATATATGTCATTAATGGACCATTTGGGGTTATCTTGGAATTTTATAGATTTTTTATTAACCATTTAATAAAAATATACAAGAAGATGTTGTAAAAGTTAAACTATTTAACTAAGAATTAAATATAAATGATAAGGTTAATATGGTGACCTAAACCTATCTAAAACCTATTGGTTGAATGGTTTTAGACCCAGAACCACCTTATCCTCAAAATAAATTATTTTGGAGCCATTATAATCCGAATATGATTTTATAATAAAATAATATTTCAAACTTTTCCTAAAGTGACCATCACCGCTCTAATAAAAGGGTACTTCCAATTCTCATAATTTAACACCTCCAAAGCCATTTGTATCAACCAAATCCTCCTAGAAGATCCTCAAAACTACCATCAATTCATCCTATTGTCCTTAATTTGATCATAAATCCAACCTAAGGATCCCTTTTGATCAAATCAAAAGGAATCACTTGAAGAAGAGGTAATAATTTCATCACCTCATTCAATGTTCTTTTCTTCTTCCACATCCTATTTCATTGTTGATTCCATACCAAAAATAATTACTCTAGTACCTTCTACATAATTTGATGTAATTATAATTATCGTAAAAACATATTCATTATTCTAGCCATCCTATGAATGTAAAAGTCACCATAGGTGCGTACGTATGGCTTATCATCTCTATGTCGTGGGGTAGTTTGTTATTCAACACATCATTATTTGGATGGGTAAAATAATGAGTATAATTGATTTAAATAATAAATATAATATGTTAATTATTCTTTATATATTATATACCATCCAATTACATACTATTTCACCATCAATAGAATGATATTGTCGCTCGTGCATACGTATGGATTACCGTCTCCACGACCGTGATCTGATTCATTCCCCATCATAACCATTCAAGAATAATATTAATTTTTTGATGAAAAATAATGTTTAAAAACATAATATCATTTTGAATATGAATCAAATACATCCTATACATAAAAAATATGGCTTATGTAACAAATCATATATAAGAAAATTAATTAGTTGATACCCAAAACAATGATACTATTGAAATATTATTAACAAATAAATATTAGAAGATCATATATGATATAATATTTATTTACGTGGTTCTTGTATAGATTATTAACATTTATTTAACTATTATACAGGTGTTTAACATACCCTCTACCATGTAAAATTACAAGGTAAGGGTTATTTCTATAATCTCTTCATTATCTGAGGTTGTTTATACGTAACTATATACTAGGACCTCTTTATAATCCACATTTGGGTTTTCTTAAAAATGTATTTCAAAACATTTTTACTATTTCATGTACTATGGGTTAATGTAATTTATACCCTTTTTTCATTTATATAAAAAAATTTGAAAGGAATATTTCCTTCATTGTCCAAACAACGTACTTTATTACCATTTCGACAAATTAAGGAAAGATTTTTTTCTAACTTATATGGCAGGTGCGGCCATTTTCCGCCATTATAAACCCATAAAATCTTTCCTTAAGAGATTATAAGAATATTTTAAAAATGAATGTTTTATTTTATAATTATTTGACATTTAAATTATTTCAAAATATAAAGATAAATTTCATTCAAATAGTTTTAATTTCATCTATGTCAACATCCTTTGATGGATTTTACACTTGTTTGAAATTGATTTATTATGATACAAATCTCCTATATTGTATTGATGGTTTTGTGATATGTTTAAAAATGGATGTGTTATATTTATACCATTCATGATTAATGGATAAATTATAATCATTTTGAATGCTAGTTTTAATATGAATGTTTATGTTATGCTCCAACCTTTTCATAAGACGAATGCATTGGACATAGTAAGTGATGGGTGGAGCCCGCTATAGCTCCATGATTCATCAGTAGGTCTCATAAGAAAAACTATTGTCTTGGCACAAGGCCTTGAAAAAATATTATTTATAGTCTTGGTATGAGTCCCTGACTATGTAGTTATGATGTCCGTCATTATAGATTCCATAATTACGAAATTGGCTATTGATATTGTATGTGATTATTTTACTTGTAGAATATCCATGTGAATAAGTAAATGGCATTGTTTTATTTATATTTCACATATTATACTCAAGATTACATTTAAAATTCTTGTGTTTTAGTCTTCTACATTTCCATAAATGTTTATACTTATTTATGAAAGTTTATGCTATATTATTTTCCTTACTGAGCACCTGAGCTCACCCCTTTCTATGTTTTATTATTCCTAGGATTAAAAGAGGTATATTATAACTGACTTGCATGGATAGTCTAAAAGATATTAATGTGTTCAAAGGAGATAGTGTTTTTGTTTTTTTTTTCATTTTATAATGTAATGTAAAACATATGTATGTATCTAGTACTTGCAAGACTATTAAACTAATCCATACTTGGGGATTTGATCCCTTATGATCATGTCAATGTTTTTTAATAACGAACTAACTCTGGGTGACTAGGGTCGGTGCTTTACAACTTTCATTTTTTATGAATATTAAAAAATACTACATTTTAATTGAAAATAGATTTCTCATTTAAATAATTTATAGTGTAAAATTATATTTAAATTTGGTTTTAAAGTATAACTAGATAATTTTTACATAATTAAATACAATTCAGTTTATTAAAATAAATTTTACATTATAATTTTTTATAAAAACATTTAAAATGTTTAAAAAAATTTACATTAAAAACTCTCTTTTTCTTCCCATCTGTGAGACTAATTTTATATTAAATTCTTAAAAATATGACATTTAATTTCGAAAAAAGGATTCCATAATATTTAAAACAATATTTTTTAATTTATATAATGGTAAATTTAGTTTTTTACCAAAAATATTAGTGAAATAAAATAAAATTAATTACATTATTTAATGTAAAAATGTGTTTGCATAGTGTGTAAGCATTATTTTTAAGGGGAAAAATGAAGTAGGAATTTTTCCAAAACTCATTGGATATCCATATTGAGACAATATTACAATTTATCTATATTTTTTCCATTTTTTATGGAAAATTATGTAATTTATACCTCCCAATAGTGTTTATCATTCCATATTTAATAGAATGTCACTCCCCCTGCACTATAAAAAGGCACTCACCCTATTACTTATTCATACATTTAAACCAATTTGGATTATCATGACCCCACTCAAATAATCTATAAAAATCATTTATCTCATCATATATTACTAAAATTCGGAATAAATTAAACTACATAACCCCTTTGATGAAAACCAAATAGAGTTACCCAAAGAAGAGGTAACATTCTTCAACGAGCACATTTGTTTTATTTATTTATCCACCCCTTTAATTATTCATATTACATTATTATATAATAAATTAATTATAATAAATATACTAACATTTAGTTGATTTAATTTTTTTAACTACACATACACACACATCCATCAAATGGATATAAAAATAATTAATCGTGTGTATGGAGAACTACTGCCTCCAAAACAAAGTTGTTCATTCTTTCTTTACCACCTATTATGCTTGAGAAATATGTTGAAAATAATGTTTTTATATTATATATAGAATATTTATAATGTATTAATACTTATATAATTATCATATAACATATAACATCATGATTTCCATTTTTTGGGAATATGATAACATCGTTTGTGGACGTGTAGACAACTGACTCCTCCAAACAATGTGATGCGTTCACCCTTTACATGGAATGCATTAAGGATATATTAATAAAATTATATGATATTAATTAAATATTAATGATATTCATGATATAATTATATATCTATAAATATAACATGCTAGTTTCTTATTTCAATTTGAGACATTGAAAAAGTGATATCGTCGTTTGTGGGAATGTGGACTACCGCCTCCTCAAAGAAATGTGATTCTTCAATTTTCAAAAAAAAACATAACAAGATTGATTTATATAAGTATATATAATTTAATAATATGTTATTTATGATATAATTATCATTATTTAAAGATAAATTTTACTAACCTTATCTTATACAATGTTAACTGTAAAATTATAATGTTACTCATTTGTACGTATGACCTACCGTCTCGAGGATTGTAACATTGGTTCATTTTTTTAACCATATTTCTTGTTTGATTTTAAAAGTTTAATTTAATTATAAATGTGATAAAAATTTAATGATTATTATTTTATATATATTTAATTAATGAATTTGTTGACGTTAGTTGACCTATCAAATTCAGTTTTGACAAATAAGACGAATATAGACAAAACATCCCACTAAAACATTATTTAATAATTAATTATATATAAAATGTTTATAAGTGAAATAAAATTAAAAATAAAATTTTTAAACTTTATTATTAAAGTAAAACAATTATCATATGTTTATTATTCATTAATATATTGGACAAGCATGACAAATCGGACTCCCAGTTTGGGATTTTCATCTCACTTTTTAGAATTGTGCGATAAATGTCATATGAACCACTTTATTATTTTGTGTGGTGTATTTACTTAACCATTTGATATATAATTTCATTAATTATATTATATTAAATGTATTTATATGTTCTATTTAATTATTATTACTTTTTGGGCTTATAATTTAGATGTTACAACATTTGTAAGGGGATCTATTGTCTCACCTTTATTTTTGTGAGACTTATTCTATTTTCACCACTTATTTTGTTGTATATAATTCACCTGAATGTATTGTATTACTATTATACTTTATTTTATGGAGATTTAAATATCCATATGATTAATCTATTTCATTGGGTTTACAGTTTCAATGTTTCCAAAGTGGTAGTGGATTTGTGTTACATTTTTTAATAGTGTATAATTATATTATTATTATAAAAATTGAAAAATATGAGTTCTCCAAATTTCAATATAGAACGTAATGTATTTTCAAAAGGAAAATATATATGATAATAAAAGAGTGTGGAATCAAGATAAGATAAAAATGTTCCATAGAGAATAACATATGAATATAACAAGGAAATATAGAATATCCATAGTAATAGTTATTAATAACATTTTTAAGATAGAAAATTTCACCGAGTTCATCCTTTTTCTTTTTAAAGTAGCTAATTCACATCGTGATCATCCTTAATTATATAAATGTAGGTAATTTTCATCATATGGATTATTAATGTCGTGAATGTGGATAACATGAACCACATTCATTCTAAATCTCATATAGATTAATAATATACATAATTTTTACTCTAAATATTTTAAACATATCTAATCTTCATAGTGTTAACATTTAATCTTTTCAGCATAGCAATATTGCATCATGTTTAAACTCAACTGTATTATATCAGAAGGTATAAAATGTTATCCAATGCATTTTTGATGATATTGAACCCCACACTGCATAAAAATTCATATGTGGGACTTCATATTCCAATAATTCAACATAAAATGTGAATCCATGTAAAATAAAATGGGTTTCATTCATCACATCCTAAGGAAACCATGAAAAAGAAAAATGGTTTTCACAACACTTCAACATGGTATCACAAAAATTAAACTCAAGAATCTAAATAATTAATTCCAAAAATTCAATCAACCCAATAGAGTACCACATAATAAATTTTTTAATGTAATACTTCCAAAATTATTTCAGAATAAATTAATTCATTTGAGATATGTTGGGAAGGAATGGTAAAATCATAAAGAGTCTTTTTTAAAAAAATATTTTCTGTTTAAAAAGAGTTTCATTGAATTTATGAATCATTTTATTATAATTTTATGTAATTTCTTTTCAAAAAGGTTTAATTTATAGAAATTAATTTCTAATACTATAACCTTGAAAAAGATAAAAAGTTATGAAAATTTATATATAAAATTACAATGAAAACATTTACTTCATAAAATAACTATCAATAATAGAGCATTGAAAATGACACAAAAGTTTAAAAAATGTGAATTATGAATGTTCAAAATTATTTCTTTCTAAGGATATAAAGGTTACCAAAATTGAATATGGATCCTTTGGTTTTGAAATTATGGGAAAAGTCATTTCTAACAATTTGAAACAACAATGGTGAAAACCCACAATATAAAACGAGTCACCAAAAAACCATTTTAAACATAGAAAAATAAAAATAGGAATTTCCCATGAGATAAAACATAATTATTATTAAAATTATGAAAGGTAAAATTTTCATGAAGTTAAAAAATAATGATATGGATAAGTAATCCTTTAAAATAGATGGTAATTATATATAAAAAAATTACATTTTATTTTGAAATAATAGAATAATAAAGGAATATCACATTGGTGTGAAACATGTTTTAACATAAAAAAATTATTTAAAAATATCATTACATCATAATAGGGTGTAATAATTTACTAAATGAATGAATGGGCCGAAGGCCAAATTTTTTATTGATTTTGGGTAAACCCCATTTTAAGGGTAAAGGGAAAAAACCAAGACATTAGGGACATTGATACATTGAAAAAATACAAAAATAAAAAGGGTTTCAACCCAACACAAGAATACATAAAAGTACTTATTCCCAGCAACAATGTCAATAAGGAACTCCTCCACCATAGCATGGCTGTTGTCCCATGCAAAAATGCACGTGCCCGGTACCAATGGAAACACCATACCCTCTCAAACATCCAAGTCTAAAAAGCCACGCACGGTGAAGATGACTAGCTCTATCCTCATATAAAGTAACTCCTTGTAAGATATCTGGGTTCCCCATAGAAAAGCAATTACGAGACCGTGGCACCACTATCAAAGAAAAACTTTGTCAAATCCCGCCTCATTCAATGAGACACGCTACACCACCGTCACAGAGGCTCGGAAGGCATTCCATGTGACACGAATTCAAGACATTGTCACCTAGGACTGGATGACCGAACAATGTGCCAAGGGAACACCATCGGTGGGGGGATCCAGGTCGTCCTGAACCAGAAATTACACTCTGGGCATGGATCAGCTTCATTCAGATCATGGAAGAACCCTCGCCGAGTTCCAAAGCAGGCTAGTCACGGTGGTGAGAAAATCAACGTTGAGATTCCATGATGAATCATCAATATCAAAGCACCAAACCAAAAAAATCACAAAAAATTGAACAATCCAGAAGCATCAAACTCACAGAGGCAGAAACAAGCAGCAGAACCTCACAACTGCAGAAAAAAAACCTCACAGTAGCACAAACTCACATCAGTACAAACGCACAAACTCACAAACTCACAGTGGAACAAACACAGATCCTACCCCCTCTGAGGAATACCATATTGAAGCCCTGACCCATTAGAAACCCTCTAGAGCCACTCACGACGAAGCCATGTTGTGGTGGACGCACCAGGCAGGAACGACTTCAGCGCCCAATGAACCGAACCAACAGAAACATACTCTAACATCATATAAAAACATAAATATACCTATAATATATTTAATAAAATTATTAATTGAAATTAATATGTTATATATATCATTTATGATAATTAATTATGAATATATTAATTTCTTTTTCTTCTTACCATTGGGTGTTACAAATATTTATTATTTCATGCATTATTTATGATTCCAATTTTAGTGTTGATTTTTTAGAACCATGTTTATCATTACTAAATTATATAAACTATACATATTGATGTTTTACAATGAACTATAATTTTATAGAACAATTAAATGAGTATTTTTCATATTTCAAAAAAACAAAATCAATGATGTATCATTATTATGTCTTATACTGATGGATTACTTATTAGTGATCGTTATTTTTTTTATCCATAAAGTGTCATATTAATGGTAGTTATTAATAATATATATCACATATACACTTAAATTATAATTTTTAACCATCTTTGAATATGGTAGTGAAGAAATTAATATACCTTTCCATAAAGGTAATGGTTCTCATGTATGAATAAATGATGATTTATTTTCTATAACATGGGAGAAAGTGTCCTATGAATTATTATTTTTTGACCATCAAACATGTCATAAATATAATAATTATATTTCAAATTCATTATCTTTACTATCCTTTTCTGGTGGTAAATTATTGTGAATCACGTTATTTCATAGAGGCGGCAGTCTGCACCGGTGTACGATTTATATTTTCACTTATAATAAGGGAAAGTAGAGAGGTGGTTTGTGTTTATTACAAGAATATAAAAAACATTATATATTATATATTTATAAAATTAATATTAAAATATTTTTATATATAAATTTTAAATGTAAATATAAATGGAAGATATGGTATGGAAAGGATTGAATAAATGTTGAGAACATTGGGCTTTTAATGGAGGATTCCATTGAAAGGAAGGGATTAAGATGAAATATTTTTACCATAATAATATGATATGTAAGTAGTATTATAGAGGATGTAAATGGTGTATATTTTTAGGAATAAATCATATTTTTAGTGGTTTTTTTGGGGTGGCAGGAGGAACTTTTTATTAGTGGTGGGAATGAAATTTCTGTTAGTATTTTAAAATAATATAAAGGGAGAACTTGTTAACCTTTTCAACTAGCTTTGAAAACTGACAATAATTTAGTTTAGGGTATGATAATTTGAATCATATCTCAATAGACAAAAAAATTAGCTAATATGTTTTGAACCCTTTACCCTTGTATTATTTCTTTTTCCACTTTTTTTAGATAACTAGTTTTACCTAATTTTACTAAACATTTATGCCTCAATATAAATTATAACGTCATTTATAATTTGGAACATCTAATTCTAAATACTAAATCCATTAATTGTCATTAAAATTATAAAAGTGTTAATATTTAATTTTAATATAAATAACTTTTAATGTATTAGAAAAACATTTTAGGAAAACCGAACTTAGGTTCTAAAATATCTATCATAATTTTATGAAATATAATGAATCTCTTAGAATCTAACATTCTAAATATAAAGTTATTTTTTATTGAAAAGTTATTCATAAATATTAAAATCTTAAATATAACTAATAATGACATAAAAATCTCATTATTAGAAAAAATTACATATTTTACTATTCACCTAAAAATCTAATGATTCATAAAAATCCAAGAATTTCTACCTAATATAATTTTTACATTATAAATTAAAATTTATATTCAATTTAACAAATTAAAAATCTAAAATATATATATCATTCTTTAGAATGAAAATAAAAAATATAGGGATATTTTTTTAATTGAAAAACGACATTTCTAAACAATATGTGTCATTATTATTTTTAATAAATTTTTAGTTTAATTGATGCTAACATATTAGTTAATAATAATATTTTAAAACTATTCTATTTAATCAATTTGGACAAAAGATAGGGTACTTAATTAAATTTATCTTGGAAAAAATATTACTTTTGTACTAAATACGGAAAAACAAATACAATAAAGTAAATCTTTTCAAAAATTTAATAGTACTATTACATTGATATTAAAATTGTCATTTAAAATTTAAATATTGTTGATATTGTATTTTAATAATTATATTATTGTTTATACATGGAATATAAATATTCAAATATTCATAATTTTTTATTATCATTATGAGCTATATTATTTTATATTTTCTAATTAAAAATCAATGAATTCAATATACCAATTTAATAAATGATCGATGAACATATGTACAATTCCAATATATTTAACTCCTATATTTTTGGAAATAATATTTTTGACAACCATATTTCTAGTGGCTATATTTCAATATTATATACATTTATATTCATACTAAACTGATTTAATTTACACTTCCATTACCATAGTTTTCAAATTATAGATCATATAACACCTTCACCTTTTATTGTATAATTTCTCACTAATGTTTTTTATATAATAATTTTCATTCTAAAATGTGGTGGTAGTCTAGGTGATTTTCTTGTTCTTATGATATTGTTCTTTTCAATTTATTTTCCACTTTTAAATTGTGCAGTTGAAATGCATGTAATAATAAATGATTTGTAATAATATATTATATGTGATACATTGATTGATCTTTCCTTTGTTATAATGTTTCATTGTAGTTGAATAATTTTTCCTTATCTTTATTCAGGTCTTTTATTACCCAATATATAATAAATTAATAATTATTTTGAAAGAATATAGAATTTTTTTATAATTATATGAATAATACTTAATGGTTTTTAAAACATTTGGAATTATAATAGAAGTTATTGAAATTCATAAGGTGGGTGGTTCTTTTAAAAATAATTTGTTCATGAGTGATCAGCTTCATAAATATTCGTTCAATGTTTTTCTCATTCATTCTAATGTGTTTTAAAGGTTTTCATTGAGAAAATATTGATCTTTTCATGTGGAAATGTTTTTTTATGTTCAAAATGATATCATGTAGAAAATATAAAAATTCTAATTTTTTTCATTTCGTTCACTAGTCTAAAAGGATTATTTATTTTTTATATACATTATAATGATTTTTTCTCTTATCCCACATTTTAAAATGTTTTTCCACTATATTTGCAAATGATTAAGAATTATAGAAAGGTCAAAACTTCTTATTGAATTCATCTTAAAAAATAAAAATGTGTCTTGATTAAAATATGGCTGTAAATTTAATTCCTTATTTATGTTGAAAAATATATAATTTTTTGATGTGTCCAATATTTCTTGTTTTTTCCCTAATACTCTAAAAATTGACACATAAACAATCATTAGAATCTAAATAATATTAAATCCCTTATATTAAACTCATTAATATAGGTTTTTTAAGAAATGGGTATTTATAATAGAGAAATGGGGGAGAAACCTTGAGATATTTTTAAGTGATAATTAGAACATAGTTTGAGGAAAAATTAGAGGTGTTATGTGAAATGTCCTATTTCCAATCATAGGGTCCAAAATAGAATTACACATGACCTCAAGACCACCTCCTCATAGACAAGAGCTTGGTTACTAGAAGTTAGGGTTTGAAGTAAAGCCATTTGAGGACTATAACCTTAATAAAAGTGAAAAATAATAATAAATAAATCAATTTGTATGTATTATACAATGGGAGTTAGTGGAAACCAAAAAATACCAAATATTTGAATGAATATGAAAATAATAGAAACAACATACTCCATAGTAAATAATACATTGATTACCCACCTGGTTGATCATGTCATGATATAAAAAAATAAGAGTATGAAAATCTTTGAAACTATAAGCCTCCCCTAATCATGGTATTAAGACTCTTATAGAGATATCCCACTCAATGATCAATCATGAGCCTCAACCTAACATTTACCTTCAATAATTGGGGGCTTCTTATCTACCCATCTTCCATGGCCACTAGAAAATTGTGTGAGTATAACATTATATCACACCACCAATATACTCCAGAATCCAACTAACAAATGAAGTGTATGTGAATGTCATAATATCAATAGAATATAAACAAAAAAATATAACAAACCAAATATGTCATATAATCACCAAGAACCCAAATGTAATAGAAAACCATATACTGAGTGTTTGTGTACTTATCAAGCCCCCATGAACCCATTACTATACATAATTCATATCCATGTCAGAATGTAGTCATAAGAGATGTAAAAAGTGATCAAGGTCTAGACTTATGGCCGTTGAACATGTCACTCACCTTCCCTAACGAATCAATAAAACAATTCACTCAGTATGCCCTTAGAATCATGCCTTTGGTTGGGTCATAAGGACAACTAGTGATAGTGTACTTGATACCTTGAGGCATCGATTATCTGGTCGGATCACAAGTCTTATTAGTTATAATCTTCTAATTATCCTCAAGGAAAAGAGTCTCAAAATATTATTTGATATCCACAATGCATCATGTTCTTGTCCAATCACAAGGATTTCATGTTACTACCTAGTATATAGGTCCATCATCATGTTTTCATTGTATACTCACTACCTTAAATGGGGTATTCATAACATGATGTCCCACCTATCATGAATACCATAATAAAACCAGAAGATGAAATAAGTCATATCACATAAAATAAAATTATACATATAGACAGAACATAGCATAACATCAGGATTCATAATAGCTACAAGTACACACATTTGATCAACAAATTGACATGGTCTATTAGACTATCTAATTACACTCAAGGAATAAATCATTTTATGATTATTATATATATTTATAAAATGGAATGTCTTTATACATAGTAGGTCATAACACAATAATTAATATATTTTTACAGCCATAATTCATATGAATATCCATAAATAATCACATACAAGTAGTCAATATCAACATGGTTCAAAAGGGAAACACACAACTAATCAATAATTAATATTTTCCCATGGGATACATACACACATACATGTAATCATAATAAGATATGGTATTTTATTATCATGGAAACATGTAGTATAACTACCCACCCAAGGTTTCATGTAATCCAAGGAACTCATTTTTTATCAATTCTCACTTATCCGTAGTTGGAATCAAGATAGTTAACAAGGTTCCATCTTGACCATTGTCACTTTGTCCTATTACATTATGTAAGGTTCCCAGAATTAATAAAAACATATGGATCATTGATTAAATAAGAATTAATAATAACATTGTGATATTATGGGGACATTTTCCACATTGGTGAATCACAAATATAATTTTAATAAAAAACAATAATACCAAAGTGTAGAGATAATTGAACTATAAACCACATATAGTGTCAACTCTAATCCAAGAAAAACTTAATATCTTTTTCTGAGTCTTCCAATACCATTCAACGTCCATTTATCACTATGTGTTTCTAAATAGGCAATATAATCCGAATTAAATTTTTATAATGAAATTGTAATAAATTAATTGTTTAAAATGAAACTCATATTCAAGGGAAATATGATACATTCCAAAATATATACTGGATAACATTTCCAAGAGGAACCTTGACCAACCATACATGAAATGTTCATAACATGCTTTTTAATTTATTTTTAGAAAAATCCCAATCACATGACAACATGAATTAACCATTTTAAAATAAATTTATCAGAATCTTTTGAAGAAAACCATACAAGCTATGTACCATAACAGTAAAACATATCAATAAATTTCATAACACTCCTAAGAAACTTTTTAAAATAATATGATAAGAATCCAAAAATTCACCCTGATAAATATTGAAAAAAATATAAATTATAAAAAACCCAAAAAAGAGATCACAAGGGACATAGCTTTAATGGAACACCATCCGACGACACATGATCATCATCCTGGGATATCGTCTAGCCATGTCAATCCAAATCTTTATCATTATTGAATAAATATATAATGGTTTTAAGTAATTTTCATCTAATTCCTTAGTTAAAATATACCCAATGATCAATTGGTTATAAATATGATTAATTGGGTTTGAATCCCAGTATAATTAATACATAAATGGATCTTTATGGAAACAAATACTAATAGGTTAATTGATGAAAATGGGATAATGATCTGAAAACACGAAGTGGCGAAAGAGTCCAAGATCAAAGAGGAATGAATTATCGTACTAGGATTATTTAATGGGAAGAATCTTGATCTTTCATTGTGACATCTTGACTTGGGTGCCACACATAAGTGCTCCAATCTAGTAGGTCACATGACCTCAGGCATGCCTCCACATATGTTAGAGGAAACCAACTAACACTGAGGGTCTAATATCAATCATAGAGAGACAATACCCTCTTTATCAAAGTATCACTATCATAGAAATAAATAAGGATAACCAAATGATATAACCATAACTAGAATAATACCAATAACACACGATGACTAAAACAAAAATGTAATATCAAAACCTGAACTGTCGATATGTCAATCCATGTATGTGTCAAGTGTTAAATGAAACCCCCAAAATAAATACACATTGACACTCCCAAGAAAGTTCTGACATAAAGTCTGGATCCCTTTTCCATGCTCCATCTTGAATCAGACATCTAACGTAGGTCTCTTTCTCTTATCATGTCCTGAAAAAATAAATTCTATTTAGGTACAAATAAGGAATCCCATGTATGGTGTGAGTACAACTCAGTCAGCCACCACCAACAGCATCAAAAACAATATCTATACTATAATATTGCGTGAAGTTGTATAAAGAATAATGTGAAATGAATATAGTAAATAGTTATGAAATTTCATTATTCTTTAATTAACCACATAATACCATAGGTTACAAAAGACACTCAAACCCTCAATACTTGATTAATCACATTTCAATGTCTGAACCATACCACCTGTTCAATTCACAATCTCATTATTATCATTTATCATTTAATTTTAATTCTTATTATATCAAATTAAAACCATAGTTGAATGCCACTATTTTGGTCCTAAATCCCCACGTCTAAGTACACATAGGATTTTAATTCAATAGTCTATATCCCACACTCATAATAATTATGGGCTTTTGAAGCAACGATCTATGTTCTGCACATGTTTATCAATAAAATACACATGTGGGATTTTGAAGCGACAATATAGGTACCACACTCAATATCACTATGGAATTTTGAATTATAATTCCATATCAAACACTTATTTATAAATAAATCATATATATCACATTTATCCCAGTTAATCATTATTAAACCATTCACCAACATTTCACATCATGTATACCATTACAATTTATCACATCAATTCATGTTTCAATACATCAATCCCATGGAATAATATGAACAAATCACCATTAAACCATTTATTTAAATTTTACCATAGAACCCATTAACAAATTAATGTTCAATTAAAGCATTACATAATCCCCAATTGTCAATTTATTCATATCACATTAATTGACTATTTTCATAGTCACAATTTCCCAATTTCTCATCAATTCCCCAATCACACATTCCATTAATTATATCACCAATTAATTGATTTGATTGATCCAATTTGATAATAACTATATCTGATTAATTATTTCTCTAATTAATTAATCCAATTTCATGTTTCAATAAATTAATAAATCTGTTAATATATTCAATTCGAGCTTCAATTTCCAAACATGAAAATTGAAGTATAAAAATGCATTCTTGAATTTGGAATCAAGATTATGGTAATTTAATTTAGACAACAAACCTCAAAATTGAAGATGAAAACTCACCAATGGAAACCCTAATTGATGTAGAACATTTAATTTTCAATGGAATAACAAAATCATGATAATAAAATAGAGTTTTAGGTATTTAATACAAGATTTTATTATTGAAGAAAGTATGCTAGAAGGATAAGAAATCCATTCATGTGCCTCCAAAAAATGGGATAAATCATTTAGGGTTATGTTAGTTCAAAATAGTGTGAATATTAGGGGGTCTAAGTTTTTTAAAACCAATTTTCAGAATATTAAAAACTATATGCATGAATTCCTAGGTAGGGTTACATAGTTTTCGAAAAAGCATGGATTAACTGTGTTCCTCCATTGGGGGGCATGGATACCCGTATCACATAGTTTGAAAAATGTTGAACTAGTAGTGTGAACCCCCTATGTTTGGGTTTGTACGATTTACTAGGTTGGCTGCTTGGTTTGGGAAAACCATTCTTCAATCGTGCACATCCCCTCCTCTTCCAAAAAACAAAAAATTGTCTTGCAAATAAATTCCAGATAAAACATGAAAAAATATACATAAACCAAGGTAAAATAATACGTGTAAACAAGCATGAAATATCACCAAATAATTTCAAGATCATACAATCTCCCCACCTTATAAAAGATTTTTCATGGAGCTATACTCCCAAATATCACTAATATTATGATTTGAAAATATCATGCCATTGATCCCTCATATCCTCTTCACACTCTCATTTTTTATCCTAAACATGACCATGATTAAAAAATACATGAACTATCAGCATGATCTTACCCTCATAAATCATTCTAACTGTGATCCAATACATGTATAATATGATCTTCAAATGATGCATTAGTCGCAAGCTCAAAATCATCAACATAAATAACATGATAATGGTCAAGGTGATAATTTTGAAGTTGTGACCCATGAAAAACATCATACATGACACTATAGCTCTGTGGAGGGGATAATTGGTATACCACTGATGTGATTCTCTCTAGAACATAAAATGGTCCAACAAACCTAGATTCCATCTTTCCATGTCTCTATATCGTGACATGACCAAATCTAGGCGACAACTAAAGGAATGCATGATCATCCATTGTAAACTGTAGAGGTCATATATGTCTATCATCATAAAACTTATTCCTACTCTAATCCATAGCCATATGTTTTTGAATGAGTTAAACATACTATAATGTCCCAGGCACAAGACTCAATCCTAGTAACTCTGACTCACCTTCCTCCATCGAGCATAGAGGTGATTTTCATATCCTACCATAATGTTCCTCTTATTGTTCCATCTATATTTTCACCTGATAACTATTATTATAGGAGAAATCCACTAAACTAAGTGTTTCTCCCAATACCCACCAAAGTGTATCACACATTCCTGAAGAATATCTTCAAGATCCTTTATAGTACATATTGACTACCCATCTATCTATGGGTGGAATTATGTACTTAGTAAAACTTGTGCACCAAGAACCTTCTATAATCCTTAATAGAAGCATGAATTAAAGCATGAGTCATGGTCTAAGAGAATAATTTTGGTCTCTCTATATCAATAAACTATCACTAGAACATACAAGTATCCTAAATAATCTATTAATAAAGTCTCTTATACCAGTATAAAATTTGATTCCTTAGTTAACTATTCCATAATCACCTAAATAATGGATGTCATCCAATGCATTATTATGAGACCTAATAAAAAGACCATGGTATTGTCATCCCACTTCCATTTCAGAATGGGTAACTGTTGTAGCAAACCACTAGGGTGTTAATGATCATACTTCACATATTTATAGGTGGAGCATTAGGTCACAAGCCCTACAATATCATTTTTCATGCATGGACACCAAAAGATTCGTTGTTAGTCATGATACGTTTTGGTCACACCTGAATGCACTTCCCACTTTGAGGCATGACATGCGTGCATCAGATCCTCCCACATAAATGTAGGCACAACAACATGATCTCTAACATAAATGATCTCATCCTCATCTATGGTCTAATTAGAAGGTGACTCCCCACCTTCTAGGATTTCGCATGAGTCCAAACACTCTAGATCCTTATATAGTCTATCTCTAATATGTCTCAAAATTCTAAAAACCATCGAAACTAAAATTTTATTCTTCTAATCACGACTCCCCTAAACCACAACAAGAATCTTTTCCAGTAAATTAATTTTTTACACGCAACATTAGACTTCTGAACGACCTGGTTTTTAGTATTCTGGCCCTAAGCATCATCAAAAATTTTTCCCTTCCCTGGTGTACAATCTATCTCAAAATAAAATTACTGCATATACTTAATAAATCTCTTATTCTGGATATTGAAGTATCACTATGAAAATATATACTTTAAAATATTTTGATTTGTATACATATTAAACTTTTCACCAAACAGATAATACCACCAAGACATCAAATCACAAACAATTGTAGCTAATTTCAGGTCTTGTGTAGGGTAGTTTCATTCATGTGGCCTCCACAAACTAGACTCATACACCACAACACGATCTCCCTTCATAAACACTACTCTAATACAGATTCCAAAAGTATCACAAAACATAGTATACACCACCCCTATATCAAGTAGGATCAAGATTTGATACATTGTCAAACACTTATTCATCTACTATAAGGAATTATCACTTGATACAAACAATTAAAACACCACCCCCTTATTGTTCAAGAATTAAAGAGGTTATTCCAAATACAAAATTTCATGGATGAAACTTAAGTAATAGCTTGTTATCCCTAGAAAACTATAGATATAAAAAATGTTCTTGGGATGCTCCCAAGATAAAACTACCTAAACCATATCTAGGTCCAGAGACATAGCTTTTTCTGAGATGATGTCCCCTAAGAAGTGTACCTAATCAATCTAAAATTGTCAATTTTATATTTTGGAATATGGCCAATTCTCTCTCAGTGTACTCATAACGATGTCAATATGTTTATAATGATTATCAGGGGTCTTGTAGTACACCAATAAGGAATCCAAAAACACTACCACCAACTTATCCATGTATGGGTGGAAGATTCTATTCATCAAGTCCAATAACACTACTGGTGCATTCATTATCCCAAACAACATAAAAAATTAATCATAAAGTTCATACATATATATGGAAGTAGTCCTAAGAATATTAGAACGTATAACTCTCAACTAATGATACCCTGATCTCAAGTCAATCTTTAAAAAACACAAGATCCTATAAAAAGATCGAATGGAACATCAATACATGGAAGTGGTTACAATTTCCTTATAGTCATACGGTTATTCTTTCGGTAATAGACACATAATCCTAGAGTCGTGTCGGCCTTCACACAAAATAAAATAGTAGAAATCCAAGGAAATGTACTTTTATGGATAAATCCCTCATCCATAAACTCTTCTTGTTGGGTCTTGAGCTCTTGAAGCTATATTGGTGCCATTTTGAATGGTAGAATATAAATTCGCTCATCCCCTAGCATGAACTAAATCATAAATTCCACATCTATCTCAGGTGGAATCCTTGAGAAGTATTCAGGAAATAAATCCTAAAAAATATACGCTATAGGTGTAAATATATTCTATTTCACACCCACATAATTTAGTAATAGACTAGTAACATGGGTAGTGATCTCCTAGAGTTTCTGGTGAATTGACCCTGCACGGACCACCATGATATCCCACTCCCAACATTAAATATATTTGTCTCCCTCATGAGACTTATACATCACTGTATTGTGGTAAAAATCAACGTGGGATCAATTTTCTACTAAAAAATACATACCCTCAATTAGGTCAAATGCCTACATATCTAGAATATAAATATCCCAAAGTAAACAATACCCCCAACCTCGTGAGAACACCTGATGCACAAATAAATATTTGTCAATTTCACTCCCAAAGGTGTACTATTGTCGTTAACCCACACCAAAACTCTATCACTAGGCTCAAACCATTCACAATTTTTTGTAGATATAATATAATGAGGGGCACTACTATCAAATAAGGCCCACGATATTATAGAATCTATAAGAAAATTGCCTCTAATTTTTGATTGTCTTTTATAGCTATCCACTAGTGTTGGATAAATGAAATGAAATTATCATGCCCCTCTTCCCTAAGATTTAGTCCAAGTCCCTTGAGATGCACCAACCAACATATATCAGAACTCTTTCCTAAAATCACAATGTCCACTTCCTCTACCATTATGTAAAGTAAAACTCCAACTGCCAAACTGATATGGTGTAAACATCCCCTTCTCATACCCTGGATCTAACTATATTCTTCGTCACTACTCTTATGTCATAGTTTCCTATGGAAACATTGTAGATATCCCATCCCACCATAATATTATAACTCTACTAGTGGTCGGGGAACTTTCTACAAATGTGACTCAACCGACTGTAATTGTGATAGGTCACTCAGGTAAGGTCTTGTGTAAATGATCCTCCCCCTAGGCATGTTGCATTCCACTACCCTGTTCCACATTCTTGTAACAAAGATTAAAATTATTAGTAGTATTACTACTTTACCATCCATCATAAACCAAAATACTTACACTAGAAACCTCCTTTAGGTTCCCCGATGAAATGAGATCTTGATTTTCCACTTCTGAAAATTCTTCACCTTGATGTTATTCACATGGGACATTATTTCACATTTTAGATCATTAGGAAAACATTTTTATGTAGTATCCTCATCCCCATCAACTCTTTATCAAATCACTTAAAACTAATAAATTGATCAATATGATCAATGACAGACATATTCCCCTAATCATACCTCATAAACTCAACTTCTCTCACCTGCATGAGCGTCTCTAGTTAAATGATCTCTGAGAACATCTCTTAAAATTCCATCCACCCCAAACTCTGCTATTATCCATCCCAAATCTAGATGTCCAACCAGGATTATTTTAACACCCCAACCTTTCACTATACGCTTATCTTTGAATAATACAGTTGCTTGTGTTGTACGCAACTTTGAGTTCTAGCACACCACGACCAATCAAACTAGTTGTTATGAATAGTAATACCAAATTTTTGAAATTTTATAAATTTTATTTTTCAAAATGGACAACATTTTTGGATTCTGAAAATCAAAATTATCTTAGGGTGATTTTTTGGTATTTTTTGGAAAACATTCAAATTTTTATGAATAGTAAAAAACACTACATTATTGTTTTAAACCTACTTTTTATTTAAATAATTATTTATTTTATTTAAATTTATGTTTAGTCCAAATAGATACATAATACTTATATTAATTCAATGTAATTCATTGAAATCATTTTATATTAAGATTAAATATATAAAATTTTATTGAATTTTTTTAATGTCTTTTACCCTCCTAGTCACATTTTCAAATTTGTATAAAATGTAATTTTACCGCTTATGTGAATTGAATTTAAAAAATCTGAGAGACATGGTTGACATCATTATGTAAAATGTGGTTCAGTAAGAAGAAAATAATTTTTGGTGAATGGTAACTTTTTAATTTTCTTTACCATGGTTAAAAGTAAATACGATAATTAAAGGTAAAAATGATATTATAATTACCCTAACACATGTCCTAATTATATTGGATAAAATTTATTTCGACCGAAATCAACCTTAGGAATAAAATATGATCCTTTTTTATCCACTTGGATTAGATTAGGAAATTTTTTATATATTATTTAAAGAAGAGTTAAAAGTTTGAAATTCAAAGTTTAATAACTAAACAGTTTTTAATATAGGGTTATGCATGAGATAAATTTGAACATAAATATTAATTAGAAAGATACAAATATTTCCTATATCAAGGTATTTTATTTTATAGTTTTATTCATTAAATAATTAAATTTATTTATGAAACAATAATGATTAAGAAATTACCTTATTAATGAAAGACTAAAATAATTGATGTTATAAATATTAAAGTAAATGTAAATTGAGAATTTTGATGCATTACACAAATTTTAATGGTTAATATGACATTTTAGGACTGATTTAATTTATTTTCCTCTACGTAATCAAGTTTATTTGACTTTTACAAAAACCAAATACTAAATAGTGTCAAAATTGACATAAATGAGTTTTTAAAACATATACTTTATTATTAAATGATATAATATTCCTAAAAATCTAAGGTTCAGCCAAAAGACTTATATAATGATATATATTTCATTAATTAGCCAATTGGGGTTCTCTTGGCATTTTATAGTATGTTTATTAAACATGTAATATAAAAATACAAGAAGGCATTGTAAAAGTTAAACTATTTAACTAAGAGTTAAATCTAAAAGATAAGGTTAAAATGGTGACCTAAACTTGTTTAAAACCTTTTGGTTGAGAGGATTTAGACCCATAACCACCTTATCCTCGAAATAAATCCATTTTAATCCATTATAAACTGAAAATTATTTTATAATAAAATAATATTTCAAGCTTTTCCCAGACTGATCCTCACTGCTCTTATAAAAGGGTACTTCCCCTTCACTTAAAATCAAACCTCCAAAGACATTTCGCTCAGACAAAACATACAAAAATATCCTCCCAACTACCCTAAATTCATCCTAGAGGCCTTAAATTGATCATGAATCCAACTAAAGTATCCCTTTGATCAAATCAAAAGGAAGCACCCGAAGAAGAGGTAATTATTTCATCACCTCTTTCAATGTTCTTTTCTTCTTCCACTTCCTCTTTATTTGTTTTTTTCCATAAAAAAATAATAACTCTCATACCTTCTACATACTATGATGTCTTTATAAATACGGTACTACCATATTCATTATTCTATCTATCCTATGAATGACAAAGTCACCATACGTGCATACGTATGACTTACCGTCTCCATGTTGTGGTGTAGTTTGTTATTCAATACTTCATTATTTGTATTGGTATAATAATGACTATAATGATTGTAAATAAAAAATATAACATGATAATTATTCTTTATATATGATATAAAATCCAATTACATAATATTTCACTGTCAATAGAATTGTATTGTCGCTCGTGTGTATGAACGGATTACCATCTCCATGAACACGATGAGATTCATTCCCCATCATCCATTGAAGAATAATTTTCATTTTTTGATAAAAATTAATTTTTAAGAACTTACATCATTTTATATTTTAATCCAATACGTATTTTCCATAACAAACTTGACTTACATAACAAGACATATAAAGGAAAATGAATCAGTTAACACATGAAATAATGATACTACTAAAATATTATTAAAAAAGCAATATTAGAAGATCATATATGATATCATATTTATATATGTGTTTCATTTTTAATTTAATAAAAATGATTAAAATATTATACTGGAGGTTAACATACCCTCGTCCAATGAAAATTACAATGTAAGGATTAATTTTAAAATCTCTTTATTATCTGAGGTTGTTTATACATGAGTGCCTAATGGGACCTCTTTATCAGCCACATCCATGTTTCATAAAAATGGAATACAAAAATATTAATATTTTCTAGAATATGTGTTAAAGTAATTTATACCCTTTTTTCTTATTATAAAATGTTTTGAATTTAATATTTCTATCATTTTCCAAACAAGGTACCTTATGACCTTTTCAACAAATTAAGGTAAAAAATGTTTTTTTCACTTATACGGTAGGTGTGGCTATTTTACGCCATTATAACACCTTCAAAGATTCCATTGTAAGATTATTAGAATATTTTAAAAATAACTGTTTTCTTTAATAATTATGTATCTTTTAAATGATTTCAAAATAGATAGAGATATTCCTCTCAAATAGTTTTGATTTCATCTATATCAATATACTTTGATGGATTTTACACTTTTTTGAAGTTGATTTATTATGATACAATCATCCATATTATATTAAAGGTTTTGTGATATGTTTGACTGTGGATGTGTTATTTTTATACCATTCATGTTTTATGGTTAATGTATTAACATTTCGTATGCTAGTTTTAATATGAATGTTTATGTTATGTTTCAACCTTTTCATGTGAGGAATGCATTGGACTTAGTAAGTGATGGGTGGAGCCTGCTATAGCTCCTCGATGCATTAGTAGGTCTCATGAGAGAAACTAATGTCTCAACACAAGGCCTAGACAACATCTTATTCATAGTCTTGGCATGAGGCCTTGACTATGTGGTTATGATGTTTGGAATAATGCATTCCAACATTATGATATTATCTATTAATATTATATGTGATTATTAGACTAGTAGAATATCCATGTGAATAAGTAAATGGAATTATTTGATTTATCTTTTCTATATTATTCTATAGTTTATGTTTAAAAGGATTTTGTTTTAGTCTTATACATTTCCTTAAATGTTTATGCTTATTTATAATAGTTTCAACTATATTGTTATTCTTAATGAGAATTTGAGCTCACCCCTTTATTATGTTTTATTTTTCCTAGGATGTGAAGAATTATATTATGACTAACTTTCAGGTATTGGATAAAGGATAAGAGTGTGTTCAAAAGGGGACACAATGTTTTTTTTTATTTCATGATGTGATGTAAAACTTTTGTTTGTATCTACTACTTACAAGGATACTAAACTAATCGGTCTTTTGAGACTTGATCTCTTGTTATCATGCCAATTTTATGTAATAATGCACTGACTCTGGGTAAATAGGTTTGGGGCATTACAGTTGGTATCAGAGTAAGTTTAGTATAGACCATGGAAACTAGATTTAGAAAAACTCTAATTAGAGAACATTACCCTAAGATAGATTTTTGGGGATTAGTATAGAATAACTTCCTATAATTTTGGTAATATAGAGATTTTTGAATTTTCCCAGAAATACATCCTTGTCTGGATACGAGTAGGTAGAGGCGGATTGGGCACTGATGTAGCTTGGAGTGAAAAATCCGACAAATAGTTTAGGGCTTGACCTGGGGTAACCTGGTATAGGACAACGGGCCTTGTTGTACTCTTGGTTACAACACTCCTGGTGGATATTCTTAGGATAATTAACATTTTCATTAAAAACCATTATGAAGGATTTTGGAGTAAATACTTTCTCAAATAAATCATTGTTTTATGATTATGGATTATATGCATAAATTGTTCAATTTATGTTAGGTATTTTACTAGTTTGGAATTATGTATTGTGATTCATAAACTAATCTAGTGTAATCCAATTATTTAGAAATGGAGCCTAGTGGAAGGAACGGAAATCATATCAATGCACATAATCCATGTTGGGATTTTCCTCCTACTCAAGATAATTATAGTGGAGCTGGTGATGCAACTGGTGCTAAACAACTTATAACCATACTGGGACAACTCACTCAGGTTATGAATAATAACCTTACTAGTATGGATCACCCTAATCTATAATGTAGAGGATCAATGTTAGACCACTTAATGAGGAAAAAACCAACAAAATTCACTGATACTAGAAATCAATTTGTAGCAGAGCAATGGATAAGTTCCTTAGAGAAAATATTTCATGGTTTGGGGAGTAGCGAAAGGGAAAAAGTTTTCATGGAAGTTAATCTCCTCACGGGAGATTCAGATCAATTATGGTCATTAATTAAAAACACAATGGAGGATGAAGAATTATAAAATATATAATGGAGGGAGTTTAAAGTGCTTTTCTTAGAAAAATAATTTCTTTGTGACCATAGAGCATAGATGGAAAGATAATTTCTGAGTCTGAGGAACAAGGAGGATGAGAATGTCACAAAGTATGAGGTTAACTTTACAAGGATATCAAGGCATTCAAAAGATTATATACGTAACACAAGGAGTAAAATTGATCGATTATTTGATGGGCTAAAACCATTTATCCGTTGAGCATTAGTCTCAAAATACTTCTCATCGTATAAAGATATTGTCTCTTGTGTTATCAAGAGAGAAAAGGAATTCTCTATGTCTTATGACGTTAAAGAAAAGAAAGAGAAGAAGAGATCTCTTAAACACTCTGGAAATGGAAATAAAGGAAAAAAGGGATAAGTTGAATTTCAATCCTGCAATAAATGTGGGAAGAAACACCCTGGTACTTTTTTTAAGGGAATTAGAGTATGTTATAGGTGTGGTGAAAAAGGCCACCAAGATCATGATTATAAGGGAAAGAAAGAGTCTATCAATTATTAATGCTACAATTTTAAAGACATGGGGCATTGTGAAAATGAATGTCCTAAGCACCAATTAAACATAACTCAGAATAGGCCAAGGGAGCAAGGAAAATCTTATGTGATCACTACTGCTGAGGTTGAAGCTCTGAATGACATGGTGGAAGGTAAATTAATAGTTTCGTCAAATTTAGTCAATGCTTTATTTGATTTTGTATCATTGTATTGTTGCATATCTTCCCATTTTTCTAAGAAAATTAGATATTTCCAATTTTATTTAACAAGTGAGTTGTCATTTAAAACTTCTAATGGAAGTATCATTGCAAAAAAGTATTGTGAATCAGTTCCCAATAGGGCATATAAATGTGCTTTAGCTGCTGATCTCATCATCATACACATGATTGAATTTGATATAATCCTCAGTATGGATTTGATTTCGGACCATGATGTAAAAATTTATTATAATAAGCAGGATGTGACAATTTTCGATGATGATAATGAGTACCTTATCTTAAGAGAAGAAAAATCACCATCTGATTCTTATCTAGATCCACCACAACAGCTTTACTAAATTCAATTGTTGGTGAGGAAGAGAATGAAATAACTATGGATGAGGAGATTAATGTTCAAATATAGTATTTAACTATTTTTCAAAAATATGTTGATGTGTTTCCATATGATTTACCTAGACATCCTATAGAGCAAGAAATTGAGTTTTTCATTGATTTAATTCCTGGTTCAAGGCCCATATTGAAGACACCTTATATAATGGCCATTATGGAATTAGTGGAAATAAAGAAAGAACTAGAGGAGTTGAGTAATAAAGGATTTATTCTCCCTAGTGTTTCTCTTTGGGGAGCCCCATTTCATTTTGTTAAGAAAAAGGATGGATATATTAGGTTGTGCATTGACTATTAGAAGATCAATGCTATAATAATAAATAAAAAGTATCCACAACCTCGTATTGATGATTTAATTGATCTACTTCATGGATCTCAATATTTTTCAAAGATTGAACTTCTATATGGATATCATCAGTTGTGTGTGAAGAAGGAAAACATTCCGAAAACAGCATTTCAAACCAAGTATGGGCATTATGAGTTTACAGTAATGCCTTTGGACTGACTAATTCACCCTCTATTTTCATGGATATAATGAATATAGTTATCAAGGAATATATTGATGATTTTTTAGTGGTATTTATTGATTATATCTTGGTATAATACAAAAGCTACGAATACAATTAAAATCACATGCGCACTATTCTAAAGACTGTTAGAAGAAATGAATTATATGGGATGTTTAGAAAGTGAGAATTCGGGATTCAAAAGATTTTTTTTCTTGAACATATTGTCTCTAAGGATGGAATCTATGTTTATCCTTCAAAGAAAAGACAAATACAATAATTTTCCGCACCAACGAGTATAACTGAGGTGCGTAGTTTTATTGGGTTAGCAGGTTATTATCAACATTTCATCCAGAATATTGCCTAAATGGCTAACCCATTAACCAACCTCACACATAATGGAGTTAAATTTCATTCAAAAAAAGAGTGTAAAGAATTTTTTGAAGAACTGAAGAGAATATTATTCAATTCTCCTATCATGACTCAACCATCAAGGAATTATGGGATTTTTATTTATAGCGATGCTTCAAAGAAAGTACTTGGTTGTGTCCTTATGTAGAATAATAGTGTTATTCCCTATGCATCACGAAAGCTAAAAATTCATGAAAAAAACTATCCCACTAATAATCTTGAGTTAGAAGCTGTAATATTTGGTATAAAGATATAGAGACACTATCTATATGGTGAGAAATATGATATTTATACTGATCACAAGAGTTTGAAATATATTTTATCACAAAAAAAGTACTCAACATGAGAAAAATAAGATGGCTCGAGCTACTCAAGGATTATGATTTAAATATACAGTACCGCCATGGGGAGAAAAATTTGGTGGGATATTCTTTTAGCATAAAGGATCATGGAGTTCTGAATAAGATGAGAGTGGAATGGGATCCTATATTCATGGATCTAATAAATATGGATATGGGAATAAGCATGAAAGTTGAATCATCACTACTTTTTTAAATGGTTTCTAATCCATCTTTAATATAAATGATAAAAAGTTCTCATACTGATGAGGAGGATTTTTAAAAGAAAATTAATGTTTTGAATAATGGGAGATTGATTGACATCATATGTGAAAATGGAATTTTGAAATTTGAGAAGAGAATTTGTGTTCCTCACATACCTGATCTAAAAAGGAATTATTGGATGATTCTCAAAGCTCCAATTTCTCAATACAACCTAGTAGCACTAATATGTATAGATATTTGAAGGAACATTTTTTGTGAGAAAACATGAAGAGGGGGATTTCTGATTATGTGTCAAGATGTAGGGTTTATCAATAGTTGAAGGCTGGAAAACAATATCCTAGAGGATTCATGGAACCTCTTCCCATACCTGAGTGGAAATGGGATGATATTATGATGTACTTTGTCATGTGGATACTAAATACTCCAAGAAGGAATGATGCAATATGGGTCATTTTTTATCATCTTACCAAGTAATCACATATTCTTTCTACAAGAGATGATTTACCACTTGAACTCTTAGCAATAATATATATTAATGAATTTGTAAGACTTAATGGTGTACCCCTATCAATTTTTTCTGATTTTTATCCCCATTTTACAACAATATTATAGAAAAGTATTCATAAATATCAAGATAATGAACTTCAATTAAGCACTTACTAACACCCTCAAACTGATGGAAAATCAGAATGGAGTATTCCAACCTTATAATACTTGTTGAGATCTTGCTCACTTGACTTTCAAGGTATGTGGGATCTGTATTTACCTCTGGTATAATTTTCCAATAACAATAGATTCCATTAAAGTATTTATATGTCACCATATGATGTCTTATATGGAAAGAGATGTCACACACCAACTTTTTGGGATGATGCTGGTGAAAGAAAACTTGTAGGCCCAGAACTTGTTGAGGAATGAATGGAAAATTTTAATATTATTCAAACCCACATCAAAGCATCTCAATGTAGGAAAAAGAGTTATATCAATAACCAAAGGTATGATTTCAAATTTCATGTAGGAGAACATGTTTTCTTGAAGATATCTCTATAGAACGGTGTTATACGATTCGGTAAGAACGGTAAATTATGACCCAGGTACATCGGAACTTTTGAAATTCTGTTATGAATTGGAGTTGTAGCTTACCATTAGGCAATAATGCCATGTCTCTCCAAAGTTCATGATTTGTTCCACATATCACGGTTGAGAAAATACATGCCTCACCCAATGCATGTACTCACCTATGATAAAATAGAACTAGAACCAGATATGTCTTATTATGAAGAGACTATCAGGATTCTGGATACCAGAGAACAAGTATTGAGAAACTGTATGACTCATCTGGTAAAATTTCTATGGAGAAACCATAAAATAGAAGATGCAACGTGGGAACTCAAGGAACTTATGATTAAGAACCAATTGAATCTTTTTTATGTAGTAATATTCTAGAAATTTCAAGGGCTAAATTATTTTAAGGAGGGAAGAATGTAACACCCCAAGCTTCCACAGTATGCTTATCTTTAAATTATACAATCGCTTGTGTTGTATGCAACTTCGAGTTTGAGCACTCCACGTCCAATAAATCTAGCCATTATAAATAGTAATACCCACTTTTTAAAATTTTCAAAATTTTATTTTGCAAAATGGACTTCATTTTTGGATTTTCAATATCAAAATTATCTTAGGGTGAATTTTTGGTATTTTTCTAAAAACTTTCAATTTTTGAGGAATAGTGAAAAACATTGCATTATTGTTTAAAACCGACTTTTTATTTAAATAATTAATTATTTTATTTAAATTTATTTTATGTAAAAATAGGTACATAATACCTATATTAATGAAAAATAATTCATTGGATTAATTTTATAATAATATTAGATATATAAAATTTAATTGAAATTTTTAATGTCTTTTACCCACCTTCTAAGCACATTTGAAAATTTTCATAAAATGTAATTTTGCCGCTTCTATGAATTGAATTTAAAATATCTAAGAGAAAAATTTGACATCATTATGTAAAATTTGGTTCAATAAGAAGAAAATAATTTTTCATGAATACTAACTTGTAAATTTTATTTACCATGGTTAAAAGTAAATCGGGTAATTAAAGGTAAAAATGATATTGTAATTATCCTAACACATGTCATAATTCTTTTGGATAAGTTTATTTCTACCAAAATCAACCTTATGAATAAAAATTATCTTTTTTATCCACTTGGATTAAATTAGGACACTTATTATATTTTATTTAAAGAAGAGTAAAATGTGTTAAATTGAATGTTTAATAACTATATCATTTTTAATATAGGTTTATACATAAGAAAAATTCGACTATAAAAATTAATTAGAAATATAAATATATTTCATACATCATGGTATTTTATTTATAAATTTTAGACATTAAATAATTAAATTTATTTATGACAAAATGATGATGCAGTAATTACTTTATTAATGAAAGACAAAATTAATGGATAATATAAATATTAAAAAAAATGCTAATTGATACTTTTTATGCATTTCAAAAAATTTCTAGGTTAACATGACAT
Source organism: Viscum album (assembly GCA_963277665.1). Classification (NCBI taxonomy): domain Eukaryota; kingdom Viridiplantae; phylum Streptophyta; class Magnoliopsida; order Santalales; family Viscaceae; genus Viscum; species Viscum album. Next base: position 544,472,721 of record OY728132.1, read on the forward strand.
GTTATTATTGATTTAATTTTTTTTGAAGTAAGCATGTTTTTTTGACTTTCACAAAAACCAAATACAAAATAGTGTCAAAATTGACATAAATGAGTTTTTTAAACAAAGACTATATTATTAAATGATATAACATTCCTAAAAATATAAGGTTCAGAAAAACGACTTATATAATGATATATGTATTTCATTAATTAACCATATGGGGTTTCTTTTTCATTTTATCGTAAGTTTATTAACCATGTAACATAAAAATACAAGAAGACATTGTAAAAGTTAAACTATTTAACGAAGAGTTAAATATAAAAGATAAGGTTAAAATGGTGACCTAAAGTTGTATAAAATCTATTGGTTGAGAGGATTTCGATCCATCCCAACATTATCCTCAAAATAAATCAATTTAGAGTCATTATAAATAGAAAATTATTTTATAATAAAATAATATTTCAATCTTTTCCTTAATGGAACCTCACCTATCTTATAAAAGGGTTCTTCCCCTTCTCTTAAAATCACATCTCCAAAGCCATTTTTCATGAAAAAACCCTACTCCAATATTCTCCCAACTATCCTCACTTCAACCTAGAGGACTTACTTTTATCATCAAGCCATCCTAAAGAGCCATTTTGATCAAATCAAAAGGAATCTCCCAAAGAAGAGGTAATTATTTCATCACCTCTTTCAAAGTTATTTTCTTCTTCCACTTCCTCTTTCTTTTATCTTTCCATACCAAAATAATAACTCTAGTACCATCTATATACTATGATGTTATTAGAAATATGTTACAACCATATTATTTATTCTATCTATCCTATGAATGACAAACTCACCATACGTGCGTATGTACGTCTTACCGTCTCCACGTCGTGGTGTAGTTTGTTATTCAACACAAAATTATTTGCGTGGGTATAATAATGATTATAATTTATGTAAATAAAAAATATAACATGTTAATTATTCTGTATATATGATATATTATCGAATTACATTTGATTTCACCATCCATAGAATGGTATTGTCGCTCGTGCGTACGTACAGATTACCGTCTCCACGAATGTGATGAGATTCATTCCCCATCATTACTATTCAAGAATAATTTTCATTTTATGATTAAAAAATAAGAACTTACTATCATTCTGGATATGAATCAAATACATCCAGTCTACAACAAACATGACTTATGTAACAAAACATATAAAGGAAAACGAATCAGTTAACACGCAAAACAATGATACTACTGAAATATTATTAACAAAGCAATATTAGAAGATCATATATGATATCATATTTATGTATGTTGTTATTTTATAATTTAATAACAATGATTTAACTATTATATAGGAGTTTAACGTACCCTCGACCAAGGAAAATTACAAGGTAAGGGTTAATTTCATAATCTCTTAATTATCCAAGGATGTTTATACAAGAGTACCTAGCAGGTCCTCTTTATCATCCACATCTGTGTTTCTTAAAAATTTATTTCAAAAAAAATTTACTATTTTCTAGAATCTAGGTTAATGTAATTAACACCCTTATTTGAATTTTTATAAAAAAAATTTGAAATAAATATTTCTGTCGTTTTCCAAACAAGGTACCTTATGACCTTTTCGACGAATTAAGGTAATTTTTTTTAACTTATACGGAGGGTGCGGCTATTTTCCACCATTATTACACATTTGAAGCATCACTTGAAATATTATAAGAATATTTTCAAAATAAATGTTTTCTTGTATAATTATGTTACTTTTAAATGATTTCAAAATAGAAAGAGATGTTTCTCTCAAATATTTTCGATTTCATATATTTCGACATCCTTTGATGGATTCACTACTGGAAATCGGATCTTTCCCAACACTTCTATACCAACGGTTTTAAAAAACCGTTGGTATAGGCACCCTTTCCCAACGGTTCTCCCAAACCGTTGGGAAAGGGAGCTCAAAACACCCCTTTCCCAACGGTTTGGGAGAACCGTTGGGAAAGGGGTGGGTCTTTCCCAACGGTTCCCCCAAACCATTGGGAAAGGGAGCTCAAAACACCCCTTTCCCAACGGTTTGGGGGAACCGTTGGGAAAGACCCACCCCTTTCCCAACGGTTGGGAAAGGGAGCTCAAAACACCCCTTTCCCAACAGTTTTGGAGAACTGTTGGGAAAGACCCACCCCTTTCCCAACGGTTCTCCCAAACCATTGGGAAAGGGTGCCCCAAAATCCAGCATACACCCCGAAAGAAAATATGCACCTATCCCAACGGTTTTGCGAACCGTTGGGATAGGTTCTTCGATTTTTTTTCCAGGTCTACTGCCCGAGAACATTATATAAATCTAAATTTTAAATAATTTTTATAATACATATATATATTTATGAAATTATGTTTAAAAAAGTCATATTAGGTTAGTGGTTAAGTCGTTCTATTATAAACGAGGGGTTCAGGGATCAAATCACAACGAATGTATTTTTTTTGAAATACATATACAAACGGTTTTATAACCGTTGGAATAGATTTTCATATTACCTATGCCAACGGTTTTCAAAACTGTTGGGATAGGTCTATACCAACGGTTTTGGGAAAACCGTTGGTATAGACCTATCCCAACGGCTTACTTCGCCACGGTTCTCCAAACCGTTGGTATAGGATATACCAACGGTTTGGAGGCCTATACCAACGGTTCCAAACCGTTGGTATAGGTTAGTTTTCCAGTAGTGATTTTACACTTTTTTGAAGTTGATTTATCATAATAAAATCTTCCATATTGTATTATAGTTTTTGTGATATGTTTTACTATGGGTGTGTTATTTTTATACCATTCATGGTTTATGTTTAAAGTATTAAAATTTCGTATTCTAATTTTAATACAACTCTTTATGTTCTGTTTCAACCTTTTCACATGAGGAATGCATTGGACTTAGGAAGTGATGGGTGGAGCCAGCTATAGCTCCTCGATGCATCGGTAGGTCTCATGAGACAAACTAGTGTCTTGGAATAAGGCCTTGAAAAAATCTTATTTTTAGTCTTGGCACGATGCCTTGACTATGTGGTTATGATGTCTAGCATTAGGCATTCCATAATTATGAAATTAGATATTGATATTACATGTTATTATTCAACTAGTATAATATCCATGTGAATAAGTAAATGGAATTATTTGATTTATCTTTTCCATATTATGATTAAGTTTATGTTTAAAAGGATTTTGTTTTAGTCTTATACACTTCATTAAATGTTTATGCTTATTTATGGTTTTTTTTTGCTATATTGTTATCTTTTCTGAGCATCTAAGATCACCCATTTCTTATGTTTTCTTTTTCCCATGATGTGAATAAGTATATTATGATTAACCTGTAGGTATAGGAAAAAAGAAATTATTGTGTTCAAAAGGGTACACAATATTGTTTTTTTATTTCATAATGTATTGTAAAACTTATGTATATATCTAGTACATCCAAGGCTACTAAACTAATCGGTCTTTCGAGACTTGATCTCTTGTGATCATGCCAATGTTACATAATAATACACTGACTCTAGGTAACTATGTAGAGGCATTACAACTCACCTATCTCAGGTCCACCCAATTAGGGAAACATTGAAGGGTGCTACAACTGAAACTCCCATGTTAGATCAGAAATGATTTTCACAACCCTCCCCAACTCCCTTTTCAAAAATAGCGTGAGCTGAGTAAAGTTATCAGGGAAATTCTCCTGGACTTCCTCACCAGAAAATATCTATTCATTAGGTTCCACTATTTGTGGATCATTCCAGGCCCTATCATTCTATTTTACCCTAAATACTTCATCATGGAGGGATACTCTATAATCCCAAACAGATGTATTAATTAACATAACAAAACATTAACATTTTTTTGTAAGAGGGGTTTAAAATAATCCATAATAAGTAATTCCCCCAAACCCCTCCACATGGTCAAAATCGAGGCACTATCACTACCCTTCACTATCCTACATCTATTTCACGGTACACAAGTGTAAACACATTATCATATTCAATTATCATTATACATCCATTTTCCAAACTTTGTATAAATTTATAATTTTTAATTTCACATTAGGCACATTTTTCATTTCAATTACATGATCAAGGAAAAACACTTCAATTTAAAAACCACCCCAAAACCCATTTTCACACACATTCCTAAATAATGCATGTCACAAAATAATCATATGTTCCTAGAATTATTCCCTAAAATTCCACTCTCAAATAATTCTATTCTATTATTAACATATCAAAAAACCATAGAATCAATAAAATAACACATTTATTTCATCACTCAAGGTGAAATAATATCCAAATATAACAATAAACATCAATAACAATAATCCCACCCTCAGTACTTTGATTTTACCCTTGTACATGGGTTAGCTGCACATATGTATGATATCGTAACCAAGGATTGACTCATCAAATTATCATGTATACCTTTCCCAAATATTAAGACAAAAAAACATCTTTTGATGCAACTTTGTGAAATCCCGACCTGGGTGCCACACACAACTACCCTAATTCAGCGGGTCACATGACTCGGGCATGCCTCCCCATATGCCAAAGGCTACCGAATAGTAGTGAGGGTATAATATCCATAATGGGGAGAATATAACCACTTTATCAAAGTATAATAATAGTTGAAATAAATAAGAATAAACAAATGATATAACCATAACCAGAATAAGACCAATAACACATGATGACTCAAATGGGAATACAATATCCAAACCAAAACTATAGATATTTCATTCCAATAAACTACCATATATCAAATGAAACCCCAAAATAAATGTTCCACGTAACTCCCATGAGGATCCCATCACTATTTATGGTTCCCTCGTCCATTCTCCATCTCTACTCAACCATCTAACATAAGACTCTTTCTTTATCCAATCAAGAAAATATAAAATATATTCGGGTACCGATTAGGCAGCCTGAGTAGGGTGTGTGTACACTCAGTATTCCACCACCAACAACATATTAAAAAATAAATAGTAAATAAATATATATGAAATTTTATAAAGAATAATGTACAATTCATTAAATAAAAAATTATCACATTTCATTATTCTTTAATTAACAATATAATCCCCCAAGTTCTCGAATACACCAAACCCCTCAATGCCTACTTCGGCCTGAGTCAAAGTCTTAACTATATCACATATTCAATTAAAAATATCATTATTTAATCATAACTCACACTCAAAATCACTAGAGAATTTTGAAGTGTCAATCCATGTCCCACACATGTTTATCAATTAATCATATATATCACATTTATCCTGGTTAATCATTATTAACCCATTCATCAACATTTCAAAATGTGTATAACGTTCTAATTTATCACAAAAATTCATGGATCAATAATTTAATCACATGAAATAGTATGAAGAAAAAACCATTAATAAATTTTTCAAAATTTAACCATGGAACCCATTAATACATTAATGGTCAAGTAAACCATCACATAATCCCTAATTTTAATTAATTCATATCAAATTAATTTACAATTTTCACATTCACAATTTTTCAAATTCTCATAAATTCCATTATCACACATTCCATTAATTAATTCACCAAGTAAAGATTCTGATTCCTACAATTTAATAATCACAACATACCATTAAATAATTCCACATTTAATTAATCCAATTTCATGTTTTCATAAATTATTAAATAAACTAATTTATTCTATTAGAGATTCAATTACCAAACGAGAAAATTTAAGTCAATCAATTCATGAACACAAATAGAATTAATAAAATGGTAATGTAATTTAGAACAACTACCAAAAAATTGATGATAAACACTAACCAACAGAAAAACCCAATTTATGCAGAATATTTAATTACACAACGAAGAATGAGATTAGGATCCAAAATGAAGAGAGGTACATATCTTCAATCCAAGCATTGATTCTAATAATGAATGTCATAAGGCCTTTTATTCCATACAAGAGCCTCCAAAAATGAGATTAATCATTAAGGGTTTAGTTGGGTCGATAAAAAGGTGACGTCTTGGGGGTTCGTGATTTTTAAAGCCATTTTTTGGAATATTAAAATCTACATGAATAGCTCCCTGAGTAGGGGATCACTATTTCCCAAACCATGAAACATAATCGTGAAACTATTCTAGGGGTGGTGCATGGTTAATCCTATGAGGTTGCATGGTTTCACCAATAGTGTACCAGTCATATGAATACCCTCTGGATGGATTCACACAGTTTGCTAGGATGGGCACACGATTTGGGAAAATGGTGTGCCAGCCATGCATTGCTCCTTTTATTTCCTAGAAACATCCAATTTTCACCTAAAAAAACCAAGATAAAACCCAACCAAAATATACTAAAAATAAGTAAAAAGGAGTTCATATAAACAAGATCAAAAGAACACCATAACAGTTTGTGATCTTAGACTCATTGATCAAGAGAGACTATTGGAGGGAGGGAGAGAGAGAGAGGATAACACATATAAATTATTAAAAAAATCAACCATGATGTTAATACATGTGTGTGAATCTATGTCTAAAAAGATGAAAAAAAAATCAACACAAGACAGCAAAACTCACCCCACCAACTTTCTAGTCAGGGTCCACCAGCTCCTCAACTACCCCCTGGACACTAGATATGGGTTCCCCAGCTTTATGGTGTGTCTTGTTTGGATGTATTCTTACTTTACACCTCATCATATTGCCATTGTGGCTTTTTTTGAAGTAGGTAGTCTTCCCATCTCACCTAATAGTCGGTGGCAACTACTGATGAGTTAGTGCCACTAGAGCAGCCTATCATTCCTATCCATGACTCGAGATTTCTTCTAATATCTTTTTCTACTACCACATTTTCTTTTATGTCCAAAAACATTCCTTAATTATTTTCAGAAGTAAAACTACTTATTTCTACACCCGATTCTCCAAATGAGTTTTCCATAGAATAAAAAATTTCAATCATCCACCGAATATCACAAACTCTAATGATTTTTTTAATTACAATCTCCCCACCATAGAACTTATCATCCTTTATAAGTTGCACTATAATGATAATTATACCTCTTAATATGCATTGAACATCATCCAAAATGATTCCTCCACATTCCATCATCATTCAACATGTCATCACATCAATCCCATGATTACTCTATATTTCCCATCATTCTCTCATTGCATGACTCCAATCATGATATAATATGTTGATCCCAAATTTTGATGTTTCCCATAATTAATACTATGATCACTATGACCATTAAAATCAACATACCATGTTGTCTCCAACCATTTCCTCTTGAATTATCTATGTTCTCTGCAACATAAGATTCACTATTTGAAACAAGAACTTAAATTTGAACAGAATTCCCTATGATGAAAAATTCTATCATGCTTGATGAACATAAGATATGGGTTAAAATTCAATATAAAAATCTCTTTCTCTATTTTGAACCAAACCAAAAAGTATATACTATCCAACACTATCTAAAAACACTGACACTCTGAAGGCCTAGTCAAAATTTAAATACCTGTATTGTATTCAATATTATGCTCTTGATATTATAAAAACCCATCACATACAGGTTCATGTAGATACACCAAGAATTACATTTCAAACAATAATCCGATAAATGTACCAAGTATATAAAGCTAACACTCTAAAAACACTAATCATGATGCCTCAATACTCATAGCTATCTTTAAATTGATCCAACATCCTTAATGAATTCCAAACAACATCGATTGATTTTTAGTGGTGAGTTATCCAACCACTTACAATAGCCACAAGGTTCTTAACTATAAACCAACACATAAATGATTTGACTCCTTCTTGGTTCATATCAATTTTCCACTGATTCCAAATTCTATAATTGTTATATAAAAAGTTTTAAATATGAATCAAACACCAATTATTTGTCATAGAACCAAATACTATTATTCCCACATGAGAGTTCATTTGAAACCCGATTAGGTCAATTCTCCTTATCATAGGATTATCCTTATTTCATCCACAAAACACTTACATCATTCAATTTAGCCCCTGAATAGTTCATCACTGAACACAATGACTAATTATAACATTCTTTCATAAATGATTGTTATGAAATAACCAAGAACTACACACATGTGGATACCTATAATTTCATTAAAATCATTTTAATATCCATTCATTATGTTTATAACATTATCTAGTAGTCTAGGAATGGAATATAACACTAAAACTAGAAATGTCTCATCCAATCACACTATCCGCTACAAAAAACCATGACACCTCCATCAAAATACAAACATGGGTTGGATGTATAATCGTACCCCAACACAAACTCAATTTTCATCCATCCATGGAGACATCTCTGCACATAAAGAACTATGGGATGAAATTACCTTCATAAAGTTCACTAATACAAAAATTTGTAACACCAAGGGTGAAAATTAACTAAAAATGACTTTGAAATATCTTAATTACATTGTCTGTATTCATATGCAAAACTCTGAACATGATCAATGGTCCACTCATAACCCCTCATCCATTGGTTCAACTAAACCCACCAACAACAACATGAATGAACACTCACAAATCAAGGCTTTATCAACAAGAAATGATGGCACAACTCTTAATAAAGTAGAGTGATTTGTTTCAAATTAGTTATTCACCTCTGAACCTAAAATCACTTGTATTTTTGGTTGTCCATAAAATAAAGAACTAAAACCACTATATGCAAGTACTCTTAGAAATCCTCATTATAATTTTCAATTACATTCTTTGAAGATATATCATGAACCACCTATATCATTAGTGTTAGGTTGAGACATTGAGAATCTACCCATGCTTTATCTCTCCTATGAAGATATACCTGGGATATTTACTCGATATCGAATGATAGTTAAATTCTAAATGAACAAGCCAATCAACCCCCGGTCCCACCCTCGGTTCCCCAAGTATCATAGATCTATGAAACCAAAATATATATCATGTGTATTATAAATCAAGTTATTTTATACTCTATAGATGCAAGGAAACAAGAAATTACTTCCTCAAAGACTTATATGGGTCATTCATATGAACATGCAATTTTAATCAATGAAATTTACACCTCAGTGATTTAACATGGAAATCCATTCAAGAGGAATACCAACCCTAATTTTACTTTTACAAAGAATGATAAAATTTATCACTAGTAACTAAAGTGGAATGTATAAGTCCACATGGTCTTATTTGTAAAATTAAATAATGATTCACTATGGGTCACAACTCATGGAACATACTCTAAGAACATCTCTACTAGAATGGAATTATGGCATCACTCTTAGAAAACCCACAAAAGGCTATATATGTTAGGTTATTAAAAATAGGATTCCACTAAGTTATATTTGGATAAGTCAATAGAATCTATAAATGGAAGCATAACTAATTGTACCTATATAAAGTCCAAATACACTAGTTTTCCTACTAAGTCATCTAACACCTAAAAATGGCCTAACATGTTTCACTATATAATTTTTGTATAGAGGGACAACAACATCCCCACCAATTTATTCATATCTGTAATCATCATAGTTACCCAGAAGTATTATACCATAGTCTCAAATTACCTGCTATTAGAAGGAAACATGCATAGGTGTTTAGTGGAAATAATTTTATCAAGAACTCATTTTTTCTAACATAGTACAAGTTATTGATACAAAAAAATTCAATTCTCCATCATCAATAAAATCAAAAACTAGAATAATATATTTCATTTGAATCCTACGTGCTAAATATTATGCACGTAACACCACTATCTGATATAGAAAAGTGTAAAATCCTTATGAAATCTAAATCAAAAAATAAATTTGTACCACATTAGGTTAAAATATATGGACATAAATTCTCAAATCATGAACATTAATCTCATTCCCTAGAAATATAAAACACCCTTAAAAATATTTTTTTCCAAGAAATGGGATAAATTTCATCACATTTTTTGAAACACTCTTATGTATAATTTCTACCAAATCCCTGAAATAGTATAAAAAACAAGACTCTTATTCTCTAATAACATTTTATAGCATCCCATCTTGAATCACCTAATTTTAGCATAAATTCATCATGACCTCAGATAGGGCTCCCAATATACTAGAGTATATCAACATGAATTGATGGTCTATAGTGGAACCATGGAGAGACTATAACCTCAATAAATGTAAATATAACAATAAATAACCAAATATGTAAATAATACACATTCATAATAATGAAAAATAAAAACATACCAGGTTTTGAATGAATGTTTAAAAAAGGACTCAATTGTTACAACAGTAAATAAGACTCTAATAACCCACTATGATGATGATATAAAAGATTGAAAATAATACTAGTATAAAATACTCTATAAATCAATGCATCACATCATACTTATATCCAGACTCATAGTGAGATATCACACTCAACATTCAAACCCATTCCAATCTATTATGAACTCCAAATTTTACCAACTTAGTATCCACACCATATCACAGTTATTTTAATTTGAAATGTTATATAGGTATAGCTTAAATTCAATGGAATGTGTCACTTTAAATTTATAGTTAATTGAGAAAGAAATTCACTCTGTATCCCAGAAGAATCTGGTCTAAGCTTTGGATAGAGGGTAAAATTATGAGTATATACATGGTATCCTCAAGGCATTGAGTCTCAGGTCAAGCCCCAAGGAGAAAAAGTGAGAATGTACTCAGTATACCCATGTCATCAATTCTATGAAATTTATTCTATATCTATAAGGAATCTAGTTCTAGGTCATCCATAAGGGTGTTATGATCATATCTAAAATATGGGTCCATTATTTTATCTTAGGTTGTGTCCACTCCCCTATAAGGGGTTTTCATAACATGACAGTCCCCCTATCCACAATTCCAAAAATAAAACCTCAATAAGAAATATAACATATCACACAATAGGGTATAGAAATAATATAGATAGAACATATTATGCCATCATAAGTTATAATAGTTAAAAATACACCAATTTTATCAACAAATCTAAAATAGTCTATTATCATATCTACTCACACTCATAGAATCCATTGTTTTACTTATCTTGTATGTATATATTTATATAGGGGCACATGATCATACACATAAGGTAATAACTCATAAATAAACATTTTAAAACATCTAAAGTTTTTTTATAAATATCCATATGTAAATACTAAAAATTGATCAACATTGACATGGGTCACATGGGCCCCACACACACCCCCATGTGATCAAGAATCAATCATAGTCCCATGGGATTCTCATAAACACACAAGTTATTAATATCAGACATTATATTTTTAGATCTAAGTCTTATGTTGTATTAATACACACCTAAGGTTTTATTCCATCAACAACATTAATTTTTTATCATGCTTAGGCCATGAGTGACCAACATCAAGTTAGTGTACAACAGACTATTATGTACCTTCGTTGTTAGTCTAATTTCATTAGAAAATGTTTGTTTGATTATTTAATACATAAGGATCATTAATTAAATAATAATTATTAAATATATTATGTGTTTAAGGGTCATTCTCACAAGGTTTTGAACCTCGTACATCATGTCGATATGTATTGAATCATACCAAAGTTTAATGTTCATGGAATCACCTACTTTAAATGGAGTCAACTCCCATCCCAGAAAATATTAGTAGATTTTTATGATTATTACAGTCTAATTTAACCAACATTAACATCCATGGGTTTCTATCACACTCCCAACATTCCAAATTAATTAATTATACTAAAATGGAATATTTTTAAATTTTTCTTGGGAGACTCAAATTATTGGAGAAAAGAATTATTTCTAAATGATTTATTAGATATAATTTCTTACCTAGATCCTGGTATAAACATCCATGAAAGGCTAATAATATACTCACAACATCATTTGGTGTAAAACCATATCAGGTGGTAAAAAGGTAAATGATAATTTAATGCATTTATATTGTATACTTTTGAGGAAAACCAACCAAGTGGCATACCATTGTTAAAATTTCATCTAATTTAGTTCTAGAAACTCTTGGAACACTCTCGATTATATAATGAGAAAAATACCCAAATAAATTCTATGATATTTTATCCAATTTATCTCAATTTTACAAAATAAAAAATATTAGATAGAATCATACATACCATCCACAAAATACCTTCAAATGACATGTGTCTATAATTAAGAGATATATACTATCCATCAAAGTCCAAATCTTCATTTTTCTCGAACAATTCCACCAAGATCTAATGGCATTGTTATCCAATTATTTAATCAAAATATACCCTAATATCAATTGAAAACAATATGATATAATTATATAGGATACAAGGATAATTAAGACATAAATATATCATAAGGTAAGAAAATACAACTGGTTCATCCATAGCTGATAGAACATTTGTCTTCAACCATAGATTAAATAAAAAGGACATCATTAAAAAAGAATGAAGGATCTTAACTAGATTCACAAATAGAAAGAATTATAATCTATCATAGATCAAATAATAAATTTTTAGGGAGGTAAGGATAAGAAAACATCCATATTATTCTCAAAATAAATTACTACAGGTTAAAACCCAAAGATTCCTTGATGGTTAAAATTAATGAAATTTCCTCCACTTAATACCACCAGGATCACCAATTATATGGATCGAAGGGTTCCAATGAATAGTAGGTTCCACATGGACCACCTAGTGTAGTATTAATAGTTTTAAATTTGTTATTCTAGGTAGTGAGAACATTGTATGCCTCACCTATGAGTTGGTGTAGGCTTAATAGCTATTCAATGATTCCTGCAGGGTAGCAAGGCATCTGTCCACCCCATTAGGGATTTGGTGCTACTACAGTTTCCCGATTTTCTTATCCAAAAATTCAAAAATATTTTTAGATATATATCACCTATCAGGAATACATTAATTCCATAAAATATTCCTTAAGGGTGATTAGATGTGAAGCATCTTGGTTCAATACCCGGTTCTTCAAATAATTCATTCATGAGGAAAAATGCTCAATCTTCTGTAAAATTCCACAAATCCATAATGACATTGGTCACTCCAAGGTGGAAGTTATTCATTTTTTTTTGAGTGGAAACCCATTGAATAATGTATTGAATATTTTAATTGTTCACTATATAAAGTGATTCCCTACTCTCTATAGATCCAGGTTTCCTCCATTAAAGGTCTAATAAAATGGAATGTTCTAAAATTAGGTAATGTGAACTACATTACCAGAGATTAGTCATTATTAGCTATATATGATTTGATATCTTTATGTTTTAGTAATTTATATTGTATTTTACTACTTTCATAACAAACAACCAAATTTTACCCAATGAAGAATTTTCATTCCTTCATTCTATATATAAAACAAATTTCCCAAATTGGACATCTAATTATATATATATATATATATGTATTATTATATAGGGAATTTATATTTTATAAAAATGATGTGTTGAGTTAAAAATTATTTTATTAATATAAATATTCAAATATTAAGAGCAATTAACCCCAAGATATATAAACACTGATCACACCCAAAAATATTGTCTAATGTTAATGTGTGGAATGGTGTAAAATTAATGGGGTGGTTCTACCAGTAATGGTATATTAGTGATTTCTAATATCTTGAACATATCATGAAAACAATTTTGATCTAACATCAATTGTTGATGTCCTTATTATGTCTCATCTAAGTAAAATCATAGTGATGAGATGCCCTTCATAATATTCCAATAATGAGATTCATAATATATGTTGTTACCATTCAATGTGATGGGTTTTCCCATCATTAATGGTTCACTCAAATCATTACCCTAATTATATATTAATGTAAATTGTATTTTTATAAAGGATATATCACATATTCTAAAAATTCTCAACAATCACAATGTGTCCGTATATATTCTTAACCTATGTAAAGACCTAGAAATTCCATGGAATTTTTTTAAAAAAAATACATGGGATTTTTACGAGTCCGCGAAAAATCTATGATTCTTGATTCCAATGCCCGGTGTGCCCAGAATCAAATTCTGAAGTTTTTTTCGGGTACATTCAGTAAACTTGTTAGCAGGATTTTATAACTTTTGAACTGGTGGTCGAAATTGAAATATGAGGGCACTGTTGAACTCGCAGTGCCGGTATTCACTTAAGGAGACTTTCACCTCGACGACAGTTAGTTGAGAATGAAAGTTAGTTTTTAGAGTTTTTTTTAGAATTAAATAAAAATAATGTGTTAGCATTATTTTTATTTGTGGTGGTTAAAACCTCCAAGAGGAGTTTAGGGGTGGGGCCACCACACCATAACCTCCCATGAAAGGTTATGGTGGTGGGGCCCACCTGAGGTTTAAACACCTCTTGTCAATTAATGAGGTGGGGACCACCCGAAGATAAAACCATTAAACTCCCTAATTATAAATCCACCACCCATGAAACTCTTGAACTACCTTAATTAAATTGTGCCTACACACAAGAATTAATTAAGTGGATCCCCCCTTAATTAATTCCCTTTTAAATGCATGCCAACCATTAAAATAATATATAATCTATTATTTCATTTGAGGGTTGGCATCTTACTTTTTGTTGTGAGAATTAAAGAGAGGAGGAGCTCTTAGAGAACTTCATATTCCAACGAAGAACACCCCTCTCCACCGAAGAACGATGAACACCTTCTTCCTTCATCAACCAGAACAAAGCTGGGAGCACCGTCCTTGAAGAACGTCGATGACTCCATTCTCGGCTTCTTCATTTCCGATGTCAACGAATCGACGTCTACCCTTTCCTCGACATCGTCAACGAATAAAGAACCTTAGGTAGGATATTTGAGTTGATTTTATTCCCATTATATGTCGTTCAATTTAAGGAATGTGAATTACCAATTGATATAACCATTATAAAGAGGGATCGCACTGCACAAACATGGCCCGACCCTCCCCCTTCATTCTACCTCGCTTGTTGACGACGGTGGTGGCGCAATGGTGCTGCCAGAAAAGTGGACTGTGGCAGAGAAACAGAGGCCGGCGACGGGCTGGCCATGAAGAAACCAACAGCGCAAGGCCGTCGGGTCACCAAAAGGGTGCGGCACTATCGCGCCATGCGAATGAAAGTTAGGTCGCGGAAGAAGGGCAACGCGCCGTTGTGCCGCACGGAGGAGAACGGGGTCACGACCATACCAGGATGTGGTGGAAGGGTGTGACACCGGCATGCTGCGGGGTGGAGGTGAGCCTCATCCAGGGCGTGTCGTGGCGGAAGAGCAGGGGTGGCCAGTGTCGGGTCGGCCGCTGGCGGTGCGGAACCAGTTGTCTGCTCGGTCAGCCGGACAAGGTGGGACACTCTTGGGTCACGTGGGCTTCTGAACCGGTACTTAGTGCCAGTTCTGTTCGATAGGCAGGGGGCATGGCACCCCCCTCCCTACACAAGGCTAGCCGGGCCAAGCGGGCTACCAGCCGAGCCACGCGGGCCGCCCCCTCGGGCCAGGCCATCCCCTTGGGTCGGGCCGCCCACTCGGGCCCGACCACCCCCTTAGGCCGGGATGCCCCCTCCTACCGAGTCGGGCCCTGGATCAGACCCGGTTCGGGCCGGGTCAGTCCGACTGGGTCGGACCGGATCCGGGCCCGCTACTGCCGTTTTACACCTTTTCACCCATAACATGGGATATGGGTGTCAAATCGATGAACCATCTACAGAGACATAAATATTAGATTGTGATGGCTCTTTTGGAATACCTCACTTGAGTTTTGGACGTAGTTGGGGTACGATCGGGTTGTTCGAAACTCAAATCCAACCGGGTCCCTGGAATAGAAATTTCAATAACTCACAGACCGGGATTTCGATTGACGCACCATCTATTGCGTTGAGACCCCTATGATGAGTCGGAACTTTGAAATAATTCTATTTGGGACTTAGTAACAGTTGGAGTATCGACCAGTAGCACGTGGAGAGGATCCTCTTAGAGAAGAGTAGGCAGACTACAGAGACGTAGTAGTAGGCTGATACCTGACGATTGCTGACCTTTCGACTCAGAGTGTTTCGACTATCCCAGTGGGAAGCACCTCTGTGTGACGCAGCAAACCCACAGTGGGGAGTGCCTCTGTGTGATGAGGCAGACCCACAGTACTCGACAGGAGCAGTACCTCAGTAGGCTATGAGGGGGAGCGCCTCTGTGTAACGCAGTTGACCCACGATGCTCGACAGGAGGAGTACCACAACAATCCAAGATAGTGGGAAGCGCCTCTGTGTGACACGGCTGGCCCACAGTACTCTATAGAGGAAGAGTACACTAGAAGTCTAGGTTTCGATAGTTTGACATGGTGTGTTTTATATTACCACCCTTGAATAAAATCTTGGTTTCGAGTTGAGTCAATGAATTTTGTGTTTTTCTCATGATTGAGATGGGTTATTAGATAACATAGGTATATGTATGGGCATATACCAAATTAATGGTTATCCGTTGAATCCATACATTGTGGTTTATCCTTGTTGGATTTTGAGAGTCCTTGGGGGTCTCAGGGTCCCTATTGAGTGTCCTTATACTCACCCCTGCACGGGCTATGCCCGCACATCGTTGTGTTGGTTGTAGATGACGGATAGCGCTGACTGAGGCCGAGAGTAGCAGGACTGGACGGTGCCCAAAGGTGGACCACTCGGCGTGATGGTGCATGGAGCGAACGGACGGACGTGAAGTGCAGAGGAGGCCATATTTACCTACTCTTCAGGTGGGAACCCCGGAGGATGACCCATTAGCCATTTTACTTTTCTTTAGTTGTACTTGCTTTCAGTTGTACATGTACTTTACTGTTGGGCTTGTATTTTCGACCCCCTTTTACTTTCTAGAACTTCTTCTGTATACAGTTTTGCATAGTGTTTTGCTTCCAGTTTTGTACTCTGATTGTGCGTGTTTTCGTTTTATAAATGAAATGCCTTCCCACCTTTGGGATTTACGTTTTTAGTGCTATTCGCCAACCCCTGGCCTAAGAAAGGTGGGTTTGGGGTAGTCACAACACGGGTCCTGAGGACGGGTTGTGAAAAATTTTTATTAGAGGAGTTGGTTCTATGAAGAATTTAGGACTCTTATATTTCTATTCTATGAATCAATAGTGTTAAGGGTACTAAGTGTGGTTTTTAGTTCAAGTAGTCCAGTGTTAGTGCGGGCGGCCGACGTATCCATACACTAGGAACCTAACTTTTGATTTCCGAATTAGTGCACGAAAACACTGATTGTGTGTGTGTTTTAAAAAGTTTTTATTAAAGTTATCTCAACCAGGTCAACACACTAGGTATAAAATTTTGACCGTGTCGCATCTATTTCTTTCAAGATGCCTCCCCGTAGAGCCCTAAGAGTCATATGCTCTGACAGCCCACCGAGCGACGAGGCCTCGTTGTATGGCCCTTTACCAGTAGAGGCACCAGCGGTACCACTTCCCGTTGGGCCACCGATTCCACTAGCCCCAGCAGCATATGATGCACATCGATTGAACGTGTTTCATGAGTTCCAGCGCCATAGGCCACCTAGGTTATGGGGAGAGACGGATCCACAAGTGGATGAGGATTGGCTGGAGGTTGTTTTGTGAGCCTTCAAGCTAGTAGGGACACCAACAAACCTCATGGTGATCCTTTCTGCGAGTCTCCTTCAGGCAGTAGCATGCAGATGGTGGAGCCTGATGCTCCAGATGCACGACGAGGCGACACTACTCTAGATAGACTTCGAGAGCCTGTTCCGAGTGGAGTTTGTTCCAGTGACTCTACGAGTGGTACGTATACAAAATCTACTTCATCTTCAGCAGGGAAGCATGATAGTATCATAGTACTTAGTGAGGTTCACCGACCTCTCATGCTACTCAACTGATATGGTACGGGACCCATTCTTCAAGGCCTGAACCATTGATCAGGGGATCAAGAGAGAGATCAGGGCATCGATGATCTCCCTCAGCATTCCGACGTTGGAGGGGGTGTTAGAGAGAGATCTCCTAGTGGATAGTATCCTTGTTGAGCAGTCACCAACAGTGATACCCACTAAAATTCGACATACAATGGAGTCTTCTACAGCTGGCAGTAGATAGATGATGCATAGGTCCAAGAGGACCAGACCAATGGGTGGACGACCGCAGGACTCAGGATCTATTGTGCGAGGCACCCAGGGCAGTGACAAATATGCCAGGAGCAGACAGTGTTACTCATGCGGTGGGCAGGGTCCCATGGATTGTGACTACCCGACCATCTGTTCAGATGATCAGCAGATAGTTGAGGGACCTCATAGGAAAAGGAAGAGGTTCGATCAAGGTGGTCTGTAGGAAGCAAGAAGATGTGGTAGAGGAGCTGGTCATGCAACTGGCGGTGGAAAACATTACGAGGTGCTACCACCACCACCACCAGGGGGTCCACCCCGACCGCAGGAAGCAGGTGTACATGAGAGAGCTCAGCTTTAGGCAGCTGAGGTATATGACCATGGTGCTCCGGAGATGATTCAAGGTATGATATGTTTCTACTCCACCTTATCTGTAGTTCTTATATACATGGGTGCTAGTCACTCTTTCATTGCCACTTCCCTCATTCGGAGATCAGAGATTCCGACAGAGTCGTTGGCTCAATCCTTACGGATAGAGACTTTTACGGGAGAAGACTCGATGATTACGCATTAGTGCCAGTAGTGTGAGATTACTCTAGGAGGTTAGAGCTTCGGCTAGGATATCCTCATATTAGCGTCGAGGCCTTACGACGTCATCTTGGGAATGGACTGGTTATTTACAGTTCATGCTCAGATTGACTGTATTAGGCAAAAAGTGAGGTGTATCCATATGGATGGGACCAGTTTCACCATCACCGATGAGAAGGGAACCTTTGCAGCACAGTACGGACTCACTCAGAGGAGGGTGTATCCGATCACTGACCAGTTAGCTTGCCTTACCCTCGGAGCAGTTGATGTGGAGAGTCTGACTTATCCTATAGTGGTGGACCAGTGTGCGGATGTTTTCCCTAACGATGTTCCAGGACTACCTCCTCGTAGAGAGGTGGAATTCTATATTGACCTGTACCATAGGATGACACCGAATTCTACTCCAGCATATTAGATGGATCCCACTGAGCTTCGTGAGCTGCGGGTATAACTGGAGGACTTGTAGGGAAAGTGATTCATTCGGCCCAGTGTTTCTCCCTGGGCAGCCCCAATTCTGTTCACCAAGAAGGAGGATGGAAGCTTGAGGCTATGTGTCGACTACCGTCACCTGAACCAGGTGACTATGAAGAACAAGTACCCACTCCCAAGGATTAACGACCTCTTTGATCAGCTCAAAGGAGCATGATGGTTCTCGAAGATAGACCTCAGATCAGGCTATCACTAGCTCAGAGTTCGAGATGAGGATGTGCAGAAGACAGAATTTAGGTGTCATTACTACCACTATGAGTTCTAGTTATGCCCTTTGGCGTAACCAACGCTCTAGCAGTGTTTATGAGTCTGATGAACAGGATCTTCCAGCCTTACCTCGATCGCTTTGTCGTGGTCTTCATAGACGACATTCTGATCTACTCGACTACTGAGGAGAAGCATGCCTACCATCTGTAGGTAATACTTGACACACTCAGAGAGAACCAGCTTTATGGTAAGCTCTCGAAGTGCCAGTTTTAGATTCAAGAGGTTCAATTCATGGGACTTGTCATCTCGGACGCTAGAGTTGCAGTAGATCCAGCAAATATTGAGGTGGTACTTTCTTGGGAGCCACCCAGGAGTGTGATGGAGGTATGGAGTTTCCTAGTATTGGCTGGATACTACCAGAGATTTGTTCCAGACTTCTCCAGAGTTGCATCACCACTTTCATCCTTGATAAAAAAGGGGCAACCCTTCGTGTGGTCGGAGAGATGCCAGAAGGGCTTTCAGGAGCTGAGGCAGAGATTGACTAGTGACCCCATCCTGAGGCTTCCTGTAACACCCTGAGATTTTATGAGAAATATTTTGTTATGTCTTATTTTATACGCAACACCAAGAGAATCTTTCACTACACACAACATCGGCTTGTCTTGTGTTACACGTAAGAGCGACCTTCCTCGATAGCTTGCATTGCACACAATGTCGAGTTTCACTAAACAGTGATATATTATTATAATATTATGAACTATCCATTATGAATATTTTTAACTAAATATTGAATTAAATAACATTATAATTCATCTTACATATTTTCAAGAATGAGGTATGAAATCAAAATCAATTTTTCGGATAAAAGAACTATTTTTTTTCAAAAAATGCAGTTCTACTACCTTTTGATGGCGCACCCTTTATAAATATTATTTTTGACAAGTTTATAAGTTCAATTTTTCAAAATAAATTTCTTCTTTTGAATAATTATATAAAAATTTACATAGGATAAATTTTTGGTATTTTTCTGATAAGTTTCTTATTTTGATGAATAGTAAAAATACGCTAAATTTTAATTAAAAACAAATTTTTCATCAAGATAATTTATATGGTTAAATTATAATATTTAATGGTTTTAAAGTATAAAAATAATATATTTTTACCATTTAATATAATTTATGTCATTACCATTAATTTTAAATTAAATTCATAGGTAAAAACATTTCAATCTTTGGCAATGTTTTAACTTTTAAAACTCGTTTTCTTAACAACAGGATAAATTTTAATTTAATTACACCAAATTATGTGTTTTGAATTTTGAAAAATGGATTCCATATTTGGATTCAGTGGGTCCAAATTATGTTAATAGGTTACTTTTATTTTTTTGATATTATGAATAGTAACTATGGTAATTTTGTTTACTATAGTTAAATGTAAATCAGGTAATTAAGGGTAAACCTAAGATTATAAAATTACCCTAACACATGCCAAAATTCTATTTGATGAATAAAAGATGACCCATATCACCTAAGGGTCAGAATATATTTGTTTCATGTACTTGTGACCATGAAAATAAAATAATTATTATTAAAACCAAAAAAAGTGACAACATGTCACTCTCTTATATATTATAAGTGTAATAATTTTAGTTTAGTGATAAACATAATAAAACATCAAATATAAATATTTTCCAGAAATATAATAAAATTATATACATAATTAGAATTTATTTGAAATTTTTAGGGATAAAATAATTATCATTAATGATGACAGAATAGTGATGTAGAAATTATTTTATTGATTGAAATATCAAATAAATTATTTTAAAAATATTAAAATAAATATTATATGAACTAATCAATGTGCTCCATTAATTTTAAAGATAAATATGACATGTTAGTAATCTATTAAATATTTTTTTCGAACATATCTTCTGTGTGTATTTTATTTAAATTCAAATAAATGAATAGTGTCAAAATTGACACTATTGTTATTTTATAAAAATAACATATTATTAAATGGTTTAAAAATCACAAAAATATTCAAAAATTATAAATTGAATTTTATATGGTCGAAAATTTTATAATTTATCCTATTATGTAAAATTCAAAACACATAAGTAATTATTTATAACAATTTAAAATTTAGAATATTATTACCACAAATAAATTTAAATTGATTAAATAAGGATAAATCAAGTTGATAAGGTTTAAACTAAATTCCCAACATGTATAAATTTTATTTTCTGATTATATTACAACCCTATATCATCTCATCTTCATATTTAAGTCATTTTTGGAGGTATTTAAGCAGGGATTGAATTTATTATAAATTAATATTTATTATGTTTCAAAAGGTTCCCCTCTCCTCCCTTATAAAAAGGCACCTCATACCTCTCCTCCTCACACCATTTTGAGCCTTCAAGCTTGGCCATACCATGCCAATTTCTCTTCTACACTTCCCTAGAAACATACTAGAGGTCTTGGTTTTCTTCAAATACCAACTTTAGTGCCCTAAGAGGAGGTTAATAAGAGGCACGTCGAAGAAGAGGTAATATCCTTTACCGATTCTTTCAAACTTATTTATTATTCTACTTCATCTATATGAGTTGTTTCATTATATAGTAATAACTCTAGTATCAATTTTATACTAATATGTTATTATGAATATGAAACAACCATGTTCTATCTTCTATCCATCCTATGAAAAAAAATGAAATCACCACGCGTGCATACGTACGGTTTATCGTCTCCACGCCGTGGTGTAATCTTTTATTTCATCACTAACATACTTGGATGGGTATATTATGGAAGAAATAACTATATATTATTATTGTAAAGTAATATTGATTCTGAAATATTATACACCATACACTTCAATACAATTCCACAATCATGGGAATGATTCATTGCTCGTGCGTACGTACGGCCTACCATCTCCACGATGTGATGCGACTCGTTCTACATGATCTTCATTGACTAAGGATTATATAAATGATGAATTTAATGAATAAATATTATATATATTTTACTAATTCCTTTCTGTAAATGATGTATCTAGAACCTAAAAAGAGGAATAAGAATTTATTCGACAAAACATGCATAAGAACATAAAGCAATGAACACCCGAATAACAAGTAGAAATGAAATATTACTAATAAGAAGATAATAATATGACCATATATTATATCATAACAATTAATATGATTCTAAAATAAGCCAATGAAATTATTTAAATCATTATACATGAGGTTTGGATACGTGCAAATCATATCGAATCTAAGGTAAGGGAAAATCTCGTAATCTCAATTTTTATCCGAG
The DNA here is from genome assembly GCA_963277665.1 of Viscum album. Lineage (NCBI taxonomy): Eukaryota > Viridiplantae > Streptophyta > Magnoliopsida > Santalales > Viscaceae > Viscum > Viscum album. The sequence goes on from OY728132.1 coordinate 544,495,363, forward strand.
ATTGTTTATACTTAGGTATTTACTGGGGCATATTTATCATCTACATACATGCTTCCTTAATATGTAATATTATTTATATCCCCCTAAAAATTTTTAAATCCAATTTTAACTATTTTTGAGTTTTTATTAAAAGATATGAAAGGAATATTTTGTCATTTTCAGTACGAGATACTTTTTGACTTTTCTGTCCAAAGTACGAGAAGAATGTTTTTTTAACTTATACGGCATGAGATGATTTTTACACTTTCAAATGGAATTAATTACATGAATCTTCCTTTATAATTTTTCATGTTTATTTTTAATTAACTTCTTTTCTTTTAAGATTACATGGCATTTTGAGTAAAGAAGATGATTTTCATGAAGAAAGGATATTTTCATCAAGAATTGATTTCAATTGTTTTATCAAAATTATTTTCCATCTTAGATAATATAAGGTTATGTTTCTATCCCGATTATTACATTGATTTTATTATTTTATAATGGAATTATTTTTATGAAGTTCTTTTATCTTATATGGATTTATGTTATGGTGGCATGATGTTTAAGAATCCCATTTTTATTACATGTGTTATGCTATGATGTATGATTTATGATTTTGTGGAACACATAAGAATGGTTTCATTATGAGATGGGTGGGACCTAGATCTCCCTCCAATGCATTGGGTAAATATTTATATCTCATGAGATAGACATGGCTGTAATGGAAAGTTAATCTGGTTCAGTGATACAGGACTGGAACCAGGAGTGATATCAGTTCAAAAATGGACTTTGTCCGCTATGATGTCTTAACAATGAGTCATGACTAATTTGAAATGATTTTCTATGATTATGTGTGTATGCCACAAAGTTTCATGTTTTATGTTATGATTATTGTGATTACATTTCACCACTATGATTTATCTAATGTCATGATATTATGATCTCTTTTTCCGGAAAAGATTTTCAAAATGTTATGTTCTTATGAATATGATATGACTGATATTTCCTTTATTTTCCCTTAATGAGAATTTGAGACCACCCTTTGTATGTTTTCTTTTCCCCAAGTCAGGAAGACGGGTATTAAGTAGGATATGCCAAAAAGGGACTCTAGATATGATGAAATAAGCGGGAGATAATATAGATGATTTATGAACGAGTTGTTTATGTTTCCCAGTTTTTAAAGACACTATAACTATATGGTCCTATCATGGTTTTGTAATATGTTGTAATAATTATGCTTCAATTTTGAAGTGATAATAATTTATGTAAAGTATGGGTCATTATAGTTGGTATCAGAGGAAAGGTATAGTCAACCTTTGGAAACTATGATGTGAAAGCCTTAGTAAGAACCATAAGGATATGTCTAAGAATAGAACACAATATTAGTGTATTATAAATGGCCATGAATAACATATGATAAGACCTAAAGTGTGAAATTTTATTCTTTATTATGTTGTTTTCCTGTTATGATTAGTGTTTCTCACACTATGATTCTTGGTTTTAGTCAATGGATGGAACCCGAAAGAACCGTGCTAATGTGGAATGTGACAGACAATGCAATGATTGTCCCCCTGAGCAACCAAACATGATGGGAGATGAAATTAAAAATCTTGTAGCCATGCTCACACAACTTTCTCAAGCAATGAATCATGCAGGACCTCCAAATGAGCAATAGAAGGAGAAATATTCTATTGAATCCTTCATGAGGTAGCGTCCACCTTCATTCAGTGGGTCTTATGATCCATTAGTGGCTAAACAATGGATTAGTACCACTGAAAAGATATTTTTAGTTCTACAATTTTTTGAACATGATAAAGTCATCTTATAAGTATATCGTATAGAAGGTGAAGCTAATCAATGGTGGAATCTTATCAAGAATATAAGGCAAAGAGATGAAATTGAGTCCATGGAATGGGATGAGTTCAAGAACTTATTTTTCAATAAGTACTTACCTCGTATACTTAGAACAAAGATGGAGAAGGAGTTTCTTGAACTACAGAAAATGGATGATGAATCTGTTGGTACATACGAAAAATTTTTTACAAGGCTTACAAGGTATGCTTCTGGGATTATTATCCAACCTAAGAGTAAGATCGATCAATTATTTAGTGGCTTAAATCCAAGTCTTCGAAGGGAATTAGACATAAGGGATTTCAATATCTACAAGGAAATTGTTCGATGTGCCCTCAAGGTTGATATGGAGATTGGAGTAACCCATCAGTCATATGGGTTTGATAAGAAGAGGAAAATGTAATTCAAAGGAAAATCTAAAGACCACACTGAAAAGAAGATGAGTTTTCTGTTATGATCAAAGTGTGGAAAGAAACATTGAGGGAATTGTCTTAAAGGGACAAGTAAATGTTTCTAATATGGAAAAGAAGTTCATAGGGCATTTGAATGCCATAGTGATGGGAAAAAGATGTCTAGTGATGCGAAAAAAGAAAAGGCTACATAGAATGCACCTCCTACACTTCAATGTTACAAGTTCAAGGAAATGGGGCATTATGCTAATCAATTCCCTAATCCAAGGGTTGATGATGACTATCAACTTCAATAAACTCTTAAGTCCAAAGACAAAGGAAAGTCACTTGCAATTTCTATCGGCGATGTTGAGTATGATAATGAAGCGGTGAAAGGTAAACTTACCATCCACTCTAAAGTAGAAAATGATTTATTTGATTCTGGATCCTTCCACTCTTTTATTTCTGAAGATTTTTCTAAGGTTATCGTTGTACTACCTCAAAAATTAGCTGTTGAGTTAGCTGTTACAACTTCTAATGGCACAACTGTCGCATCAAAAGTTTACAATTCTTTTCCAATTGAAGTTTGTGGGAAAGTGGTTCCTGTAAATCTTGTGATCCTTCTTATAGTGGAATTTTAAGTGATTCTTGGCATGGATTGGATTTACTTATATGGATATCATGTCAATTTCCAAAGAAGGGAAGTCCAATTTCATATTACTGATCAATCTTTGATCATCTATCGATGCAAGGATGAATATAACCTTCCAGTGGAAATTTCTTCCATCTTATGGGACTTGATTCCAATAAATGACGGTTATTTATCTCAAATGGTTTGAGAGAACTCACAATTAAGAATATTCCCATTATATGGGAGTTTTATGATGTTTTTATATAGGAATTTCTAGGTCTTGCACCAAGTCAGGAAGTTGAGTTTTCAATAGAACTCATACTGGGTGTTATGCCCATTTTAAATACACCTTATAGAATGGACCCAATTGAGTTGCAGGAATTGAAGAAGAAACTACAAGAGAATCTTGATAAGGGATTCATACTCCCTAGTGCATCACCTTGTGGAGCACCTTTTATTTTTGTTAAGAAGAAAGATTGATCAATGAGACTCTGCATTGATTATCGAGAACATTACAAGATCACTATCAAGAACAAATATCCTCTCCCACACATTGATGACTTATTTGAACAACTACATTGAGGTCAATACTTTTCCAAGATTGATCTTCGTTCAGGGTATCATCGATTAGGAGTCAAACGGGAGGATATACCAAATAAAACTTTCCATACAAGGTATAGACACTATGAATTTATAGTGATGCCTTTTGGTCTTACTAATTCCCATGTTATCTTCATGGATCTAATGAATAGAGTCTTTAGAGACTATTTTGATCAGTTTTTTGTAATATTTATAGAATATATTCTTGTCTATTCAAAGAGAAAGGAATAACATGAATATCACTTGAGAATTGTGTTGAAGACTCTGAGAAATGAGAAGCTTTATGCAAAATTTACCAAGAGTAAATTTTAGCTTCAAAAAGTTTCATTTTTGGGTCACGTAATCTCAAAAGATGGGATATCTATGGATCCAGAAAAAACAGAGGCTATCAAAAGATGGTCAAGACCAACAACAGTAACGGAGATCTAAAATTTTCTTGGTTTGGATGGATTTTACCGATGTTTTGTGAATGATTTTTCACGATTATCTAATCCACTCCCTAGGTTGACTCGAAAAGGAGTGATGGATGGAGGAGTGTGAAGATAATTTCAAGGAGTTAAAAAGAAGGTTTTCTAGTGAACCTGTTCTCACACTACCTTATAGTGGATAATGGTTTGTGATCTACAGTGATGCATCCAATAAGGGATTGGGGTGTGTTCTCATGGAAAATGATATGGTGATAGCTTATGCCTCACGATAGTTGAAAATCCATGAGAAAAATTACCCAACTCATGATTTGGAGTTAGATGTTGTAATCTTTGCATTAAAGATTTGGAGGCATTATCTTTATGGTGAAAGGTGTGATATTTATACTGATCAAAAATGTTTAAAGTATATTTTCACACAAAACAAGCTGAAAATGTTCCAAAGTAGATGGTTGGAGCTGATTAAGAATTACGACTTCTAAATTCATTATCACCCTGGGAAAGAAAACAAGGTGGCAGATGCATTAAGTCGACAAGACCATGCTAGCTTATCCATGATGAGGATCACAAAAGATCCAATATTTATGGATTTACAAAGGATGGATCTTGGAATTATAATGGAAGGGGAAAATATTATCTTTCTCAAATGAATGTTTAACCATCTATACATGTGAAGATTAAAGAGGCACATAAAGAAGATGTAGAGTTACAAAAGAAGGTGAGAAATGTTCCTAAATTCCACATTGATTGTGATGAAATAATAAGGCTCGGGAATCGGGTTTGGGTTCCTCCCATCCTAGAATTAAAGAAGGAAATATTGGATGAGGCTCATAGTTCTTCATTCTCTATTCACCCTGGAAGCATGAAGATGTATAGGGACCTGAAAGAGTACTTCTGGTGGGATGGAATGAAAAGAGATGTTGCTGAATATGTCTATCGATGCATGGGTTTTCAGCAAGTTAATGATAAGAGACAGAAGACTAAGGGGATGTTACAACCATTACCCATACCAGAATGGAAATGGGAAAACATCACTATAGACTTTGTCATCAGACTTACCAAGACATCCAAAACCAATAATGCTATATGGGTTATAGTTGATCATTTTACGAAGTGGGCACACTTCATTGCTATTACAGAGGATTTCTCTCTTGATCAGTTTTCCAAGATATATGTAAAGGAAGTGGTAAGATTGCATGGATTACCACTTTCCATTATATCTGATCAATATCTGAGGCTTACATCAAAGTTTTGACGAAGTCTTCAGCATGCTCTATATACATAGTAGAGTTTCAATACTGCTTATCATCCTCAGACAGACGGTCAGTCTGAGAGGAAAATTCAAACTTTATAAGACATGTTGAGAGCATTCTCTATGGATTTCAAAGGTGGTTGGGATCAAACCCTACCTTTGGTAGAATTTTCTTATAATAATAGCTTTCACTCCAGTATTCAGATGGATCCTTATAAAGCTCTCTATGGAAATAAATGTCGAACTCCAACTTGCTGGGATGAAGTTGGGGAATGAAAGCTGTTAGGACCAGATCTTGTTGATGAGATGGCAGAAAAGGTCCAATCTATTCAACAACACATATGAGAATCTCAGGGTCAACAAAAAAGTTATTATGATAACCTAATAAAAGACCTAGAGTTTGAAGTGGGTGATAAAATGTTCTTATGAATATCTCCTTGGAAAAGAGTAATGATATTTGGAAAGGGAAAGCTGAGCCCTAGGTATATAGGTCCTTTTGAAATACTGGATCATGTTGGGAAGGTAGCTTACCGATTTGCGCTTCCACCAAATCTCTCTCAAGTTCATGGTGTGTTCTATGTATCTCTCCTGAGAAAGTACATACCCGATCCTTCACATGTAGTAAGCTCGGAAGTTGTACCGCTGGAGCAAGATATTTCTTATGAAGAACAACCAATAGAGATTCTGGATCATAGTGAAAATGTTCTATGAGGCAAGACCACTCACTTGGTTAATGTTTTATGGAGGAACCACCAATTAGAATAATATACATGGTAACTTGGGGATATGATGAGGGAGAGTTATCCTCATCTGTTTGTTACGAAGTGACGAATTTCGAGGGCGAAATTCTTTTTAAGGGGGGTAGAATGTAACACCCTGAGATTTAATGAGAAATATTTTTTTTGTCTAAAATTATACGAAACACCAGGAGAATATTTCACTATACACAACACTGGCTTGGCTTGCGTTACACGCAAGAGCAACCTTCCTCGATAGCTTGTGTTGCATGCAATGCCGAGTTTCACTAAACAATGATATATTATTATAATATTATGAACTAGCCGTTATGAATAGTATTAACTTAATTTTTAATTTTATAACATTTTAATTCATCTTACATATTTTAAAAAATGAGGTATGAAAACAAAATCATTTTCTTGGATAAAAGAAGTATTTTTTTCAAAAAAAAATGCAGTTTTATCACCTTTTAATGGTGCACCCTTTCTAAATATAATTTTTGAAAATTTTATAAGTTCAATTTTAAAAAATAAACTATTTATTTTTAATCATGATATAAAAATTTACATTGGAAATTTTTTTGGTATTTTTCTAATAAGTTTCTTATTTTTATGAATAGTAAAAATATGCTAAATTTTAATTAAAAATAAATTTTTTCATCAAGATAATTTTTTTGGTTAAATTATAATATTGAATGGTTGTAAAGTATAAAAATAATATATTTTAACCATTTAATATTATGTATGTCATTACAATTAATTTTACCATAAATTCATAGGTAAAAACATTTCAATCTTTGGCAATGTTTTAACTTTTAAAACCTATTTTCTTAACAACAGGATAAATTTTAATTTAATTACTAAAACTTATGTGTATTGAATTTTAAAAAATGTATTCCATATTTGGATTCAGTGGGTCCAAATTATGTTAATAGGTTACTTTTATTTTTTTTATATTATGAATAGTAACTACGATAATTTTTATTTACTACAGTTAAAGGTAAATCCGGTAATTAAGGGTAAACCTAAGATTATAAAATTACCCCAACACATGAAAAAATTCTATTTGATGAATAAAAGTCGACCCATATCACCTAAGGGTCAGAATAGATTCATTTCATGGACTTTTGACCATGAAAATGAAATAATTATTATTAAAACCAAAGAAAGTGACAACATGTCACTCTCTTATATCTTATAAGTGTAATAATTTTAATTTAGTGATAAACATCATAAAACATAAAATATAAATATTCTAATGAAATATAATAACATTATATAAATCATGATAATTTATTTAGAATTTTTAGGGATAAAATAATTATCATTAATGATGACACAATAGTGATATAGAAATTATTGTATTGATTGAAATATCTGATAAATGGTTTTAAAAATATTCAAATAAATATTATATGAACTAATTAATGTGCTCCATTAATTTTATAGATAAATAAGACTTGTTAGGAATCTATTAAGTATTTTGTTTTGAACATATCTTTTGTGTGTATTTTATTTAAATTCAAATAAATGAATAGTGTCAAAATTGACACTATTATTATTTTAAAAAAATAACATATTATTAAATGGTTTAAAAATCAGAAAAATATTTAGAAAAATATAAATATAAATTTATATGACCGAAAATTTTATAATTTATCAAATTATGGACAATTCAAAACACGTAAGTAATTATTTAAACAATTTAAAATTTAAAATATTATTACCACAAATAAAATTAAATAGATTAAATAAAGATAAATCAAGTTGATAAGGTTTAAAATAAATTCCCAAAATGTCTAAATTTTATTGTATGAGGATATTAAAACCCTATCACATCTCATATTTGGATTTAAGTCATTTTTGGAGGTTTTGAAGTGGGTTTTAAATTTATTATAAATTAATATTTCTTATGTTTCCAAAGGTGCCCCTCTTTTCCCTTATAAAAAGGAACCGCCTCCCTCTCCTCCTCACACCATTTGGAGCCTTAAAACTCGGCCAAACCTTGACAATTTATCTTCTACACTTCCCTAGAATCATACTATAGGTCATGTTCTTCTTCAATGACCAACTTTAGTGCCCTAAGAGGAGGTTAAGAAGAGGCGTGTCGAAGAAGAGGTAATATCCTTTACCGATTCTATCAAACTTATTTCTTCTTCTTCTTCCTCTATATGAGTTGTTTCATTATTAAGTAATAAATCCAGTACCAATTTTATACTGATATGTTATTATTAATATGAAACAACCATGTTCTATCATCTATCCATCCTATGAAAAAAAATTAAATGACCATGCGTGCGTACGTATGGCTTACTATCTCCACCCTGTGGTGTAATCTTTTATTTCATCACTAACATACTTGGATGGATATATGATGGAAGAAATAACTATATATGATTATTGTAAAGTAATATTTATTCTTAAGTATTATACACCATACAATTCAATACAATTCCACAATCATGGGAATGATATCATCGCTCGTGCGTACGTACGGCCTACCGTCTCCACGATGTGATGTGACTCATTCTATATGATCTTAATTGAATAATGAATATATAAATGATGAATTTAATAAATAAATATGATATATATTTTACTAATACAATTCTGTAAATTATGTATCTAGAACCTAAAAATAGGAATAAGAATTTATTCGACAAAACATGCAAAAGAACATAAAGCAATCAACACCCGAATAACAAGTAGCAATGAAATATTACTAATAAGAAGATAAGAATATGACCATTTATTATATCATAAAAATTAATATGATTCTTAAATAAGTCATTGAAATTATTTAAATCATTATACAATAGTTTAGGATACATACAAAGCATATCAGATCTAAGGTAAGGGAAAATCTCGCAATCTCAATTTTTATCTGAGATTGTTTATACTTCTGCTTTTACTGGGGCATATTTATCATCCACATCCATGTTTCCTTAACATGTAATATTATTTATATCACCCAAAAAATTTTAAATCCAATTTTACCTATTATTGAGTTTTTAGTAAAAAATATGAAAGGAATCTTTTGTCGTTTTCAGTACGAGATACTTTTTGACTTTTTCGGCCAAATTATGAGAAAAATGTTTTTTACTTATATGGCATGAACGGATTTTTACACTTTCATGGAGAATTAATTCCATGAATCTTCCTTTAAAAGTTTTCATGTTTATTTTTAATTAACTTCTTTTATTTTTAGATTTCACGACATTTTGAGAAAAAAAGATGATTTTCAAGAAGAAAGGATATTTTCCTCAAGAATTCATTTCAAGTGTTTTATAAAAATTATTTTCTATCTAAGATAATATAAGGTTCTGTTTCTATCCCTATTATTATATTTATTTGATTATTTTATGATGGAATTTTTTTTATGAAGTCCTTTTATCTAATATGGATTTATGTTATGGTGGCACGATGTTTAAGAATCTCATTTTTATTACAAGCATTATGTTATGATGTATGATTTATGATTTTGTGGAACACATAAGAATGGATTCATTATGAGATGGGTGGGACCTATATCTCCTTCCAATTCATTGGGTAAAGATTTATATCTCATGAGATAGACATGGTTGGAACAACAAGTTAATCTGGTTCAGTAATATAGGAGTGGAAGGAGGAGTGATCTCAATTTAGAAATGGACTTTGTCCACTATGATAGTCTTTTCAATGAGTCTTGAATAATATGAAATGATTTTCTATGATTATGTGTGTATTACACAATGTTTCATGATTTATGTTATGATTATTTGGATTACATTTCTCTACTATGATTTATCCCATGTCATGATATTGTGATCTCTTTTGGAGGACAAGATTTTAAAAATGTTATGTTCTTATGAATATAATATGATTGATATTTCTTTTGTTTTCCCTTACTGAGAATTTGAGCTCACCCTTTGTATACTTTCTTTTCCCCAGGTCAAGAAGAAGGGTATTAAGTAGTATATGCCAAAAAGACACTCTAGATATGATGAAATAAGTGGGAGACAATGTAGATAATTTATGAACGAGTTGTTTATGTTTCCTAGATTCTAAAGACACAATACCTATACGGTCTTATCATGGTTTTGTTATATGTTGTAATAAGTATGCTTTATTTTTAATGTGATGAAAATGTATGTAAAGTATGGGTTTTTAGACTTCAAGAGGAAGGCCTAGGGTACGTAGTCTACTGCGACACATCAGGGACCAGACTCGGGTGTGTCCTGATGCAGGAGCGAGTTGTGATCACGTATGGTTCTCGGCAGCTGAGACAACACAAGCATAACTATGCTACCCATTATCTGGAGTTAGAAATAGTGGTCTTCTCCTTGAAGATGTGGAGGCACTATCTGATGGGAGATCATTTCACAATCTACTCTGATCACAATAGTCTCAGGTATATCTTATCCCAGAAGGACCTGAACCCGAGACAGCAGCGTTGGCTTGAGTTCCTCCAGGACTATGACTTTGAGATAGTCTATACTCCTGGGAAAGGGAATGTTGTTGCGGATGCACTCAGTAGGAGATCTAGAATACAAATTTTAGGAGAGGCAACCAAGCAGCTAGATGCTTTACCAATTTCTTTTTTGGATCGAGATGGATCAGCTTTCCTTCAGTCTCTTACAGTCACTCCTCTATTTCTTCAGCGAGACAGAAAGGAACAGCATGGAGACAGTGACTGTGAGACACGACGTGCTCAGATATCCATAGGGTAGGCACCTGATGGATTTTCTAAATGTGGGGAGCACATCATTCTCTTCAGAGGACATATTATGGTACCAGTAGCACTTCATGAAGAAGTGTTGAGGGAGTTCCACACTTCCCCACTAGCGGTACTTCTAGGAGTTGTGAAGATGTACCAAGACCTTTGATGATAGCACTGGTGACCAGGTATGAAGAAGGCAATAGCTGATTTTGTCTCACGATGCCTCACTTGTCAGCAAGTGAAGGTGTAGCACCAGTTATTAAGAGGCTTGGTACAACCCTTAGAGGTTATAGAGTGGAAGAGGGATGGGATATTCATTGAATTCATGATGGGTCTTCCACGTATATCAAGGAGTCATGATTCAATATGGGTGATCATTGAACGACTCACCAAGACAGCCCACTTCTTACCGATCAGAGAGCAGGGCTCAGTAGAGATCCTGGGATGCCTCTATGTTTAGAAGATTGTGCGTTTACATGGAGTATCTTCTTCTATTGTCTCCAACTGTGACACACGGTTTACTTCCCGGATATGGAAGGGGTTGCAGGAGGCTTTCGGGACACAACTTCACTTGAGCACCGCCTTCCATCCTCAGATAGATGGTTAGACTGAGTGAACCGTTCAGACCCTTGACGACATTCTCTGAGCTTGTGTCCTCAACTTTGGTCAGAGCTGAGAGGACCACTTACCATTGGTTGAGTTTTCCTACAACAAAATCTATCACTCCACCATCGGTATGGCACATTTTGAGGCCTTGTATGGTCGACCTTGCAGATCACCACTGTGCTGGACAGACCTAGGGGAGTCAGCACTAGTGGGACTAGAGATGGTATGGGCTACCATGGAAAAGTTGTAGATCATCCAGAAGCAGATGAGGACTGCATAAAGCAGGAAGAAGTCGTATGCTGACAGGAGACGAAGACCTCTGGAGTTCGAGGATGGAGACCACGTCTTTATACGGGTCTCACCTCGATGGGGTGTATGGAGATTTGGTTGAGGTAGCAAGTTATCTCCTTGATTCATCGGACCTTTCCAAGTCCTCAGTAGAGTAGGCAAGGTGGCTTACTGATTGCCTCTTCCACCTTAGTTTCATCGGGTGCACGATGTCTTCCACATATCTCAGTTGAGGGGATACTTGCACGACCCTTCCCACATCATCGACCATGGAGATCTAGACATCGATGATGGCGAAACTTTCATGAAGGTTCCAGTGGATATTAAGGATCGATAGAAGCAAGTTCTAATTGGATGTTCGATACCTCTATTCCATGTTTTTTGGCATCACGGGAACCTCCAGGAGAGCACATGGGATCAGGAGGCTCAGATGCGTGCTCAATACCCCTATTTGTTCCCTTAGTTCGAGTTGTAGCTTACGGGGACGTAAATACCTGAGGTGGGGAGAATTTAAAGACCCGTAAATTCTGTGGATTTTTTTTAAATACATGGGATTTATACGAGTCCGCAAAAAATTTACAGTGCTTGATTCCTAGGCCCGGTGTGCCCGGAATCAAATTATAAAGTTTTGTTAAGGCACGTTCAGTAAACGTGTGAGCAGGATTTTATAACTTTTGAACCGGTGCTCAGAATTCAAATCTGAGGGCACCATTGAACTCGCTGGGCCTGTATTCCCTTAAGAAGACTTTCACCTAGATGGTAGTTAGTCGGGAATTAAAGTTAGTTTTTAGAGTTTTTTAGAAATAAATAAAAATAATGTGTTAGCTTTATTTTTATTTGTGGTGGTTAAAACCTCCACGAGGAGGTTAGGGGTGGGGGCCACCACACCATAACCTCTCATGAGAGGTTATGGTGGTGGCGCCCTGTAACACCCCAGGTAAATAAAGAGTATGGCATTTTCACATTTATCCATATTTGTGAATAAAATATTAATATAATTTTAAAGGGGATGCTATGCTCGATGGCGTACCCAACATGCAACAACGGGTTTCTTGGGAATCTTGCGTTGCACTCTAATAATAAAATAATATTATTTTAAATGGTAGTTAATGCCTAGCCATGGTAATGGCGGGAATGAATAGAACTAACTAAAAAATGATTATATATGTTTGTCAAATATTTTTACTCTTTATAATAAATGTTATAGGATTAAAAATGTGAATGAATCCAATTTTAAGCGTAAACATTCCAATATTCTTTAAAAGGTCGATTAACCGCCTTTTGATGGTGAACCTATTTTAAATCCACTTTTTGACAAATTTATGTGTTATATTTGACAAAATAAAATTCTTCTTTAGAATCGGGACATCAAAATTTACTTTGTGTAAATTTTTGGTATTTTTCCGAAAAAGTTCAATTTTTAATGAATAGTGAAAATGTTGTATTTTAATTCAAAACCCCTTTTTAATCTAATTTATTTATATGATTAGATTATCTTTTGAATTGGTTTTGAAGTGAAATTAGAATATATTTTAACCATTTAATCCAATAGTGGTCGTTGGAATTAATTTCACTTTGAAATCGGCCTTAAACTAGTGTCAATCTTTTGATACATTTTGTTTCATAAAAACACGCTATTTGTTTTGACAGCGGGAATTAATTATTAAATTAATTAATACAACTTATATGTTTTTAATTTTGTAAAATAGACATCTTTTTTTAATTTGGAATATCAAATATAGCTTAGGGGGTATTTTTGGTAATTTTCTGAAAAACTTCAATTTTTGATGAATAGTGAAACCACTAAGTGGTACTTATAAAAACAGATTTTTCTGTTTAAATGAAAATTTTCCATATTTGTATCTTTAATTTCAAAAATCCGACATAAATGGTTGTCATTAAGAAGTAAAATGTAGTTCAATGGGATTATAATACTTTTTTGGTGAATAGTAACTTATTAAGTTTTTAATCGCGATTAGAGGTAATTAGTGTAGTTTAAGGTAAGAATAATGTTTTAATAAAATTAAATGAACTAGACACATGTCCAAACCTCATTAGATGTGTCATGGAAGACCAAGAAAATCCATGGGTCAACTTGGGGACCCCATGGAGCCACTTTGGTTGGAAAATGACATAAATACTTTTTTATTTAATGTTAAAGTAAAAATGACACAAACATGAGATGTTTTACTAAAACAATTTTTACACGAGGTTATACAAGTAATATTTTTGACTATAAATATTCATTGGAAATATAAACATATTTTCTACATCATGATATTTGTTATATAATTTTTAGACATTAAATACATTAAATTATTTATGACATCATGATGATGCAGCGATGACCTCATTATTCAACGATTTAAATAAAATTGAAAGATATTGTAAATTCTAAGACCTACACATGTCAAAAACCTATTGGATTGGTGGATTTCGAACCCTTATCACCTTATCCTCGAATTATATCAATGTGGGTCCTTTTTAACCCGAAAATCATTTTAAAATAAAGGAACATTTCTTTACTTTCCAAGGGTGCCCCTCCTCTCCTCTTATAAAAGGCCCCCACCACTACCACCTTACCCACACTTCCAAATTATTTGGATCGGCCAAAACCTGACCATTTTGTCTCTCCAAATCCCTATATAACTCCTTGAAGACTCACTTTGGGCAGAAGTCTTCTCAAGGAAGCCTTTGAGCTCAAATCAAAGAGAGTTACCCGATTTTAAGGTAATGTCTTCACTTGTGTTCTTTTGTTTTATTTTGCTTCTCCAGCCCACAAAACTCTTTTTATTCATTTATTTTGTAACAAATACAGTGTATTAAATATACTAGGATGTTTTTATAAGAATCATTCGAGCTACACTTACACACACCTACATCTAAGGGTTAAATAACATACTGTTTCTGTGGATGGTGAATTTCTGCCTCACGAAACGATGATTGTTCAACACTCAAATAACACCTTAAAAGGTGGCCATTGAGATGTAACTATACTTATATATGATATATAATATGTTTATGTTTTACTTAAGCTTCTTTATTTTTCTTTTTTGGCATACCTTTATGGTTTCCATTGTGGGTAAACACGATAATTTCATTTTTGGAAGTGCGGACTACCGCCCCCTCAAAGTGATTTGATTCGTTAATTCCATATTTGGGATGTATAAAGGATGGATTTAAAGTTATTATATATGATTTATGTTAAATATAAATGATGAATATAATTCTGGAATTAAAATATAAATACCTATCATTTAGTTTTAATTCCATTAATATGACATAGAAATGAAAGTAGCGTTCATGCGTACGTACGGCTTACCGTCTCCATGAACGGTGCATTTCATTTCTTACCTATAAATGATTATGTAATATTATAAATACATGTATATTCTGGATATATATGATATCCAAATCATTAATATAATTCTGGATATAATGAACCATTGACCACACGAACAACATGTAATTGTAAGAAGTCCACTTTTGACTTAAGAACCAAATATCGACAAAACAAACATTAATAACTTAAATGATTACATAATGTTTATAACATGGCAATAAGTGATATAAAAGGAATAATTAACTTGAAAAATGTTCTTAAGAAATTAGAAATTAACTCAAGTTTATTATTCAGGACATTAAAGAATGATCGAGTCAAGTCGGACCCGAGGTAAGGGATCCTACTCCTCTCTTTCTTTTTAAGTACACTCTTTTATGTCATTACTTCTAAGCTCATCTTTCTTGTGATTGGGATGTTATTTTATATTAATACTACTATAATTTTTATGTTCATATGATGAGAGACCCTATTCTCTCTCATAAATCCATTTTTGAAGTTTTGAGTGGCGCCGTTAGGCTGCCGAATTTTCGTAAGAGATCCAACCTCTCTCTTTCTTTTTAAGTACTCTCCTTTATGTCACTTCTTTTAAGCTCCTCTTTGTTACGTTGGGGGATGTTATTTTATATTACTATTGCTGTAAACATTATGCTAATATTATGAGAGACCCTATTTTATCTCATCAATCCATTTTTTTAAGTTTTAAGTGGCGTTGTTAGGCTGCTGAGTTTTCGTAACGGATTTTTTATATCACTTTTATTCCCATGAGATTTATGCTACATTTGCCACAATTTACTTTGAGTGGTGTATGTACTGCCCATTATTTTACTCATTGTGTAATATACTTTCATTTATGAGTATTTACATCATCTTTTTATTGTCCTTCTTTCACAAGGTGCATGTTTCGAAAGTTACCCAAGTCGGTAAGGGAACCTTTCACCCTCCTCTTTTAAAAGACGTCCTTTGTCATGTCTTTTAATTCACATACTATTATGTTGGGATATGTTATTATATATCCTTATTGATTTAAATTCTATTTCCAAGTGATGAGATACCCTTTTTATCTCTCATCAACTCTTTTTTTGAATTTTTAAGTGACGCCGTTAGGCTGTTGAAATTTTGCAAGGGAACTTTTAACCCAATTTTGATTCTTTGGGATAAACTTATACTCCTTGAATCTTTCGTTCTTAATATCCACTTATATTGGGTGTATTTATATTTTTCTCACATAATTATGATATTTATTTATCCTTAATTTAAGGATACCATCTTTATGATGGATTTTATCTCAATTTACATTTCCATTGAGACTTCATTGTTGTTATGCACCAATTCATTCTTATATGGTGTATATACTGTCCTTTGGAATATTATATCATGAATCCCTTTATTCTCATGATATTATAAAGTTTTGAATAAATTTTATTCCTCAATTATTGTATTCAAATGTCTCTCATTTTGTTAAAAACCCTTTAACTAAAATATCGCTTTAAATGTTTTAATGATTTAATCTTATAAATATTTATAATTAATATCCATGTTTTCAAAATGGTTTTAAGGATTTATTTATATGGATATTAATGGTTTAAAATGTTAAAAGCTTCAATGTGGTATTGGACACTTTGATTTAAAAATATCTTTATTAAATTTTTTAAATGGTTTTGAAAATGGTTTTTAGAATGGATTCATTATTTCAATATCGTAAAATGTTATATTGTTATTGCAATGTGGGAATGTTATCTTTCCTTTATGATTAATTTATATGCTATGGTTATGTTATGGTTCTTGGGCATTGTTATGAAGACGGGTGGTTCCGTGATAAACTAAGGGCGGGTGAGCCCGATATAGCTCTCAAATGCATTGGGTAACGCGAAGAAGTGAAAAGTTAAGGTTTCTCTGAAGAGATTTATGGAATATACTGTGATGGGTATTCCAAACATAACCAAGAGGATTACTCCCTACATAATAATGTTATGAATACCTCAAGTTACCTTTATGTATTATGATTTCTATGATTTATTCATGATTTTTATGCCGTATGTTAAAGTGCCAATGTTTTATGGGTAAAGTATGATTTCATTCTTATGTATATATGAACTCAAGTTTCCTTTTCATTTTTTTATAACCCTTACTGAGCTTTTTATGCTCATCCCATGTTTTTAATGTTTTTCACAGGTCAAGGGAAAGGTACATGTTATGACGATAGTGTCAAGGCAGTTTCAAGAAAGAATCCATGCTTTATTTTTAAATATGTTTCCGTTGATGGGAAAATATGAATACTATCTTTTATGTAACCACTTTGTTTAAATGTGGAATGTAATGCAAGTTTTATGATCTAATTCTCTAAAACTCTAAAACTGAAAATATCCTCAATGTGTAATCTTGTAATAACTCAAGATTAATTATGGTTTAAGGCTTGGGCCTTATAGTTGGTATCAGAGGTCGGTATAGATAACTTTATTGGTTAGGGTATTCTATAAGCACAAGTGACATTACCATAATGGTTAGGATTTCAGAAAGAGTCCTAGTTTTAGATAAAGTTAATGAGTAAGTATATCTTAGTGTTTACCTTCCTCATTAGTACATGATGGTTTTGTTGATATACTCACACTGACATTTCTGTTTTTAGTGAATGGATGGATCTAGAAGGCACCAAAGAGAAAACAGGTTTGATGGAAACTGTGTTGGTTCTATGATTAAGATACTAGATAAAATGGGGGATTCAATGAGGAAACTCGTGGTTGTTATAAACCAACTATCAAGGAGTCATGATCAACCACTTGTACCTTGGTATGTTCTGTAATGCATCATGTATGAGATGACCGGTCGATGTGGAAGTTCAGGTAATAATTATAAAGGTAACCATTAGAGTTTATATGATCCTTACTTTTGAGGTAATTATGGGTTATTATATGTTATGATGGAAAATGAAAGGCATGAGATAAACTTGAGGTTAAAATATGTTATGATTATTTTTGAAGATTTTATCTCGTTTTGGGGAATGTTTTATTTATTATATAGTTTTGGAAAAAGGAAAACATGCAGACCGTGTGACAACCCGTCGTGTCGGACAAAGCTGCGGGAATCGAACCCACAACCAAAGTGCGACTGGTATTTATCGCCTACCACTGGACTACGTGAAGTCCCTGGTTAGTTTGACTGATTATTTATAGTTAGATGATTTTATGAATTAATATTAAGTTGATTTTGGGTTATCTATGTAAATTTATTAACCTATCATGGAGGATATGTGATTAGGTTAATTACTTTTCAATACGAGACATTAAGAGAAACTGATGTTGTTTGCAGATAAATGTTATGATTTAACTTGGAAGACTATGTGACTAAATCTTTCAAATATTTGGGTTTCAATATTAGTTTGGTTTAATTTGAAGAATTTTATGGACAAATTGTTTATCGGATGGTCCTCGTTGAACTTTGGGTTTTGTTAGACAAATTTTGGAGATTAAGAATAGATTTTCTTTTTATAAAGGGTTATCTTTTTCTGGATTATCTGATCTTGTACTAACCTTTTTGGTTTTGGTTTTGGTTAAAGTCTATAGACATGGGAAGTATATAGTTCTATTTTATAGATTAGGTTATCCTCTATAAGTTGATTATAGTACTCTTAATGTGAACAAGTCTTCCTAAATAATCGTCTTTTGGGGAAAGTATGAGTTTGTGTAAGAAATATAGTAAAAGTTGAAAGTCAACATGACAAGTAAGTATGTTTCCTTAAGATCAAAAATAAATTCTGCAATGAAGAGTAACTTAAAATAAAAATGTTTTCTGTTAACTTTTCCTACTGGGGAATCAAATACTGTTTAACCCATCACAAGTTTGTGATTTTCTTATGGTTAACTTTCTCCTAGACATGTTTACTATCACTCTCCATCAGAACATGACCCTTTGTTTTTTCCTCCATGTCCATATTTTCATACTTGGAATCCTAGTATGAGTTAACTCGGGTGACCCCTATACTTATCTTTTTTTATTTTAAAGTGATTGTTTTACTGACTCTTATTCTGATGTGGTATTTTCAATGAAGTTTCCAAGCCAAATTTTAAAATTGCGAGGACGCAATTCCCAAAAGGGGGGAATGATGTAACACCCCAGGTAAATAAAGAGTATGACATTTTTACATTTATCCATATTTGTGAATAAAATATTAATATAACTTTAAAGGGGATGCTATGATCGATGGCGTACCCAACACGCAACAACGAGTTTCTTGGGAATCTTGCATTGCACTCTAATAATAAAATAATATTATTTTAAATGGTAGTTAACGCCTAGCCGTGGTAATGGAGGGAATGAATAGAACTAAATAAAAAATGATTATATATGTTTGTCAAATATTTTTACTCTTTACAATAAATGTTATAGGATTAAAAATGTGAATGAATCCAATTTTAAGCGTAAACATTCCAATATTCTTTAAAAGGTCGATTAACCGCCTTTTGATGACGAACCTCTTTTAAATCCACTTTTTGACAATTTTATATGTTATATTTGAAAAAATAAAATTCTTCTTTATAATGGGGACATCAAAATTTACTTTGTGTAAATTTTTGGTATTTTTCCAAAAAAGATCAATTTTTAATGAATAGTGAAAAATGTTGTATTTTAATTCAAAACCCCTTTTTAATCTAATTTATTTATATGATTAGATTATATTTTGAATTGGTTTTAAAGTGAAATTAGAATATATTTTAACCATTTAATCCAATAGTGGTCGTTGGAATTAATTTCACTTCGAAATCGGACATAAACTAGTGTCAATCTTTTGATACAGTTTGTTTCATAAAAACACGCTATTTGTTTTGACAGCGGGAATTAATTATTAAATTAATTAATGCAACTTATATGTTTTGAATTTTGTAAAATAGACATCATTTTTGAATTTGGAATATCAAATATAGATTAGGGTGAATTTTTGGTAATTTTCTGAAAAACTTCAATTTTTGATGAATAGTGAAACCACTAAGTGGTACTTATAAAAACTGATTTTTCCGTTTAAATGAAAATTTTCCATATTTTTGTTTTGAATTTCAAAAATCTGACATTAATGGTTTCCATTAAGAAGTAAAATTTAGTTCAATGGGATTAGAATAATTTTTTGGTGAATAGTAACTTATTAAGTTTTTAATAGCGATTAGAGGTAATTAGTATAGTTTAAGGTAATAATAATGGTTTAATAAAATGAAATGACCTAGACACATGTACAAGCTTCATTGGATGTGTCATGTCCGACCAATAAAATCCATGGGTCAACTTGGGGACCCCATGGAGCCACTTTGGTTGGAAAATGACATAAATACCTTTTTAGTTAATGTGAAAGTAAAAAATGACACAAACATGAGATGTTTTACTAAAACAATTTTTACACGGGGTTATACAAGTAATAATTTTGACTATAAATATTAATTAGAATGATAAACATATTTTCTACATCATTATATTTGTTTTATAATTTTTAGTCATTAAATAAATTAAATTATTTATGACATCATGATGATGCAGCGATGACCTCATTATTCAACGATTTAAATAAAATTGAAAGATAATGTAAATTCTAAGACCTACACATGTCCAAAACCTATTGGATGGGTGGATTTCGAAACCTTATCACCTTATCCTCGAATTATATCAATGTGGGACCTTTTAAACCCGAAAATCATTTTAAAATAAAGGAACATTTCTTTACTTTCCAAGGGTGCCCCTCCTCTCCTCTTATAAAAGGCCCCCACCACTACCTCCTTACCCACACTTCCAAAGTCTTTGGCTCAGCCAAACCCTGACCATTTTGTCTCTCTACATCCCTCTATATCTCCTTGAAGCCTCACTTTGGGCAGAAGTCTTCCCATGTAAACCTTTGAGCTCAAATCAAAGAGAGTTACCCGATTTTAAGGTAATGTCTTCACTTGTGTTCGTTTATTTTATTTTGCTTCTCCAACCCCCTAAAATCTTTTTATTCATTTCTTTTATAACAACTAAAGTATCTTCAATATACTAGGATGTTTTTATAAGAAGAATTCGAGCTACACTTACACACACACACATCTAAGTGTTAAAGAACATACTGTTTCTGTGGATGGTGAATTTCTGCCTCACGAAATGATGATTGTTCAACACTCAAATAACACCTTAAAATGTGGCCATTAAGATGTAACTATAATTATATATGATATATAATATGTTTATGTTTTACTTAAGATTCTGTATTTTTCTTTTTTGTCATACCTTTATGGTTTTCATTGTGGGTAAACACGATAATTTCATTTTTGGAAGTGCGAACTACCGCCCACTCAAAATGATTTGATTCATTAATGCCATATTTGGAATGTATAAAGGATGGATTTAAAGTTATTATATATGATGTATGTTACATATAAATGATTAATATAATTCTGGAATTAAAATATAAATACCTATCATATAATTTTAATTCCATTAATATGACATAGAAATGAAAGTAGCGTTCATGCGTACGTACGGCTTACCGTCTCCATGAATGGTGAATTTCATTTCTTAACTCTAAATGATTATGTAATATTATAAATATAAGGCCCCATCCTTAAAACTTACTTAATCTTGAGTTATTACAATATTACACGTTGAGGATCTTTTCGGGTTTAGAGTTTTAGAGAATTAGATCATAAAACTTTCATTACATTCCACATATAAACAAAGTGGTTACATAAAGATAGTATTCTTCATTCCCATCAATGGAAACATATTTAAAATAAAACATGGATTATTTCTTGACACTTACTTGACACTATCATCATATCATGTACCTTTCCCTTGACCTGTGAAAAACATTTCAAAAAAACTTGGGATGAGCATAAAAAGCTCAGTAAGGGTTATAAAAATATGGAAAGAAAACATGAGTTCATATATACATAAGAATGAAATCATACTTTACCCATAAAACATAGGCACTTTAACATACCTCATCAAATCATGAATAAATCATAGAAATCATAAGACATAAAAGGTAACTTGAGGCATTCAGAACATTCTTACGTAGGGAGTAACCCTCTTGGTTACGTTTGGAATACCCACCATAGTATATTCCCTAAATCTCTTCGGAGAAACCTTAACGTTTCACTCCTTCGCGTTACCCAATGCATTGGAGAGCTATATCGGGCTCACCCACCCTTAGTTTATCACGGAACCACCCTTATTCATAATAATTCCCAAGAACCTCAACATAATCGTGTCACATAAAACATGCATAAAGGAAACATAACATTTCCACCTTTCAATCACAAGATATCAATACAACACATTGATATAAAAACATTATGAAAACCATTTTCAATACCAAAATAAAAGAAAAGTAAGACATGGTATTTATTTTTCTTTAAAAAAGAAGGTATGGCTTCTAGAAGAAGCCGAAACTCAAATAATGGTCACGACGACAGAGAAGTCGTTGTCGCCGTACGACAAAAACATTCCCTTTTGTCGTTTAATAAACACTTCGTATAGAAAATATTCCTTTTGAATAATCATAAAAGTCAACGGGGTTTATACACCGTATAAAAGAAGGTTGTGTATAAAACAGAATATGCCTCAGTGAAAGGAGATTGAGACGAAGACCCTTACAAAGACGATATCCTTGGTTTAAGGATAAATCAATTACATAATTATGTGTGAAAAATAAATACACCAAATATAAGTGGATATTAAGTGTAAAATAATCAAATTTAATTCACACATATTCAAAGGATGACATATTCAATAACTACATGTTGAACCCAAAGAAATCGAAATTGGGTTAAGAAGTTCCCTTGACAGCCTAACGACGTCACATCAAAATGAGTTGATGAGAGATAAAAAAAGGGTATGTCATCACTTGGACATAAAATTTACATCAATAAAGATATACGAGAACATATCCCAACATAAAAATATGTAAATTAAAATACTCAACAAAAGAATTCTTTTAAAAAGAGGAGGGTGAAAGGTTCCCTTACCGACATGGGTATCTTTCGAAACATACACCTCGTGAAAGAAGGACAATACAACATTGATGTAAATACTCGTAAAAGAAAGTATAATACACAATGAGTAAAATAATGGGAAGTACATACACCACTCAAAGGAAATTGTGGCAAATGTGGCATAAATCTCATGGGAATAAAAGTGAGATGAAAAATCCCTTACGAAAACTCAGCAGCCTAACAGTGCCACTTAAAACTTCCAAAAATGGATTGATGAGATCAAATAGGGTATCCCATAATATTACAATAAAATTTTCAGAAAGAGGAATATAAAATAACATCCCCCATAATAACAAATAGGAGCTTAAAATAAGTGACATAAATGAGAGTACTTAAAAAAAAGCGAGGTTAGATCTCTTACGAAAATTCGGCAGCCTAACGGCGCCAATCAAAACATCCAAAATGGATTGATGAGAGAAAATAGGGTCTCTCACCATATGAACATAAAAAGTACACTAGTATTAATATAAAAGAACATCCCAATCATAATAAATATGATCTTAAAAGGAATGACATAAAAGAGTATACTTAAAAAGAAAGAGAGGAGTAGGATCCCTTACCTCAAGTCCAACTTGTCTTGTTCGTTTCTTTATATTCCTGAATAATAAACTTTGGTCAATTAATAATTTCCTAATTAACTCCTTTATAGATTATTATTCAGTTAATATCACATATTATAATGTTATAATAATTGTTTAATAATGTTAGTTCATATCAGACATTTTTGCCGATGTTTGGTACATGAGTCAAAAATGAACTTGTTTGAAAAAAGATTTCCCATGTAGTTATAAGTAAATAATTTCAAAAATATTATTAATGATTAAAATATCATATATATTCCATAAATATTCATTTTATACTATTCTATATCATTTTGAGATAAAAACGAAAAGCACTGTTCATGGAGACGGTAGGCCGTACGTACGCATGAAAGCTACTTTCATTTTTTGTCATATTAATGGAATTAAAACAAAATGAGAGAGATATATATATGTTATAATTCCAGAATTATATCCATAATTTAGATTTAATATATTACATATATATCCATTATATATATGTACTTATAATATTACATAACATTTTGAGATAAGAAATGAAATGTACCGTTCATGGAGACGGTAAGCCGTACGTACGCATGAACGCTACTTCCATTTCTATTTCATATTTAATGGAATTAAAACATAATGATACATAATATTATTTTAATTTCATTATGGTATCATATATAATATCATTAAATATATCCTTTATACGTACCACATATGGTATTAACGAATCAAATCACTTTGAGGGGGCGGTAGTCCGCACTTCCTTAAATGAAGATATCGCGTTTACCCATAATGGACACCATAAAGTTATGCCATAAATGAAAAATACAGAAGCTTAAGTAAAACATAAAAATATTATATATCATATATAAATATAGTGTCATCTTAATGGCCACCTTTGAAGGTGTTAGAATAATGTTGAACAATCATCGTTTCGGGAGGCAGAAATTCGCCATCCATGGAAACAGTATGTTCTTTAACCATTAGATGTAGGTGTGTGTAAGTGTAGCTCGAATACTTATTATAAAAACATACTAAGATATTTAAGATACTGGAGTTGTTACAAAAGAAATGAATAAAAAGAGTTTAGGGGGTTGGAGAAGCAAAATAAAACAAAAGGACTCAAGTGAAGACATTACCTTAAAATTGGGTAACTCCCTTTGGTTTGAGATCAAAGGCTTCCTTGGGAAGACTTCTGCCCAATGTGAGGCTTCAAGGAGTTAGAGAGGGAAGTGGAGAGACAAAATGGGCAGGTTTTGTCCGAGACAAAGGCTTTGGGAGTGTGGGTAAGGAGGTAGAGGTGGGGTCCTTTTATAAGATGAGAGGAGGGGCACTCTTGTAAAGTTACAAAATGTTACATTATTTTCAAAAGAGTTTCAGATTTTAAAGGTCCCACATTGATGTATTTCGAGAATAAGGTGATAAGGGTTCTAAATCCACTCATCCAGTAGGTTTTGGACATGTGTAGGTCTTAGATATTACACTATCTTTCCATTTTATTTAAATCGTTAAATAATGAGGTCATCACTGCATCATCATGATGTCATAACTAATTTAATTTATTTAATGTCCAAAAATTATAAAAAAATACTATGATGTAGGAAATATTTTTAGGTTTCCAACGACTATTTATAGTCAAAAATATTACTTGTATAACCCCATGTAAAAATTGTTTTATTAAAACATTTCATGTTTGTGTCATTTTTACTTTTACATTAAATAAAAAGATATTTATGTCATTTTCCAACCAAAGCGGCTCCATGGGGTCCCCAAGTTGACCCATGGATTGTCTTGGTCGGCCATGACACAAAAAATGAGTGTAGGACATGTGTCTAGGTCATTTCATTTTATTAAAACATTATTCTTACCATAAACTACACTAATTACCTCTAATCGCGATTAAAAACTTAATAAGTTACTATTCACCGAAAAATTATTTTTATCCCATTGAACCACATTTTACTTCTTAATGACAACCATGTATGTCAGATTTTTTAAATTCAAAACACAAAGATGGAAAATTTTCATTTAAACGGAAAAATCAGTTTTTATAAGTACCACTTAGTGGTTTCACTATTCATCCAAAAATTGAAGTTTTTTAGAAAAATCCCAAAAATTCACCCTAAGCTATATTTGATATTCCGAATTCAAAAATGAAGTCTATTCTACAAAATTAAAAACATATAAGTCACATTAATTAATTTAATAATTAATTCCCGCTGTCAGAGCAAATAGCGTGTTTTTATGAAACAATAAGTATCAAAAGATTGACACTAGTTTAAGTTTGATTTCAATGTGAAATTAATTCCAATGACCACTATTGGATTTAATGGTAAAAATATATTCTAATTTAACTTTAAAACCAATTCAAAAGATAATGTAATCATATAAATAAATTAGATTAAAAATAGGTTTTAAATTAAAATACAACATTTTACACTATTCATTAAAAAATGAACTTTATCGGAAAGATACCAAAAATTTACACAAAGTAAATTTTGATGTCCCAATTCTTAAGAATAGTTTTATTTGGTCCAATAGAATGTATAAGAGTGAACAAAACTATATTTAATGATGTTTCTCCATCAAAAGGCGATAAATGAACCTTTAGTGAAAACTAGGGCATATACGCCTAAAATTGAATTCTTTTCGTATTTTAAGCCATTATCTTTTATTGGATAAATGTAAAAACATTTAAAAACATATATAATCATATTTTAGTTATTTCTATCCATTCCCCCCAATACAACGGCTACATGTTAACTACCATTTAAAATAATAATATTTTATTATTAGAGTGCAACGTAAGATTCCCAAGAAACTCGTTGTTGCGTGTTGGGTACGCCATCGAGCATAGAGTCCCCTTTAAATTCATATTAATATTTTATTCACAAATATGGATAAATATGAAAATGTCATATTCTTTATTTACCTGGGGTGTTACATCCTTCCCCCCTTTTGGGAATTGCGTCCTCGCAATTTTTAAAATTGAGCTTGGAAACATCCTTGAAAGTCCCACATCGGAACAAGAGTCGGTAAAACAATCACTTTAAAATAAAGGAAGATAAGTACAGAGGTCACCCAAGTTAACCCATACTAGGATTCCATGTATAAAAACATGGACATGGAAGAAAAAGAAAAGGGTCATGTTCTTGAGGGAGAGTGATAGTAAACATGTCTAGGAGAAAGTTAACCATAAGAAAATCACAAACTTGTGATGGGTTAAACGGTATTTGATTCCCCAGTAGGAAAAGTTAATAAACAACATTTTTGTTTTAAGTTACTTTTTATTGAGGAATTTATTCATAAGGAAACATAATCACTTATCATGTTGACTTTCAACTTTTACTAGATTCCTTAATCAAACTCATATTTTCTCCAAAAGACGAGTATTTAGGAAGACTTTTTCACATTAAGAGTACTATAATCAACTTATAGAGAATCAACTAATCCAAAAAAAGAGAACTATATACTTACCATGTATTTAGACTTTAACCAAAACCAAAACCCAAAAGGTTAGTACAAGATCAGATAATCCAGAAAAGGATAACCCTTTATAAAAAGAAAATCTATTCTTAATCTCCAAAATTTGTCCAACAAAACCCAAAGTTCAACGAGGACCATCCGATAAACAATTTGTCCATAAAATTCTTCAAAGTAAACCAAACTAATATTGAAACCCAAATATTTGAAGGATTTAGTCACATAGTCTTCCAAGTTAAATCGTAACATTTATCTCCAAACAACATCAGTTGCTCTTAATGTCTCGTATTGAAAAGTAATTAACCTAATCACATATCCTCCATGATAGGTTAATAAATTTCCATAGATAACCCAAAATCAACTTACTCTTAATTCATGAAATCATCTAACTAAAAAGAATCAGTCAAACTAACCAGGTACTTCACGTAGTCTAGTGGTAGGTGATAAATACCAGTCACACTTTGGTTGTGGGTTCGATTCCCATAGCTTTGTCTGATGCGACGGGTAGTCACACGGTCTGCGTGTTGTCCTTTTTACAAAACTATATAATTCTCAAATCATTCCCCAAAAAGAGATAAAATCATCAAAAATAACCATAACATAATTTAACCTTAATTTTATCTCATACCTTTCACTTCCATCATAACATATAGTAACCCATAATTACCTCAAAAGTAAGGATCATATAAACTCTAATGGTTACCTTTATAATTATTACCTGAACTTCCACATCGATTGGTCATCTTGTACATGATTCATTAAAGATCATACCAACGTTCAAGTGGTTGATCATGACTCCTTGATAGTTGGTTTAGAACAACCACAAGTTTCTGCATTGAATCCCCCATTTTATCTAGTATCTTAATCATAGAACCACCACAGTTTCCTTCAAACCTGTTGTCTCTTTGGTGCCTTCTAGATCCATCCATTAACTAAAAATAGAAATGTCAGTGTGAGTATATCAACAAAACCATCATGTACTAATGAGGAAGGTAAACACTAAGATACACTTACTCATTCACTTTATCTAAAACTAGGACTCTTTCTGAAATCCTAACCATTATGGTAATGCCACTTATGCTTGAAGAATACCCTAACCTCTAAAGTTATCTAAACCGACCTCTGATACCAACTATAATGCCCCAGTCTTAAACCTTACTTAATCTTGAGTTATTACAAGATTACACGTTGAGTATCTTTTCGGGTTTAGAGTTTTAGAGAATTAGATCATAAAAATTGCATTACATTCCACATATAAACAAAGTGGTTACATAAAGATAGTATTCTTCATTCCCATCAATGGAAACATATTTAAAATAAAACATGGATTCTTTCTTGACACTTCCTTGACACTATCATCATATCATGTACCTTTCCCTTGACCTGTGAAAAACATTTCAAAAAAACTTGGGATGAGCATAAAAAGCTCAGTAAGGGTTATAAAAATATGGAAAGGAAACATGAGTTCATATATACATAAGAATGAAATCATACTTTACCCATAAAACATAGGCACTTTAACATACCTCATTAAATCATGAATAAATCATAGAAATCATAAGACATAAAAGGTAACTTGAGGCATTCATAACATTCTTACGTAGGGAGTAACCCTCTTGGTTATGTTTGGAATACCCACCATAGTATATTCCCTAAATATCTTCGGAGAAACCTTAACATTTCACTCCTTTGCATTAACCAATGCATTGGAGAGATATATCGGGCTCACCCACCCTTAGTTTATCACGGAACCACCCGTATTCATAATAATGCCCAAGAACCTCAACATAATCGTATCACATAAAACATGCATAAAAGAAACATAACATTTCCACCTTTCAATAACAAGATATCAATACAACACATTGATATAAAAAAATTATGAAAACCATTTTCAATAACAAAATAAAAGAAAAGTAAGACATGGTATTTATTTTTCTTTTAAAAAGAAGGTATGGCTTGTAGAGGAAGCCGAAACTCAAATAATGGTCACGACGGCAGAGAAGTCGTTGTCGCCGTACGACAAAAACATTCCCTTTTGTCGTTTAATAAACAGTTCATATAGAAAATATTCCTTTTGAATAAATGTTAAAGTCAAAGGGGTCTATACACCGTATAAAATAAGGTTGTGTATAAAATAGAATATGCCTCAATGAAAGGAGATTGAGATGAAGTCCCTTATAAAGACGGTATCCTTGGTTTAATGATAAATCAATTACATAATTATGTGTGACAAATGAATACACCAAATATAAGTGGATGTTAAGTGTAAAATAATCAAATTTCGTCCACACATATTCAAAGGATGACATATTCAATAACTACATTTTGAACCCAAAGAAATCAAAATTGGGTTAAGAAGTTCCCTTGACAGCCTAACGACGTCACATCAAAATGAGTTGATGAGAGATAAAAAAGGGTATGTCATAACTTGGACATAAAATTTACATCAATAAGGATATATGAGAACATATCCCAACATAACAATATGTAAATTAAAAGACCCAACAAAAGAAGTCTTTTAAAAAGAGGAGGGTGAAAGGTTCGCTTATCGACATGGGTATCTTTCGAAACATACACATCGTGAAAGAAGGACTATACAACATTGATGTAAATACTCATAAAAGAAAGTATATTACACAATGAGTAAAATAATGGGAAGTACATACACCACTCAAAGGAAATTGTGGCAAATGTAGCATAAATCTCACGGGAATAAAAGTGAGATGAAAAATCCCTTACGAAAACCCGGTAGCCTAACGGCGCCACTTAAAACTTCCAAAAATGGATTGATGAGATCAAATAGGGAATCCCATAATATTACAATAAAATTTTCATCAAGAGTAATATAAAATAACATCCCCCATCATAACAAAGAGGATCTTAAAATAAGTGACATAAATGAGAGTACATAAAAAAAAGAGAGGTTAGATCTCTTACGAAAATTCGGCAGCCTAACGGCGCCACTCAAAACTTCCAAAATGGATTGATGAGAGAAAATAGGGTCTCTCACCATATTAACATAAATAGTACAGTAGGAGTAATATAAAATAACATCCCAATCATAATAAATATGATCTTAAAATGAATGACATAAAAGAGTGTACTTAAAAAGAAAGAGAGGAGTAGGATCCCTTACCTCAAGTCCAACTTGTCTTGTTCGTTTCTTTATATTCATGAATAATAAACTTTGGTAAATTAATAATTTCCTAAGTACCTCATTTAGAGATTATTATTCAGTTCATATCACATATTATAATGTTATAATAATTTTTTAATAATGTTAGTTCATATCAGACGTTTTTGCCGATGTTTGGTACATGAGTCAAAAATGAACTTGTTTGAAAAAAGATTGCCCATGTAGTTATAAGTAAATAATTTCCAAAATATTATTAATGATAAAAATACCATATATATCCAGTAAATATTCATTTTATACTATTCCATATCATTTGGAGATAAAAACGAAAAGCACCATTCATGGAGACGGTAGGCCGTACGTACGCATGAACGCTACTTTCATTTTTTGTCATATTAATGGAATTAAAACAAAATGAGAGAGATATATATATGTTATAATTCCAGAATGATATCCATAATTTAGATGTAATATATTACATATATATCCATTATATATATGTACTTATAATATTACATAACATTTTGAGATAAGAAATGAAATGTACCGTTCATGGAGAGGGTAAGCCGTACGTACGCATGAACGCTACTTCCATTTATATTTCATATTTAATGGAATTAAAACATAATGATACATAATAGTATTTTAATTATAGTATGGTATCATATATAATATCATTAAATATATCCTTTATACATACCACATATGGTATTAACGAATCAAATCACTTTGAGGGGACAATAGTCCACACTTCCTTAAATGAAGATATCACGTTTACCCATAATGGACACCATAAAGGTATGCCATAAATGAAAAATACAGAAGATTAAGTAAAACATAAAAATATTATGTATCATATATAAATATATTGTCATCTTAATGGCCACCTTTTAAGGTGTTAGAATAATGTTGAACAATCATCGTTTTGGGAGGCAGAAATTCGCCATCCACGGAAACAGTATGTTCTTTAACCATTAGATGTAGGTGTGTGTAAGTGTAGCTCGAATACTTCTTATAAAAACATACTAGTATATTGAAGATACTGGAGTTGTTACAAAAGAAATGAATAAAAAAAGTTTAGGGGGTTGAAGAATCAAAATAAAACAAAAGGACTCAAGTGAAGACATTACCTTAAAATTGGGTAACTCCCTTTGGTTTGAGATCAAAGGCTTCCTTGGGAAGACTTCTGCCCAATTTGAGGCTTCAAGGAGTTATAGAGGGAAGTGGAGAGACAAAATGGGCAGGGGTTGGTCGAGTCAAAGGCTTTGGGAGTGTGGGTAAGGAGGTAGAGGTGGGGGCCTTTTATAAGAGGAGAGGAGGGGCACTCTTGTAAAGTTACAAAATGTTACATTATTTTCAAAAGAGTTTTGGATTTTAAAGGTCCCAAATTGATGTATTTCGAGGATAAGGTGATAAGGGTTCTAAATACACTCATCCAATAGGTTTTGGACATGTGTAGGTCTTAGATATTACATTATATTTCCATTTTATTTAAATCGTTAAATAATGAGGTCATAGCTGCATCATCATGATGTCATAACTAATTTAATTTATTTAATGTCCAAAAATTATAAAAAAATACTGTGATGTAGGAAATATTTTTAGCTTTACAATGACTATTTATAGTCAAAAATATGACTTGTATAACCCCATGTAAAAATTGTTTTAGTAAAACATTTCATGTTTGTGTCATTTTTACTTTTACATTAAATAAAAAGATATTTATGTCATTTTCCAACCAAAGTGGCTCCATGGGGTCCCCAAGTTGACCCATGGATTTTCTTGGTTGGCGATGACACATCCAATGAGGGTAGTACATGTGTCTAGGTCATTTCATTTTATTAAAACATTATTATTACCATAAACTACACTAATTACCTCTAATCGCGATTAAAAACTTAATAAGTTACTATTCACCAAAAAATTATTTTTATCCCATTAAACCACATTTTACTTCTTAATGACAACAATTTATGTCAGTTTTTTGAAATTCAAAACACAAAGATGTCAAAATTTCATTTAAACGGAAAAATCAGTTTTTATAAGTTCCACTTAGTGGTTTCACTATTCATCCAAAAATTGAAGTTTTTCAGAAAAATCCCAAAAATTCACTCTAAGCTATATTTGATATTCTGAATTCAAAAATGAAGTCTATTTTAAAAAATTCAAAACATATAAGTCACATTAATTAATTTAATAATTAATTCCCGTTGTCAGAGCAAATAACGTGTTTTTATGAAATAATAAGTATCAAAAAATTGACACTAGTTTAAGTCTGATTTCAAAGTGAAATTAATTCCAATGACCACTATTGTATTTAATGGTAAAAATATATTATAATTTCAATTTAAAACCAATTCAAAAGATAATATAATCATATAAATAAATTAGATTAAAAAGAGGTTTTAAATTAAAATACAACATTTTACACTATTCATTAAAAAAATGAACTTTATCGGAAAGATACCGAAAATTTACACAAAGTAAATTTTGATGTCCCGATTCTTAAGAAGAGTTTTATTTTGTCTAATAGAATGTATAAGAGTGAAAAAAACTATATTTAATGACGGTTCTCCATCAAAATGCGATAAGTGAACCTTTAGTGAAAACTAGGGCATATACGCCTAAAATTGAATTCTTTCCATATTTAAGACTTTATCTTTTATTGGATAAATGTAAAAACATTTGAAAACATATATAATCATATTTTAGTTATTTATATCCATTGCTGCTAATACAACGGCTACATGTTAACTACCATTTAACATAATATTATTTTATTATTAGAGTACAATGTAAGATTCCCAAGAAACTCGTTGTTGCGTGTTGGGTACGCCATCGAGCATAGAGTCACCTTTAAAGTCATATTAATATTTTATTCACAAATATGGATAAATATGAAAATGTCATATTCTTTATTTACCTGGGGTGTTACAATAAATACATGTATATTCTGGATATATGTGATATCCAAATCATGAATATCATTCTGGATATAATGATCCTTTGACCACACGAACAACATGTAATTGTAAGAAGTCCACTTTCGACTTAAGAACCAAATATCGACAAAAAAACATTAATAACTTAAATGATTAAATTATGTTTATAACATGGAAATAAGTGATATAAAAGGAATAATGAACTTGAAAAAGGTTCTTAAGAAAGTATAAATTAACTCAAGTTTATTATTCAGGACATTAAAGAACAATCGAGTCAAGTCGGACCCGAGGTAAGGGATCATACTCCTCTCTTTCTTTTTAAGTACACTCTTTTATGTAATTCCTTCTAAGATCATCTTTCTTGTGATTGGGATGTTATTTTATATTAATCCTACTGTAATTTTTATGTTAATATGATGAGAGACCCTATTCTCTCTCATAAATCCAATTTTGAAGTTTTGAGTGGCGTCGTTAGGCTGCCGAATTTTCGTAAGAGATCCAACCTCTCTCTTTCTTTTTAAGTACTCTCATTTATGTCACTTCTTTTAAGCTCCTATTTGTTATGTTGGGGGATGTTCTTTTATATTCCTATTGCTGTAAACTTTATGTTAATATGATGAGAGACCCTATTTGATCTCATCAATCCATTTTTGTATGTTTTAAGTGGCGTTGTTAGGCTGCCGAGTTTTCTTAAGGGATTTTTCATATCACTTTTATTCTCGTGAGATTTATGCTACATTTGCCACAATTTCCTTTGATTGGTGTATGTACTATGCATTATTTTACTCATTGTGTAATATACTTTCATTTATGAGTATTTACATCAATGTTTTATTGTCCTTCTTTCACAAGGTGCATGTTTCGAAAGTTACCCAAGTCGGTAAGGGAACCTTTCACCCTACTCTTTTAAAAGATTTTCTTTGTTATGTCTTTTAATTCACATACTATTATGTTGGGATATGTTCTTCTATATCCTTATTGATGTAATTTTTATGTCCAAGTGATGATATACCCTTTTTATCTCTCATCAACTCTTTTTCTGAATTTTTAAGTGACGCCGTTAGGCTGTCGAATTTTTGCAAGGGAACTTCTTAACCCAATTTTGATTCTTTGGGATAAACTTGTACTCATTGAATATTTCGTTCTTAATATCCACTTATATTGGGTGTATTTATATTTGTCTCACATAATTATGAGATTGATTTATCCTTAATTTAGGGATACCATCTTTATGGTGGATTTTATCTCAATTTACATTTCCATTGAGACTTCATTGTTGTTATACACCAATTCATTCTTATATGGTGTATATAATGTCCTTTGGAATATTATATCATGAATCCATTTATTCTCATGATATTATAAAGTTTTGATTAAATGTTATTCCTCAATTATTGTATTCAAGTGTCTCTCATTTTGTTAAAAACCCTTTAACTAAAATATCGCTTTAAATGTTTTAATGATTTAATCTTATAAATATTTCTAAATAATATCCACGTTTTCAAAATGGTTTTAAGGATTTATTTATATGGATTTTAATGGTTTAAAATGTTAAAAGCTTCAATGTGGTATTGGACACTTTGATTTAAAAATCTCTTTATTAAATGATTTAAATGGTTTTGAAAATGGTTTTGAAAATGGTTTTTAGAATGGATTCATTATTTCAATATACTAAAATGTTATATTGTTATTGAAATGTGGGAATGTTATCTTTCCTTTATGATTAATTTATATGCTATGGTTATGTTATGGTTCTTGGGCATTGTTATGAAGACGGGTGGTTCTGTGACAAACTAAGGGCGGGTGAGCCCGATATAGCTCTCCAATGCATTGGGTAACGCGAAGGAGTGAAACATTAAGGTTTCTCAGAAGAGATTTATGGAATATACTGTGATGGGTATTCCAAATGTAACCAAGAGGGTTACTCCCTACATAAGAATGTTATGAATGCCTCAAGTTACCTTTATGTCTTATGATTTCTATGATTTATTCATGATTTTGATTAGGTATGTTAAAGTGACAATGTTTTATGGGTAAAGTATGATTTCATTCTTATGTATATATGAAATAATGTTTCCTTTCCATATTTTTATAACCCTTACTGAGCTTTTTATGCTCATCCCATGTTTTTTAATGTTTTTCAGAAGTCAAGGGAAAGGTACATGTTATGATGATAGTGTCAAGGCAGTTTCAAGAAAGAATCCATGCTTTATTTTTAAATATGTTTCCGTTGATGGGAAAAAATGAATACTATCTTTTATGTAACCACTTTGTTTAAATGTGGAATGTAATGCAAGTTTTGTGATCTAATTCTCTAAAACTCTAAACCTGAAAAGATCCTCAACGTGTAATCTTGTAATAACTCAAGATTAAGTAAGGTTTAAGGCTTGGGCCTTATACACCCACCCAAGGATTACATATCTTTTGTTAATTAATGAGGTGGGGACCACCCAAAGATTAAACCCTTAAACTCCCCAATTATAGAGCCACCCCCCATGAACCTCTTGAACTCTCTTAATTAAATTGTGCCTACACACAAGAATTAATCAATTGGAGCCCCCATTAATTAATTCCCTTTTGAATTCATGACAACCATTAAAATAATAGATCATCTATTATTTCATTTGGGGGTTGGAATATTACTTTTTGTTGGGAGAATTAAGGAGAGGATGAGCTCTTGGAGAACTCCATCTTCCAACAAAGAATGCCCCCCTCCACCGAAGAATGACGAATACCTTCTTCCTTCTTCAACTGGAACAATGGAGGGAGCACCATCCTTGAAGAATTCCAACGACTCCATATTCGGCTTCTTCATTTCCAACATCAACAAATCGACCTCCACCCTTTCCTCGACATCGTCAACGAATAACAAACCCAAGGTTGGGGATTTGAGTTGATTTTGTTCCTGTTCTACATCGTTAAATTTAAGTAATGTGAAATACCAATTGATATCACCATAAAGAGGAGGGATGAGACCACACGATCATGGCCCAACCCTCCCCCTTTGTTCTACCTCGCTTGTTGACGATGACGACGGCGTAATGGCACTGCCGGAAGAGTGGACTGCGGCGGATCAACGGCGGCCGGCGACGGGCTGCAGTGAAGAAACCGGTTGGCGCAAGGCCACCGGGTCGCTGGAAGGGTGCGACACCATCGTGCCATGTAGATGAAAGGGAGGTCGTGGTTAGGCCGGGCCAGAGCGGAAGGGCACGGTGTCGTCGCGCCGCGCAGAGGACAAGGGGGCTGCGGCGAAAGGGCATAGCATCATCGTGCCGCGCGGTGGTGGTGAGCCACGGCCAGGGTGGGACACTGTGGAGGAACGGGGGCGGCCAACGTCGGGCCGAACACCGGTGGTGTGGAACCGGTTGACCACTCAGCCATCCAGACAAGGTGGGGCCCTCCTGGGACCTGCAGACTTCTGAATAGGTGCTTAGCGCTGGTTCCGTTCGACAGGTATGGGGCGCGGCACCCCCCCTAGACGTGGCCAACCAAGCCACGCGGGCCGCCAGCCGGCCAGGCCATGCGGGCCGCTAGCAAGTAAGGCCACACAGGTTTCCAGTCAGGCTACGCGGGCAGCCAGCTGGGCCTGGTAGGCCGCCAGCCAGCCGGGCCATGCGGGCTGCCCTCGGGGTGGGCCGCCCTCTCGGGACGGGCCGCCCACTCAGGTCGGGCCACCCCCTCGGTTCGGGTTGGACCCACGGACTGGGTCAGACCCGCGGACCGGGTCAGACCCTGGTCGGGCGGGGTTAGTCCAACTGAGTTGAACTGGACTCGAACCTACTATGGTCGTTTTACACCTTTTCGCCCATAACCTGGGCTATGAGTGTTCGATCGACGAACCATCAGCGGCGACAGAAAGCCTAGAGTTGGACGGTTTTTTTGGCATACCCCACATGTGGTTTGGACATAGTTGGGGTGCATTCGGGTTGGTTCGAACCTAAAATCCAACCGGGCCCTTGGAACAAAAATTCCAATAACTCACAGGTCGGGCGTCCGATTGACAAACGGTCTGTTGCGTTGAGACCCCTATGACAAGGTGGACCTTTGAGATAATTATAATTGGGACTTTGTGATAGTTGGAGTATTGACCAGTAGCTTTTGGAGCGGATCCTCCCAAAGATGAGAAAGCAGAGTATAGAGACCTAGTAGCTTGTTGATACCTGACGACTACTGAACTCTCGACTTAGAGTCTTTCGACTAGCCTAGCGGAAAGCACCTCTGTGTGACGCGATAGACCCACGGTGGGGAGCACCTCTATGTGATGCGGAAGACCCACGGTACTCGACAGGAGGAGTACCTCAGTAGGCTATGAGGGGGAGCGCCTCTACATGACGCGGTAGACCCACAGTAGGGAGTGCCTCTATGTGATGTAGCAGATCCATGGTGATCAACAAGAGGAGTACCACAGTAGTCCAGGATAGTGGGAAGTGCCTCTGTGTGATGCATCAGGCCCACATTACTCTATATAAGAGGAGTACACCAGCAGCTGAGGTTTCGACAGTTTGACTGGGAGTGTTACATGTTACCACCCTTGAATAAAATCATGTTTTTGAGCTGAGTCAATGACTTTTGTGTTTTCCTCATGATTGAGATGGGTTATTAGATAATTTAGGTATATGTATGGGTATATACCTATGTAATGGTTATCCGTTGTATCCATACTTTGTGGTTTATCCTTGTCGGATTTTGAGAGACCTTGAGGGTCTCAGGGTCCCTACTGAGAATCATTATACTCACCCCAGAACGGGCTATTCCTTCACCTCGTTGTTTTGGTTTCAGATGACGAACATCGTTGACTGAGGTAGAGAGTAGCAGGACTGAACGGTACCTAGAGGTGGACCACTCGGCGTGACGGTTCACGGAGCGGACGGACGGACGTGGAGTGTTGAGGAGTCCATCTGTTCCTACCCATTCAGGTAGGAACCCTTGAGGATGACCCAGTAGCTATTTTACTTTTCTTCAGTTGTACTTTATTTTAGTTGTACCTGTACTTTATTGTTGGGCTTGTATTTCCGGCCCCCTTTTACTTTCCAACACTTCTTTTGTATACAGTTTTTCTTAGTGTTTTCTTCTATTTGTGTACTATGATTGTGTGTGTTTTCTTTTTATAAAGGAAATGCATTCCCAACTTAGGGATTTACGCCTTTGGTTCTAGTCGCCTGCCCCTGTCTTAAGAAAGGCAGGCTTGGGGTAGTCATGGAATGGGTCCTGAGGACGGGTCGTGACAACCCGTATAAATTCCGTCATAAAAATTCACCAAATAAAACATCTCTATTTTTCTTATTTAAATATATATATTATATGTAATTTAATATTTATAATATATAAATAACTTTTTAAAACTGTAATATTTATTTGAAAAGAAAAACTATGATTGATCTATAGTATTATCAGAATATTTATTTAATTTTATTTTCCATTCATAGTTATAGTTTTATTAATAGATCAATATATATAATTTTTATAGAATCACTTATAAAGAAAATATTTACCTTTCTTACTATAATTTATTAAGAATAATATTCTCCCCTTATAATAACTTCTCCCTATAAAATATAAATTAATCATATGAAAAATATTGGATATTCAATTTCAACAGAACCTCTAACTCCCATATCACCTCATCTTGCTCATGGTTCCCAAATAGAACATTCACGAGTATAGCCATGTTTTGTCACCAGACAATCTCTCATATATAATGAATATAATATGGATATTCCTTACAAGATTATCTATGTTCCAATTAAACTTGAACAACCACTGGTACATTTGAAATGTTTTTCTAATACTTCCTTAGAAGTGATATTTGAATGGAATCTTTCACTTGATAATGGTATTTTAATTAGGATTAATGATATACCATAGCATCACTCTAAACAAATATTTCAAAATTCCTAACATAATTTATAATTCACATCCTTTTTTCTTTAATATCATAACACATTTCAATTAAGATATCCTTTAGAAAACCACATCCCCTAACTAAAATTCGTGATCTTCTAATAGATAGGATATTTTTTTTTACTTTGGGATATTTTGGTAGGAATATGGATGGATCATACCATATTTAATATATCTTATATAGTTTATAGAACTAATAAAATTCATCTTCTAATTTAATCACAACATTTAATAGTCTGACATAACATTCAATATAAGGATTCATGTGATGCCTTTTTAATACTAGAGTGGTATCTTTGATTGAATGTCAAAAAATTGGAGGTAAATACTAAATTCGACATCCAATGGAGTAATCTGATCAGAACCACATAATAACCACTAATTTTTTTGATATTATATTCAATTTTACTAATTTTTATTATGGTAATTTTTATTATGATTGATCACTATTTATAAAGCCTTATAATTACTCATCTAATTTTTTTATGTGAATCATATATCACAATAAAATACTATTTGTAAAGGAAACCCATTTAATATTATAACTTAATTATATAAAACCAATATATATTCTACACCTAATAATCCTATGTAATTTCTAGTAAATTGGATTACACTGATAGATAATTAAGGTGGATTATTTTTCAGTCATTTTTTACACATATAATTTGGGAAGTAATTATATTCTTTTTCTAAAATATAATTTGGTAGAATATTTAATTAATATTTAGTTATGTTAAATTGAACATATTTTTTTGTTACCTTTGGGAAAATTGGTAATTTAGGATAAAAAATGGTCAATTATAGAGGTCTCAACTGATGTAGGTATTGTGGACATATTCAAAGATTCATATTTAATACAATGATGATTATACTTAATATAGTTAGTTATCAAAATTCATCATGAGTAGATAATAATCCAAAACCACATAGGGTAGGTGCATTCAGTAATGGATAACATTGGAAATAAGAAGTTTCAGGTGCCTACTATTTTAAATAAACATTCATTAATTTGTAAAATTCCACGGTCTAGAAACTATGAGATCAAAAATTACAATTTTTCTATGTTGTTATCCTATAATGGATTAGTTAAAGAAGTGTATCTTGAAATTATTAGGGTCTTATATAATTTTTTTATAATTACCACTTTTATGTGAAGTGAGGAGTTAAAATTGAGAGACTTTGCATTTTTTATGAAGGGAATATCTTGGACCTATTTCCATCAATTGGATGAATAAATTTATTTTACATCAGAACATGTATTTAATGTTTTTTCATGATGTTTAATCTTTTTAGAAAGAACATTGAGGTTAGGAATAAAATCAGTATTTTAATTAAATATTATGTTTAATGGTTCCATGAGTATTGGTATAGGTTTAGAGGGTTGTTTAGGAAATCTCTAAAAAATAATTACGTCTCATTTTCTAATATAAAACTTTGATAATGTTGACTTAAAATATCATTAATCATTTATAGATCAATATTCTAGAGGTGGTTTATTTGAAAAAACATATTAAGAGTTGGATAATATATTCAAAACTTTGAAAAAAAATTATAGTATATATTATAGGGAAACTATCATACCTAAGAAAGAAACTAGTTCAACCAAACAAGAAACTACATGGTTTTTATAAATTTATAGTAAAAAATATGAAATATCACTTATGATCCAATGGAAACACATTGGATTATATGCTCACACTAGATCCTGCTGTCCCAATTTTGATATTTATACCTAACCCTATAAATGTGGAATTTTTTTATTATGGTCCTATGTTTCAAGGTTGTGGTGATGAATTTTCATCTTATTAAAACCATGTTCATAGAATCTATCCAATACATTCATATAAAAAATAATCTTTTAATATACTAACACCCTTATTATTCAACAAAATCCTTGGTATTAATTCCAAAACCATTATAGGGATAAATATTCCTATTCACAAGGGAGTCCAAAGTGGTGGATGCATCATCCGTTAAGTAAGATGAATGATAAAGATTAAAATCATAATGCTGATATGGATTCTCAAATTTATACCATCAAAAATGAAATTAATAACCATTAACCTATGTTTAGTTTAATATAAATAAAGATAAGTGGAAGGGAAAGGTAATGTTTACTAGTACAACTAAAGTTATTAATTAGAATAATTTGATGTCTGTTATAACTCTGAGTGGTCCTGAAT
Organism: Viscum album; assembly: GCA_963277665.1. Taxonomy (NCBI): domain Eukaryota; kingdom Viridiplantae; phylum Streptophyta; class Magnoliopsida; order Santalales; family Viscaceae; genus Viscum; species Viscum album. The sequence goes on from OY728132.1 coordinate 544,536,371, forward strand.
TTGGTTATAATGATAAAAAATACCCTAAGACTACTTAAAATCGAATTATAGATGAATCATATATTAAAAATAATGGAAAATAAAAATCATTAAATCTAGATATGAAGGAGAAATATTATATTACACCATATATTCCAACATAAAATTCAATAAAAAAATATTTTAAAAATAATTAAGTGATAAAATAGGTGGAAAAGAGATTGAGGGGATGCCTACTATATTGAATTATTTTACCCCAATCATATCATTCCATCAATAAATTGTGAAAATGAATATTTAAATATGTAATTTTATTATTCTTGATATTTCATGAAAAAATAAATCAATATTATATTCCTTAATGATTGTTTCATAGTTCCTTGAAACGTGTGTTCTAGATTTAAGAATCACAATTTCCAGGTGGTTTCTATTGGATTTATTCATTGAAATGTAAACTTCTAATATTTCTTTATCCAATGAGGACCTGGTTTCCAAATACAAGCATTCGTTATGTTTTGAACTTTACAATACTTAAGAATGAGCATTGGTCGAGAGGATGGGAGGTCGGACTCATCACACCATTTTTGGGGGAATTAATGTCTACGCTAGGAATCTCTTTATAAAATTTAAAATATTTTCATGAATCCTTATCAATTCACCAACTATATCATAAGTATCCCTTGGAATTTACAATCACTTATTAACATGTGTAAATTTTAGAATCATCAGTATGCAGTCAAGGTTCTTCATCAAATGGAAACATCTGTATGTATTCGATATTTTCCATCAATAGTATCCTCTAATATACTAATTAGAGATCCATTTAATCATTGTTATTCTGATATTGGTTTTTAAGCCACTCAGTGGGGAAATCTAGAATTTATTGTCATCCCAGGAGACGAAGGTTTGTTGTAATCTTGGGATTGTGCTCATAAAATGAGCTACCTATGTATCCTTGTGAAAGGAATCAAAACCCTCCTAGTTTTGTGCCGCTTAGTAGGACACATCATACCTTTTAAGGTCATGTTATAAGGACCTCTAAGAGGAAGGTTCTTAGTTGAAACTTAGTTTTGGACTTATGCTGAAGCAGCCCAAGGAATTTTGGAAATGATATGAGTTTCCAAGTAAGATCAGACCCTATTGGGAATATGGCCCAAGGAGAACATGGTTGATTTGAAGTGTTGGGTTTGAACCTCAAGGAGGCTTCCTAAGTATCCCATGTTAATGGGAATCAAAGCTCACGTAGTTCGATAAATCTCACAGGAGAGTATAGTCATCTAAGAGAGATGAGTTTGATCTTACTTACTAAAAAAGGATGCCTTGATGATTTAAGGATTGAATTTGAGGCTTATTTCTTAAAAAGGATTCCCAAACTAGGGGAACTAGGGTTGGATTCCTGAGGAGGATATCCATTTAGCTTGGTCGCTGAAAGAGATTCCTACTTATCCTAGTTTTGAACAGGAATCAGAGTTATCATAGTTCATCTGGGGAGTGTTTGTGCACATTTTTCAACTATCACGTATCTCTAAGCCCATGTGAGTCATGATCGGTGTGAGAAACAATAGGATATGAAAGATTCAACAATGAAACTTCACACTTCCAAATCTTTCCTCCATGCTGATGGAAGAGGGCGCATCGACCATGGAAGAGGGTGAGGCAACGAACCTTCACTTTGTTCTATTTACATTATACAAGGGTCCAATGTAATGAATAAGGGGTGAAGGTGAGGGGCTTATACCAGGATGGATACCCTCTTCAGGTTTGGTTGGGGCTTACTGCTAAGGAGGATTCCCATTTGAGATTGGTTGGGGCTTACTCCTAAGAAGGATACCCATCTGGAATTGGCTGGGGGTTATTCCTGAGGAGGATGCCCATTTGAGATTTAACCTAGCATAGGAGTCAGGTGTTGTGGTTTGAGGAGTTTCTTAAGGAGTGTATCGACTAGTGGTACTCAAGGAATCCATAATGAGAGTCCAAACTCATAACTTGTAAAATGAATAAAGAAGACTATGTCGACTCAAGGAACTTCATTGAGTGTGATAGAGTATCTCAGATCATGGTTGGATGTTGGGCCACATAAAGGCACAATAGAAAATGGAATCGACTGGATCAGAAAAGTTCATGGTGCGACCCTCCATTTTTCATGGGGGTCAGTGATGGAAGCGAAGGGTCCAACCCAAAGGGCTGGGGCCGCAGCCCGACAGTGACCCCGAGCAGGTGTGTGGGGGCACATCCCCCGCTGTATTGACTAGTGGGGTTGGGAAGGTGCTCCTCCAAGGTGCCTCACATAGCTACCCCATGTAGGTACTCCATGCAGGTGTGGCACGCAAGTGCACCGCGTCGGTGCTCTACGCAGGTACACCGCGTATCTCCATATGTTCTAGACCCTGATGGGCCTTTGAGAAACTTTTCCCCATTTAATTCTCTTTAATCTCATGTTTTAGAGAGCTACCAGAGAAAATTGTGGGGATCTTGGAGAAATATCTATGCAATGGGAGCTTTGGGACTTCTTCCAACTTTTTTCGACTTTGAAATGGAGAGCCCAAGGGATATATTTATAGGAATGGAGGGGACCTGGTTTAAGGAATTTTTTCCACATAAGTCCTTCGAATATATCCTCCACGTAGGTCCTTTGCGTAGGGGTGTAAAAATTAATTTTCCACATAGGTCATCTATGTAGGTCTTTCGATTAGGTCTTTCGGGTAGGTCCCTTTGTGAAATTTATCCATCTTCCAAGTGCCATAAATTTTGATCTATAAGTCTGTTTGGGCTCCGCAACCAGTAAAATCGACGGTCATAAAGATATCTACACTTCTTGATGTGGAAAATACACCATGTCTTCTCGGAAGAAACATGGAAATTGAATTTAATGTGTCGACACCTTTTCATCATCGATCTTTGAAATCCACTGCCTACTTCTGGATGGGGGATTAATTCCACTTATCTGTTGGTATGGAGTAGTATTTTGGCACATAGATATCCAGCCTGCATCTTTTTTCTTCACGGTGAAAACATATTTACTCATACTTGGAATTTTTTGTCTATGTGAGAATCATATCTTCACTCTGTGGAAAAGTGCATGGAATACATTTCATGGTGTCAACAATGATTTTGTTCAAATTATGTTGTAGTTTAACATATTAATGATTTTTTTAAATGAAAAAAAGATTGTATAATCTTTAACCTACAATATAATAGAGTAATGAAATGAATTCCATTATATTAGGATACCTCATAAACATAAATATCTTGTAATTTTTTCATATAATGAACCATTGGAGATAGATTCATGTTTATATATTTTTGTGATATTTGTTAGAGTATAAATTTTATTCCAATTTTAGTGCTCAAATACATCATATTAGTAGAGTGAGACCCCTGTAAAGTTTTTTAGTAAACTAATCAATAAATTAATTACCCAATTAGGTGAGTGGATAACATTATTTTTATGTAGGGAAGTTTTACATACCAACTGTTATTTTTACCAAAAATATTCGAGCATGAGTTGGTTTCCCAACCCATACCCCAAAAATTTATTAAAAGAAAAGGCAACAACAAGGTGAATACATGAGGTGCAGTGTATTTGCACCAACAGGGAATCAAAATATTACAAAATGATAGTTAGACAAGAATTTGCACCTGCCATCCATTTTGGTTTTGTTCAGCATCATCCAAACATTTATAGATCCAAGGATTCACTCCCTTATTCAAGATCATCAAAAGAGAGACATTCCATAGTCATCCTTCCACTGCTTATGTTGCAGCCACTGCTTCACCATAGGAATTCAATCATGAATTTTCTGCGCAATGAACTGGTATTGTAGCTGATGATACTCATTTTTATACTCTGCACTAGGCCTGTCCCAACAGCTAGTGCATCCGCAACGACCTCCCAACATTCCAAACATTCAACATCCCCATAATCTTTTGAGATGTTCCTCCAAATCATTCATGAAAGGCCATGGTACAAGCCCCAAAATCTAGAAAAGTGATGTGCTAGACTAATAAGGAGACCATGAGTGAAAAAGCGTTATTCCCACTGAAGCTGGAGATAATCAAATTCAGGGTTCTGATCAAGCTCAAATTCCACCCTATCAAACATATGCTCCCTGATAATGAGATAGTCATCAACAAATATTTCTTTATTACAATATCTTCTATAAGATAGCCTTTCTTGATCCTCAATCCAAGTGTAGAAATCCTCCTTGTATCCTTACTTAATAACCCGAGTGCAATTTCTAAGCTTAATTCTATCCACCTGATCCTCCATCCAAGAGTAGGAGTCCTCTTCATCTGTGGAGGAGTCCCCTTCATTATAGGATTCCGGTGTAGAAGTACTTTTGCTGACAACCGGCTGTGTAGGGATGATAGTTTCCTCCACATGAGGCCCTGAAGATCTAGTGACAATGGTCCTCTCAAACTTAGAATAATCAATTCACTTTCTATTCTTCTTAGGGTGCAGAGTGATAAAACCATTAGGATCAACAAAATATTTATTAACTTTTTTGTCACTCGAGCGCAGGTATTCCTCTTCAATTTTATCTTCTTGCTCACTAACATCGTGATTGGAATCACCAGAACCATAGTGAGTCTCTTGTACTGGCTCATTAGAGGTTAGAACAACCCCCGGGTTGTCAGTGAAAAGCTTAGCATTATTTACTGCATCCACAAAACTAGAAAGAACAGAATCCTTATTGCAAGTAGGTTGTGCTAAGCAGGAAACCAGAACAGATGAGGACACCAGTGGGTCCTTAGAAATAGAAGGTTCAGTCTGTTCAACATGAGGCCTTCAATCTTTCTCAATCCAAACTGATTTCCCTTCATTCAGCAAAGGATTCCCAAGCTTATGACTATTCATGGGGTCCTTCCCAGAACCACAATCTCCAAGGGAGTGTCCAATATGCAAACAATTAGATCAGTAGCTCAGTAAGGATTCATAAACCACTTCCAGAAAAAAAAAACCCTCATCCCTATTCTAGATCCAAATAGTTGAAGGCAGTTGCTGCGAAAGATCAACCTCAACACACACATGTGCAACCAAAGTCATTGAGTGCTTCTGAGTCGCAGAATCCAGCTTAATGGGATTACCGATCAGCTTAGCAATAGGGAAAAGAGCAATTTGCTTGAAGAGATGCATCGACAGACCTGGAAGCCCTAACCAAACAGGTGAAATCAGAGATTTAGAAAAGAAATCAAATGAAGGGGACCACTTTATGACTTTCATCATGCATCCCCCAAAACTCCAATAACCCCTAGGCCAAAGCCGATAGTAATCGTTTGCAGAAGAAAGTCAAATCGCGATATGCATTGAGTTGAGAAGGCAGATTTCAAAATCAACAAATCCAATGGATTAAAATGATTTACGTAGGAAGATCAGAGAGGGATGATGCTTAAAAAATTTACCAACAAGAACAAATCGAAAATCAGAAGAAAGAAACTGAACCTCCGCCTGCGAGAAAGAAATGGCCTTGTGACCCCTATGCCGGAACTACTTCGGATGAAAAGAATCAGCAGGAGGCGGAGATTCATCCGAATCGAGAGATCGAATATGATTAGTCCCTGTGACCACATCTGCGAAGCTTCACGAATCTCGTCTGCATTCATCACCCTCGTTCTGCGTTCGGTGCCCTCGTTCATTGCCCTCTCTCAGCCGCTCCATCATCCAACTGTTATTTTTATATTACACATGGAGTGTGACGTGGACGTTTGTGTTTCCCTTCAAAGTCTCTTTCAAGACATAAGAGGATCCATTATTGTTGTTTATAAGTGTAAATTGACTTTAAAAATGGGAGAAAAAGGGAATAATTCAATGTTTTTTATAATTCCAAAAATCCCAAATAATCTAAAACCTTCAAGAGATATGTTTCTAAAATTTAAAGACACATTTTAATAGGAAGTGGAAGAGTTTTTTAGGATAATGAATGATATTAATAGAAAATTTATCCTTATAGAAACATATATATAATTCTATAGTAGTAAAGAATAAAATTTTTAGACAAGTATCATATATAGTTTAGAGAGAACATAGATGAATTCTCCCATAAAAGATTATGAACCCAATCATAAATTATATATATGTGGTTTAATTTACTATAGAAAAAATTGATGAATAAGAGGGTATCCTCAACTCTTTCTTTATGTGATAAATTATTGACATTGGAACTCTTACTCCAATTTCTCTTCCCTCTAGTCAGAATCACCAACGTGGGAGATCAAACTCCTTCCGTCTCACCATAAATATTTATTTCTATATGTTAACACTTAATAACTTGTCAACATATCATCCAAGAATAAAGGGTGTCATGAGTATTTTTTTCTAAATATATATGTGACGTTCAAATATTTTATTGGTTAGACCATATATGATATTAAATAGAAAAATCCTTTAATTCAACATTCATTAAATTACAATGGTGCCTGACCAAAAAAATATTATAGTGGTTAAGAAGAAAAAATGAAAATTGGTAAGATGTTGTGAGGTAGGATGTGATAAAACAAATTGTTACTAGAATAATAAATACCATTTCAGATAGACCATGGATCATCCCAATCAAATTAGTCCCTATGAAAGTGATTTGGGTTTCAAAAAAAAGTAAAATAATGAAAACAAATCCATATTTAGGTTGAGAAAAAGTGGAGAGACTCTATTGATTATAGAAAACACATTTCATCGAATATTAAATAGAATTTTCCCTTATAATTTTTTGGATCATGTTTTTTAGTGGTTGGCTAGAAATGAGTTCTTTTTTATTTATGTTTTTGTGACAATCATATTATCATATACACTAAAAACTATAGAAATATAACTTCAAAATTCCAATTATAGACATTTATTTATTTGGAATATAACCTTTGGATTGGGTAGTAATTTAGACACCTTTCAGTGTTTTGTGAAGGTAATTCATTAATTTATGTTGTAACAAATAATGGAAGTATTCATCAAAATATTCCCAATTTTTAAAAGAATTTATGAAATATGTCTTTAGATTCATGAATTTTTTTACAAAGATGTCAAGATTAAACTATTATATTAAATATAAAAAAATGTTAATTTATAGTTATTGAGGGTATTATTATACATTTAAAGTAATTAATGAAGGTGATAGTAGAGGAAAATTATAAAATAATGGTGATCTAAATGTTACCCACTCTATAAAATTTTAAGGGAGTGAGAAGATTTATATGTAAAGTTAGTTTTTCTAAATAAATCTTTGAATACATTTTTAAAATAACTAAATTTATTTTCTACCTTTTCAATAATGATACATCCATTTAGTGTTTTGATATGTAGTTAGAAATGTTTTATTATTCTTATAGAAAATATGACCTCATTATGAATTATTGTGTCCCATGATTGAAATTTTCTTTTTGAATTAATGGGTAATTATAGAGATTATGTTATTGGTGTAGCTTTGGGTAATTCTATTCTATGAGGATACATATGATTCACTATAATAGTATATTTCTATATGATCTTAGAATGAATTAAAATATTATAATAATAGTTACCATCTTTAATGTTTGACCATGAAATTTTGTGTAGCATTTGATTGGATCCAATTTTATAATATTCACTAACCATGTACCTCTCATGTATCATCAAACTAATAAATAATACAAGCAATGAATATTATGATTGAAAATTATATTATAGAAATTTTATTTAAGAATATAGTCTATTAAGAGTATTAAAAATATTATTAATGGCCATCTTTATAGGGTATCTTGCACACATAAGGAAGAACTAATATAGAAAAATTCTTCATTTATAGATGAATGACAGTTTTCAATTTTACTAAAATTGTATTTCATGTATGAATATTTCACTATTGTTTCAGATGTGGGATTCATTCCCAAGGATATAATATATAAAAAATTTGATAAATTAGTTTATTATTTAAATTAGGGAAAATTTTATTCTCCCCTAATATTCAGAATTTTTTCTGATAGAATTATAAGAATATTTTTCTATAAAGAAGATGTTATTAATTTTTTAATCCTACCATTATAACCCTTGCGTGAACATAATAATTTATAAAGTAAAACCATATAAGTGATTTATTCTAATTTTATTAGAAAATTCTTTTTAGAGTTTCTAGGATATTTTTTTTGTTTATGTCATGTGATAAAAATTAAGAAATTTGGGTAAAAAATAAGAGTTTCCTCAAAAAGAGAAAGTTAGGGGTTGATATTTTTGATTTTGTTGAATTTTATATTATATGTATATTCCCATATTATTGTAGTAATTAACATATTTATATGTATTTATAAAATGTATCCATGGTTATCTAGGTTGTGGAGTATCCAAATAATGAGAGAAATGATACTATAAAATTCGTTAACAATAATATATTATAAATATTTGGGGTGTCTAATGTTTCCAATAAATACATTGGAACACATTTTAGGAATTATATGTTAAAATATATAATATAAATTAATTTTTTTGTTCACAAAATAGGGAAAAAAACTTATCACCCATAGACGTGAATAAAGGATTAAATGTATAATAGAAAGTTTTAGAATGTTTTGAAAAGAAATGGTGTGAAAATCATGGGAATATCAGTATTATTAATTGAGTTTGGATATTTGGGTCTACAATACTACATGTATGAACCCTAGAGGAATGTATTTTTGTAGACTTATTTTTGTAATTGATGTAATTTTCTTTTTGACCTTCAGTAAAAGTCACTATCATCTTTGAAAGAAACAAAAAATAATTTTATAATGGATAGTGATATAATTCTATTAAATTTTTATGACCTATATGTGATTAGAAAAGTGACTTACCAAAATTAAGGGATATACGTGGAAAAGAATAAGTTTTTTCATGACAATATAATTTAGAAAATAGGACTTTATTGTCTCATATATGTTCTTTAGAAAACCCAATATCTCAATACACATTTTATTTAATTATTTTTAAAATAATTATCTATAAAACAAAAACCAAGGATCTATAGGTATAGTGTATTTATAAAAATATAATCCTAAATACACAAGCTATTAAAAATTTCATCATCTTTTTTTAAACTCCATAAAATTCACTTATATCCCATTGGTCTTTTCATATCTCATAGGATATATTGGGGAATACATAATCCAATGGGGTGATCTATAAAACACATTGGGGGGAATCAATGTAATCATGATATGAATGAGACGAAATGAAAATCATGATTTAATAAAATATATTTTTGACATGGAATAATTTTATAAAATGGATGATATAAAATGATCATGACATCTAATTAATTTAGAAACAACATAATACAAGAAATCATAAGTAATTGTTAGGCATCACTTCTAGTACATCGGAAAAAAGGGAGTTAGTATTACCATCTAGGAACCATTTATAGTATCCCATGAGATGAAACAATTACCCATTTCTTTGGTGGTATATCATGAGAAATACTTCATATGACTAAATTAATGTGTACCACAAAGATCATATATCATAAAAAATCATTTAATCAATTATATGTGGATAATTTGAATGTATTTCATATAATCATTTAGTGCCTATGATGTTAATTAAATGATCATCTCACCATTTTCAACCTGTAAGAGGGAATGTGAGTTTTATAAATTAATTTCCCTAACAAATGATGTTTGATTAAATTTTTATGAATACACATCAATGAATATAGGATTCTGTATTCCCAATTAAAGAGTGAGATATGAAAATTCAAATAATTATTTTGAAAATATAATTGCTATACAAAATATCTAATGGAGTGATGTTAATAAAAAAGAATGGAATTATACCACTGATAAAAAAAAGAATTTTTAAAGTATTTAATTGAAACTAAATTTCAAAACAAAAAACATAGAAATGTGATTATTATAAATATTACTAAAAATTATGAACATGACTGAAAATGAAGAGGAGGATACTGTTTTACCATAAAAATTTCTTATAATGATTAGATTAGTGATTACTTAAAACGTTGAGTGTAATGACCCGAACCAACAATATCTGATACACAATTACCCCCAAGCCCACCTCTAATAGGCCAGCTGCTAGCAACATGAAGAATTTTCCTAATGAATCTATACACACATGCACATATATAATCCCATATAATGATTAAAAGTAAAAAAAAATGATAACAATGCTGGCATACATCTATAATCCCACAATCAGAGTATGAAATGTTGTAATTGAAATTAAAAAAAGGGATAATTACAATCCTATCAAATACTAGAAAATAAAGTTAGAAATACTTAGTTGGGGACTGATATAAAATTACACTCTAGTATGAACCTCGGTCTATCTATGCCAACTAAAATTCACCTGCCCATAGTCCTCCAATATATTTATAAAAGATCTTACATCTGTATAAGGCATGAAATTTGTGGGAAACTCCCATTCAAAGTTTATTATAATAAAAACTATAGGACTCCCCAAAATAACCAAACATAAAGAATATATAGTAATAATCTCATCATAAGATATATCAATCATAAAATGAGGTATAAAATAAAACATCCAGATATACTTAGAATAATGACACAGCCCCCAGGGTTATAACTTCTATCAACCATATAAAAATTGTGAGGATTCAAGGTAATGATCATCAAGAAGATCTAACTCTAAGAAACCTATATTCCCTAATGGAACATATCCAAGAGATAACACCCATCAGGTTTTGATAAGCTGATGGAACGTCCCTTCAATACTATATGAAAAAAACCAAGAGAACATGCTCATCTAGGGGAAACCACTACATGATCTATATTTCCACTAACGACACTAATCCTAGAGGTTACGCTCAATAGATTTCGATACAAAGAAAGTAGAACTCGATATCGAGGGGATTAATCTGAGATTTATACTCCATTAGACTAATTCCTCAATAAAATTATCTGATCTCAATACACAGATATGGGGTCAATGGTCAGGGCTCATTAGGGGGACCCCAGACCCTACAGGAAACATCATCTGAGATAAGTAATTATTTCCCATGTAAAAATTGGTCATGCCAATTTCAAAAAATCCTATATAAAGAAACATGAATGGAAATTATGATCACTCCAGTTATATCATAGGGATACATGCTCTAAGATGGTGGGTCAATAATTGAAGAGGTTTGAGAGGACTCAGTTCAAAATATGGGAACTCTCTATTACTACACAAACCATTAGAAAGATACATAGGGGTAACCCTCTATGAAAAGAATGATATGTTGTTCCAAAACCTCATTGGAATGGACTAGTGGGACACACTCTTTTGATACTAGTATATTAAAGATCACACATGATCATAATAAAGATGAGATGATAAGAATGAGGAATCAATCCATACATAAAAGTAGAACATGACATATACTTGGGGGTACACGACAAGTCTAAATATTCCTAGAAATTACCATTTATCACCTCTCCTGACATGAAATTATCCATAGTACACATCATTTCCATAAGGTACACAGTGTGTAGATTTCATCCTAGCACTCAACAATGTATTCTATCCATTACCATGTACGCTGGACTATGTTTGTGTACATGGATTTTCTAAGTACATGGATCCTCCCATGTACACTATAATTCTTGGGTACTTCACAAGTACACTGCGTGTGGGGTCACATGGACATTTGGGTGTGTAAACCCAATAAATGTTGATCCATATACCACAGGATACATGGCATGTGTCTAAGAACACATAGTGTGTAACACTACATAGACTCTTGGGTATAGACCCATTATAAACAATGAGTGTGTCATCTCCATGTCACACGGTGTGTGATATGTGTCACACAGTGTGAGATACGTATCACACATAATGTGATACTTATATTCTTGATAAAACACTTTTGTTGAGCTGAAGAATCTACACAACTTGTGTTCATAGGATGATATGATTTTTATTCCTGAATTTCATAGAAATTCCATAAATTTTATGTGTCTTCACATGATCCATCCACATCCATTGATTATACTATAAATCATGATTCATGATGTGGATAAAAGGTTGACTGAACCTTCTTGTCACTGTTGGCTGGATTATGGATGAATATATGCTCAAGAACCACTCCCATTATGCCTCAATGGTACTGTATAGTAAAACTACAAACTGTGACTCCTAATCAATCCATTGATCAAATCACTTTATCATGAACCTTAACTATGAAAAATATCTTCATCTCAAACCCACAGTAGTGATCTGTCAATCCAAATATAGAATGTACAATAATCTTTAATCAGGTAATCATCGAATCATATCCCAAAAGGAAATGATAATGATTAACACATATAGAATGTTGAGAGAAAACCATAAAATACATAAAAATTAGAAAAAAATATACCATTTTTCATTTTATCCACGATCCATTTTCATTGAAAATATGAACCAAGAGGTATAAACATAAATAAAAAAATATATAATAATTAACCACAAATATCGAAATTAAAACCACACACAAAAAATGACCGATCTATGAACCAATATATTAGTCAATTGATTCAAATTCATTACGGGATAAGAAATAAGGATAAAAAAAATTACTACCACAATTTGGATTGATCACTATTGATGAAAGAATCCACATCATTTTCATTTGAATGATCCATGATTTTCATTGGAAAACCAATCACCAAATCTTGATCTTTCTATTTGTGACCTCGATATCCACCAATTATCCTTAACTACCTCCTCTCAATTAATATGGTTTTGAGGATGACCCTATGAATTGGTTATATCATTAAATTTAGAGATTAAAATTTAGGTCTCTACTAAAACAAGATAAAATTAATTTTATTATTTTGTTATTTTTTTCAATTCACCTATGACTGCACTTTAACCAAACACCACAATGATAATGTTAATGTAGAACCTAGGATAAAGACCATTATCTAAGATCAACGTAAGACATGTATTATGATATAAGAAACCATTTTATACTTATTTAACCAATCCATAAAAAATGAATGTGTGAGATATTAATATATTTAATGTATTTAAAAAATTAATTCCAAGATCACCAAGACTCTGAATATCATGTATTCACATCCCCGGGCTCCCAAAATATTCATTGAAATATTCAAATGTCTTACACAGAAAGACCTGAGGCGTTATATTCTTCCGGCATTCAAGGTTTTCCACCCAAAAATAATGATCTATGGAAAATTTTTGGATAATTATCACTGTACAAATTACCTCACTCCCTCAAGCTATTCAGGTTCTTCCATGCATTTTCAACCAACATGAACTCATGGAAAATAGTTTACCACAAATGGTATTTCTTCTGCTAGTCTAAGAAATAAAATACTCAATAAAAAGGAAACTCTACTATCACGACCTAGATTAACTAGGTCGATATCATACTACTAGTCATGCACACGTCTCTTCAACTATGACATGTGGAGAATAGTTGAAAACAAAAACTAATGTGGCCATGGGGTTTAGTGGTACACCACCTCACTAACCTAATATAGTAATAAAAAATTAAAGGTCCTAAGAACCCTAGAGATTACATACTTCCCTAGAAAATACTCTTTGACTCTTCAACACAAAAGGCACCCCTCATCATTACCCAAAGGACTGTTGACATTTTAACGATTAGTCCTCATCCTCCACTGGATTAACTACACCCCATACAACCATCCTTAACAGTAAAACTAGAACCCAATATCTATTTCCAACTTTCTCTGACCCGTATGATAGGGTTATCCAATATTTATCTGATGTGGACTTGAGAAGGTTATACTTTGGTGATGGACTGGTAATCATCATGATAAAAAACATAAAAAATGGTAGATGATCCTGCTAACTGTGGCTCAAAACTAACATTAAAAATTAGAGCATGTTCAGTAGGACTGGAATGGTTCACTTAACTTAGATATATGTCTCGTGTGAAAAACTATGCTCCACTGCAACTTAGTCCCTACAGGATTCCCATATCATCTCCCTAATCATGTTGTTAAGCAACAATAACAATCTGTAATGATTGTTGAATGATTTCCATGAAGGATAACTACCTTCTATACACACAGGTGTCCCAAAATCTACAAAATGTCCTACTGTTCATCATCCAAAGATAGAAAAACAACAAGAGTTTAAATAGGAAACATTCTTAAAATCCCTTCATTTTCAAATTAATACCAAGAGATCCTTGTAAATTCTTACCTCCACTTGATGTAATACTATGGTAAAACAACCTCCTCAACACCTATTATCCTATCATGAACATAATAACCATATGTCCCTAGAAAAAGGACGAGATGGTACCCTCATTCAATGAATCCATTATGAATATATCTAGTGTATATCTACTCACACAACATCTCACAATCAATATACATGAGTTATACCTCCCTAAATTTTAGAAGATGTTATGGGTAACTAATATCAACTAGAACAAAACCACTAAATCCTCATGTTTCCTACATGATAAAACTCAACATCGAGAACATGTGGATGTCATAGAAAATGAATTCTATGAACTGATCAAATAAGGGTTAAGGATATAGTCTATAAGTGTCATGATTATTCTATGATGTAGAACTGGATAAATGGTTTCAACATAGAATAAAAAAACACATAGGCTCTAGGAAGTCACCCTTGTACATCCACCTCTCAAACCTGGAGGTATTGATAACCCTCTCTGAAGTAAAACTATGTGATCTAATTCATCACCACCCATTGGGAAAAGATATAATTGATTCTTAGGAGTGGATACTTTCCCCTATGTATCCTCATCCAAGTGATAATAATCCACATCCAACCCAATGAACTAATATGCTTCTCAGGTGAACAACACATGGATTACTAGGAAGCAACATAGGTATTATGAAGCCCTTACTCTGAAGACTCCTCTAACCACACCTCTATCTCTCATAGATAAATGGGGTCATATGATATGCTAGCACATATATTAGGTCATCCTTGGTGTAAGTCCATGTGGAAATAAAACTATAAATGTTGAGCTAAACCTAACACATCCTCATGAAGGATTCCATCATACTCCTCCATCATCATGAAAACTAAAATTTTATAGCATTAACTACTCCAATGTTATCACTAGCCAACTGATGATACATCGGTCGTAACCTCCTGCACATGTGCTCCTCCAGCTTTTCCAGGGATCACTCCTTATCAAAATAGTAAAATTCCATCCTAAAAAATCCAAAAACGCTAACATAGTCATCGATGGAAAAAAGATAAGTATTAATGGTGGGAATCCACTCTATACTGAGGGAAACATCATAGGGTCTCACCACCACTATGAAGGGATTCCACACAAGGACTTATTTCTTCTCCATAGTTAGGTCATGTTGTCAGTTAAAGCGTGTAATTACTGATCCTCTATTTTAGAGACTCCATCACAAGGGTCAATCAAAAAGGGACCATTGGGATCACTAGGTATCTAATGGGGGATATACTATAGGGAAAGTGTATCATAAATATGAGTGAAAACCGCCAATAGGGAAGTGATGAAACATATCATACATCAAAATGCACCCGAATACTCTGTGATTTTCTACTTTTGAAACTCATTCTTTTCATGTCCCATATATTTACCAAAATCTAGGATTTATTCAATAAGTTGGAACATAAAAATACTCAAATAAATGATTCATGTAATCTAATCACCAACATGGGGCCCTATCGATACCCTACATCACCGTGGAGATGTCCCAGCGCATGTACCACCTTTAGGGAGAGGTCTTATCCAATCTAGATATTCACAGGAGAGACTAACACCATTCCTCCCCCATAATACAAGGGGGTCTAGCCCCTAATATAACCTAGGTGATCTCTCATTATGAAACTTATGATGCAAAATCATCATAGGTGTTTCATTTTATGGTACCACCAGAGCCAACTGATACTCTGTGAAGAAAACCGGTTGCAAGCATAACCACCAGATTGGTTTGGGTTCGTACATGCTAGAAACATAGACCACTACCTCGATTCAAACCTTTAATTAGTGTGGAAAATTATTCTTTTAAAAGATCGTCAATATCCATCTATAGAACTCGCGTAATGAAATAAATATCCATGTAACATAACCATGTACAACTATAACTATCAACTACTCCATACATGGATAATCATCTACCAAATCAACAGAACGATCAACAAACTATTCAATATGTGGTATCACTAACTGGTTCCAACTTGGGAAAAAACCATATGATTGGGTCCCTAAACTAAAATACCTTCACCCATCTAGTCATCACCATGAATCTATCCCATAATCATTTATGGTTTTAATCATAGAGACATATTTAAAGTCATCAAGATATACCTTGGTCAATGAGTTGTTCTAGAGAGCTGACTCAATAAGGACATGGAAACCATAACCCATTGTTATACGATATATGTAAAAACGTATTCCCTACAACCAATTTCTATATATATCAAGTCAATAAGTTGGTTAGCAGGGTCCTAGTTAATGGATATGTCAGCTCCCACAACAACACTAGACATTATGGCCTAAGAACCATACTTGAAACACTTTAACACTATTTTACTTGTTCAAAATCCAAACCTCACAGCTAGAAAAAATAAATTCATAACATTAGTCATAAACCGAAGTATTTTACTAACACATAAGGATAAGAAATCCTTTGATACAATTCTATCATAACCCAACCCAGCAGGGTATGATCCGCAACTACCCCAATCCTACCTCCAATAGGCTAGGGAAGTCAACTTCCATTGAGAAGACATATCACAAACATGAGGGGCATTAGCCTTTAGTACCTATACCCATGCACACATCTCCAAGGCCATGTAATGATGAAATGTAAAATTATTGACAAAAATAAAAGAATTCATCTATAATCCCATAGTTAGAGAGTGACATATAGTGCAAGAAATTACAAAAAGAGGCCAAATATAGCCCACCCAAAGCTGAAAAATAAAATTTGATCTACCCAGGTTGGGAAAAATTTAAAATGAAAAATTGGTATATACCTTGGTCTCTTTAGCCCAACTGATCTCCTCCTACCCCTCATCCTCCAAGGATACTGTAAAATATTCCTCTTCATCACAATACATGACATGTGCGGCCAGATCCCATTTAGGTGAGAGTATAAAAATACCCACTAGGACACCCCAATTTCACCAATCACAAATCATCATGAGTAATTATGTCATTATAGGATATTACTATCATAAATTGTTCCATATAATAAAACAACTAGATACACTTATAATGAAACCACATCAAACATGATGATAAATGATTCTAGCCATAGAACCATTATGAGGTTTCAAGGTAATGATTTTCCAAGATATATCACTCCATGAGCCCTTCTATCCTGAATAAAACATCACTAAGAGATAACACACATTAGGTATCTATAAGAATATAGAACATCCCTTCCATCCCAAATAACACAAAACCGAGAGACCATGTTTGTCTAGGGGAAAACCTCTCCCCAAGCTATATTGATGTTGTTGACTCTCATCCATGAGGTCACGCTCATCAGGTCTCAAAACAAAGAATCATACATTGGATAATTGGGTTATTATTATAAGATACACACTCTATCAAAATGATACCTCATCATAAAGATCGTATATCAATAAACAGATAGGGGTTCAAGGCTTGAGGATCACTAAGGGGACACCAGACCCTACTAGAAACATCTTCCTCGATAGGAGATCAAATCCCATGTAAAAATTGGCCTTTCCACTTCTAATATGACCTATTTATGGAAAAAAGTTTAGTTTTGAGGATTATGGGGACCTCTCGTAGGGATACATGCTCTAAACCACTGAGTTAGTAGTTGAAGAGGTCTAAGACAACTCACTCAAAAATAAGAGAATTATCCCTCACTGCACAGATCATCTGGAAGTTATAGAGGGGTCAAAATCTAGGAAAATAATGGGATACTTCACTAAAATGTCATAGTAATGGACAAGAGGAACAAATTCAACCAGAACTAGTATGGTAAAGCTCATAAAAGATCAAAAAAATCACAGTTGATAAGAATGAGAAATCCAACTAGTCCTAAAAGAAGTACACATAGTTTCCATGGGGGTACATGGTGTGTATCACTAAGACTAAAACTTATTGTGTCTTGTTCTCATATAGAATGAAATTCTCCACAATACATGGTATTTAGATGATGTACACAACATGTAAATATATCCCTATCACTCGGTTTGATATTTTTACCCTGACTGTTTACGTTGTATAATGTCACTGTAATCAGCCATGTCTGAGTACACATCTTTGACCGTTTACTCTGAACTGAGGTATATGGTGTGTGGGACCACATTTCCACCAAGGCGTTTACTCCCAATACACACTGATCCATACTCCACATGTTATATAGTGTGTGAATATGTACACATGGCATGTAACAATACATGGAATCCCAGGAATATACCCCATCTATACACTAAGATGGTCAGCTAAAGGTCGTACAGTGTGTGACACATGTCACAAGGTGTGTGATAATTATCCACATGATTAAACCATAATGTTGAACTGAAGAAACTACATGACATGTGTTCATATGAATACACACTATGTAATCCATAATTTAATAGAAATTAAAAAGAGTTCATGTGTCTTCTCTCAAGACAATTAGATCCACCAATTCAACCCTTAATACACGTGATACGTATGTCAAGTTAACCAATCCATTTTTCTACTATTTTCTATATTTCATTGGATTCAAGTTCTAAAAAACCACCAATGTCACACCTCACTAGTATCAAATGCTAAAATTTTGACCCATGTCACTTGATCAATCTATGGATAAAATGTCAATGTATTGAACCATATACATGATGTTGAATCTCTATACCAAACCCGAGGTAGTGACCCTTTCTACCATATAATGAACCTGCAATGATCGTTCATCAGGTATTCATAAAATCATTGGAAATGAGAAAATTATAATGATGAACACCCATAGAACATGGATAGAAATATATAAACCATAAAATTTAGCAATGAACCTAATCCTTTTTTCATTTACACCTCGATCTATTATCATAGAAAATATGAATTAATATTTATAAACATCAATGAACAAAGAAATACTAATTTTCCATAAATACTCTAATTAAAATCATACCTAAAATACGATTGATCAGCTAACTAATACATTAGTAAATTTATTCAAGTTTTTCATGGGATAATAAATATGGATAAATCCACAAAACAATTATCTAATCTCAATTTAGAGCAAACTATAATGTATAAGAAATCATCTTAATTGTCATTTCATAGGTCCTTGGTTTTCTTTGGAACACTGATCACTAAAGATTGATTTGTCGGTCCATAATCTCGATCTTCACCAATGGTATTCTATTCTCTCCTCTAGATTTTATGGGTTATGAGGTTTAGCCTATGAAGTTTTTTATAAAAGAATATTATAGTGACCTTTTCAATTTACATATATTATTACATTATTTTAAGCATTATTATTCATAAAAAAAACCAATGATAAAAAATTATAGTGTCTTTGGAAGAATAGGAACATAATTTAAAACATGAAAACATAAGAAAAAAATCATTAATATCAATAATGAGCACCTAAATACCTTTTAAATCATAAACCTTCATATGATAACCTAGGGAATACATAGACAAACTGGATGTGCTAAAAATCCTATTAAG
The DNA here is from genome assembly GCA_963277665.1 of Viscum album. Lineage (NCBI taxonomy): Eukaryota > Viridiplantae > Streptophyta > Magnoliopsida > Santalales > Viscaceae > Viscum > Viscum album. The sequence continues at coordinate 544,555,939 of OY728132.1, forward strand.
AGAATAGGTAAGGAAATGAATCATAGTGAATTACATGAAAACATATAAGGCATGTATATTGACTAAATATATAGAGGCATAAAATATAGAACATGGAATAATATGATCAGGGAAATATAATAATTATACAACAAAATATATCATGACATAAACATTATTTAAGGCTAAATACCAAGGCGTTGTCACAGATGGACCGAGTCCTATAATGGATTAGGTTTTCTTCCTAATCCCATATATAATGTCTCATGAGACAAAAAATCTCCCAATTAAAAAAATAAATATCTTGGAACACCTTTCATAACATGTACATGTATATGTGTTTCAAATAAATAAATTAATCATAAGGAATAATCATAAGGTTAACCCTTGTAGAGAAACGTGTTTTACAATCCATTCATAAGGCATAACTAAAGGGCATATAATAATGGAATCCAAGAAAGAATGGATTAAATAATTCTTGGAAAATAATAAATTTTAAATAATAATAGATCCTGAATAATTTTTTCTAAATAATGTGAAAACATGGAAAAGATTGTATAATTAATATTACAAATGTGCCACTTTAGTGCAGTTTAAGGGAAAGGATTAAAGATTCATTAAAGTTGGTAAAGGCATAATTTTTTACATAAAAACATATATGAACTAAAATGTTTATTCATGATAAAATTAATGATTTAAAAAATAATGGATGCATTAAGTAATTTTATGGGGTGTTAATGAATATGGATAAGTAACTGAGATGTTCCTATTAATCGTGTTTTTTTAATAGGAATTGATGTGAGATTTTTTTTAAACATGTATTTCCCATAAAATAAAGATAAATCGATCTATTTATATATATACATAACTTGTGACATATTTAAAAAATATTAAATATTTTTATATGCATAATTAAGAGTAAAATTGAGGCAATGAGAGGGAAAGCGTAACCCAAAGGTAATATGGAGGTTCGGAGAGATCCCTTACCTTATGTATGAATGTGTTATCCACATGTACTTAATTTATAGGATAATCAAATTATATTCATTAATATTTTAATTAATAACATATTCCACATATATTTTATTTATTATAGTTTTTTTAAGTTCATTTATGGCCATTTTGATGAGTTATAAAGTTCAATTTCATCATTCTCAAACAGTTCATTTCATAGTGTCATGGTGGAATCATTTGTGAATAATTATAAATATTAATGTAAAATGGTACTAAAACTAAAAAAGTGTAATGAAATATAATTCACGACCTTCAATAAATTTTATTTTTCCCAAATATACTTTTTTATTTAAATTTATGGTTGATCCTTTTAGTAAAAACATTAACTATATTTGGTTCGTTCATTTGGGTGTTTTCCCCAACTATCGTGAACTAGTTTCATTTTATATAATATTATTTCCATATATTAATTAAAAAAACTGTTACCTTATATTTTATGCATATATTGGTCATTTTAGACAATTATATATGAATTTAAATATATCATTAAAATGGTACTGGAAAATAAAAACTCATCGTCCATGTAGGTGGTGAACCGACATATCACATATGATGTTTCAATTTTTAGAATAAAATGAGAATAGAAGAGATTTGATGATTGATACTAGATTAACATAATAAAATAAAATTATATATATTATACTAGATTTATCATGCCGCTTTGGATAGGGGTGAGTATATGGTAGATGAAATAAATAATTGTAAAAGGGAAAAAGGTTGATTTTACCTCTTGAATATCATCTCTTTGATGACCTCCTTAAAGAACATTAAATTGGTATTTGGGTGATATCATACATACTAGGACTTGGGGAAGAGGATTTATAGTGGAAATGGATATAATATTGGAAAGATATAATTCTTATAAGGTGTAAGGAGAAGGGGTTCTGAGGGATGGTATTTTTAAGGGGATGAGAGGAGTGTTTTTTATTATTATTTTCAGTAGTTTATTATTTTAGATCAAAAATATCAATAGTATCGACTATTGTGAATACATAGAGTAATGAGAATAGGTGATTTTTAAATAATGGGTTTTTACATTATCCATGACTCAAAATTTATTGTATTTTTTTATAATCTTAAATAGAATAAATTATCGTATTTCACTATTCAAAAAAATCACCTATTTTTGAAAGTATCCAAAATTTACCCAAGAAATTTTTTACACATGTAGATTTAAAAAATCAAATCCATTTTTTGTAATTAATTTATATATATTATAAATTTCATTTTTATTTGAAATCATCATTTATTTTAAAAATACTTATTTTAATATTATAATCTATTTTATAACCATTTAAAAAATTAATTATGGTTTCATAATATTATCATATCATTATAATAAAAATTATTTTTAATTTATGAGTACATTTAATGTAAATAGAATTTATTTTAAATCATTATATTCATTATAAAATCACAAATAAAACATTTATGTTTTTAAAAAATACAAATGTTTAATTTATCATTTTCAAAAATTTATCTACTTGTACCATTATCTAAATTTATCATATTTTAATTTTACATGATAAATAAATATTATTTTACATTTACATAGGTGATTTCACTATTCTAATAGTCATATTACTATTCCTAACGGTCAAATTACCATTCCAATTGTTTGATTACAATTCTAACGACGGGATTTATAAAGATCATATGGGTTTACTATGTTATATAAATAAATATTGTTCCACTAATTTTTAATTCACATATACTTTCTCTCAAGTTTATATATATACTTTCATCTTAAGAATTAATATTACATTGTCAACATTACGTTTTATTTTTACACCTTTATTCCTAAGTGTGGTCATTTGACTGGATCAATCATATCCAAATAATCCTATTATAATTTTATTTTTTTTCTATTTATTATCCCACTATAATATTTATAATTATTAGTGGTTTATTTTGGTACTAATGTATATTTATTAATTTATGAGAATAATTTTTTCTTGGTTTATCTATGTGGTTTATGTTCATTATAGTATATAATTATAAGAATGTAAATTCGTCTGATAAAATTATGGGTTGTACATTATTCCCCCCTTATTAAAATTTCACCCTCCAAATTTCACTTTACAAACTAAGGTGAAAACATGTGGGACAAATTATCCTTTATCACTTCTATCACTTATCATATTTCCTCTCTGTATTTATGATTCTGTTATAGTACCTTGACTAGGAGAGTATTCTTTTGTGTAGAACGTTATTTCTATAGCCCAAGATCCTCACTGAATCATTCTCATAAAAGAGATCATTTTCAAATTGTAACACCAATTAATTTAGTACATGTGAGGGATATGGTTTGTTCTTAATAATGAGGGATTCACGGAAAATATCATGTAATTAAGACATGGTTAGCGGAAGTGCTAGTCGATAGGTCACCGCTCAGATGAGATCAAGAATCTAAAAAGGAACAATGTACTTAGAAATTTTATTTTCATTCTTCCCAAATATCATCACACTCTTATATAGAGATATGTGTAGGAATAAAATTTCTCCTACCTCAAACTCTAAGTACCATAGATGATTGTTTTTATATCTATTCTGTCAAATTTTGGTTACCTTGTTAATAAGTAGAATGGTCATTACCTTTTCTACCATTTCGTAGACCATTTCTAGTTCCAATCGCTTATGTTCATAGAATTCAAAATAGAATTTATGTGTTATTAATATTTTCACATAAATGGAATTATATTAAGCCATTTGGATGATTGAGTGGAAACTATTTTTTTATGATAATTTTACTAGTTGAGTATGTTGTTACCATCCACCCTTAAAATACATCAATTATGCTCTAAACATATATTCTAATTTCTGAATATTCATCTTATACATGCCACCATTTTGATTTTGAAATGTTTTACTAAGGTTAATTTCAGTGTTTAGGGATTTTTAGAAACTTTTCTAGAACATAGAGGTTATTAAAGGATCTCGGTCGAATACAATTGATAATTTTAATGTATGCAGGTTAACCACATCTTTTATGTATATATATGCAATTTGATCGAGTGAAAAGTCCTTACTAATTGATATAAAGTGTGAATTATTTGTAAAACAATCCAAAACAAACCCATATTACATTATTTACTCTATATGTACTCGAAAGTCCAGAAACATTATCTATGGTGATGTTTTCACATTTCCATGTAGGTATGGGTAGTGGTTGCATCACCCCCTTAGACCTTTTCCTTTCATCCCTCACTTATTGACATTCCAAGAAAATTAATGTAAATTCAGTTATCTCCTTCTTCATATTTTCCCTCCAATATTTATCCTGAAGGTATCAATACATCTTAGTGATTCTAGGTTGTATAGAGAAGGTTTTATTATGTGAATCATTCAAAATCTACTTTTTTATCTTAGGATCTGATGGTACACATAGTCATGACCCAAATCTTATGACTCCTATACATCAATTATGAAATCTAGGGATTTACCATTTTTGATAGCTTCCACCTTCTTCTAAATTTATATATAATATATTTGATAACCTTTATATTCTCTAAAAGGGATGGTTGAGCATTCATTTGAAAAATAAGTGATGATGATCATTCTTTTAGGAATCCCATTTCTATCATTATCATGTATAATAAGATTATATCCTTCTCAATTATCATCATTTATAATGTTACATGATCCTTTCTACTTAGAGAGTTTTCACATTATTTTCATTACCATGATGGTAGAGGATTGATAGTTTATTTTCATTAATGATCACTAACCATCTTCATTAGAGTATATTAATCACCTTCTATGATAATATATATGTGAGGCTCTTGTTATTAGTACATATCACATAGTTTCCACAAATAGATATTGTCTCTATGTTTTCAATTTATATATTTTAACCACCAACACCATATCATGAGTGGGGTAATTTTAATCCTGAAAACTCAGCTTCCTTTAGGCATAGGAAATAAATACATCATTTTGAATCATCACACAGTCTATGACTTTCTTTTATGCATTACTATATTACACAAATATTTACCCACTTGTGAGTAGTGTAAGTATTTGTGCATTTATAAGAAACTTTTTAAATCATTTAAAGAAATATTCACGTTCACTAGTTTAGAAAAACATTACTCCCATAAAATTCATTTGGGTTAGTGGGATTGAAAATAGCAATTAGTTCTTCACGAATACTTAGTGATACTTAGATAGGATAGGTAAAATATATATCATCATTACAAATATTGGTATGGTTCACTCATCGATTTCCATTATCTCCGAAGTGTCCAAAATATCCCTTTTTTGGTGATAACATTCCACAATAAAAATAATTACTCTATCTAGAACTCAAATTTAATGTAATTTTTATATACTTTCTTCCCTCTCAATGTCATTATATTAGTATTTAAATTATTTTCATACTCCACCTTTGTCATATAGTGTATTAGAACATCATCTATAAATACTTTCACAATTTTTTTGAGTTAATATCCAAAGACTATATTCATTAACACCATGAAATTTTTTGGATTATTAGCGAGTCAAAAGGGAATCACTCTAAACTCATAGTGTCCATACCTCATTTGAAAGGTAGTCTTTTGAATATCTTTCATTTTCACCTTTAACTAGTTATATCTCGAATGAAGGTCCACCTTAATGAAATACTTGGCCCCAAGTAGTTTATCAAACAAGTCATATATTCATGGCTATTTATTCATGTTTTTTCTCATTATATTTTTCAGCTCATGATTATCAATGTAGAGGAACATTGATCCATAATTATTTTTGAAAAATTGGAATGACACACACCATGATTAATCATTCAGTCATATAAAACCCTTATCCAAATTCTATTATAATTGCATATTTAGTTCTTCAAAATTTATATTGTATATCTCATAAGGATTATTTGATATATGAAGAGATCGAGGTAAAATTTTAATTGATGACTCATCCTCTCGATTAGAAGGAATCCCAAAAAAAATTACTCAGGGAACACATTGGTGTAGTCTCTCACAATAGGCATGTCTACAAGAATTATCCTCTCCTTTTTTCATTCATTTGAGAAAGATAAGATTCCTCATATGTAAAAATATCAAAATGTTATTTTATTATTTTGAATGAGATTTATCTTCCTATAGAATTAGAGGATGCATTAAGATGTGAAGAGTAATCTCCCACTCCAAATAGTTTATGTTGTATTTTTATAAAGTTAGCTAATAAATTTACAATATAGAATCAAAATCCACTAAATTAAGTAATATGATATTCTTTTATAGGTTTAGTCCACAAAAATTTTCCATAGTGTATTTATGTACTTTAGATTCAATAACATCCCCATTTTTTGTTCTCACAGATAACACAATATCCATATTTTGAGGTGGTGTTTGAATATTTCTTCTAAACATGAAGGATACGAAAGAATTTTATGAAATGGAATAAAACATTATGTTCGAAATTCTTGAAAAAATTATCAATGTACCTATCACCACATCATTTTCAGGATCCACCTTAATAGTGATGATAGAGTATTCCCTTATTTGTTGCCTTTTTGGATGTTTATGTTGATTGTCTCCAACAACCCTTAGCAAAGATAATTGGATCTCAAAATTCCCATGTTTATTTCAGTTGAAACATTATACTGACGTATAAGTATTTTCTCAACCTTCATTTATTCTTCAATGTTAGTGGGATTATTCATATCCCTTAAAAATGTTTATATTGATTCCCCACTTTTCCATATTAGAAGAATCTTTTAATACTATTTATAAAATCCCTTGTATGCTTTTTCCCATACATTTTACTTATGGGAGGCTCGATTTTCATTACTCCATTCAATTTATAATTTTATCCTCTCATATTAAACTCTATTTTTCACTTTTTATATATGATCTCATGAGACCACTGGGAGTATCTAATTTCCATCTCAACCCTAAGGGTAAAATGTAAAATTTCCTTATAACTATCAAAATCTCGAATCACCAACCCTTTTTATAAACTCAACATTAATCAACTAAACTAGTGAACCACCTTGATTTTATTTTTCATGGAAAATCTATAGGTTCATCTTCTAATCCTTGTAAATTTTTCCCTGTACTCCTTAATAAACTCCACTTCTTTTTTCTTCAGTTTATGGAACACTGTCTCTATTTTAAAAGGAAGAGTTAGTGTAAAATATTTACTGCAAAATATTTTTTTTGAATCCTTCCAATTCCATGGAATAAATCTCCTCTTTATACTTTGTGTTCTTTATTAGTTCTCCCCACTGACCAGCTTTCATATCAAAATGACAGACCTCCCGCATAACATTCTCTTCTTCTGAGCATTGGAGGATAGATAACATATTCTCAATGAAGTCAATCCATTGTTCACTGATGATAGTATCATAAGATAATATAATTATAAGAGTAATTTTTACCTAAATTATTAGACCACAACTTTATATTTCTTAAGAGAAGGTGGGAATTCCACATGATTCAAGTAATTATTCATAACATTATAATGTTTTTCCATTATTATCATTATGTTTTGAGCTCCCATTTCCATTATATTTGGAATCTCATTAGAGAGATCATCACATTTCCTATCAAATTGGTTGATAGAATTATTTCTATTATTTTAAGCCATTAAATAAAAAAATTAAAATAAAATTATGTGAGGATTACATACTTAGATAATGATCATATAATATAGAAACTATGAACATGGAATGATAAATTTATAAATGAAAAATATACCTAAATTATGATTCACTAATTTTCAATTTTGGTTATCCATGGTGATATAATTATACCTAGGATTCTTACGACATCTTTTTAGTCCTAATCACCAAAAACTATACTATTCTCTGAAAAAATATATAAAAACCCTAGCCTTTTAAAAATATTATTATATTATTTTAATAATTATTATCCATCAAATAAAAACTAAGGATTGAAAATTTTAGTATATTTTGATGAGTAGGTACATAATTAGAAAACATTAAACCAAAATAAAAAATATTTTTATGAATATCCTTAATTATCTTTTAACATCCTTTTAGACCCTATATATTCATAGGATAACCTAGGGAATACATAGAAAAAAGGGATGATATAAAAATTCCTTTAATGTAATTATCATGGAAAAAAATCATATCACATAAGTCAGAAGGAATAATATGATAATATATAAGGAAGGGATCATGAATAAACATATAGAGGCATAACATTTAGAACATAGAATCATATGATCATGGAAATATATAAATGTTGAAAAAACATTTATCCTTGAAAAATATGAGTCAAGGCTAACTTACATGTTGATATCACATTGCGAATAGAGTCCCCTAATTAATTATGTTTACTACCTAATCCCCTAAAAAGTATCATGAGATAAAAAATTACCAAATTAATTGGAGAACAATCCAGGTTCACCCATCATAACATGTACATGAATATGTGTTCCACCTATTTAAATCAAATATAAGGAACAACCATAAGGGTTATCCATGAAAATAAATTGTTTTCATAATCAATATTTCATAAGGCATAAACAATGGGTGTATCAAATTGGTATCTTGAAAGAAGGGATTAAATAATACTATGACAATAATAATGTAGAATTAAGAATATATCATGAATAATTATGTCCAAATAAAGTTAAAACATACAAAATAGTGTTTATGTATTTTTATAAATGCGCCGCTTAATGTGGTTTAAGGGAAAAGATTAAAGATTCCTTACAGTGGTTAAATGAATATTTATTTCCATGAAACCAGAAACTAACTAGAATATTTTTTCATGATAACAAGTGTTATTTTTGAAAATATGGGTGGATTAAAAAAATTTATGAAGTGTACTTTTATATGGATAAGAAATTGATAATTTTCCTTTAATCGGATTTGCATGTCGAGTAGAATGGAGAAGAGAGTTTTTTTTATACACATATTCCCCATAAATAAAATATTAATTGAGATAGATAAATATGTGTATGAAACATTTTAACAATATGTGAAATGTATATAAGAATAATTAAGAGTTAAATTCAATAAAGGAGAGAGAAATCATAACCCAATTGTAATATAAAAGTTCAGATAGATTACTTACCATATGTATGAATGTGTTCTTCACTTGGAATTAATGTCCTAGGTAATAAAATTAGATTAATTATTAAATCAATTTATAACGTCTTCAAATTAAATTTATTTTTTATATTTTATTAAGTTCATTTATGTATATTTTGATGAGTTATAATGTTTAATTTTTTCGTTCCAAGACAATATGTTTAATGGTGTCGTGGTGGAATCATTTGTAGATAATTAAATTTTCTTTTAAAATTGGAATAAAACCGTATAAGTGTAATTAAAGAGTATTCATGACAATCCATAAATTTTAATGGTCCCAAATATCATTTTTCAAGATCTAGGGATGATTCTTTTAGTAAAAATTCTAATGTTATTTGTTTTGTTCAATACAGATGTTTTCTTTACTATCATAATGTATTTCCATTTTATAAAATAGAAGGGCCAAACAATATTTCCATACTATGAGTGAAAGTTTATATAATACATATTTAGTCCATTTCAAATAGTTATATGTGAATTAAAACCTGTCATTAAAACATCAATGGGAAACAAAAACTCACCATCCACGAAGGTAGTGAACAGACATATTATGGATGATGTTTTAATTTTTTAGAATAAAAGGTGATGATATGAGATTTTATGATTCATATTACCTAAAAACAATAAAATTAAATTATATATTTTAAAATGGAATTATCAGGTCACTTTTGTTATGGGGTGAGGATAAGGTATATGAAATAATGAATTTAAATGAGGAAAATGGATGATTTTATCTATTTAATTTCATGTCCTTGAGCACCTCCATAAGTCACTTGATACTAGAATTTTGGAGATACAAAAAATTATAGCACTTGGGTAAGAATATTTAGAATATAATTGAATATAATATTTTTACGATCTAAGTTTTAGACCTTTTTAGGATAGGGGGAGGTGAGGTGTGGTATTTATTAGGGGTGGAGAGGTGAATTTTTTTTATTATATTAATTAGTATATTATTTGGATTAATACTGTCAATAGCACTAAATCATGTGACTATATATGTAAAATAGTGTAAGTAACTTTGAACTAATGGGTTCCTCGATCATCCATGACTCAAAAATTCATGTATTTGGTCTATAATGTTAAATATCGTAAATTAGTGTGTTTCACTATTCACCAAAAATTCAACTATTTTAGAAAAATCTAAAAACTAAACCCAACCCATTTTTCAATTTTTATATTTACATAATATATATTTTTTGAAAATAATTTTAAATATATGGGAAATATAATTTTTCAATAAAATCCTCATTTATTTTAGAAATACCTATTTTAATATTACATTTAACTTTATGACCCTTTGAAAAATTATTTATGGTCACATTAAATTATATTATTATTATAATTCAACTTGTTATTAATTTATGAATCTATTTTTTGTAAATAAATTTTATTTTAAATCATTGTATTTACTATAAAATTGGAAATAAAATATTTATATTTTACAAAATTAATAACACTTAATTTATCATTTTCAAAACATGTGTTTACTTGTACCATGACATGAATAAAACATATTTTCATTTTATATGATACCTACATTTTATATTGCATTTCCATTGGTGAGGTTACTATTCTTAAATTTAGATTATTGTTGCTAATGGTCACATTGTTATTCCAATGGTCAAGTTACTATTCTAATAGTAATATTTATAATGGTCATATGGGTTTCCTAATTCTTATAAATACCACTTATTCCACCCATTACTCATTCAATTATACCTTTTCCCATATTTTATATTTATACTTTCATATTCGAAATGAATATTTTATTATTAACATTATGTTTTATTTTCTCAACTTTTTCGTGAGTGCGGTCATTCTGGTGGGTCATGAAAATTCAAATTATCCTATTCTTATTATCTTATTTTATATTTATTGTCCCACAATAATATTTGGAATTATTACTTGTTGTTTTTTTGGCTAATGTATGTTTTTATTTTATTTTTTTAGAATATTTTTTTGTTAGTTTATCTATGTGATGATTGGGATTTATATTACAAAATTGTAAGAAGGGAAATTCAATTGACAAAATTAGAGGTCATTATAAAATTTTAAGGGAACATTTTATGTCGATGTTTCAATGAAATAAAACAAATATTTTAATTAATGTATTTATTTAATTTGCTCGTGACTAGAATTTATCCAAATTCCCTATGTCGAAAAATTTTCTATCTCCCCAAATGTAAATCCAACGTTCTAACTCAATGGAGGCCTCAAATTTCAAATATGAGCTTAAATTTATGATTTGTTCAAATTATTTAGTAAAACTTAATGCATGAATTTTTAATATCTATCATTTATTTCAAAAACATATTCAATGCTCACCAAGACTCCTAATATCAATCTTTCTTGGTGGCTGACTCTATAAATATTCATAGAAATATTCCAAATTATTACATAAAAAAATTGGGATGTTACATTGGGGGAATCAGAAACTTACTTAATGAGAGTGTAAAAGATATTGGGATGTGCCTATTATATTAGGAGTGAATGAAACCTGGGGAAGATGTGTATATTTTTTGAAATTTTAAAATAATTTTTTATTAAGTTCTAAATGTAGTTTTCTGGAATCGATTTTTAGAAAATGAAAATCTATTGTCTTATTAATGGATTTAGTTAATTTATTTGGACATTTAATCATGTTTTTTATTCTATTCATGAGATAATTGTAATAAATTTTTAATATTACTTCAGGCATGTCAATATAATATATCCATAGATTAATTTTTTTATAATCCTTAATTTACATTCATGATTTCAGAATGTTAATTTATATGTTTATAAAATTATTTTGATTCATTAATATACATTATATTTTTAACATAAAATATTTTTATTCTTTTGTTCAATTATATTAATTATTTCATCTCTATTATATATTTATAAAGGCCAAAAAAATAAGAAAAACATAAAACATTAATTTTTATATATTCATTGAAAATTAATCTTTTTTCTAGAAAATTATGAAAATTTAACCATAAAATAATTTGGTTGTGATTATTTAAAATATAATATTTAATTTTTTAAATAAATTCCAATGTATAAAAATTATTTATTCTAAATAAAAATTGATATTTGTTATAAAATATTACTTTTAAAGGGAAACTCATTGATTATTTATATTTAATTTATTATTAATTTTATAATATCATTTGTATTTATTAATAATGAGTATATTAACTTATGTTGAAATATTTAAAATTTATTATAATACATTTTAATTTATATATAAGCATTTATTTTACAGTTATATTCGGTATTAATACTATTAATATGGGAATATATTGGCCACACTAAAGTGGTCTGGTAAGAGTCTTGTAATAGATTTATCATATCATATGTATACCCCTTTCACCATATATATACTCCATCATTTTCATACCACATGATTCATTGCTTTTCATTAAAAGGTTTTACACTTCCCATGATAATAACTATTATATTCATACAACTTTTATTTCATTTTACAATCATTATAGTTTGACTAATATTAATGGGATAAGTTGAGTATATATAGTTTTTCGTACTTTTTACACTATTCTTTGGTTTTTATAACTATATAAAATTATATTATTTTATATAAAATATTATTTCATAATATATAATTTTCCAATGAAATGTAATTGTTTTTATATATTATTAATTTTTTAATAATTACAAACTAATCATAGTGAAACATGATTTATTTAAATAAAAGAATAAATTTCAGGGCCCTTACATTACTCAACCCCTAATAAATTTTCCCCTAAAATAATCGATACAATAGAGGGAACTTATGGTTCATTTCTTCTTTTCATACCCGTATCTCATCCACATTTTTATGGTGCCACCAATGAACATTAATAGGGGGAGTTATCTTATTGTGTATAAAATTTCTTCTATGATCTAAGATCTTCAAAAACATCATTTCCTAAGAATAATTACTCTTGAACATTAAAACCATTGGATTATTTACCTGTGAGAATTATTATATGTATCTCATAAATAGGGACACATGGAACATGTGATAAACTAGAGACATATTTTATGGTATTCATTGTAAATAGTCCACGAGTGTTTGGTTTTTCTAATAATATTGGCCATCAGTCTGATGGTGATATGTTATAATAAAGATTCAACACTATATGCATAGAATGTCGATAAAAATTCTAGAATTTTGAGGTGAGTTTCAAATCAATATTAGATATAGTCAACACTGGTGTTCCCTGAATCCTCATTTCTTTTATAATGCATAACATTACAATTTGACCAATTATGAAGTCACCCTGAATGGAAATGAAATATAAACTTTTTATAAGATGTTTTGTCATAATCCCTATGGAATTATCCCCTTTATTTTCCTTTTGATGACTAATGAAAAAATATGTAGGGTTATTCTCTAATTTTTATGAAGGAATGTGTAATGCATTCATAATCCCCATGGGATTATTCCTTTCACATTCCATTTGTTAACATATCAGAATCCTTGATTTTTATTCCACAATATCCTTATTCATATTTTCTAATGAATAGTGCTCTCAAAAATCGATATACAAATATTTTTCTCCAAAGTGGATATAGAAAATTATCCTATTAGAATTAGAAAATATCTCATTATTTACCAAAATATATTTTGGTTCTCATAGTCATGGATAAAATCTAACATGTTAGTTTTCATTAGTATTAGACTCTAATGATTCCGCCTTCCCTAAAACATTCACCTTATTCAGTATGGACACATCCCCACTTTTAGATTCATTCGTGTTATTCCGTGTTAGTATCTCATGAGGAGGCTGAATTGAGTACGCAGTAAAACATTCTATTAAAAATAGATTGAAAATTAATCCCCAAATTAATTTTAAAACAACCAATTTTTTTTAAACCGAATATCGATATAATTTCAATATTTTAAAAGATTTCACAAAGATTTATTAGGTCTCAGTCAAAAAAATTATAAAAAAAATATTTTATCTTTTTAAATCAATTTAGTCAATAAAAACCCAATTTAAGCATTAATTAAAAATAACTATCACTTTAGTGGGTTTTTTCGCAGATTAAAAAAAATCTATTTGAAAGTATGGAAAAATAAAACAAATAAAACACATCGTAATTTAATACATGATGTTCAGTATCAAAATGAGACTTAGTCCTCTCCACATTGAAATCACTTACTACCATGAACATTATATAAAAAATAAACTTTTATCCACAACTTGAATCAGGTATAATATAATATGACAACTGTCCATGCCACATAAAGAACTCTTCCATAGTAATCATGGGAGTACAAATAAAAACAGGACACAACCAAACATCTACCACAACCCATGGGAAAAAACATAAAATATTGTTTGAGAATATATATATGTATCTTCTAGTTTAAGTCAAAAGATAGTGTGTGTATGTGTGTGTTTAGAAAAAAATTTATACAAACACTACACCTATTATAAAGATAAATAAAAAACCCAAGCAAGTAAAATATGTAGAAAGGATTTTTTCTATGTCTGATAAAAAATTAATCCCACGACTCCTTGAATGTAATGAGAAATGAGGCTTGAGTTGATTTCTTGATATGTTCTGTAGAAATAAGTGTTGTAAACTCCATCTAGTTAGTCTTTATAAAGTAGCTCAGATAATCAATGTTCTTTGATCTATCTGAAGTTGATCATAAGTAATAATTATTTATGTATATAACACTTAATAGTAACTCATCTCTCTTCACGTGTACTAGTATATCTTATTAGTACGTAGATATGTTCCCATTCGTTAGGCATGAGGGTCTCGACTTCCCATTTTATCAGCATCTTGTAGTAGCAAATAAAATCATCCAGATATTATGAATCATCATACTCAAGGATAATACATTATTTAATTCCTGTCTATCATGAAGTTAAGGAAAATCATTAAATCAAGTTTGAGAATTAAATTACATAAAATATCCATTATATATATTTAATTTAAAATAAATTAAAACACATGTGGTGAGTCATTTGAATGGTGAAAAGACTCTACCAGTCTCTTGATCTAGAAATAACTCGAAGTCTGGAAATGTCTCAAACTGTTGGTGACCCAAAGTCTTGTGGTGAAATATTCTGGCAGTGACTCATGGTAACAATAGGTCATTCCAACACATAGATAAATATTTTCTCTCATAGTAACTCATCCCTAGCGGTGAGTTATTACATACTATTTCCAAATTACACTCTGGATCTGACACATCTGACGGGTAGTGTTTCCCACACTTATCCATTTTTCAAAGTGATGGTGTGTCATCCTTACCGTTGAGACTTCTTAGCTGTGAGACATGCATATGGTGAGTCATACTTGGTGGTGACTCAACATCAATGGTGAGTCTTCTCTAGACTTAACCAAAATCTATCCAATCAGTCTTATAACATAAAATGATATCATAAAACATAAATATCATTAATATCATAGTAAACAAGATTTAGTGATCATTAAAACAAGAAGATCTATAATATCCCCATTTTTTATGATAAAACTCATGGCATGTTATATACAAGAAAATAATGATAAATCATGGTATTGGATACAACATGGAATCAAATGTAAAAATTATAGTGTATTAAAGGTATAAATCATGAAAACCATGGAATTGTATCAGGGGTATAAAAAATTAATCCGTATTAACAATAATCAAGGAAATTTAAACAATAAATAATAAAGGAAAATTTCAATTAAATATTTCTCCACTGTTTGGGATTTTCAAAAAGGGAAATTAAATTATAAAAAACTCATAGAAAAATAGTATATTAATAAGATATGTTTCATTATAAACCAATTTATATTTACCCACAAAAAAGTTACAGGATAATTTAGAGAAAAAAATAAAGAAAATCCCTATAAAAGGTTCAAGATGATCTCTGGTGACATTAGGCCTGAAGTACTATAAAGTAGTAGCACAAGGTGTCAGATGGGAAGTCATGGCTATGGCCTTATAAACTACCACTATAGTTCCATGTACATGTAGAAATAGTTTCATGAGATTGAAAAATTACATCATTAGAATTCAACCATTTTCTATCACACTTAAGAAGTATTTATTCTCTTCCATAAACATCTTATACAAAAGAGTCATCACCTTCAACATGTTTACTTTCTCCTTGAAGGATTGGAAAACATGAGGGATCCTTAGATGTTATACCAAGAAAAAAAATTGATCATCCATATCGTGCTTATTAAAAATTTTAGATAGATAATACATGATAGATTTTGTCATAATTTCTATGTTATCTATCATTTTATTTTCATACTCTTTAACCAACATGAGTACATGATCACTTTGTTACTCAAACTTCCTCAAACTATTTTGAGTAATGGAGGGTTCAACATCCAAAATAGCACTAAGCTCTTCCTATATAACTAATTTAAGAATCTCAACATTAAAAATAGTAGGATCATGTGGAGTAGTAGAACTAGAGGATACTAAAGTAATATTTTCAATACATTAAAAAAATCCTCCCAAGGAATCATAAAAAGGCGACTAAATCTCCTCCACATTAGATTTTAAGGACTCCAAAACCTTTTACAAGCATCATTTTTTTACTTCTTTGATATGATGAATCATTTTCTATTGAATATGATGTATCACCAATTCATAAAAGTATAAAGCATCATATTCACTTAACTTATTAACTAAGGAAGGTTAGTTCCAAAATTTCAAATCAATCCCAGAAAGAATTGTTTTCACTGAATGAGCTAGATCACCCTTAGTGACCATATCCATTTCTACAAGTGTGATAATAGGATTTTGAAAAGGATTTTGGGTAACATCAGATTCAATTCACTGAAAATCACCAGAATTATCAATCATATTATCTAATGATCCTTCAAGATACCCTGAATTGTAAATATCTGGTCCACCACTCTTTGGTGGACTCCCAAAAATAACAAAAAACTTGTCCCATTATTCATACATAGGGTCAATCCAACCTTCAGAAGTTTTAATAATTAACTCAACAACTGAAGGACTTGTAGTTGTTGACAAAATTGTATCAAGAAAAATAACAAAAGGAATTTCAACAAAATTTGTTTCATTAAGAACTTTCTCAACATGATCAAAATGCTCAATATCTATCTTATTATTCTTAAACTCTTCAAAATCATCAATAAATTTCATTTCCCCAATAAAAAACTATTCTAAAACTTTATGATCATCATCTATAACTTTTTGAATATCCAAAAATTTGGATTTCTCCCCCTCAAATGATACATCTTGTTATCCTATAGTATCTCCTTACACATCACCAACAAATATGGGTATTTCCTTAAATGTAGAACTATATTTATGTGCATAATAAACTTTTTCTTGAGCCATATCAACCTCTTTAGCACTACCTCAACCACTTGGACAATCAGGACCATCATCATGGTAATTATCCTCTTAATCATCATTTCCACTTCTATTTTCCTTACCATTTTCATTATCATCTACATTTTATTCATCATATTCATCTACTTCATCTTAATAATCACCATTCTCATTAAAATATTTATAAGAAATAATGAATTTTTATTCTCCTGAAACTGATTTTTCATCCTCATCACTTCCTTCCATTAATATTTTTTCTCTTTTAGAGAGAGACCTTGGTAGACTAGGATCTCCATAAGTAATAGCAGGAGACCATGGAGAAAGGTCATGGCCACTGCCTTCAGCCACATAAAATATTTTCCCCTATCCATCCTTAAATAATGAAGCCTATTCCTTCTCATCACTATTAGAACACTCAAAAAATTTATCAGGCTCTAGACCAGGATCGACAAGGTCCTTTTGTCTTAAATTGTGGTCTCTAGGATTGAAATCAAAATATATATTTCCTTCATCAACCACCCATTGCATCTACCAAGGTTTCCAACTTATCTTCATCCATCTGCATGTTATTCTAGTGATGCAAGAGCCACCAAAATCTATAATAGACTCTTCATCTTCATCAACAAGACCTTTTTCATTAATCATATAAAAATGAACTTTCGGTAGATTATGGAATTTTATCTAGATATAAGCTTACATATTCCCATCATTGGAATCATAAGATGTCTACAATGATTTATCTTATTTCCACTTTTCATAAGACACAAAAAATATAAATCTTGATACTTAAAGGAGAAAAATATACTTGTATTCGGAATAGCATGTGATAGATAAAATTAAAAAGAAGCATGCACTCACCATCAAAATTTGAATAAATTAGTCTTCTTAAAACTCCATCCCATGTTAACTCATTAATATAATCTTCAAAAATGAAATCATCCCTGAACTCAGTAATAGTTCCTTGATAATATTCAACAACTTCTTCATGTAAAATTCTAAAACCTTCACCCCACTTTTTGGAAGAAAAGGAAATTATATAGCCATTAATTCTTCTTCTTACCCAATATTAATTTTATTCAAAGGTGAACTCTGAAAACTAGAAAAACTCATGTACCAATATATGATAGAAAGTACTCTCTTTGGAAGAGAAAAAAACCACAATTCCTTGGTTCTATATAACATGAAGTACTAAATATTTACTCAAAAGTGACAATTATAAATGTACTTCCTTTTCTAGCACAACCAATCTATTTTAAACCTTATGATTTGATAGATCTAAAGGTGAATGATGAATCAGTTCCCCTCTATGATTCTTTCTAGGACACAACTCTTCTAGAAAAGACACTGAAGGATGCTTCACTTTGATATTGGAGGTCAGCTCAATCAGTTCAGAAAAAGGAGAAGGAAGGTCGATAATCAGAAGATAAAAGGGTTGCAACATGTTTTGCATTAGAGAAGTGAATGTTGAAATTATATAGTTCATCTAATTTATATCATTTTTGATTTAGGGATTCATTAAATAAAAATAAAAATAATACATAAAAATTTTAACAGAAAAAATTGAATTGAATCATAAATTAGATAAACTGTAAAGAAAATAAAACTTAATCGATGATTTAAAAATAAATTTCTAAGAGAAACAAAAAAAAATTGAAAAAGGAATGAAACATTATAATGGTGAGAAGTTCTATAGAGTGAAGTCACAATGATGAGAATTATCAATGGTGAGAAGTATTAATAGTGAGAAGTCAAAATAGTGAGAAGCCACAATGGTGAGAAGTATCAATGGTGAAAGTATCAATGGTGAGACATTCACAATGGTGAGACATTCACAATAGTGAGACATTCATAACAATGAGAAATTCACAATGGATAGAAATTCACAATGGGGATACATTCATAATGGTGATAAATTCATAATGTAAAGTCCCAAAAAATTATATTTAACCAAAATTGATCATACCTAACTCTTGTTTGATGTAATTAATTATCTCAAAATTCAGTGGTTTACTATAAAAATCAGCAAGATGATGTTTGGTTTCAATTTATTCAAGAGTGATATCACTCATATGGAAATGATATCTCAAACATTTATGTGTTACATCAATATGACTTGTTCTAGAATGTGATACATGATTATTATAAATTTGTATGCCACTTTTATTTTCACAATATATAGGAACATGTTGTAATTGATATCTATAGTCTAGTAAAGTGTGTTTTCTGCCACAAAATATGTGCAAAACAGCTACATGCAGCTATGTATTCAGCTTTAGCAGTATACATTGAAACATAATTTTGTTTCTTACTACAGTAAGAAACTAGAGACTTTCCTAAAAGTTTACATGTTCTAGGGTTTCTTTTTTTGTCCTACTTATATCCACCAAAATTATCATATAAATAAATAATTAAATCCAATGTTTGTCTCCTTTGGTAAATCAATCATAAATTCATAGTATATTTGAGGTATTAGAAAATTATTTTTACAGTAACCAAGTGTGACTCTTTTGGGTTTCGTTGAAAATGAGAACATATACACACACTGAACATAATATCAAGTCATATAATATAAGGTAGAGGTTAATAACAATTATACCTCTATAACTAGTTTGATCCACTTGTTTACCAGCTTCATCAAGTTGTAATTTACATGTAGTAGTCATAGGAGTATCACTACTTTTAGTTCTATCCAAATGGAAATGTTTTAAAATATCATCGGTATATTTACATTGGTTTAAAATAATACCTTATTTATTATAAAAAATTTTAAAACCAAGAAAGAATTTGAATTCTCTCATTAAACTCATTTCAAATTATTTTTGCATCATTTTTTAAAGCTCAGAACATAAATAATTTTCTGAATATCTAATAAAAATATCCTCAACATAAATTTGTTTAAATAAAACATCTTTAAAAATTAGTTTTACAAAAATGATAGGATCAACTATACCTATTGAGAATCCTTTCTAAATAATAAAGGGAATGAGCTTATCATACCAAGATCTAGTAGCTTGTTTCAAACTTCATAAATATTTTATTAATTTGGAAACACTATTTGGAAAATGGAAATTTTTTAAACGAGGGGTTGTTCACCATAAAACATCCTCAAATATATATCGATTTAAGAATGCACTCTTGACATCCATTTTATAGTTTTTTTAATATAGATGGGCTTCATAGGCAAGGAGTATTATAATGGACTCATGTCTAGCTATAGGTGAAAATTTCTTTTCATAGTCTATTCAATATTCTTGATTATACCCTTGTGAAATTAGACTAGCCTTGTTTTGTACTATCATTCCTGATTCATCTACCTTTTTTCTATGTACCCATTTAGTGCCTATTAACATGGTGTGTTTGAGTCTATCTAAAAGTTCCCATACTTTTTTCTTTCAAATTTATTTAATACTTCTTGCAAATCCATTACTCAAAACTCGTCATTAGTTGCATCATTGATGTTGTTTGGTATGAGCTGAGACAAGAAAGCTTGATGTTCAACCTTATTTATTATAGAATCCCTAGTTTTTTTACCTCTATCTAGGTATCCAACTACAACATATAATGTATGGTATATAAGGGTCAAACAGCTCTATAAAGAGATGGTCTGGTCACCATAGGACTCTCTACAGGTTCGGGTTCATGTTCTAGATGTTTAATAGAACATTATGATTTTTTTATTTCATCATGGAAGAATCAGTGGGTTTGGAATTTATGTTTGGAGAAGTGAAATTATCATTATGGTTTTCTAAAGAGGTATTGGCTTCATGTGGATCTTTCTCATCAAATTTCAAATGAATATATTATTCCACAATCATAGTCCTTTTTTTAAAGACTCTATAAAATTTACTAGAGGTTGAATAATCCAAGAAATCCCTTTATAACATTTAGTGGAAAACCTATCAATATTTCCATTATTGATAAGAATAAATACTTTGATGTAATACCCAAAGATTCCATGATTGTATTAAATTTAACTGGGATTATTTTAAGACTGGGCTCTAATATGACATGTAATTCTGAGGCCCAGAGTGACCGGAACAAATTTTTTAACTATTTTTAAGGTTCATTAAATAAACACGTGAGTATATTTTTCTAACTTTTAAACCAGTGCTCGAATCAAAAATATAAGGGCACCGTTGAACTCAGAGCTTTGGAATTCTCTAAAAAAGGGCCTAATATTGGTCGGTGCGGCCCAATGGTGGAATGTTGTTTTTTACACAAAAATAAAAAATTTGGTAACATTTATTTTATTTTCAAATCCTTTTAACTCCGAAACGGTAACTTGGATTTGAAATCTGAGAGTACCATTGAGCTCGTAAGGGCGTGTTTCCATTAGATAGAGCTAAACCTCGACCGGGTCGAGTTGAGGGTGAAAGAGAGTTTTCAGACATTTTAAGAAAAATAAAATAAACATAAAAGTTTATTTTATTCAAAAAATGTGTCACTGCAATACAACGATGAGCTAACTATTTCATTCCATAAATGAAATAGTGTAACAACTCTTTAACTAAAACATTACTTAAATGTTGTTTCATAAATTAAACAGCGTAATGATGCAACGACTAAGCATAACAAAAACACTACGACACATTTCTCTTTTAATGAGATAACAGGGCTAGAGAAATAGATATATATTTGGAATTCCTTTGATTAATTATGAAATAATCCTCTCCAATGATGAATTACATCGAACTGGAAAGTGTCTACGACACCCTTGAAGAATGGATCTGGGACCAGAGATCGACAGACGCCAACATCTTCAAACAGATCGTGAATACCCGTAGATGGATCGCCTCCATAAATGAGACTTCCATCTAATCAAAGCTTCTCTAGGTAGGGGTTTATCTTTTTGAGAATTTTTAATTCCCCGTTCTTCCTTCTAAAGCAATGAATGCGGGTCAACCCATGAACAGGTTGATCTGTGGGTCCCTTATTCTTGTAAGTGGGTGTTTTATCTCTGGGATTGTATCGGGTTATTTTTTGATAGAACCTTAATCTCCTCTTTCCATGTTTCATAAAATATAACATGTATGAATCGTCTGACACGAACAAGGCCATGATTCCTCCATCTTTGGGCGTTCTTTTGATCT
Organism: Viscum album; assembly: GCA_963277665.1. NCBI lineage: Eukaryota > Viridiplantae > Streptophyta > Magnoliopsida > Santalales > Viscaceae > Viscum > Viscum album. The sequence goes on from OY728132.1 coordinate 544,578,398, forward strand.
TTGTGACCACAACTCTGAATCGGGGAAAATTCTACTTTAAGGATGTAATAGCAAAGACAGAAACATAAAAAGTTGGGGGGCATAGACAATTCGAGAAACAGACCACCAGAGTATACCCGGTAGTCTTTCAAAGATACCTGTAGTGTGTTGGTACTGATGGTGGTCATGGATGGGTGGCGACGCACCACGATAGTACAACGAGGTGGAGGCCATGGCTGGATGCGGCCGTTGCGGTGTAGTAGGGGCCGCTAGCATGTCGGCCAGTGGCTGGCAGAGGAAAACGCTACCACCTGGCCGCGACGCTCACTTTAATGTTGTTCAGCAGGGACCGTGTGAGGGATGGGGATGGGTGGCCTCAGTTGGCCATGTGGTGTCACAAGTCGGATGCCTCCTGGCATCCGAGCAAGAGGCGAGCTAGGCTGCCCAAGGGGTCAAACCCAGAACCCAACGGGCCCAGTTGTACCTGGGTTGGGTCGGTGGACTCGGGTTAGTCGAAGAACCTGGGTTGTGCTAGTGGACCCCAGCTTAGGTTGGGTCAGTCTGACCGGGTCAGACGGGACCCCCACCTGACTGGCCCCTTCTCAGAAGAATAGTCATAACTCTCAAACTGTATGCCTGATTGATGAGTTGTTTGCGACATTGGAACTCTTGCAACGAGTTGGATATTTTGGAATGTTTTATGGAGACATTCATGGCATTTTTGATAAGATTAATGGAATGGGGTGTGGATTCTCCCAGAATCAGGAGCGCTACGTATGGGAATCATGCGGTTGGATGAGACCCGAAGATTGCTGAGGAGCAGGTCTAAGTGGCTCTGCAAGCCTAGATGATAAGCAACACTATGTGGACTTGTTACATGCTGCACAGTATGAACCAGCTACAATCAGATCTGTGTGAACCATCTATAAGAGGCTCTGTGGGGACTTTCTATAAGTGGCCTTGTGTGGACCAGCTATGATGGCCTATGTGGGGCACTAATCTGTGTGACCCGAAAGACCCATGGTGGGGAGCAGCTCTGTGTGACCAAAAAGACCCATGGTACACATTATAGATTAGTACCTCAGCAATCTAAGGTGTTTAGTGTTAGGACTAATAGTATTTCTTTCGATACATTATATTATATCGATGTGAACTGACGGTACCTTGTGTATACTTTTCTTTATGTCCTTTCACTTGTGTTTTGGGATCCCTACTGAGTATTGTGTTACTCACCCCAGTACGGGCTCCGCCCGTACGTGTCATGTCTATTGAAAAAAAACAAGCTCTTTAACATAGACCTTAGTGGCCCAGTATCAGGCATTTCCTAGTGAGATACAACAGGAAGGATGTACTTCTATAGCTTCTAGACACCACTCCTTGCCGACCCTTTAAGATGTGTTCTCCTACGAACGACTTCTTAGAGATCTTTTGTACATTCCTATTTTCAGTTTTCTTTTGTTGGGTTTGTATTCTATCCCATTTGACTTACATATTTTACCTTTAATCAGTTCTTGTTTTGTGTCATGCATTTTTTCCTTTTCATCTTTTTGGGAGGTGTTTGTGTGTTTTTATGCATAGAGGTACACAGGAAAATTCCTCCCACTCATGGGATAATACCTTCGGTGCTAGTCACTAGCCACTGGCCTTTGGGAGGCGGGCTTGGGGTAGTCATGACATGAGCCTGGGGGACGGGTTGTGAAAAATTGGAATCATAGGTGATCATTTCTACCTCATATATTGAGAGTCTGTGGTTTTTATTTTTGGGAAACAATGTTATATGTTTCGAGTTCGAATTTCAGGTTTGTAGAGTCTAGTGTTGGTGTGTCGACCTTTGTATCCATACACAAGAACCCTGAATTCTTCTTTTAAACTTGTTACATGAAACCACTGGTTTCATGCATCATATAGAAATTGAGTGTTTCCTCATGTTATTCTTGAATTAGAGTCATCTCACCAAGTATAATGTAATTCCCCAAACCTAGTTACCCAGAGTTAGTGCATTATTATATAACATTTTCATGATCACAACAGATCAATTCTTGAAAAACTGGTTAGTTTAGTAGCCATAGAAGTACTAGATATATACATATGTTTTACATTACATTATGAAATGAAAAAAAACATTGTGCCCCCTTTGAACACACACATATCCCTTAGAATATTCCTATAGTTCAATCATAATATAATTCTTCACATCCTGGAAAAAAACATAAGAAAGGGCTGAGCTCAGAAGCTTAATAAGGTTAACAATATAGCAGAAGCTATCATAAATTAGCATAAAACTTTTAGGCAATCTATATGACTAAAATAGTAGCCTTTATAACATAAAATTCAGCATAATATGGAAAAAATAAATCAAATAAATCCATTTACTTATTTAAATGAATATTCTACTAGTTGAATAATCACATGTAATATCAATAGCTAATTTCATAATGATGGAATGCATAATGTCGAACATCATAACCACATAGTCAGGGCCTCATGCCAAGACTACAAATAAGATTTTGTCAAGGCCTTTTGCCAAGACACTAGTTTGTCTCATAATACCTATTGATGCATCGAGGATCTATAGTGGGATCCACCCATCACTTACTAAGTCCAATGCATTCATCTTATGACAAGTTTGAAACATAACATAAACATTCATATTAAAACTAGATTATGAAATGTTAATACTTTAACCATACACCATGAATGGTTTAAAAATAACACATCCACAATCAAACATATCACAAAACCTTCAATACAATATGGAATATTGTATCATAATAAAACAACATCAAATGAGTGTAAAATCTATCAAAGGATTTTAACATAGATGAAATAAAAACTATTTGAGAGAAATATCTCTTTATATTTTGAAATCACCAAAAAGTCAAAAAAAAAGAAAACTTTTATTTTGAAATTATTCTTATAAGCTTATAAGGGAAGCTTCGAATGTGTTATAATGGTGGAAAATATCCATGCCCTCCATTTATGTTAAAAAAAACATTCTTACCTTAATTTGACGAAAAGGTCATAAAGTGCCTAGTTTGGAAAACAGCGATAAGATTCATTTCAAAATAATTAAAAAAATTCAAAAAAGGGTATATATTACATTAACCCATATTATAGGAAATAGTAAAAATGTTTTGAAATAAATTTTTAAGAAACACAGATTTGTATGATGAAGAATTCCTAGTAGATACTTTCATAAAAACAACCTCGGATAATAAAGTGATTGTAAAATTAACAATTACCTTGTGATTTACCTTGGTTGAGGGTAAGTTAACCTATTGTATATTAATTAAATCATTGTTATTAAATTTTAAAAGAACCACATACATAAATATGATATCATATATGATCTTATAAAATTACTTTGTTAATAATATTTCAGTAGTATCATTGTTTCGGGTGTTAACTGATTCATTATACTTTATATGCTTTTTTAGGTGAGTCATGTTTGTTATGGATAGGATGTATTTGATTCATATACATAATTATATTAAGTACTTAAACATGATTTATAATCATAAAATGAAAATTATTTTTGAATGGTTATGATGGGGAATGAATCTCATCGCGTTCGTGGAGATGGTAATCCATACGTACGCATGGGCGACTATACCATTATATTTATGGTGAAATCATATGTAATTGGATGGTATATCAAATATACAGAATCATTAGCATGTTATATTTATTATTTACATAAATTATACTAATTATTATACCCATCCAAATAATAAAGTTTTGAATAACAAACTACCCCACGAGGTGGATACGGTAAGATGTACGTACACACGTATAGTGACTTTGTCATTCATAGTATGGATAAAATAATGAATATGGTTTTAAAATATTTATAATAACATCACAGTATGTAGAAGTTATTGTAGTTATTATTTTGGTATGGAAACAACACATAAAGAGGACATAGAAGAAGAAAATAACTTTGAAAGAGGTGAAGAAATTATTACCTCTTATTCGGGTTCTTCCTTTTGATTTGACTAAAAGGGATCCTAAGGTTGGATTTCAAATAAAAGTAAGGCCACTTGGTTAAAGTGAGAATAGTTGGGAAGATATTTGATCAGGGTATGTCTAAGAAAAATGGATTTGGAGGTGTAATTTTGAGAGAAGGTGAAGTACCCATTTATAAGAGAGGTGGGGGTCACTTTAGGAAAAGTTTGAAATATTATTTTATTATAAAACCATTTTTTGTTAATATTGGATAAAAATGGATTTATTTATTGGATAAGGTGTGTATGGGTCGAAATAATCTCTACCAATAGGTATTAGAAAAGTTTAGGTCACCATATTAACCATCTCTTTTAGATTTAACTCTTAGTTAAATAGATTAACTTTTACAATGTCTTCTTGTATAATTATATTACATGGTTGATAAACTTACTATAAAATGCCAAGAGGACCCCAATTTGTTCATTAATGACATATATATCATTATATAAGTCCTTTCTCTTAACGTTATAATTTTATTAACATTATATAATTTAATAATATAGTATTTGTTTTAAAAATTCATTTATGTCAATTTTGACACTATTTAGTATTTGGTTTTTGTGAAAATAAAAAAAACATGATTACTTCAAAAAAAAATACATTAAATCAATACTAAAATGTAATAATAACCTATAAAATTAGTGTAATTAATCAAAAGTATAAATTTACATTTATTTAGATATTTATAATATCAATTATTTTAATCTTTCATTAATAAGGTAATTACTGAATCATCATTTTTTCATACATAAATTTAATTATATAATGTCTATAAATTATAAATAAAAAACCATGATATATGAAATCTATTTATTTTTATAATAAATATTTATAGTCTAATTTATATTATGTATAACCCAATATTAAAAATGGTTTATTTATTAAAATTTGAATTTAACACTTTTAATTCTTCTTTAAATAAAATAATAATAAATGTCCAAATATAATCCAAGTGGATCGAAGAAGATCATATTTTATTACTAAGGTTTATTTTGGTATAGAAACCCTTATCCAATAGAATTTATACATGTGTTAGGGTAATTATAATATCATTGTTACCATTAATTATCCTATTTACTTTTAACTATAGTAAATAAAATTCAAAAGTTACTGTTAATCAAAAATTATTTTCATCCTATTGAACCACAATTTACTTACTGAGGTCAACATTTTCTCTCGGATTTTTTAAATTCAATTCACCGAAGCGGTAAAATTACATTTTATGCAAATTTGCAAATGTTCCTAAAAGGTGGGTAAAAGATGTTAAAAAATTCAATATATATATATAATATTATTATAAAATGACTCCATTGAATTACATTGTACTAATATAGTTATTATTTATCTATTTTTATTTTATATTAAATTTAAATAAAAATAATAATTATTTAAATAAAAACTCAATTTTTATGTACTATTTAGTATTTTTCAATATTCATAAAAAATTCAATGTTTTCAGAAAAATACCAAAAATTCACCCTAAGATAATTTTTATATTTTGAATCCAAAAATGAAGTTTATTTTACCAAATTCAATTTTTAGGAGAATATAATATTAATTTTATTATTGTTCACAAAAGGACCTAAAAATTTGTCCTTTTATAAAAAACAGTTTTTCTAAATATATAACTATTTTAACAAAACATATACATTTCATTATAAATATATTTTATTAATTTGAAAAAATTATAAATAACTATAAAAATTTATTTTTTTCTATTCATATAACAATATTTAATTGATAAATAAATATATAATTTAAATAATTATATTATTAATGTGTTGTTTCGCAGAAACTCAATCTTCCTTATAACACAAGTGAAGTCGGTATTGCATGAAGTATAAGCTATTAACATACTCTAAATATATAACTTACTATGAAATATTGGGGTGTTACATTTTCCCCTCATTCAATAAATTGCTTCCTCTCAATTTCAAATTGTTTTTCAAAAATAAAAGGTTAAAAATAGAAAATACCTTTGTGGAAAACCCACATCAGAAATATGGTTAGTAAAATTTTGTCTTAATAAGAGGGAAAGGGAAATAAAAATTTCACCATCAAATTAAGATTCCTAAAAGGAGAAAATTGGTGATAATTTGAGACACATAATTGGAGGTAAAATTTACATATTTATAGGGAGTGATTGAGGTCATCAATCACAAAAAAAAGTGAACAATAAATAGAAAATTGAGGGCCTCAAAGCCATAAATCTATGATGACATAAAATATTATCAGTTCATCATAACATAAGGTATTAGGGTAATAAATATTTGGTTTGAAGATCCTTTCCCTAAAGTTTAATAATTAATTTCTTCATAGAATAAGAAAAAAAATACCTGACAAGTACAATTCCATCACTTAATTAATTTCTACCACAAACTCATCTTTCACTCCGAAAGATAATAGAAATAAAAAATATTCTATTTACCCTTATCATATAAGGTTTAAAAAATGAATATAAAATTCATCTATCAGATCATTTAGAAAAACTACATTGTACAAACCAGGACATCACGTTGGTCTGTGGTAGGTGAGGCACCTCTATCACCGTTCGGTTGCGGGTTCAAGTCTCGCGACCTTGCCAAATGTGATGGGTTGTCGCCCAACATTAAGGTTGTCCTTTTTATAAAAAATACAAAAATAATTTTATGAAAAGTTTTAAACTTAAACCATAGTATCCAATGCCCAACATAATAAATTCAAATCTTTTGACTTATCCAAAATAATTGTGTCCAAACTCATGGTCCAAAAATTTATAAGGATGGTCAACATGTCACGACCTGACCCAACGGGGCTCGAGCCGCGACACCCCAAGCCTGCATCCAATAAGCCAGGGGCTGGTGTCTAGCGCCGAGTTGGCTATCACACACATGGAAGGAATTAGCCTAGAGTGCCTGTACACACTCACCCACAAACATCTCCATGCAACAGTGCAGAGATAAGTAAAACTCAAAAGTAGGATGCATGAATAAAACTATCCCAACCAGAGTGTAATAGAAGTACAAAAGGGAAAAACAGGGCCCACCCAAAAGAGAACCACAAGTGCATCCAAACTGCTCTGAAGAAGGGGATCAATGCCACAAACACCCGCAGGAAAGCTCTCTCGGCACCGCACCGGTAAACACCCCGGTAAGTCTTTCTCACTCTGCTCCACTTTCTCCAGGTCCTCTTGGGACTCCGTCGAAAGGCATGTGGTCTGCACAAGACACAAACATGTGCGAGCAAAGCCTGTGCAGGGGTGAGTATATACATGCTCATTAGGCACCCCAAAAACCTGAAACAAAAGAGAGTAACTGAAAGTAAACAGTCCACTCATCCTAGAAAGAGGGAACCCAGACAAGAGAGAAAGTCCATATTGTGACCATCCTTGGCTAAACACAACTAGTCAGCTCAGCTCAGGTGTATTCCCATACATACACCTTGAACAATCCAGATATACTCAGTTCACACACCAAGCCACAAGAGGTACCAACCTCATCACAAACAAATGTTCACAACTAGGAGAGCACACTCCACGATCACTGTCATCCCAAATGACACCTGTCCAAGAGATACACTCCATCGGGTCCCACACAAACATATCAGATGCCACCCGCGAGGTCACAATCGTCAGGTACTGTCACTGATGAAACCCCACTAAAACAACATAACCTCCAAACTCCTCGGATAGTAGATCGCTCCTACGGTCCGCTAGGGGATAACAGAACCCACACCGGTAGACGAAGATCTCACAGACAGGGGATCACTCCCAGGGTCTGCTGGGGGATACCACGACCCGATCTGGAACTCGACAGAAACATGTCACCCAGATAGAGGATTTTCGCCTATGTAGAGGTGGTCACGACGATACCGGAACCCTATCTAGTACATCTCGCATTGTAGGGGATCGAACTGACGATGCAGTAACCCTACCGAAACCACATACTATGTAGGGGATCGTATAACCAACGATACTGCAACCCTACTATACACCTCATGCTGAGTAGAAGATCGTATACCCGATGATACCTAAACCCTACTGAAACCACGTGATGAGTAGGGGATCATGTAACCAAAGATACCGCAACCCTACTAACACCTCATGTTGAGCAGGGGGTTGTATACTCGATGATTCCATAACCCCACTGAGCACGGCCCACTACGTAGGGGATCATATGCCTGATGATGCCACAAACCCTACGGAGTTCTCATGCTTGATAGGGGATTTCCACCCGTGGATAAGTGGTCACAGCGATACCGAGAAACCGATCTAGGGTAACGTTGCTAGAGGATCCCACTCCAGGCCCACCGGAGGGATTCCACAATAATAATATATTAAACATCCCATTGAGAGGATCACAAGCCTATACTAAGGTTGTGATGCCACACAAACCCTCGTAGAAACGAACCAAGGGAGTACCCTCAACCACTACTGGTCCAAACCTCGCTAACCCAAGTGACCTGCAACAACACCACACTGTGCACTTCTAAAGCCGATACTAAGGCCACTATCGTGACCCACGCGGAAAAACATGCAGGTTAGGCTGTTTACTCACCCAAAACAGACAACTGGTGAAAAAGAAACTATTCACCTAAGCTTTCCCATGCGGGGCCCATGTAATGATCTTGAAACTCATCAAGCAGATCATACCATGGTGATCCCCTCGGAGAAACACATGGAATCGACTACTCGTTCGTCCGAAATGAACACCCGGTGGAAAACGTACTATTCACTAAAGCCAGCTTGGGTGGGGCGCATGCCTCAATCCCGAAAAACATCGAATGGATTGCACCATTGTTATCCTCTCGGACAAAAACAGAGGATCGACTATTCATCTGCCAAAAATGGATTCCTGGTGCGAAAGTTGTGTTTCTCCACAAAAGCCAAAACCCAGCCTCATGGGGGCTGCACCTCGAACTCGGACCCTACACTCGAAAACCAACAAGAAAAGTTCGTCGTACAATCAGGGCCTCAACGGCACTGACAATGCGTCAATCGGATGCTCCGGGTAGAAGATACAACAACCCGAAGTCGAATAATAATAAGATATTATTATTTTATTAGACGTTTCAAGCCCCTGGGCCAAACTACCGACTCAAAAAATTCTCAAAGTGAGTTTAAAAGTTCCATCTCGACACAAGGAATGTGTTGACTCAAATGGATCACAAATTGGACTCCCGGTTTTCGAGTTACAGGGGTTTAAAGAACCCCCGGAAAATCCTAGCCAGACCACTATCGGCCTTGCCGGAAACCACCGCACCGCCGACAAATTCTGCCGCGCTGCCGCAGCCATCACCGGAATCCGCCACGCCCCTGCCTTGCATCCTCGGATTCTGCCATTTACACCACTGTAAAACCTGTATTTCACCAGAAAACTTTCGGGAGTCACCGGGAGCACCCTGGTCCTCTAAATTCAGATCCAAAAAAATGTTTTGGAAACCTCGGGACCCGAACTACACAACCCTTAAACAAATTTGAAGAAAAACAACCCAAAAATAGGATCCGGGATTGTAAAACTCAAACCACCTACCTCATGGGTGAAATGCCGACGATATGCACTCCAAAGCTTCCGTTGCACGATCCTGAAGCGTCCGCCGTCGAAATCCGAGTTTGACACCACCTTGATCGCGCAATTTGGTCGCCAATTCATCGTCGGTAGATGGAGAAGGAGGGGGAAGGGGGAAGAACTCCTCCTCTTCAGCGCACGATATGTCCAAGGGGGGATACAAGATATTAATTTATTTTTTTTAAATATCTCCTGCTCCCGACGCGCCTCCACCCGATGTTGGATGCATACCAAAGTAAGGTCACCCTTAGAGTAAACACGCCATTTTGAGTGCAACTACGGACTCAGAATTACGATCCGAGACTTTTTTCAGAAGTTATTCAAGGTGATGCTTGTAAATAGACTTTTCCATTTATTTACGAACATGCCCATGGTGGCGCTTTCCACCATGGGCCTGCTCCCGCAAATTTACACCTCGCCTTGGATAAACGGAACGTTCGAGACGCAACCATGCCCTCAGAATCCTGTTATGAGGTACAGTTTGGGAGATATCACACCCCCACATCATGCATATTATTAAAATAGTTAATATTTTTTTTAAATTAATTCTGGGCACACTGGGCCTCCTAATCGCTCGCCGTCTTCGCGCCTAGCCCTGAATTATTAATATAAATATTTTGAAGTCTGACAGGGCCAAAACCCGAGTCACTACATCCTCCCCCTTTAGAACATTTCATCTCTAAAAATCCATAAGCATAAGGAAAGCTACTGGACTATCAACTGGGTTTCCAACGCCAGAGAGTTCACCAACAAACTCCCCTTCCCGGACGAATATGTTAGAGGGACTCATTCACCACACCTCAACACTATCCTTTTTGGGCGGCACTAACTCACACACACGGTTTTAATCGCGTCAAAAAAATCTGTCTCGGTGGGGGAAGGATCCCTCTTTCTCAGGCATTCGAATCACGCAAAAGAACACCCACATAGGGTCTTACCAACGCCCTAATCAAAACTCGAGCGATCAACGGAGAGTAATGGTACCGCTAAATAGTGTTTATGAAACTATTACAGAAATTATAAAGGACACAAGGCATACCTCTATCCATTCACGGAGCCTCTGGGTCAATAGCCTCCAGGGCATGCAGCTGTCCTCACCCTTAGCCACCAGCTCCTTGATCTTGGAGTGGACCACCTAGGGGTAGGGGTGGTGGTAACTGATACTGCCAACCACCTCCTGCTACTGCACCACCTCCGTCTCCACGTCTGCCACCCTGAAGACCTCCTTTCGCTAGAAGCTACCTCTTCCAAGGTGGTCCATCGACTGGATCCCTCTCAGCAGCATGACGGGTCAGATAATATCTAGCAAGATGTCCCCGACCATCGCAGGCATAGCACCGCCTCTCTTGTGGCTGACCAAAACTATCATGCGAGCCCTGTGATCCCGGATCCTCAGATCTTCCATCCTAGGGTCGCCTCCGGAAACGTCGTCCATGCCCAGTCCCCTGAGTCTACCATCGGCTACCAGATGCCGACGTCTCTAGTTTCATGTGCCCAGCACTAACAGGGAGAATCTGCTCAGCCAGAATACTCTCCACCACCAAAGCTCACTCCAGCACTCCAGCATAGGTGGGCAGACACAAGGAAACCACACCTGATCCGATGTCTCTATGCAGGCCCTGCTCGAAGGTCCGAGCCCTAAATAACGGGTCTTGAACCATATCTAGGGAGTAACATGATAGGTCTGTAAACCTCGTTGAGTACTCCTATATAGAAAATCCCTCCTGTCGAATCTACAGGAGCTCCTGTATATGCACTGACCTCAGCGTCACAGGATAGAACTCTTCCCTGAAGAGCTACTGAAACTCCGCCCATGTGATCATCTCCTCATCTTGGGACTGGGTCACTAGGCTCCACCATCGCTTGGTCGAACCATGCAGATGTCTCTCCCATAAGACCACAATCTGATCTGGGGGTGTCCTCACCAGGCGGAAAACTCGGGTGACAGCCTCAAGCTAGTCATCAGCTACCTGGGGTCTGGATCACCCCGGAACCTCAGAGGTCACTGCCTCTAGAACTCGTGTAGCACACTCAGCCTACGCGCAACCTCATCCTTCACATATGGAACAACCAGATGTTCGACAGGTGGTGGATCAACTAGCAGACCACCTGGAGTTCCAGCCTCAAAACCTACGCCCTGGTCCACAGCCTCTACACGGGGCAGATAGTCACCACAGTCCTACTGCGGAACACTCACTGGTTGTCGTCGTGGAGGCATCCTGAAATACATTCAAGATGCATCACAGTCAAACAGTGTATATAGAGAGCTGACTCAAGAAGGAGAAGGAAGAACCCAAAAACTAGTCCTATATGATGCATGTTCCATTTTCCCTTGCGACCGATGTATGAATGTCCCAACTCAAAAGGAAGGTTATTAGAGTCCTGGTGTATGGATACATCGGCCACCACACCAACACTGGAGTCCTTGGCCTCAAAGCCGAACTCGAAACGTCCTAACACTGCCGCTATGCAACCCAAACCAAACTCACAGCTAGACCGGCTATGCTCTGAGATCCCAAAGGTGGGACCTCCTCTAATACCACTATATCAGGACCCGACCCAACAGGGCTCGAGCCGCGACACCCCAAGCCCGCCTCCAATAGGCCAGGGGTTGGCATCTAGCGCCAAGTAGGCTATCACACACATGAGAGGCATTAACCTAGAGTACCTGTATACACACACCCAAAAACATCTCCATGCACCAGTGCAAAGATAAGTAAAACTGAAAAGTAAAATGCATGCATACAACTATCCAAACCAGAGTGAAACAGAAGTATAAAAAGAAAAAATAGGGTCCACCCAAAAGAGAACCACAAGCACGTCAAACCTGCTCTAAAGAAGAGGAACGCTGCCACAAACACCTGCTGGAAAGCTACTTCAGCACCACACAGGTAAACACATTAATCCATCTTGATCACTCATCTCCGCCTACTCTGGGTTCTCGTGGGACTCCGTCGAAAGGTCGGTGGTCTGTACAAGATACAAAAATATGCGAGCAAAGCCCATGGAGGGATGAGTATAAACATTCTCAATAGGCACCCCAAAAACTCAAAATAAAATAGAGCAACTGAAAGGCAACAGTCTGCTCATCCCAGCCAGAGGGAACCTAGATGAGAGAGAAACTCCATCTCGTGACCATCCATGGCTAAACACAACTAGTTAGCTCAGCTCAGGTGTATGCCCATACATACACCTTGAACAATTCGGACATACTCAGTTTACACACAAATCTACAAGAGGTAACAAACTCATCAAAAACAACTGTTCCCAACTAGGAGAGCACACTCCAGGATCACTATCATCCCAGATGACACTCGTCTGAGAGATACACTCCATCAGGTCCCACACAAACATCTCAGACGCCACTCGCGAGGTCACGCTCGTCGGGTACCGTCACTAAGGAAACCCCACTAAAACAACATAACCACCAAACTCCTCAGGATTGGGGATCGCTCCTAGATTCCGCTAGGGGATTCCAGAACCCACACCGGTAGAAGAAGATCTCACAGATAAGGGATCACTCCCAGTGTCCACTAGGGGATACCATGACCCGATATGGCACTCTACAGAAACACGTCACCCAGATAGAGGATCGTCGCCCGCATACAGGTGGTCACGATGATACCAGAACCCTATCTGGTACATCTCACACTGTAGGGGATCGAACTGATGATGCCTCAACCCTACATAAACCACACGCTATGTAGGGGATCATATAACCAATGATACTACAACCCTACTATACAACTCATGCTGAGTAGGGGATCATATACCCGGCGATACCTCAACCCTACTAAAACCACGTGCTGAGTAAGGTATCATGTAACCAACAATATTGCAACCCTACTAACACCTCATGCTGAGCAGAGGATTTTATACTTTATGATGCCACAACCCCACTAAGCACGGACCACTATGTAGGGGATAATATGCCCGATGATGCCACAAACCCTATGGGGTTAAACTGCTAGATAGGGGATCGCCACCTGTGGATAAGTGGTCACAGCGATACCAAGAGCCCGATATAGGGTAACAATGCTAGAGGATCCCGCTCTGGGCCCACCAGAGGGATTCCACAACTCTAATAGATTAAACATCCAATCGAGATGATCACAAGACTATACTAGGGTTGTGATGCTACGCAAACCCTCATAGGAACGAACCAAGGGAGTAACCTCAACCACTACTGGTCCAAACATCGCTAACCTGAGCGAACCACAACAACACCAAATTGCGCACCTCCAAGGACGATATTGAGGCCACCATCATGACCCACATGAAAAAACACGCAGGATAGGCTATTTACTCGCTCGAAACGGACACCCAGTGAAAAATGCACTATTCACCACAGCTTGCCCATGCAGGGCCAACAAAACAATCCCGAAAGTCATCAATCAGATCATACCACAACAATCCCCTTAAAAAACACATGGAATCGACTACTCGTTCATCCGAAAAGGACACTCGTTGGAAAAAGTATCATTAACCGAAGCCATATCGGGTGGGGCCCATGCCTCGATCCCAAAACACATCGAACGGATTGCACCATTGCGATCCTCTCGGAAAAACACATAGGATTGACTATTCATCTGCAAAAAATGGACTCCTAGTGTGAAAGTTGTCTTTCTCCACAAATGCCAAAACCCGACCTCGTGTGGCCTGCACCACGAACTCGGCACTAACACCCAAAAACCAACAAGAAATGTCCGTCGTACAATCAGGGCCTCAACTCCACTGACGGCGCATCAATCAGACACTCCGGGTAAAAGATACAATGGCCCGAAGTAAAATAATAATAAAATATTATTATTTTATTCAATGTTTCATGCCCCTAGGCCAAACTCCTGAATCAAAAAATTCTCAAAGTAAGTTCAAAAGTTTTGTCTCGATGCAAGGAACGTGTTTCCGCACACAACTCGCAAATCGGACTCCCAGTTTGTGAGTTACAAGGGCTTAAAGAACCCCTAGAAAATCCTGGCCGGACCACCACCGACCTCGCCGGAAACCACCACGCCGCTACCGCTACCACCGGAATCTGCCGCGCCACCACCGCGCCTCACCGGATTCTGCCATTAACACCACCAGAATACTGGGATTTCACCAGAATACTTCCCAGAGCCACCAGGAGCACCTTGCTGCTCCAAATTCAGATCCGAAAAATGTTTCAGAAACCTCGGGACCCAAACTACACAACCCTTACAAAAATTTGAAGAAAAACAACACAAAAAAAGGATCCAGGATTGCAAAAATCAAACCGCCTACCTCGCGGGCGAAACGCCGACGATCCGCACTCCAAAGCTTCCGTCGCACGATCCTGAAGCGTCCGCGGTCAAAATCCAAGCTCGATGGCACCTTGATCGTGCTATTTGGTCGCCAGTTCGCCATTTGAAGAGGGAGGAGGAGGAGGAAGGATGAAGAACTCATCTATTGCGCACAATACGTCCTAGGGGGGAAGATACAGTATATATTTTTTTAAATATCTCCGGCTCCCAACGCGGCTCCGCCCTATGCCCAATGTAAACAAAAGTAAAGTCTCCCTTCAGATAAACATGTCGTTCCGAACGCAACGATGGACTCAGAATTTCAATCCAAGACTTCGTTCAGAAGTTATTCGAGGTGACGCTCGTAAATAAACATTTCCATTTATTTACGAAAACGCCCCTGGTGGCGCTTTCCACTACAGCCTCGCGCCCCCAAATTTACACCTCGCCTAATGTAAACGGAACGTTCTGGACGCAATTGTGCCCTCATAATCCCATTCTGAGCTACCATTTGGGAGATATCACACCCCTTCCACATGCATATTATAAAAATACTTAATATTTTTTATAAAATTAATTCTAGGCACACCGGGCCTCAGAATCGCATGCTATCTTCACACCTAGATCTGGAATTATACATAGAAATATTCCAAAGTCTGATAGGGCCAAAACCCGAGTCTCTACACAACATAACACAATGAATATCTCTTTATGCCACATAATAACATGTGAGTACATTCATCATGAAATCTCTTAAAATAGGGTAACACAATGAATTACCATAGAACCTTATTGATTACATTTATGCTCCCTTATTCCTTATAGAATGCTCGATATATTCCCTATATACAAAATTTTTGATTACTCCATCAATGATGGAATAAAAAAACTATTAATCAGTTCTGCGGTAGTCAAGAATATCCAATATAATTTATCCAAATCAACCATATCGTATTCCAAAATTACTACGTCATTATCAGGACCATATTAAGGTTTATCTTCCCTTCAACCATGTATTTTACAGAATATTTACCTTGTTGTTGAGTCTCTTTTCTTAGTACCATATAATCTCTAATCCTTAATGAAATATTAAAATAGTACAATCCTTATTTATTTCCATAATTAATATAAACAATACATCATTGATACAACATTCATGTGACATAATTAATTAATAAAAATATAAGAACACTAATTATTCCTCTTCATCTGTGGTAGTATTATAACTTGATTATTATCCAATAGAATCATTTTTGGTATACTATAAGGATTGGTACATTGATTCATGTAGTGTCCAAACTCCTTGAAGATGAACCATTGTACATTTGAAACCTTTTTCTTACCCTTGTAATCATGTAATTGGTGTACTTTTTCTCCACACTTATAAAAAACTCTCATTCCCTTAAAGAATTTACCAAGGTGATTTTTTCCACAATTATCACATATGGGAAAATCCTTCTATCCCATCTTTCCTTTATCCATCTTTCTCTCTACCAAACTTTTCTTCTATGGCTTCCCTTTAAAGCCATTGGACTCAAATAATTATTTACATATCTTATTAATACAAGATAATATTTCTTCATATGATGATAATACAAAAGAGATTATTTCCCTTCTAAATGTTGGATTATGACCATTAAAGATATGATCCTTCTTACTCTTTGGATCATGAATATTGTTGGATTTTTTATTCCTTCTACTGGAAGCCATTTCTAAACAATGGTATACACTATGTTAGTTTATGAATCCCAATTCATAATTATAAAATTTTAAAATACCTAATTTAAATTGAAAAGTTAGTTTATATAATCCATAATCATAAAAATGTTTTCTTTGAGGAAGTATTTACTAAAAAATCCATTATAATGGTTTCTAAAGAAAATTTGAATTATCATAAGAATACCCCCTTGGAGAGTCAATACCAAGAGTGCAGCAAGGCCAGTTGTCATGTACCAGGATTCCCCAAGTCAAGCTTGAAACCCCTTTTCGGTGTTTTTACCCTTAGGTACATCTGTTCCAGAGCCATCTCAACTTGTTTGTATCCAGACATGGATGTATTTTCTTGGAAAACCAACATAATTTTTAAACTACCAATTTTTTTTGATGTTCTTATATACTAATCCTCATATTATATCTTAGGGTAATGTTCTCTAATCATAGTTTTTAAAAATATATTTTCTAAGGTCTTTACTAAACTTCCTTTTGATACCAACTGTAACACCCCGACCCTAGTTACCATATGCTGTGCATTATTACATAACATTGGCCTGATCACAAGAGATCAAGTCTCCAAAAACCGATTAGTTTAGTAGCCTTGGAAGTACTAGATTCATACATAAGTTTTACATTAAATTATGAAATGGAAATCAACAACATTGTTCCCCCTTTGAACACACTCATATCCCTTATCCTATCCCTGCAAGTCAATCATAATATGATTCTCCTTATGTTTTGAAAAGGAAAACATAAGAGAGGGGTGAGATCATATGATTAGTAAGGATACCAAAATAGAAGAAATTATCATAAATAAGCATAAAAATTTAAGGAAATGTATAAGACTAAAACACAATACTTTTAAACTTAAAATTAAGCATAATATGGAAACAAAAAATCAAACAATGTCATTTAATTATTTATATTGATATTATACTAGTCGAATAATCAAATGTAATATCAATAGCTAATTTCATATTGATGGAATGCATAATGTCGGACATCATAACCACAGAGTCAAGGCCTCATGCCAATATAACAAATAAGATTTTTTCATGTCCATGTACCAAGACACTAGTTTGTCTCATGAGACCTTCCGATGCATCGGGGAGCTATAGTGGTCTTCACCCATCACTTACTATGTCTAATGCATTCCTCATATGAAATGTTTGAAACATAACATAAACATTCGTATTAAAACAAGCATACGAAATGTTAATAATTTAATCATAAACCATGAATGGTATAAAAATAACACATCCATAGTCAAACATATCACAAAACTTAACTAAAATATGGAATATTGTATCATAATAAATCAACTTCAAACAATTGAAAAATCCATCAATGGATGTTAACATAGATGAAATAAAAACCATTTTAGAGAAATATCTATTTCTATTTTGAAATTATTTAAAATTAAAATAATTATAAAATAAAACATAAATTTTTAAATTATTTTTATAAGATTGTAAGGTATGATTTGAAGGTGTTATAACGGCATAAAATATCCACACCCACCATATAAGAAAGAAACATTCATACATTAATTTTTTGAAATGTTCATAAAGTACCTTGTTTGGAAAACAACGGAAAGATTCATTTCAAAACATTTTATAAAGAGTAAAAAAACGTTATAAATAAATTTATCCCATATTATAGAAAATATTAATTTTTTTTTGAAATACATTTTTAAGAAACAAAGATGTGGATGATAAAGAAATCCCAGTAGATACTTTTTTAAAAACAATCTCAGATAATAAAGTGATTGTAAAATTAACACTTACCTTGTACTTTTCCTTGGGCAAGGGTAAATTAACCTCCTATATATTAGTTAAATAATTGTTATTAAATTATTAAATAAAAACATACATAAATATGATATCATATATGATCTTCTATTATTACTTTGTTAATATAATTTTAGTAGTATCATTGTTTCGGGTGTTAACTGATTTGTTTTCCTTTATATGTTTTGTTAAGTAAGTCATGATTGTTATGTATAGGATTTATTTAATTGATGTAAAAAATGTTATTAAGTTCTTATACATTATTTTTAATCCCAAATTTAAAATTATTCTTGAATTTTTACAATGGGGAATGAATCTAATTGCGTTCATGGAGACGGTAATCCGTAGGTACGCACGAGTGACAATACCATTCTATTGATGGTGAAATCATATTAAATTGGATGTTATATCATATATAATAAATAATTAACTTGTTATATTTATTATTTAAACCAATTATACTCATTATTATACCCATCCAAATAATGATGTGTTGAATAACAAACTACACCACGATGTGGAGATGGTAAGCTGTACGTACGCACGTATGGTGAATTTGTAATTAATAGGATGGATAGAATAATTATTATAGCAGTACCATATTTATAATAAAATAACATTATTTATAAGGTACTGGAGTTATTATTTTGGTATGTAAACAACAAATAAGGAGTAAGTGGAAGAAAAGAACTTTGAAAGAGGTGATGACGTTATTACCTCCTATTCAGGTGGTTCCTTTTGATTTGATCAAAATGGATCTTTAGGTTGGATTTCTAGTCAAAGTAAGGCCTATAAGATGCAGTTATGGTAGTTTGGAAGGTATTTTAGCAGTTATTGGCCGATCCAAATGGCTTTGGAGGTGGGATTTTGAGAGAAGAAGAAGTACCCTTTTATAAGAGAGGTGAGGGTCCCTTTTGGAAAAGCTTGAAATATTATTTTATTATAAAATAATATATGATTTATAATTTCTAAAAATAGATTTATTTCCATTATAAGGTGGGGATGGGTCTAAATAATCTCAACCAATATGTTTTATAAAACTTTAGGTCACTATATTAACTTTATATTTTAGATTTAACTCTTAGATAAATAGTTTATCTTTTACAATGAAGTTTTGTATTTTTATATAAAATGGTTAATAAAATTACTATAAAATCACAAGATAAACTAAAGTTGTTCATTAATGACATAAATATAATTATATAATACATTTTTCCAAACCTTATATTTTTGGTAATATTATATCATTTAATAGTATAGTATTTTTTTAAAAACACATTTATGTCAATTTGAACACTATTTAGTATTTGGTTTTTGTGAATGTCAAAAAAGATGATTACTTCAAAAAAATACATTAAATTAATTTTAAAATGTCATATTAACATATAAAATTAGTTTAATGCATCAAAAGTATCAATTTATATTTATTTGGATATTTTTAATATAAATTATTTTAATCTTTCATTAATAAGTAATTACTGTATCATCATTGTGTCATAAATAAATTTAATTATTTAATGTATAAAAAATATAAGTAAAATACAATGATGTAGGAAATTTTAACTTTCTAATAAATATTTATAATTGAATTTATCTTATGTATAACCCTATATTAAAAAAGGTTTAGTTATTAAAATTTGAATTTAACACTTTTAACTCTTCTTTAATTAAAATAATAATAAATTTCCTAATCTAATTTTAGTGGATCAAAGAGGATCATATTTTTTAAAAAAGTTTTATTTTGGTCAAAAAACACTTATCCAATAGAATTAGGACATGTGTTCGGGTAATTATAATATCATTTTTACCTTTAGTTTGCCTATTTACTTTTAACTGTGGTAAATAAAATTCAAAAATTACTATTCACAAAAATTTATTTTCATCCTATTTAACCACATTTTAGTTAATGATTTTAACCATGTATCTTTGATTTTTGAAAATAAATTCACAAAAGTGGAAAAATTAAGTTTTATGCCAATTTACAAATGTGCCTAGAAGGTGGGTAAAGGATGTTAAAAAATTCAATAAAATTTTATATATATAATATTATTATAAAATGACTCCAATGAATTAAATTGGACTAATATAGGTATTATTTATCTATTTTGACATTAAAATAAATTAAAATAAAATTATTAATTATTTAAATAAAAAGTCAGTTTTTGTGTACTATGTAGTATTTTTCACTATTTTACAAAAATTGAAAGTTTTCAGAAAAATACCAAAAATTCACCCTAAGATAATTTTCATATTCTAAATCCAAAAATGATGTCTATTTTCCAAATTCAATTTTTAGTAGTTCCTAATATTAATTTTATTATTTTTCACAAAGGGGCATAAAATGTTGTTCTTTTAAGAAAATAGTTCTTCTAAATATATAACTATTTTAACAAAACATATAAATTTAATTATAAATATTTTTTATTTATGTCAAAAAATTATAAACAACTATAATTTTTTTTACTATTCATATCACAATATTTAATTGATAAATAAATATACATTTTAAATAATTACAATATTAATGTGTTGTTTCGCAGAAACTCAATCTTGTGTATAACGCAAGACAAGTTGGAGTTGTGTGAAGTATAAGATATTGAATTAATTTAATGATATAACATTATATGAAATATTGGGGTGTTACATATAATCGATTGACTGTGGTACTTCTTGATTTGTTTCAGGATGCCTCTATGTAGACAACAATCCAGGATTCTAATGCATGACTGTGGGGACATACCACCTAGCGATGAGGCATCAGTTTAGGGACTGGTGATAGAGATAGGCCAACTGGGTGGTGAACCAGTGTTACCAACACTTGTTGATCAGTAGTTACTGTCGGTGATATGGGTTGAGGACGCACGTAGGCTTAGTTCCTTGCATGGATTCTAGAGGCAGAGACCTCCCAAGTTCAGGGGTGAGATTAACCCCCCAGGTGGTTGAGGTCTAGCTTGAGGCAGTTACATGCGTCTTCCAACTAGTGAGGATTCCTCTCGACCAGATGGTGATTATAGCTGCAAGGCTTCTTCAGGGATTAGTGGGGAGATGGTGGAGCTTTACGATCCAGACACATGATGAGGTAACCCTCATCTAGATAGACTTTGAGAACCTCTTCAGGGAGGAGTTCATCCAGACGAAATTGCGCTATGTGCACATAAAGAAACATTTGCACCAACAGTAGGGTAGCATGACAGTAGTAGAGTACTCTTTGAGATTCACTGGGATTTCCCATTACTCTACAGACATTGGGTGAGCCACATTCTTCATGGATTTAGCCTTTGATCAGGGATTGCGCTAGGAGATCAAGGAATCCATGGTGTCTCTCAGCATCCCTACTCTGGATGGGGTGCTGGATCATGCCCTACTTGTAGAGAGCTTCCTGGAAGAGAGGTCTCCGACAAATGGAGATAATAGTAGACACCAGGAGGAAGAGTCTTTAGTGGTGGGTAGCGGGAAGCAGACTCGGGGACCATAGTGTGTCAGGCCTTTCAGGGGATGACCCCAGGACTCAGGTTCGGTAGCACGAGTCTCCTAGAGAAGAAGGAGTAAGTAGTAGATAGGATATTCTTTTCATTCAGCGGGCATTGATACATGTCTCATGATTTCCCAACTCGTTGCGTAGATGATGAGCATACGATCGAGGAACTGCCAAGGTAGAGGTAGATGTTTGAGTGAGTAGGTTCGCAGGGCAGCAGGAGTGGAAGAGGAGAGTGTCGAGTAGCACTAAATGGGCTATGGTTCGATGTATTACCACCACCACCCCTAGGTGGTCCACCATGACCTTAGAGAGCAGGTGTATAGGGGCAGGATCATCTTCAAGCAGTAGAGGCCAATAACCTTGGTGCTCTGGAGATGATTAGAGGTATAATCTGTTTATTCTCTACCTTAGATGTAGTTCTTATAGACATAGGTTCAAGTAACTATTTCCTTTACACAGACCCTGTTTAGATCTTAGATATTTTGGTGGATTCGTTGGCTCAATCTTTGCAACTACATACTTCTATGGGAGTTGATTCAAAGATTACAAACTGGTGTTGGTGGTGTGAGATTACTCTTAGAGGCAAAAGGTTTGGCTGGAAACTCTTAGTAGTGGCGTCAAGGCCTTAGGACGTCATCTTGGGTATGGAATGGTTATCAATAGTCCATGTTCATATCAACTGTTTTAGGTGCATAGTGTGGTGTATCTATAGATATGGGACTAGGTTTTCATTTACCGATGAAAGGTGGATGCCCACAGCCCATGATAAAATTTCTATAAGAAGGTGTAGTCGATCACTCACCAGTTGGCTACCCACACCCTTGGTGTGGTGGACAAGGAGAGTCCTCAATTCCATATAGTGGTGGATGAGTACGTGGATTTCTTCCCCAAGAATGTCCTAGGATTACCTCCTTGTAGGGAGGTCGACCTCAACATTGACATGTACCCCAAGACAACACTGATATCTTCACCTGCATATTAGATGGCTCATATAGTGCTCTGGGAGATGAGGGTGTAGTTGGATGACTTGTAGAGGAAGGGGTTCAAAGGCCCAGAATTTCACCATGGGCAGCCCCTATGTTATTTTCCACGAAGGAATATGGAAGATAGAGGTTATGTGTGGACTACGGATTCCTAAATCTGGTGAACGTGAAGAATAAATATCCACAAAAAAGAATTTATGACCTCTTTGATCAGCTGAAGGAAGAGAGGTGGTTCTTGAAGATAGACCTTATGTTTGGCTATCATCATATTTGGGTACGGGATGAGTATGAATCGAATACAACCTTTATATGTCTGTATGGACACAATGAGTACCCATTTATGGAATTCGGTGAGACCAAATCTCTATCATTGTTCACAGGTCTCATGAATAGGATCTTCTAGCCTAATCTTGACCAGTTCATTGTGGTCTTAACTGAAGACATCTTGGTGTACTCAGCATTAGAGGAGTAGCACATTACACACCTAAGGATAGTCATAGATACACTCTGAGATCTCTATCTTTATGTTAATCTCTCAAAGTTACAATTATAGATTTGGGAGGTCCACTTTCTAGGACACATCATCTTAGAGGCTGAAGTTGTAGTGGATCTGGAAAAGATAGAAGCAGTGCTTTCTTGGGAGCCACCCAAGAGTGTGATTGGGATGCCAAGTTTCTTGGGGTTGGTTGGATACTTCGTAAGGTTATTACCTAATTTTTCTAGTGTAGAAACACCCTTATCTCATTTAACATGTAAGGGATATCCCTTCATGTGAATGGAGGTGTTCCAGTAGAGTTTCCAGGAGCTGAGGCAGATATAGATGAGTGCCACTATTTTGCTGCTTCCAGAGGAAGGTGTTGGATATGTAGTTTCTTGTGATGTGCCTGGGACTGGACTGGGCTATGTCCTGATGCAGGGGTAAGAGGTGATTGAATATGTTTCAAAATAGTTGAAGAAACATGAGAAAACTACATGACCCATGACCTTGAGCTAGCAACAATACTCTTTTCTTTGAAGACCTGACATGACCACTTATTGGGTGAGCAGTTTAAAGTCTACTCTGACCACAAAAGTCTCAGGTTTATCTTCTCCAAGAATTACCTGAACATGATATAGTGACTATGGCTAGAGTTCCTCTAGTACTACTACTTTGAGATATTTTATAC
Organism: Viscum album; assembly: GCA_963277665.1. Taxonomy (NCBI): domain Eukaryota; kingdom Viridiplantae; phylum Streptophyta; class Magnoliopsida; order Santalales; family Viscaceae; genus Viscum; species Viscum album. The sequence goes on from OY728132.1 coordinate 544,602,319, forward strand.
TCCTAGTAAGTTGAATGTGGTTCCAGACACACTCAGTAAGAGATCCGGGTTGAAGTTGCTGAGAGAGGAATCAGAATAGTTATCCATGATGCATATATCCTTCTTGGATGATGATGGAAGAGCCTACCTTCAGTATTTGGTTATCACTATCCCACTCTTACAACACTTTAGGGAGGCCTAGCATATAGATTTTGACTATGTGGTCCGACATTCTTAGTTTTCCACAAGATAAGCACCTGAGGGATTTTCAATAGGTGGGGAGAACGACATCCTTCTTAGAGGGCACACAGTAGTACCAATGGGGTTGTGAGTGGAGGTTTTGATGGAGTTACACACCTACCATTTAGATCTATATTCTAGAGTTTCAGTGATGTACCAGGATATCTGACATCAGTACTGGTGTCTAGGGATGAAGAAAGCCATTGCAGAGTTCCTTTCACGGTGCCTCACTTTTCACAAGTGAAGGATGAGCATCAGGTTCCTACAAGATTGGCCCATCTACTTGTGGTACCAGAGTGGAAGTGGGATGGTATCTCAATGGACTTTATGATGGGTTTAACAAACACATCCAGAGGCCACAATACTATCTGGGTGATCATTGACTGACTCACCAAGTCGTCTCACATCCTACCCATTCGGGAGAAAGGATCGATTGAGGGCTTGAGACGCCTCTACATCCCAAGGATAGTTCCTCTAATGGAGTATCTTTGATGATTGTCTCAGACCTTGATGATCTCTTCACATCCAAGATATGTAAGGGATTATAGGAGGGGTTCAGGACTTATCTATGCTTGATCACAGATTTACAATATCAGACTGATTGTCAGAAAGAGAGTAATATTCAGGTGTTGGAGGACATGCTTCATACTTGTATCTTAGATTTTGGTCATAGTTGGGTGGACCATCTTCCACTAGTGGAGTTTTCATACAACCAAAACTATTACTCCACCATTGGCATGGCACCATTTTAGGTACTTCATGGGAAGCCTTGAGGATCACGTCTATGATGGATAGACTTAGGGAAGTCAACATTCTTGGGTCTAGAGTTGGTATGGGCTACCACTGAGAAGCTACAGATCATCTTGGAGAAGATGAGGACCGCACAGAGAAGGACTAAATCATATGATAATTGGAGATAGAGGCCCATGGAGTTTGAGGAGGTAGATCACGTGTTCCTTCGGGTCTCAGCCCGACAGGGATTGAGGAGATTCGGTCGTGGTGATAAGTTATCTCCAAGATTCATCGTTCCTTTCTAGATTCTTGACAGAGTTGGTGAGGTGGTGTACCACCTATATCCTCCCCCATAGATGCACTGGGTGCACAATGTTTTCCACATGTCGTGATAGAGGAGGTACGTGCAAGATCTATCACACATCATCGTCTTAGGGAGAGCTGGAAATTGATGGTGGGGTGACGTTTGTGGAGATCCCAGTGGAGATAGAGGATAGATATGAGAGGGTCCTTCTGGGGTGGTCAATTCTTCTAGTGCGTGTTTGTTGGCTGCACAGGAATCTCCAGGAGAGGACATGGTAGCGTGAGTCTCTAATTTGTGCCAAGTACCCCTTTCTGTTTGATTAGCCCATGTTTTGGCTTACAAGGACCTAATGCCGAAAAAGTGGGGAGTAATGTAATACCCCAAAAAGACAAGATTTTTTTTAATTTATATGTGATTATTTTGAGACTAGGATTTATGAACAATAATAATTATGAGGCCCAGAGTGGCTGGAATGCATTTTTGAACTATTTTTAAGGTTCATTAAAAATGGTGTGAGCGGGTTTTCTTAACTTTTAAACCGGTGCCTGAATCAAAAATCAGAGGGCATTGTTGAACTCAGAGCATCATGATTCACCTAGAAAGGGACTAACATTGGCCGGTGTGGGCCATCAGTGGAATGTACTTTTTTGTCCATAAATAAAATAATTAAGTAACAATAATTTTATTTCTAAATCCTTGTAACTCTTAAACAGTAACTCTTATTAGAAATCTGAGAGTACCTTTGAGCTAATAAGGTAGTGATTCCCTTATGCAGAGCATAACCTCAACCATCATGGGTTGAGGTTGAAGGATAGTTTTTGGATGTTTTGAGAAAAATAAAATAAACTTAATAAGTTGATTTTATTCAAAAATTGTTTCGATTCAAAGCAGTGACAAGCTGACTATTTCATTCTTTAAATGAAACAGCGTAACGTCTCTTTAACTGAAGTGTATCAGAAATGCTATTTCACAAATTAAATAGCATAAAGTCATAATGAGTAAGCATAACAGAAACTCTATGATTCATTTCACTCTTAATGAGATAATTGGGTTGGATAAATAGATCTAGATATGGAATTACACTAACAAATGATGAAAGAATCAACTCCAATGATCATCATTTGATAATCGGAAAGCGGCGATGACACCCTTGAAGAACAGATCTGGGACCAGAGATAGATAAATTCCAATGGATTTTAATGGATCGTGAATCCATACATATGGACCCCCACTAGCAATGAACCTTCCCTCTGATCGAAGATTCTCTAGGTAGGGGTTTATCTTTTTAATAATTTTGAATGCCCCGTTCTTCTTTCTAAAACAATGAATGTGGATCAACCCATGAACTTGTTGATCTGTGGGTTGCTTGGTCTTGAGGGAGGTTGTTTTATCTTAGGGATTCCATCAGGTTATTTGTTGATATAAACTTAATATCATCTTCCTATGTCGTAGAAACTCTAACTCGGAGGAATTGGGATGACATGAACAAGGCCCTGATTCCGCTGTCTTTGGGCATTCTTGTGATCTTCGTGACCGCACCTTCAAATCGGCAGAAAAGAAGATTCGAGGCTATAACAAGGAAAAAAGAGAAATGATAAGTCTGGGGGCACCAAAGGGTTCGAGAAATGGACCACCAGAGTGGACATGATGGTTCGAGGAATATACTGTTGGCATGTCGGTGCCAGCAGCGGCGCTGGCGGCTGGTCGCGGGTGGGGGGCGGTGCACCATGATGGCATGCCGAGGTAAAGGCTAGGGCCGGTTGGGGCCACGAAGGAGAATTAGAGGCCACCGACATACTGGATGTAAGATTTTGGAGGCAGACGCAGCAACCTAGCCATGTTATAAGAGTGGCCCGCGGCTATGTGCTGCAGCATGTGCGGGCACACGGTCCAGTGAGGACCACGTGCAGGACGGGGGGGGCTCATCTGGACTCATGGAGGCACAAGATGTATGCCACCTAGAGTTAGATAATGAGAATAGAGAGATATTATAGGGGGTCGGGCCTCCCAACAGGATGAGTCGAATATGGATTGGGTCGGATCGGCAGACCAAGGTCGGGCCGGGTCAGACCCAACTGGCCCCTTTTCAGAAAAACAGTTATAACTTTCAATCCATATGTTCAATTGATGATCTGTTTATGTAGTTTGAACCCTCACGACGAGTAGGATGTTTTTGATGGTTTTAATTAGAATTTAATGGAACTTGAGATATAACTAATGGCTTGTGTAGTGGACTCTCTCGGAGTCAAGCACGCTACGTACTGAAATCCTATGGTGGGATGAGACCTGAAGGCTGTTGATGACTAGGTTTAAGTGACCATGTAGGCCTATATGATATGTGGCCCTTTGTGGACTAGCTAAAAGTGGCTCTTTGTGCACCTGCTACAAGTGTCTCTATGTGAACCAGCTATAAGTGGCCCTATGCATACTATCTATAAGTGGCCTTGTGTGGACCAGTTATGATGGCCTAAGTGGGGAGTGTCTTTGTGTGACCTGGATTACCCACGGTGGGGGGAGGCTCTTTGTGACCCATAAAACCCATGATACTCATCGGGGATGATTACCTTAGCATTCCAAGGTGTTTAGTGTTACGACTGATAGTCTTACTTTACATACATTAGATTATACATGTTTGATCTGACAGTACCTTGTGTATACATTCCTTTGTGGTCCTTCCCTTGTGTTTTGGGATCCCTACTATTTATTTTTGTTACTCACCCCTATACAGGATCCACCAACATGCGTCGTGTTTAGTGTAGATGAAAAATTCTTTGATAGAGACCTTGGTGGCCTAGGACCAGGGAGTTCGTAGTGAGATACAATAGGCAGTATGTACTTCTATAACTTCTGGAATCCACTTCTTACCTACCCTTCGGGTGGGTTTCTCCTACATATGTATTTTCAGAGATCATTTGTACATTTATATATTCATTTTTTCTTTTGTTGGGTTTGTATTTTAGCCTATTTGACTTATAGATCGTACCTTTACTCAGTGGTTGTTTAGTGGCATTCATGTTTTCCTTCCCTGATTTTGGGGACATGTTTGTCTATGTGCGTGTGTAAAGGTACACAAGAAAATGCCTCCCACTAGTGGCGTAATGACTTTGGTGCTAGTCGTTATCCCCAGAAAATTGGGTGGTAGGCTTGGGATAGTGACATAATGGGCCCTGAGAGATGGGTCATGAAATTTGAATCCAAAAAACTCTAAATTAATTAACATTATGCTTACGATTATCCCAAATATCATAAAAGGGTCTTCTTTAAGATATGTCTGATTCAGACTCTATAAATTATATAGCAGGTTGTTTTCAAAAATTATTCCCAAAATTTGAAAGGTAAGTCATATTCATTTAGCATATTCTAGGATATCTCCTGAATTGTTATATTTATTCTTTCTACAGCACCATTCTACTGAGGGATCATATTTGCAGAGAAGTTATAAATGAATCCAATTTTAAGAAAAAAGATTAAAATTCTTGATTTTCAAACTCACAGCCATGGTCACTTCTTAAGGTACTAATTTTAAGTCCACTTAAATTTTATATGGATTTAGAATACTTGGTAAAATAGAAAATAGATTCAATTTTGTGAGATAAAAATAATACCCATTTATACCTAGAAAATACATCTACTAGTACATAAACATAGTGCTTCCCATTTAGAGTAGAAAATCTAGATGGTTCAAATAAATTAATATGAACTATCTCAAGAGGATGATAAGTAGAGACTTATTTCTTTGATTAAAATGAAATCATGTGTTGTTTCCATTTTTGGAAAGGGGTACAGACTTAGTCATTTGGTAACTCTAGTTTGGGTAGATCCCTGAATAACCCCTTCCTAGTAAGCTTCAAAAGTTAGTGAATATTATAGTGTCCTAGTATCCTATTCCAAATCCAAGATTCTTTATTAAATTCACTAAATAAGGAAACATTTTGAGAAATTAGATATTTAAGATCAACAATATAAAAATTTTCATTCATTAAGGTAGTAAATTCTAAAGCATCTTTAAAATAAAATAAATTACATGAATTATTATCAAATTTAACAGGAAAATAATCACCACAAAATTATGAGATTCTAAAAAAATTATTCTTCAATCCATCAATAAATAGTTTTTCGGAAATTAAAACATAATGATTGTTACTAATTTTTCCAAGACCAATGATTTTCCCTTTAGCGTTGTCACCAAAGGTGACACGACCACCATCAACCTTCATTAGGATTTTAAAAAATGAGTAGTCTCCAATAAAATTCCTTGAACACCCACTACCCAAGTACTATATAATTTTATAGGAGGTTTTCACCTTTTACAAAAAACAAAATTTAAACAAGAAATTTTTTTATAGATTTGTTTGGTTCCAGATGTGTTATTAATTAGGGCCTTAGGAACCCACTTTTTTTAACATGTCTCACATAAACATACAATAATTTTTTTAAATAAAATCATTGTTAGGTCCTCTATAATAATAACTGGAAGTAGGGATTTAAAATTTTAATTTAGGTACAAAATTTCTCTTTACTATTCTCCTTTGTTGAGGTTGGTATCCTATTCCTATAACATATTATGGAGACTCAAGTTTTCCTAAAATTTTATTAAGGGTTTCTCTACCGTTGGTGAAATTTTATAAATCTGTATTCAGTAATTCATTATAAAATTTTTGTTCAGTGTTATCTTTTAAAAAAGAGCATTTTTCTCTTTCTCAACAATAAGATAATTTTTTATACTTGCAGATAGAACGTGTTGTTCTTTTTGACTTTATATTTATCCTTAAGCTCATTGATATTTTTCTATAATTCTTAAGTATTCAAAAATTTCTTTTAGAGACATATCATCTTTATTGTATTCACATTCAAAATTATCATAATTAAGCATTGATAAAGTAGTATATAAAAAACTACCTTAGATACATTAGACATGAATCACTTGCTGGCTCTGTTAGACCTCTATTTAGGGGTAGAGTTTGATCCACTGGAGGTATCCTTATAGGTGCTCCAACTTTCATTCATAGATTTCTTTTATTTTTTGCCCTTTTCCTCATATTTATTTTTTTATTTTAATTTTGGATAGTCTTCCTTAACAAGTCTTTTTCACTAACACTCATAGAAGGTTAACACATTTGAGTTTTCATCGTTCTTCCAATCTTTCTTCCAATTCCATAGTTTTCATATTTTTTTTATAAATAGGATTTCTAAAAAAAATTATTCTTTCTATATAACTCTTTGAATCCTCTGGTCAGATGGGTCATTTTCTCATCACTATCCGGTGGTTACTCACTACCACTGTAATATTTAGTTTAAACTTTTTTATTTCTATTTTTGTTTGGATGTAGTAGACTTGGAATCTACTGCTATTATTTTTATATCACCATATTATTCTCTATTGAATTTCATATATTCTTTTCACATCATTATCTTACCAATTAATTCTCTAACTAGTAGTCTGATAATATCATAGGATTATCTAATTGAAACTGATTTCCCACTCCATCATTCCGGAAGACATCTGAGAAGTCTCATGATCTGACCCTTATCAGGAATTGGATTTCCCAAAGAGCTCATAGTGTTCAAAATTTCACTGAACCTAAGCTAAATATGAGAAATTAATTCATCAGGTTTTATCATGAATGTTCCATAATTAATAGTATATGTATTCAATCTCATTTCATTCAAATTGGTTTTTCCCTCATGAGAAATAGCCAAAGTGTCCCAATACTGAAATGTAGTTTTTCTAGCATAAATTTTATTGAATTCTTCATCGCCTAAATCACAATAAATGGAATTAATTACTTTTAAATTTTTATTTTAGGATAGCTATATATCTGAACCCCACTTACTTTTAGTAGTATTAGGTAACTCATATTTATCTTCAATAGCAGACCAAATCTCTAAACCCATACATTATATGTGCATCTTCATTTTGATATTTTACTGAGCATAATTATTTCCATTTAAAAAAGGATTTCTGTTAGTATAAAAACCTTCTTGTATATTATCCATTTAAAGAATTAAATTTGGAATTAATAAAAATTTAAGATCTTTAAATCACAACTATAATCATCATTGAAAGGGGTTTTAAAACACTCATACCAAAGCATAAACCTTTGATTCCATATTTCGGTCAGAGTGAGTATCTCAAGAGAGGTGTGAATTGAGTATAGAATAGAAATTTATGTAAAAAATGATTAAAAATAAAACCCCCAATTAATTTAAAAACATCCTAGTTAGTTAAAATAACATATGAATATAAGTTTCAATCATTGAAAATATATCTCAAAAATTTATTAAGTATCAATAAAAACAATTATGAAAACTATTTTAACTTTGGAAATCAATTAACTTAATCAAAACCCTATATAAACACTAGTTAAAACTAGCTATCAAAGTTGTTGATTTTTTTAGACTAAAAAAAATCCCATTTTAAAGTAAATAAAAATAAAACAAACAAAACACACAAATATGTTTAATATAATAGGTTCAGTCTCAAGATAATACTTTTTCATCTCCATATAGAAGTCACCTTATTATATGAAATTTATATAAAAAATAATCTTTTTTCCACAACATTGATCAGGTATACAATATTATGACAACATTCTAGGACATATACAGATCTCTTCCATCGTAATCATTGGAGTACATATAAAAAAATTCCACAAAAGGACCTCTACCACAACATGTGGTAAAATAGGTAAAAGATTATTTGAGAAGTTATCTAAGAATATTCCAATTTAAAGCATGAGATAGTGTGTGTGTAGAAAACTGAGTATACAAGAAAATTATTGTAATGTAAATAGAAGTAAATAAATATATTGACTAAAAGATTTAGAAATGTTTTGTTTCTCTTTTGGATATTCAATGCATCTCGTGACTCCTTGAATGTAATATGAAATGAGTCTCGAGTTGAGTTTTAGGGATTTTATATAGAACATAGTGTCATAAGATCCTTCTAGTTAGTATGTAATAAGTAGCTAAAATGATCAAAGTAACCTTATTCTTCAATATTTTATCACAATTATGAATTATTTGTTTATAGAAAACCTCATAAAAACTCAGATCTCCACATATGTACATGTATATTTTTTCAGTTCAGATATATGTTCCCAGTCCTTATGCATGAGGGAGTCTGCATCCTCTTTTATTAGCAACATGTAGTTTGAAAGAGAATCAGTTGGATATTCTATATTCTTATACTCAGTTTTAACACATTCATTAATTCCACTATGTTATGAATTCAAGAAACAATCGTTAAATTAATTTTGAGCATTAAATTCCACCAAATATCCATTATATAAATTTAATTTGAAATAAATAAAAACACCGATAGTGAGTAATTTGAATGGTGACACGACTCTAGGGGTGTCTTGATCTAGCAGTGAATCAGAGTTTGGAGGTGTCACATTATAAAGGTGGCTCATAGTATAGAGGTGATAGGTTTTTGTGTTGACTTATGTAAATGGTAGGTCATTCCAACACTTAGATGATTATTTTCTCTAGCAAGGACTCATCCCTAACGATGATTCGTTCCATACAATGTCAAAACTATGTTCTTGTGGTGACATTGATAACAATGATTGTTTCAAAAACTTATCCATTTTTCATGGTGATGGTGATTCATCATTGGTGGTGATACTTCTTGGCCGTGGGACATGATAACAGTGAGTCATCCTTGGCAGTGAGACTTATTGGAGGTGAGACAGTCTAATTATGTGTCATCCTTGGTGGTGACTCAACTTAAACAATGATTCTTTTCCATACCTAACCAAAATCTCACCAATAAATATTATAAAATAAAATGATATCATAAAACATTAATATCATTAATATCATAATACACATGATTTTATGATCTTAAACATAAGGAGACTAACAATTATTAATCCTTTAAATGGAGATTTTGATAGCCATTCGATGTAGGTAAGATGATGTTCATTCCTTTATAATTCCCATTTCTATCTATTTTATGTCAAAGAAGATTGTTCCATTCTCAATACTCACTATGGATATAGTTACATGATATTTTCTATTTAGGTCATCTACCAAATTCTCCACCATCCTTGTATTATAGTATGTTGATAAATCATGATCCTTAATTTGGTCTAACCATCTTTTTTTGGAAAATGTTGAGATAATTTTATTTGAATATATACATGAGGATATTTTGATAAATATATATGGAACACTTATATATATAAAGATAATTATTCCAAATATACAATGTGATAATTATTATATATAACTCCGTATAATTTATTGAATAATTTAGATCATGGACCTTTATATGTTGATAAGCATAAACCATAACTTTTTCATTTTGAAAGAAGTCATCACCTAGGGACTTCTTTGAAGAATAACTATAGATCACAAATCCTTCACCACATGTGGGTAGTTCATGATTATATAGAGTGATTATCTACTCCATCAACTCCTCTATGATCTATTCACATTCCACAATACAAAAAATGTTTTCACCCTTCTGATCTACATCAGATGATGGGTTTGATAATAACTATAATTTTCTCATAAATCCATTATAGAACCCATTTAATATAAGGAAACTATGGATCTATATGAAATTGTTTTCTCTATTTTTTCCCTAAAAAATCATGGCTTTAATGGATCCACATATTTACCCTTTATTGTAATAATGTTCCTAATAATTATACTCACTCCATCTAGAATTCATATGTACTGTACCATATATATAATTTCTCCATTCTAAAGGATCATCGTACAGTACTTAAATTCTCCCCATGTTCCTCCTTTCTTCTGGGATAGAATAGAATATAATATATAAATAAAACCATAATTTTTTTGTGGTTATCTCTACATAATATATTCAATAAGTCACTGAAAAGTAATATAGAATTTATGAGTCTGAAGGAGATAACAATTATTTCATTGATTTTGTAACTTATATGAATGTTTTTCTATGTTATATCCTACTTCCTAACATTATTATGATGATACCCTAATTGATGGTATAGTATAGAGAAATATAGGGCTCCACATTATGCATTTAAAAAATTTGGAATTCATGATAGGGGATAATTATTATTTATAATTGTTTTTTAGGTTCAATATAATTAATGATAAGACTCATTTTCCTATATTTAGTCATTAATAATTTTACTGTTATAAATCATAGTGATTTACATGGCTTTATGAAGCCAATTTCTAAATTCTCTTACTGTTTATTCTTTATTTCTTTGATTTCAGTGAGGTAAATTTGTTTCGGAGTCTTATATTTTGACATGGGTTAATTTATATTTTAAATTGAAACATGAACTAATTATTAGGATGAACAATAGAAAACTATTTGGTAATATATAAAAATATATTCCTATAATGGGAAAGTAATAAATTTTGATACTCTCCATTGTCACAATTATTTGAGAAAAATATTCTATGTCATAAGGAAATAATATCCATACAAGTGATGAAGTTTCCAAATAAGATCCATCCTCATCCTTACACTTGTGTATAATAATTGGGTGATTTGGGACATAAAATGTGATTTCCTGGTCTAGATAACTGATGCAGGCTATATAAAAAAATCAATGTCATGTTTTTCATTTAACACTCCAAAAGGGAGTATGATGAGATTTTCTGGAAGACTCAACACATTAATAATTACTAAGGATGAATTATATAATTTATATGTAATGATTTCCTCCTTAATTATTCACCTATAACTCCAAATCCAAATTTTGAGGTGGTTGTTCAATAGTTCTACTAAAATAGGACGATATATAATATTTTATATAATAGGAATAAAATAATAAGTTCATTATTCATAAATGAATAACTACTATACAAGTCTAGAAATAATTCTGAGGATCCACCTCAGTAGTAGTCTTATCATAAGATTGTATCTTCTCTCTTGGACTTAAAGGCTATTTGTATAAGTTATCATTGAAATGCCATGACACATGGTAATTATTTTCATTATGTTAATGTTATGTACTATTAAAACATTATAAAATTGGATGTGAATTCATCAAATCCTTCTTATACTCTATCACATTTCTGGGATTCATTATCTCTTTCCATTATTCAATATCTAGATAACCTTGAAATCCACAATTGAAACACTTATTAGTATTCTTATGAAAATTTCTAGGATTATTTATACAACACTTATGATATGTGGTAAGTTTCACTATCCTATGTGGTAAGTTTCACTATCCTCCCTCTAGAAGAATTATATTATCATCCTTTAGATATTAAATTCATTATTTTTATCTTATTTTCAGTCTAAAAGGAATTATGAGAATAACTAATCTCCATATCAAATTTGAAGTTATATCAAACAATTTCCTTATAATTGTTGAAGTATAAAATCACAAAACATTTTTGAATATTCATATTCAACTAAATAAATAATTTTACAACCTTAGTTTAACAATTTATGACCATTGTAAAATTGTATCATCCATCCCATGTGATGTTTTCTACATAATCCCCAATAAATTCATCTTACTTTCCCAAGATCCAAAGGTTTTCCCTCTCTTTTTTAAGACTTGGTTAATGAGTAAATTATTTATAAAAAATATCATTATAAATCCATCCAATTTTATGTATTTAGTATACACCATGGGGTTTGTAATCAGGATAAGTGTCCACCACTAATCAGCTTCTCCCTCTTTTCGACATATGATCAATGTAATTTTTTCCTTCTCAATGTACTTGATGACTAAAATATATTATCAATGAAGTTAATAAAATTATATGAAATTAGAGGGCTATAATATCAATTAAAATTTAGATATAGTTGTCACATAAAGGATTCAACTTTAACTGGTTCACAGTTAAGAGAAAGAGGTAAATCTTTATGATTGAATTTATTAATCAAAACATGATATATTTATTCTTATACTTACATGATGTTCTCGACTAATACTCTAATTTTATTACTTATTTCATTATTGAAATAATAATATTTTTTTACTAATATTTTATTGAAATTATTCCTTATATCTACACTATTTATAAAAATGTTGTAATGTTTAGGATGTGAATAATTAAATAATGTGGCATGACAATTGAAAATTATGACCATATGAGGGATAAATTGTAATTGAAATATATAACTTAACTTGTATATTTATTATTTCCAATCTATCATATTTATTATCATTTACCTATTAGGATATCTAGTTATACAATATATCATCAATTTAAAAAAATCATTCATAATGGTTTGTATTCTTTATATTTATTATCCAAATCATATCCCTCTAGTTTGTTATACTAGTTATGCAATTAGGCCTCTTTTCCATGTTTAGTTTGAAGTTCATGTTAATACCCAACCATTGTTTATTGGGATATTACACTTAGTTCCCCAATGTAGGAGGCTATATCTACTCATTTTTATCAATACAAGGTTGTTATTTCCATGAAACCACACACTCTCCACATTAACAAAATTTAGGAATTTTATAGTCTATAAACATATCTCTCAGTTTTGTCTATAATTTTTTCTAAATACTAATACCCTAAGATAACTATACCTTTCTATGATTCAAAACATAAAAAACTAAATCAGAATACATATTTTATTTCATGATATTATCATAAATAACCACAAAATTCAAAACATAGATCTAAAGGTCTAGTTTCATTGGATTATTAGATGCTAAAATGAAAAATATTAAAGAAAATGGGAATCATATTTTTTTACTCTATCACATTATCCTATATCTCATTGACCTTATAATACTAATTAGGTTATATTTCAGAATTTATAATGAATATGGATGATCTATAAATCTTAGTAAGGGATTAATATTAATGAATATGAAACAAAATATATAAAATTAATATCTTCATAACATAAAAAATAATAATATGGAATACTATAATGAAAATGATGATATAATAAGATAATAATATAAAATTACACTATTGACAACCTAAAACATGAAAACATAAGCATAATTTTACACTCAATAAACAAAACAAAAATAGTGTTCTAGGATAATTGGTCATACAAAATAAATGGTATCTCATGAGATGAAAACATTTCCCACTTAATTGGTGTTCTATTTGGGTGAGCATTATTATGTCTAGATTTAAGTGCACCACATTAATAATATATCATAAAAAGTATTTTCATTAATAAAATACGGAAGATGATAATGTGTTTCAAAAAATCATTATTTTCATGAAAACATAAAGGCATAACCCTTTGAACATATTATACCAACAATTAGCAATGTGAGTTTCATACATTCCAGTCCCCAATAAAAGAAGTAAAATTACATTTATATAAATACTCTATATGAAAAAATTAATTTTTATTCACAATTAATTAGGGTGGAATGAAAAAATTAAGGAATGGTTCTTATAGAATATCATGTAGAAAAATGGATAATAGAATGGGTTAGTGAGATAAAATTAATGTATCTTGTTGATAAGTAATCATATAGAAAGTATTGTAATTATTGAAAATTTATAAGAACATAGTTATTTGAAAATTTGAATATTTAATATAGATGAATTACTTGAATTAAAAGGAATAGGAAGACAGTCCCCCACATTAAATATTTATATATAATCAAAGAGGGAAAATTCATTGAGAATGTAGGATTTTATAAAGAACATATTGGGAGACTATGTATTGGTGGGTCATGCTACATATGTTTGGAGTGAATGAAAAGTGGTTTTTTAGTTGGTATTTATTAACAAATGAGGTAAATTGTATATTAATTTCAAAATATAGGACATAGACATTTAGGTTATGGAAAACGTTAAACCATTTGGTTACCCATGGTTTTAGTTAATGGTATTGGAAATTTGAGTCATGTTTTCTTGCTTTAATACATGAGAGAATGAGTGTCCAATTTTTATTATTACTTTGGGAATATACATATAATTTTTTTAAATATTATTTTTTTGAAACATAAATTTACATTATAAATTTTGAATTATACGTGATGGGTTCGAGATAAAAGTATTTCATAAAAACAAATCATATTAGTAAAATAAATTATTTCAGATCTTAGATATAATTATATTAATTATTAATTCCTCGTCAAATATTTATATTCTCATAAAACATACAAAAAACACCAAGATTTATTTTTCACTATTCACAGTAAAATAATGTATTTTGGAGAGTTCTCAATTTTCACTATAATATACTTTCAACATGATGATTTCAAATGTAATCATCATTTTACCAAAATAAATTCTAATATATCCTGATTAAATATTCCAAATAAATATTATATATTTTTTATAAAATATTATTTTAAATTTGAATTTTATATTAACTTTACATAATTCTAAATATTATAATATCATATATATTAATTCCCACGGAGTATATGGGAATATAATAATATATTTAAAATATAATATTAGTACATCTTAATTTACATTGAAACTAATATTTCACAATTAAGTAAGGTATTAATACTATTCCAATGGTCATCTAATGGAAACATTACAACTCTTGGGTAATAGTCATTAATTATTCAGATCATAATGGAAACTTTTCCATTTTCACTGAATTTATACTGTGCCATTCTCAAACCAAATTATTCACTATGATATATAAAATTGTTCTTCACAAACCATTATAATGTCTATCATATTCCTAATAATTCTCTATATTTTTATTGTCGTTATGGAAAGAGTCATCTTCATAGGATAATTCATGCCTATATATTTTCCTTAGTGTTTTTACTATTAACTGTTGTTTGTCTCCAATTATTATTCATTCATATTATAAAATATATTTTTTAATGAAGTATACTATTTTGTGTAAATGTAATAGTTTTTCAACATTCTTTAGTTATAAACCATAATTAAATAGACGCAGAAAAACATTTATTTTACATATAAAATGAATTTTTTTAGTTTTTAAAGTAATAATTTTCAATTCTATAATGAAACAATTTCTATATAACTCGTGACTAAGTAGTCTGGACCTTTAACCATCTTGGGAGTGTTAGGTAGTGTAGTTATGAATCCATTTTGGGAAGAATAAACCATTTATGTTTAATTATCTGGGGATAAACATTCACATTAAGGGGAAACTATAGATATTAGTAGATATATCCGTGTTTGAAAACCAATATTCTCCTAACTCTAAAAATGGAAATTAAAACTAGTACATCATGGGAGTCAACCAAAGGTTCTTTTTGTTGTTGTTATTTTTTAAATAAGAAATATTTTTTCTTGTAATTTTCTATTTCAATTTCATCCTTTAATGATTTAGGATAATTAAAACTCATTTTTAAGAATCTTATGTTAACAATTACTGGTCACATATATTATAATTTCAATTTATTTTTAAGGACTATAAGGATATTGCAGCCAGATAAACAGGAGAAATCATCCTTATAACCAAACTCAGGTTAATTCATTATTGGAAATTAAATAATTGGAATCTTATTTTAATCATATCACATCATAGATTATTTTAATTAATCAACTAGATAACTTACTCAAAAAATAGGATTGTATTGAGTGAACTCAAATGATTAAAATATCATTATCAAGAGAATTATTGATTTAAATATGCAATATATTATCTCTATTCCAAAACATCAACTGAAATTTTTTAGGAAAATAAAAAAATAAATTGAAAGGTATTTTTATATGATGAATCTTGAGGGAAACAAATTTAATTACTACCACTTATTAACTGACTATAAATATAAAAAATTTCATGTACATGATTATTTCTATTATTATTTGAAAACATTATTTTTTTTAATTTTTAATCATGTACATCATGAAATTATTTTACATGCACATTAAATATTATATTGTAGTTACCTATAAAACATTATGATTATTCAGTAATTAATACCATTTTTAGAGTAAAAAATATTATTTTTGAAATTTTATGTTTCCCTGTAAAAAATATTTAAACAACTAATTTTAAAATTCATATGAACCAAGCAGTTTTACTTAATTCTAATTTCTTAAAATATTATAATTCAGGATAATTTTTAGTTTTATGTTGTGTGAGGGGGTTATTAATTTTCTATAATATATTTCAATGAATTAAACATATTATAATGACATAAAATTAGGGATAATTGACATTTTAAATCTTATTTTATCATTTTATATATTCTAAATTTTTTATGATGTTTTAGAATAGATTTTTATTTTTTGTGAAAGTTAATATAATTTTTTTCTACATGGATTTATTATGATTCATATTTTTATTTCTTTCTTGAAATTTTTTTTCATGTTAAAATAATGAGGTTAATTCTTAAAATTCCCATTAAATTTGAAATTTCTATTTGGAATTAAACCCATATTCATTGCATCCAAATAGGGTATTAAATGAACTCATAGTACATGTGAACTCTTTATTTTTAAGATAAAACTATTTTATAGTTTATTTATTATTTCTTTAAAATTATTTTCCTCACCCTTCTATTTCAATATATGAAATTATACTATTTCAATTAATTTGAGTATTTTTTGGATGTAAAAAAGGGAAGTTTGAATGACCATTTAAATGTAAAGTGATGTTTTTCAAATTCTATTGAATATTTTATTATTTAATAAATTTTTAAATGAGAATCTGAATTTTCATAAAAAATTATTTTATTTTCATGAGATTAGTTAATATTAATACATGAGAGATTCAATGTGGGGTATTATATTTTAATAAAAACTCTAAATTGCCACATCAAATTTTTATTCATGAGATTACTTTTCTTTTACTAAATTTTAATAATCTATTTCTTGAAGATAAGAAAAACATTGAGTGTGGGTGAATTTTATGTAGACTCATTTTCATATATATTTTCCACATCTAATTTTTGAAATAAATGTGTTTTCAATGTAAAATAGGAATTAGTTTCAAAATTATAGAATATTTGAAAATCTTTTATGAATATATTATTCCTCTATTATAATGGTTAAAATTGGCTTTTCATTTAATAAAATGTACAAATGGGTTAATTTTTTAATCATTATAAGTTATTAGAACCAATATTTTGGATTAATTTTGTTAAAAAATAAATGAATTATCTTTTTAGAAATTATTTTGAAAAATTTAGATGTTTGGATTTAAATTTTCAATGTTCAATGGTCTTATCAAAAATATAATTTATATAATTAAATATTATATGATGCTTGTAATTTTTCAATGAAGCATGATTTTAGCAATTTTTTTGTTCATAAAACATTAAATTAACATCATGTAACCTCTACTTTCTATTTTACTCCATTGAATGACTTTACATCCCACACTTTTAAACAAATTGAAGCTGATATGAGGTTCTTGCTTTGTCTCCTGATATTCAACCAATATTTAAAATTAAATGATAAAAAAATGAATTGTACTCCTAAAACCTAATCAAAGAAGGTGTCGAGTCCTTGATATTGAAAAATTATGTATTGAGAAATATAATCATGTGTCCTTGGAAACTATATTGATCCTAGATAAGTGCTTCGATCAATGTTTTAAATCACATTTTAGGATTGATGAAGAAAATATAGAGGACCTCTGAACATCATAATTGTATGCCCTTGGTTTTAAATAAAGGCTCATTAGAGTACTTGACCAAATGCCTCAATGAAATCTTAGAGCATATTACTTGATAGGAAGAGTTGCTTTCAATTGTATTTCATGAGGTTATAGTAGGTGAATGATTGATTTGAAACTAATAATTCAATTTTTTATAAATAAGATAGTTTTAGGATAAATTCACCATAAAAGAAAAACATAGGGATAGTCTAACACTTAAACATATATAAAGGTTATATATGGGACTTATTTTAGGCTATCTTATAGTTCACTATTTATGTAAATATCATAGAATAACTTTTGTAATAGAACTTGTTCCACTTGAAGCTCACATAATATTAATCACGGATGTTTCATGATATTTAATTATACATCCATGTTTCTAAGAGTTTTATAATTTTCATCACATGGTTAAATATTTCAAATTGTTTAAAGCTACATTATAGTTCCATACTGGATAAAAACATCCATTAGAACCCCTAAATATCTCATATCAATTCAAAAAAAAAGAGGAGCATGATAAATGGTGAAGCTTAATAAAATGATGAACTAGGGATATCTTCATAGATTTATATTAAAGTAGATAATGATTGAACCAAACAAGGATACTCATACAGATTCATCTTCAATGGAGATGATACTAAACCCATATGGGGACGTACATTAATTTTAAGGGATTTATATTGAGTTACCTACAAGGAGAGAAATGAATATTTAAAACATCCATGTGAAGTTATGTGAGAATATTTTTGTGTTTTTTTTGGGTGTCATGGTTCATGGGGATCAATAATATTCATTATATTTTATTTTAATCTAATAACTAAGAGCTTATAATGGAGGATCGACTCCATAGGGATGAATTTTGAATAAATATATGAGGTCCAGTGAAATAAAATGGAAATCATCTTTAGTGATTCAATATATGATGATGTTAGGATATAAAGCAACCTCAATGATGAAAACTCCTAAACTACATGTTTCTTCCTTCCATTTCATCAACTAAGGCATGAAATTCATGCATTGTGTTTTTTGGAAAAATATATATGCAATCATTTTCATGGATTATTATTATTATATATTTTAACTTTTATTTTCATCATCGAAATTATTCCTCTCATCATTACTCACTTATTCATTATTTATGAATTTATGTTTTCTAAAACATCATGAATCAATGATTATTTTGATTGATTCAATTTAAAAAAATGTATCTAGCCATTTTGAAAAGGAATCTAATTGGAATTTTTGTCATGTGATTAGTAACCATGATTAAAACAAAATTTTATCTTATTTACAAATGACTTCATGATTTTCATGATTGAGTGAGTTTTATAGTTGATAAACTATAAGATTTAATTAGCCATATATTGACCAATATATAAAGTTGGACAATTTTTTCAGTTCTATTATAATTTATAATTTATTAAGTAAGGATTATATTTTTAAAACCAACCAATAAAATTTCATATCAAAATTAATTTTTGTTCCATGATTTCATATAGCTTATATTCTATCTGTGAGCTATTATACATTCCATCATCACTTTATCATCATAACTCTCATTTATTTTTTACATGATTTCATTATTTCATGAGTTTTTGTTTCTTTACTTTCCCATTAAAAAATTCACCTTCCCAATCATTTTGAACCCATTCATTACTATACCAGTTTATAGTAGAAAAATAAATAAATAATTTGATCAATACAATGACTCTTGTGAACAAAAAAAATGACCCTTATATAATTATACCCATGGTATATGATAGGTGTCCCATGGATGATATCCATAATAATATAATCCCACCTATACTATGGTATAAGTAAATATTTAAAAACTCCTTTGGGAAGTTATATTTAATTATTCACTAGTTGGTATACAAAGAATCTTGATGTGTAATGTTCAATTTCACATTTCGTATTCTCTCACAAAAAATTATATTTAATTACACTATACATATTGGTACTACAAGGATTTATAAACCAATTTGGGTTATGAGATTCTTGCAGTGGATCATTCATTATGTCTAATATTGATGTAACATAAATCCTCTTACATTACAATAAAACATCACCATTAACAATATTAGTCTCTGAAAACCAACAAGTTCCCCCATATTTTATATTTTTTTATGGACTCAACATCATGTTGAGTTTTCTTAATCATATACTATAATAATAGTAGTATAATTAAATTTAATTAGAATTATATTCTAACTTCATATATAATATTCATGATTGTTCTTAGAAAATCCTTTATAATTTAGACACTCTCTTCCCTCATCATGTATATGAAACCATTGTACTTTCTAGTCACCACATTGTTTCTTGTTATATTTCACTATATGATAATTTATTACACAATTAGAATCCATCAGTACTTCCAAAAATTTACTTTCACTTATATTATGATTATGTGGAGTAAATATATATTTTAAACCATTTTTTATAGTGTATATATCACATCAGTCCCTGTACAGATAAGGTTTACATAACAATACTATATATATCTACACTACAAACACTAAATCATGAGTAGTATAATTAATAATTTTTTTATTTATAATGATGCATATTCCACCACTAATTCATTTTTCATTAGATCACATCTAAGACATTTCCTTGAAACATCACTATAAATAAAATTACCTTTTATTCTAGAAGGGAGAGTCAATATAGTTGAATATGCCAATATATTGTTTAATTATTCAAAATTTTCTTAACATTACTTTTTCATGTGATTTTATCTCCATTTTTCATTCAATTGGTAAACATATTAGATAATTGATCAATGTTCAGAATAAACACATTATTTAATATATGTATGACAATGAAAGTTCATATATATGTTATATTTTTGTGTCTTGTCTATTACCTAAAAACAATTTTTTGATGATTAATAGATATAATATCCTTGGATAAAATAATTCCTTATAAATAAATATGTTCCATCTATACATCACATTTATAGAGTTTCCCATTGAGCTATTTTTTACTTAAAAAATAAAGAAAAATTTGAAAATGAGTTTCATAATCATAACATATCATGGGGTATACAATAATATCAACAATAAATACAATCATGGAACTAACTAGATAATCATTGAATATTATATTCTTCAAGTCTAAAAATATTGAATCTGTAATTATAAACACAAAAGGCATTACTATGAATTTGTAAAGTTCATTCCCCACACAAAGGCGATATTATTTATATCATCCTTCATAATTATTACATGTTGATAACCAAAATGAATATATCAATTTTCATGAAGAATTTATCCCCATGATAATGATCAAAGAGGTCAATAATAAATAAAAATGTATTATTTTTCTATTAATTTAGTCTATTAGTTTTTCAATAATCAATGTATAAATTGATTGATCCATCCCACTTCTTCAAATATAAACTATGTGCTTCTCATGGTGAAACATTTGGAGGAGTAAAAATCTTATCCTATAAATCCTATAATTAAATATTTAACTTAACTAAGCCCATAACTACTATTGAACCTAAGTGTTTCAGTTTTTCAGAGTGTTTTATTATGTGTTTAGTGTGTTTGAATTTTTTGGGGATTCCTGGAGAATTGTTATGGGTGAATTGGTGATTCCAAGATAATTATTATGGTTCCCCTTATGGAATTGGATTCCATGCATGGAATGTTATCCTAAAATTATTATTTAAATATTTTTTTGATGATATTAATTTTCAATATCATGTGCTAGTTTTTTCTCACATTTCATCAACAAGAGGAATACTATGAATGTATTTATTTTCAAGATTATAATATGAATAATAGATGAGTAGTTTGGCTTGTATTTTTATATATAAAATTCTTTTGAGTTATATTTCAAAATGTAGATATTTTTATATGTATTATAATAGTGGGATTACATAAAAAATTCGAACCCTCTAAGAAAGCCGAATCCATCTCAACCATAGCCAAATGTAGGTCCATGAGGTTAACCATGACTAACAAAACCCTCCTTGTACAACCCACGGGTTGCTGCAAACATAGTACCCATTATGAAGGGATGACCCATGAATAAAGCCCACAAAGCACACACCTAGATCCATGTAGTGTTTATCTTAGTAGCCTGATGGGATGAAATCCCCTAGTGTGTGCAATGTATCTAGATGAATTCATTAGCGACAGATCAATGGTGAAACTATAAAAAATACCATATTAATTGGAGTGATTCCACATTGATATTTTGATGTTGGAAAACTAGAGGCAAGGTATTGGTCACCCATACATTAAAAAGATGGAAATAAAAGTAGTCATCCAATCATATCTTTTGTTTGATCTCGAGATATCTGATTACTGCAGGAGATATACTTCCTCCTCTCATGTACGAATCCTTCAAAAAATAGGTTTTGTATAATGATAAACTACAGATGATCCAAAGACCATTAAAGATCAAACCATCTCTGTGAGAGTTTGAAAATTTGATAAGGAAGACAAAGAAAGAAAAATTCATTGTGTTGATGAGTTTGTGGGGAAGATTTCTTCATGAGGAGCATTTTGAGGACTATTTTACAGTTCATGGTGAGGATCCTATTCCATGTCACATTGTAAATTCCATGTTATGAAAAGACTCATAGAATAATAATAACTAGAGATAGGTGATACATGGATGATGATAACTCATGGATTCTGATTTGAAGATGATTATATATTGCAGATGAAACCAGTATGTGGAGATAGGTGATACTAGGATAAACCAACCACTTTTTGACAATGAGAATAATGTTGGGGTTAGTGGCCTAGAACCAACTACTTTTTACTTTATTCATTAATAAATACCTTATCACATCTTGATTGTTCTTCTGCATGACAATACATGTGATAATATCTTAAGTACAACTGTTTCATAAAAGGGTCATAACAGATCCCTACTATGATGAGAACTCGGAAGTGCCATAACACTATTTTTGAATATATGTTCTATAGTCGGAATATGTTATTTGAGGGACACAAATAATACAGGCCATTAGGGGTGAGGACTCATAAAACATTGAAGCACCTTCTCATGGTGTGCGCCCTTGGTAATATCTAGGAGGATATTATGAGAATGCGACCCGCCAGTAGGAAACCCACATTTCATAGTGTCATTGGATGTTTCTATATACAGACGTGTGTTTTGGTCCTTAGACTTTAATATTATTATTAATGGGTATTACAACTCACGCACTTAGATGTATTGATGAAAACTGTGAGGACACACTGTTCGCAGTGAGGTAGGATACATTAGGTGTGTCATGAGTAATACTGCATTAATAGATAATGCGAGAAAGGATTTGTCCCTTATGTTCCATAACAGAAGTAGATATCTTAGGACCTTTGATGGAATTTATATAGCCTAAATAAATTAATGGCCATGGTATGGTATGGGCGAGTTCAATTCGGGAAAGTCAAAGAAAGAATAATCGAGCACATGGGTTGATGGCACTAGCATGCAACCCACTTGATTTGAGATATCATGAAAAAGGGATTATATTACATAGTAAGTATTTGTAGGATGTGACACGTCATGGTCAACATTAACTTATTTCTCTATGGGTGCTTTGGCATGTTGTAAGATGCTAACCTTGGACTTTAGGCAAGCTTCGCCTAATGCCACCGAGAAAGGGGCCTAGAGGGTCACACACTAAATGTGTCCATGTATCTCAGTTAAATATTAATTTAACAAGTTAAATAAATATTATTACCGACTGTGGTTTAATAATTATTTAAGGATGCCTAATTACATTTATTTTGACACTAGTTATTTGAGATAATATATTATGGGCGAAATAATATATATTTATTAGCGAGTAATGCAGTTACATTTATTTAAAAATTGAATAGCCATTACTCGAATACTAATAAATATGGTGGAGGAAATAAAGGAAAATGGAAAATAAAAGTACACACCGTTTATATTAAATATACACACAATGTAGTTTTATGGAAAATGAGTACACTCCATGTATTAATGATTACACAACGTGTAGTTTTTCCATTCGGGATTTTGAGGATATAATATCGTTTTATTAAATGATATTTATTATAATCAGTGTGGGCGCATGTCAAGGAATTAATCATTCAACATGGGGGTTTTCAATGAGTGTTAATGAAATAAATAAAACACGTAACACATTTATTTATTGGCATAAATCTATAACCTCAAACCTAATTATAAATATCCTCAAAACCCCAATACTTTTTCCAATCGTTGTGTACAACAATTCTGGAGAATTATTTCAAGGCCGAATGAACTACTTCCTCGAAGAATGCTCTCAAGACCGAGAGAGATCCTTCTCCATCAGATCAAGGCGATTGAAGGCGAACATCGCAATCGAAGGTTCTTCAATGCTAGCACCCGGAGATCCCTTCAGCGACGTCCAGAGATACGTGGAGCATGTGTGGATCATAGCTAGAGTAATCCTATACTTGGATTCTATGACTCAACGACGGATCACATCATATCATGACTGGAGACATCAATGAAGAAATAATTCTACCAAGGTAATTATTCTGAATTAATTAAATTAACTATAACCAACATATGATGATCCTATCACTATGGTTCTGGTACTCCCTCTTTTAGTTTAAGGTCTTCATTCTATTCCAAAGATCTGGCATTTTATATTGTGACAGATCTCGGTTTGAACGTTGTTTAAAGCTAAAATTAAAGTTGGGCACTCCCCCCACTGCGCTTCCATTGCTCCTGGAACCTACAATTGGTATAAAAGGGGTCATATCATTGATTATAATTATTTAGCTTTTCGTTGGTGATTTATGCATTTAATAATTTTGTTGTTTCAATTCAATTTAATTGTCCATTAAATCTAAATCTCAAGATCTGTTCCTCCTCTATCGTTTCTCATTCACCATAGAGAAACAACATTTTTGTTTAATTTTTGATTAAAATAAAATATAGAATCTCATCCGGAGGAGCCAAACGATCCTGGCCATGCAACACGAGAATACACGGCGTGTATTCGGAAGTATATGTCATGTATTATAGGATCATGAATTGGAATGTTCTGCCAAATCTGGTCATGTATTGATCCTATATAAGTCATTTATGACACCGTGTGTTGACTAGGAATAGGTGGCACATGGTTTCCAAATTACATGATGTGTGGTCCAACAGAACACGTCGTGTAGTTCCTTCGGGTTAGGGTTGGACCGTGTACCCCATACATGAATTGCCCGCCTGGAAACCGTGTAACACAGAAACTACATGGCATGTGTCCCACTGAACATGTCGTGTACTCACAAAATTTACAAAGTACATTAACACGACATGTCCCCAGGCGCGTACTTCGTATTGACGGTGAAGAAAAGTATATGCCGTGTTGTTGGAACTACATGCCATGTAGTCACCCAAATTACGCAGATTTATTAAAATTTATTATTATATTATAAAAACCCTTGAGACATGTACCATGGTGAAGGCGTAAAGCTGAGGCACAACACGTGATAGTTGTTTTATATATATGTGTTTAATTTAATAACTGCATAATGAACAGGAATTCACCAGGTTGCCTCTATCTTACAAGTTACGTATAAGGATAATTTTAATTTATTTAAAATTATGATGGATGAGAATCTCAAGGAAATTCAGAAAAAGGGTTTAAGATGAAATGATTTATTAATTAAAGATAATTAATTGATTCGAGCATTATTTATCTTAAACAAGAAGGATTAAATATTTTAATGCTAGTCTTATTCATGTGAAATTATCATTGCATGTATGGATGATCATGAGATAGACCAATGCCTTTTTATGTGAATGGTTTCTTTTAATTTATTTATTTAAATTAATTTTGTTGGCCAATGAGCCTTCTCCTCATTAATATGTAGGGCCTGCACGCCCAATGATTCTTTTATGTAAAAAAACATTTTTACCCCTCACCTGCATGTGAGATAAATGCATATGTAATGGATGGAGATCCTAAGCTAGTGGAGGCAGTTCAATTCCAGAGCCAAGGTGAAACCAATCTAAGGAGATACAAAGGTGTACATGTGGAAAGCTATAAACACGACCCCAAAAGGTTCAAGGTGTTTCTCCCCTAGGTCTTGGGTAAGTTTATCAACCACTAGATAAACTAACCAATAGAACAAATCTCATGATCATGCCATTTATTTTATTTCTGTCTGTTGCATGGTTTATTTATTTTGGGTGTGTTTTCAAGATCACACAATTATTGAATTAAACAAGCGTGCAAGATGGAACTAAAATAAGATCGGCTTATGCGTAAATATTATCTTTACATGGTTAATCACTTAAGTATATGCCACTTAATATTAACAAGAATGTAATCAGAGATAATAAAATGGAAATTTATGTATAAGGATAAAATACTTCAATGAAATATTAAGTCAGTATAGCCTTCTATAATCATGGTTAGAATCGAACCATAGTTCAAAGTGCTTGACCAACCCAAGTTGGGGTGATTTTAATTATCGGGGAATTATAATTCAACGTTTTGGGTTGAATTAACATGGTTAACATCAATGGTTGAATGCCATAGTAGGACTTGGTGTGACCAAGAGGCAAAGGATGAGGAAATTTAAAATAAAAGGATTTCAGGAATGGAGAGTCCACTCAGTGGATCAAGGAGTTGCGAGTTAATGCAGTTGGCATTTGGAATGCCTACCTAAAACCCTTCAACTTTCTTGAACAACCCTATTTGGGGTAATGTGAAGGGAAATATAGATCCTTGCACTATAATATTCAAGTAATAGAATATTCTGAATTCAATGGTGAGGGCTATTGGATTTCGAAAAAATAGTGGGAGACTAATAAGTATTAATTTATTTATTTGTCTCAATTTTATAATAAAGTAATAAACATTTGCTCTTCTTAATTTGTAGAAATGGAAAGAAAAATGACTTCAAAAATATCATTGTAAACCATACTCGAGAAGGAAAACCTTCTCACCGACACCAATTTCCAAGAGTGGTAGAGGCGTTTACATGTCATCCTTCTCCACGAGAGGAAATTGTATGTGTTGGAAGAGCCTATTTCAGTTGCACCTGGAAATGAGGCCAGTGATGAGGAACTATCTCTTTATATGAAACATATGGATGATTCCATATATTTCCAATGTTTCATTCTATATGCTATGTCTAATGAGCTCTTGAAGCAACATTAAAACATGGAATCGTATAGCATGATGTCTCACCTTAAGGATATCTACCAAGAGAAAGATAGAAAAGAGAGATATGAGATATCCAAGGCTTTGTTTACAACAAATCTTGGAGAGTTTGTGCCAGCTGGGCCTCATGTAGTCAAGATTATTGGCTACATCAAACACCTGGACATCTTAGGTATTAAATTCTCGGATGATTTGCGTACAGATCTCATCCTTTCATCACTGCCCAAGACCTTGTCAAGCTTTATTGTTAACTACAACATGAGAAATAATGAGAAGAGTCTATCGAAACTTCTAACCTTGATTATCCAGGTAGATAAAGACATGGGACGTGACAAACCCACAGTCCTTATGGTGAATAAGAAAAGAAAGGACAAGGCAAAGGGGCCAAAGACTTATAAACGGTCAGAAGCCCCTGAGCGCCATCCTTCCAAAAAGGGGAAGATCTAGAGGCAGGGAAAGGAATGGGAGGATCTGTGTTTTTCATTTGGAAATCAAGGACACTGGAAAAGGAACTTCACCTAGAAGCATAGGGACACTAAAGGTGCATTCGTTATCAAGTGTAATCTTTCTATTTCTACTCATTGGGTATTAGATATAGCTTGTGGGGCTCACATCTGTTTTCAAATGCAGGAACCAAGTAGATTTAGAAAGATTACCAGAGGAGAGGTGGATCTTTGAGCTTCCAATGGCACAAGGATAGCTGTATTAGATATTGGAGATTACCACCTCTCCTTGCCGAATGGGATGATTTAGGTTTTACATAACTGTTATTATGTTCCTAGTGTTACCACGAACATAATTTTTGTATCTTTTTTGAATATAGATGGATTTATTTTCATGTTTGGAAATAAGGGTTCTCTCTTTCATAAGAACAACGTATGTTATGGTATGGCACATTTAAATAATGTTTTGTATGTGTTAAATTACGAAAACCAAGTTTTAGCAATTGATAATGAAACAAACTCACATGAACCATACATCACCTAGTTGTGGCATCACTGTCTCTGTCATGTAAACAAGAAGTGCTTGAAAAAGCTATGCCAATATGGTTATTTGGACTCTACTAAGCTAAAACCATTTAATAGATGTTATGATTGTTTACAAAGAAAAATGACCAAGCCGCCCTTCAGTGGACAAGGTGAAAGGGCCACAGAACTTCTAGGATTGGTGCACATGGATGTGTGTGGACCATTTCAAGTAGAAGGTAGTGGTGGATATTGTTACTTCATTACTTTTACTGATGATTTGAGAAGATACGGCTATGTCTACTTAATGAGTTATAAGTCATAAGCCTTAGACAAATTTAAGGAATTCAAGAATGAAGTAGAGAATCATCTTGGTAAGAAGATAAAGAAAATTTAATCGGATCGAGGTGGAGAATATCTGAACCCAAAGTTCATTGATCTTCTACGGGAGTCCATGATTCTATCTCAGTTCACTCCTCCATATACACCACAATGGAATGGTGTTAGTGAAAGGAGGAACCGTACCTTGCTGGACATGGTGAGGTCGATGATGAGTCATTCCGATCTTCCATTAACCTTTTGGGGATATGAATTACAAACTGTAGCATACACATTAAACTGAGTACCAACTAAGGAGACAAATGGAATTCCTTCTGATCTATGGAATGGGAAGAAACCCATTTTGTTTCACACATGTGTATGGGGATACGAGGCGTTAGTTGAGACCTTCTCAGGCAACACACTAGCACCCTAGGACATGAAGTGTATCTTTATAGGATATCCCAAGGAAAAGAAATGATATTACCTATGTAACCCTTCAGACAAGAAAGTGACTGTCACCAGACAAGCCATCTTAATTGAGAGGGAGCACATCCTTAAAAAGTATAGTGGGAGAAAGATTGACTTTGATGAAGTTGATGCTCAAGATACACATGAGTTAGTACAGGAACAAGTTCCAATGGTCCCTGTGAAAGAGGTTCCAGAAACACAAGTACTACGTAGGAGCTCAAGGGAGGTAAGGGAACCAGAGAGATTTAGTTTCCTAGTCATTGAGGATGGTGAATCATTATTGTTGTACAATGATGAACCTCTCTCCTACAAGGAAGCAGTAAAAAGCTCAGAAACTGGAAGATTTCTAGAAGCTATGAATTCTAAGATGGATTCCATGTATCAGAACCAAGTCTGGGTTCTGGTCGATGAGCCAGTTGATGTAAATCCTATTGGTTGAAAATGAGTATTCAAGAGAAAACTGGACATGGAAGGTCAAGTTAGCACATATAAAGCAAGGCTAGTGGCTAAAGGATTTAGACAGCGTCAAGGAATTAACTATGATAAAACCTTCTCGCCAGTTTCCATGTTTAAATCCGTAAGAATAATACTTTCCCTAGCATCTTACCATGACTACAAGATTTGGAAAATCGATGTCAAAACAACATTCCTTAACGGGAACCTTCAAGAAGATGTCTATATTACACAACCGGAAGGTTTTGTGACACAAGTTGAAGCCAAACTGGTTTACAAGTTGCAAAAATACATTTATGGATTAAAGAAATCATCCAGGTCATGGAACATTTGATTTGATGAAGCCGTAAAGTAATTTGGGTTCATTAAGAATTAATGTGAGTGATGTGTTTATAAGAGGTTTAATGGGAATGCGATAGTTATCCTAGTAGTATATGTTGATGACATATTGCTAATTGGAAATGATGTACCCGTCATACAGTCAGTTTTGGATTGGTTGAACAAGTGTTTCTTCATGAAGGACTTGGGTGAAGCAGCCTATATTCTAGGGATAAAGATCATTCATGATAGATCCAAGAGGCTTCTTAGACTATGTCAGGGTACATACATTGACCAGATACTAAAGAGATTTAGTATAGAACAATCCAAGAGGGGATTCGTTCTAGTGTCACATGGCCTACATATTTCTAAGAAAATGTGTCCTCAGACACAACAATAGAAAGATATAATGAGTAATATCCCATACGCTTCATCTATAGGATCCATCATGTATTCCATGTTATGTACCAGGCTTGATGTTGCCTATGCACTAAGCATGGTAGGCAGATATCAAGCAGATCTAGGAGGACAACATTGGACTACTATTAAGACTATCCTTAAGTATCTGAGAATAACTAAAGATATGTTCCTGGTGTATGGAGGAGACTAGGAGCTTGTCATCAGAGGGTATGCTGATGCTAGTTTTTAAACAAATTAGAACGATTTGAAGTCGCAATATGGATATGTTTTCTATCTCAATGGAGGAGTTTTGAGATGGAAGAGTTCAAATCAGCCAGTTTTCACCGATTCTACAGCTGAGTATGAATATATAGCGGCTTCTAATGCATCCAAGGAAGCTTTCTGGATTCGGAACTTTATCCAGGAGCTTTATGGGGTTCCTAGAAGTAAAGACCAATTCAGATTGTATTGTGACAATACTACAGTGGTGGCTCTTGCAAAAGAACCAAGGTCACATCAACAGACAAAGCACATACTCCGGAAGTATCACCTCTTGAGGGATTTTTATCAGAGGGGATAATTTGTAGTGAGAAGATTATCCATGGAAGAGAACATGGTGGACCCCATGACTAAAGGCCTATCTTAGCAGAAGCATGAATATCTTATGAAAGCTAACAGGTTAAAGGTTGTTAGTAGTTGGCTCTAGTCCAAGTGGGAGTCTGTTGGAGTTGGTGGCCTAGAACCAACTAATTTTTACTTTATTCATTAATAAATACCTTATCACATCTTGATTTTTCTTCTGCATGAAAATGAATGTGATAATGTCCTAAGGACAACTGTTTCATTAAAGGGTCATAGCGGATCCCTACTATGATGAGAACCCGGAAGTGCCATAACACTATTCTTGAATATATGTTCTATGGCCGGATGATGTTATTTGAGGGACACAAATAATACAGGCCATTAGGGACGAGGACTCATAAAACTTTGAGGAACCTTCTCATGGTGTCTGCCCTTGGTAATATCCAAGAGGATATAATGAGAATGAGACCTGCCAATAGGAAATCCACATTTCATAGTGTCATTGGATGCTCCTATCTGCGGACATGTGTTTTGTTCCTTAGACTTTAAGATTATTATTAATGGGTATTAGAACTCACGCACTTAGATGTATTTATGGAAACTGTGATGAAACACTATTCACAACGAGGTAGGATACGTTCGGTGCATCACGAGTAATATTGCATTAATATATAATGCGAGAAAGGATTTCTCCCTTCTCTTCCATAATAGAAGTAGATATCTTAGGACCTTTGATGGAATTGATATAGCCTAAATAAATCCATGTCCATGGTAAGGTATGGACGAGTTCAATTCCAGAAAGTCAAAGAAAGAATAATCGAGAACATGGGTTGATGGCACTAGCATGCAACCTACTTGATTCGAGATATCGCGAAAAAGGGATTATATTACATGGTAAGTATTTGTAAGAGGTGACACGTCATTACGATGTTAAATTCTTTCTCTATGGGTGCCTTGGCATGTTTTTAGATTCTAACCTTGGACTTTAGGAAGGCTCCATCTAATTCCCCTGAGAAAGGGGCCTAGAGATTCACACACTAAGTGTGTCCATGTATCTCAATTAAATATTAATTTAACAAGTTAAATAAATATTATTCCCAACTGTGGTTTAATAATTTTTTAAGGATTCCTAATTATATTTATTTCGACACTAGTTATTCGAGAGAATATATTGTGGGCAAAATAATATATATTTATTAGTGAGTAATGCAGTTACATTTATTTAACAAATGAATAGCCATTACTCAAGGACTAATAAATGTGGTGGAGGAAATAAAGAAAAATGGAAAATAAAAGTACACACTGTGTATATTAAATATAAACGCCATATAGTTTTATGGAAAACAAGTACACGTCATGTATTAATGATTACACGACATGTGGTTTTTCCATTCGGGATTTTGAGGAAATAATATCTTTTTTTTAAATGATATTTATTATAATTAGCATGGGCGCATGTAATGGAATTAATCATTCGACATGGGGGTTTTTAGTGAGAGTTAATGAAATAAATAAAATGTGTATTGCATTAACTTATTATCATAATTCTATAACCTCAAACCAGATTATAAATATCCTCACAACCCCAACACTTTTTCCAATTGTTGTGTAAAAAAATTCTGGAGAATTCTTTCATGACCGAAAGAACTACTTCCTATAAAAATGCTCTCAAGAGCGAGAGAGATCCTCCTCCATCGGATCTAGCCAATCGAAGGCAGACATCGCAAGCAAAGGTTCTTCCATGCTAGCACCCAGAGATCCCTTCGACGATGTCCAGAGATACGTGGAGCACGTGTGGATTACCGTTAAAGGAATCCTACACTTGGATTCTATGACGCACTGACAGATCACATCGGATCGTGACTGGAGACATCAATGAAGAAAGAATTCCACCAATGTAATTATTGTGAATTAATTAAATTAATTATAACCAATATATGTTGATATTATCTCTATGGTTCCAAGACTCCTTCTTTTTTTTCATTATTAGTTTTATTCAGAAGATCCAGCATTTTATATCATTATGGATCTCAGTTTGAACATTTTTTAACGCTAAAATTAATGTTGGGCACTCCCACCAACCCGCTTCCATTGTGCTCGGAACCTAAAAACAATAATTACATTCTATTATTTTTTATAAATTTATGTTGTAACTCATTGTGATTATAGTGGGAATCTTTTATTGGGGAGTATAACCTATAAACGAAAATATTATGATCATATTAAGACCAAAAAATGAAAAAAAACATGTTTTTTATTCCATTTATTTTACTACATTTGAGAGAGTCTTAGTCATCATAAGAATGGATCAAATCTTAATAGGTCAAAATAAATTAATTTAAAAATAATGAACAAATGTAAAAATCTCCATTGATTACCCCTACCCCATATTATAGGTGAAACATACCTTAGGAGCAAAAATCTATATCAGATCACACGGTTACCTCTTTCAAGATACTCTATGAATTGAAGATTGATAATATAAATTCTTTAAATAGTAGGTTTGTACCTACTTTTTATAGAATGAACTACCAACATTATAAGAATAAGATGTTTCAATGTCTTCTATCTTATAGCCTTGAAGTTAAAGATGAATTAACTGTTGGATTCCCACCGATCATTGAATATATTCTTATGACTTTTACTAATAAGAGAAATATGGAAATTTATGGAAAATATCACAATTGTAATTTGATGTCCCTTTCATAGAGAGTTTACAAAAAGGTTATGGGACTCAAAAATGATAGGGAAAATTGTGATTAATGGGAAAGTAGTTATAATAGAAATTTGAAATTCAAGAATGGAAAATTGAAAATTTGGAGGATAAAATTAAAATATTTAAAGATAGTTGAAGAGTAAACTTTTGATGACTAATTCACAAGAGTTAATGAAATTTTCAGTAATATTTAGGGTTTGGGTAATAATCTAGATGATTCAACAATTGAAAACAAAGATAATGATATATTTTTCTTGGTAGTTGTGTCCCTAATGTATCATCTTTGGTAGATAGATACGGTATTATTTTTGTTGAATTACATAACATGACAATTTAATATGAAATGATAATGCTTCTTTTAGTCTCCCAAAAATTCCTGTATATTATTTTAAATATTATATGGAATTATTTTGAGGATAGGAATTGATATGGGGTGTGATTCTGAGGCCTCATATTCCTATAATAAATGTTTGAAAAATAATAAACTTGAAATAGAATATACAAGAGGTTTTCCTAAAAAGTGTAATAACATCTAAATGGGATCTTGGATAAAAAATTTGAGGGCATCATTGCATTCAGATTAGTGATGTTACCCTAGGTGAGGCATAACATTAGCCAGTGTGGGACAATTGTAAAATTAATATTCTGACTTAACAAGAATAAAAATATTTTTATAAAAAAATATTTAACACGACATTTTTTTTAATTTTAATATGTATTATTCTAGAATTATTGGTTATGAAATAACCCTATAATTGATCTAAGACAAAGAGACATATCTATATCCAACGAACATTGGCGGATCATTTATCAAAGATCAACAACACACCCGTATTTGAAGGAACTTCAACGACCACAACAATCATTCAGCTTTGTCTAATCTGAATCGAGGTTGGGAATCTTTTATTGATTTTCATTCCATTCTTCTAGAATCAATGATGACTCGGATCAAACAACGAATAGGTTGACCTGTGGTTCGATCATTCTTGTAGGAAGGGCTTAATTTCAGAAAATCAATGGGGGTTATTATTTTCTATTATTATTTCTTCATTCTTCATTATAATGGAAATAAATTGTGGATAATGTGAAAAAAGGATGAGTTTCATTCCTTAGGGCGTTCTTTGTGATTTTCAAACCCCCATTTTTTGTGTTCCTCACCGATGGACCCTCATGGTCGTAGCTCAGCTTTCTGAGAGGATCTGAACATGATATGACCCATGGAGTGATAGAAAGATGAATCAGAGCCTAGCCCGGTGTAGAAAATGACCTGAGGATTGCAGAAATAGCTTCATTTTGAAAAACATAGCATCAGAGGACGATCAACGACTCACGGAAGTGGTGGCAGTGGCCGGAGGTGCGGAATGCTGGTGCCACATTGTATATAGTTGGGCCATGGGGAAGGGATCTGCATTGGCGGAGAGGCCTTAGGAAGGCGGAGCACATGGGTCAAACGAGTATAGAGGGGTCTGACCACATGGGATGCACTATGGAGCCGCATGGACCTGGGGAACACAATCAGGGTGGACCGCGTGAGGTGGAAGATCCGTCCCGCATGCATATGGGCCAGACTAGGGGAGTGGGATGCAGCCTAGCGGGCCATGCTAGACCAGGCCTAATGGGTGGGGATGGACTGGGCTCAATAGACAAGGCCGGAATGAGCCCAGTGGACAAGGCCGAACCGCGCCCAGTGGACCGGTTCACGTTGGATTTTCCAATAATCTGGGCTGGGTTAGGCAAGTTGGGTCAGACCCAGACAAGTCGCAGGTAAGATATTTTTCTAGAACAGTCATAGCATTCAAACTGAGCATTTGTTTGACATTCCATAATTGGAGATGGGACCCTTGCGATGAGAATTTCTTTATGAGACCAATGGTGGGTTTTAACTTAGATATATTTCCAGTGACATAGGATGTTTACATAGGAATTACTTGGGGTTAAAGAGTATGATAGGTGTGACTATTACTCACCATGCACCCTATATTTTCTATGTAAATTTATTCCATCATTCACCATATCTTGGAATAGTTTCATTAGGGTTTATTCCCTTTATTGTTTCCCTGAATGTTTTTGGTATCTTTTCCGACTCACAGGAATATGATCCCTTCAGCATGACTACTAGGATAGAGTTATTAGAATCCCCTAAGATGCCCAGATCAGCTCCCCTATTCATTATTTAGAACCTTGGTAGATTCTTTGGTATTGATGTGACAAACAACACTGGGAGTTGATCATATACTTAGTAGTTTAATCCATATTGATTTGTTGGTATAACCCCATGGCCCTTGCTATGATCTTCATCTCATGTATAGTAACTCCTTAGATATTTTAGCATATCTCTCTCTTGACAGTTTCTGACAAACAGTACTTCTCTGACAAACATTATCAGTGCTATCAGACTTAGGAGTGTGTTCTCCTAGATGGGTTCTTTATGGAATCTTTGAGCTGAATCCCTGGTGGCCCTATGTGGGGGCTGTGATTTACCTTAGGCTATGTGGTATGGTTTGAATATATCTGGATATTCTTGTTATCTATTGTAGACATATACTCCCATGGAGTTGATTGTACTTTCCTTTGTGTAGTTCTTTGTGGTTTAGGGGTGTCCTAATGAGTATTATTATACTCACCTTTTCATTGGATTGTCATACATGTGTCATTTCTTGTGTAGATTAGTAACCTTTTGATATAGTCCAGGGTGGACCAGGATTAGATAGAGCCTTTTGATATTAGACAGATAGTGGTTTTTTTTGGCTTCAAATAGTATCCCCAGAACCGAGCCTTAAGGTAGGGTTTTCCATGGATGAGTTTCAAGAACATTTTATAGACTTTTTTTTAATGGGATTGTATTATGGCACAATTTACTTTCCAGAACTTTTACTTTTTTACTCTAGTTGTGGGTTATATTTGTTTGCGTGCATTTTTTTATTCATTGTTTTTACATTTTATCTTGTGTGTTCTTTGAGATGTGAGTCTACATAAAGGTACTGATGAAATGCATCCCATGTTAGTGATATTCCCACTCAGTGCTTGTCTCCAGCCCCTGTCCTATTAGAGGAAGTCTTGGGGAGTCACAGCATGGCCCCCTATGGGATGAGTCGTGATAGAGTGGTATCATATCTGGTCGGTTATACCTTATATCTAAGAGTATATGAGGTTGGATTGGCTAAATATTGTTAAGTGTTTCTATATCAGATTTCTGACTAGGGACTCTAGTGTTGGTGCAGCGGATGATGTATCCATACACCAGTACTCTAAAATCTGCTTTACAAAACAGTAAATGAGTATAATAGTTGTAGGGAAAACATTTTTATATGTATCATATAGGAATAGGTTGTGATTTCCATGTCCTTATCAAGTCAGAAATCCAAATATAATCATTGATCGTGATACATCTTGTTTCCTTATAGGATGCCTCCATGATGCATACTAGCTAGGATTAAGCTGCTCGATCATGAGGATGACCCCCTCAGTGATGAGGCTTCAGTATATGGACTAGTTTCCCAGATGTTACCTCAAGGTTGTGCACCAGCTATACCACTACCTATAGAACTACTCGTGGTACATGAAATACCAAAAAACATGGAGCATAGGATGAGTGCACATCACGAGTTTCTGAGATAGAGACCCATTAGGTTATGAGGCGAGCCTGACCCTCAGGTGGATGAGGACTAGCTTGATGTGGTGACCAAAGTTTTTAATCTAGTTAGGATACCAGAAAATCAGATATTGGTCGTAGCGGAAAGCCTTCTACAGGGCTCAGCAGGGTGATGGTGGAGTTTGGCCATCCAGACTCACGATGGCACAACCCTCTCATGGATAGAGTTTTGAGAACCTATTCAGAGAAGTGTTATCACCAGTTACATTGATAGTTGTGCATATACAGTAGCTTCTTCAAATCTAGAAGGGCATTATGAAAGTAGATGATTATTCATCGACTTTCACCAACCTTTCTAGGTACTCGATGGATATGGTCCGGGATCAATACTTTCAAGCTCATACCTTCAAGATAGGTCTTCACATAGTATTTTGAGCCAACATTATCCCTCTCTGAATTGATACTTATTTAGGGGTTCTTGAGTGGGCCTTGGTGGTAGAGAGTGTCCTGGATGAGCAGTCAATCGGTGGCAGTCAGTAGAGGACAGGCAGGTGTAGAGACCTCGACAGTAGGTACCCTATGTCAATTTTAAGGATATGAATGTTGGAGATGTTTCAAGAGGGAGTCCCAAGATAGAGGATCTGTAGTTCTAGGTTCCCAGGTTGGATCCATTCATCCCAGACAAGGGCGGTGATACTCATGTGATGTTAGGGTACATATCACTTGATATTTTCCAAATCATCATGCTACTGACCGGGAGACTGTGGAAGGACCTCCAACATAGTGTAAGAGGTAGAAGAATGTAGATTTATAAGTTAGAGGATGTGTTAGAGGAGCTGGGAGAGAAGTGGGAGGTGATCAACATTTTGACTAGCTACCACCACCCACCCCAGGTGGTCCACACTAGGCTATGGGAGCTAGAGGATAGGAATGGGGACAGTTGTATATAGTCAATGCTTATGTCCTAGGGACTCTAGGGTTGATTCAAGTTATGATATATTTTGTATACTTTAGTGATATTACTAATAGACACAGGTTCTAGGCATTTCTTCCTCGCCACATATCTTGTTTGAGACCTCGATATTCTGGTAGAACCTTTGACTCAACCCTTATTCATGGATACACCTACTGGAGGAGACTCGATGATCATAAATCTATGTCAATAGTGTCACAATACCCTTGGAGGTGAGATTTTGGGTTGGAACATCTTAGTGGCAGCATCGATGCCTTACGATGTCGTTATTGGTATGGATTGGTTATCTTCGGTACATGCCTAGATTGAATATTTTAGGAGAAGGATTTGGTGTGTCCATAGTGATGGATTTTTTTTCTTTTGTTGGTGAAAAGGAAACCCATGAAGCATAGGATGGTATCATGCATAGGAGGGTGTATTTGGTCACTCATCACTTGGCTAGACTAACCCTCGATGTAGTAGATGTTATGAGTTTTTAGTTCATAGCAATAGTGGTGGATTATGAGGATGTATTTCTAGAAGATGTTCTAGGATTATCTCTCCACCGGGAGATCAAATTTTTCATTGACATACACCTCGAGACGACGCCATTATATTCACCAGCATATTGGATGGCTCTTGTAGTGATTCACGAGAATAGGGTGTAGTTGGTGGATTTGTAGATGAAGGGATTCATGAGACCCAGTGTTTCACCCTGGGTAGCCCCAATGTTTCACCCTAGGTATCCCCAGTGTTGTTTCTCAAAAATAAAAAATGAAGCATGAGGTTCTGTGTGGATTACCCATTCTTGAACCAGGTGACTATTAAGAAAAAGTATCTGCTGCTAAGGATCGATGGCCTCTTTGACCATTTTAGAGAGGCTTGATGGTTGTTGAAGGTTGACCTTCGACCATGCTATCAACACCTGAAAATATGTGATGAGGATATACATAAGACTTATTTCAGATGTCACTATGGTCATTATGAGTACATGGTGATTCCCTTTAGTGTGAAAAACACCCCAGTAGTGTTCATGGGACTTATGAACCGAATCTTCTAGCCATTCTTAGACTGATTCTTGGTGGTATTCGTTGATGATATCATGTGTAATCGGTGTATGAGGAGGGCCACATGAGACACCTAAGGATGGTTATAAACATACTTCGCGATCACCAGCTTTATAGAAAACTCTCTAACTGATAGTTATTGATTTATATGGTCCAATTTATGGGACATGTTATATCGGCAGATGGAGTGGCAGTGGACTCGGCCCATGTCGAGGTAGTGTTATTATGGTATCCACATAGGAGTGTGACAGATGTGCGGGGATTTACTGGGCTAGAAGGTTATTACCAAATATTCATACTTGATTTCTCTAGGATATCAACACCTATGACATATTTTACCCGAAAGGGGAATCCTTTCGTATATAAAGAGAAGTGGAAGAAGTATTTCTAGTAGTTGAGATAGATTTTTATGAACACTCTGATCATGAGATTCCCATAGGAGAGTGTCGAGTACTTATTTTTATATGATGCATCAGGATCCAGGATTGGTTTTATCCTAATATAGAGGCAAGCGGTGATTGCATATGGTTTGCGCCAGTTAGGACCACATGAGCAGAACTATGTGACCCATGATCTCAATCCTAAAGTGGTAGTATTTACATTTAATACGTGGCGAAACTACCTAATGGGTGATAATTTTATCTTATACTATGATAATAAGAGTCTTAAGTATACTTTTCTTAGAAGGATCTAAAATTGAGAAAGAGGTGGTGGCTAGAGTTCCTCCTGGATTATGACTTTGAGATCATTTATACTCCTGGGAAGGGGAACGTGGTGGAAGATGCTATAAGAAATAGATCATGTTCTTAGTTTCTAGAATAGGCATTGGAGCAGTTGGCCCCGTTGAAATTTTTCGTTGTGGATATATATAGGGGTGTTTACCCCCAGTAGATGGTTGTTACCCCTACACTCTTATAGCGAGTCACGGAGGCACATCTTTGGGAGACAGACTGAGAGACACTACGTGCTAATTTATCCAAAGGGAATGCTCTTGATAGATATTCTAAAGGTAGGGAACATAACATTATTTTCAGAGGACAGAAAATTGTACCTGTGGTGTTTCAGGAGGAGGTTTTGAGGGAGTTTCACACATCCCCTTTGGTGGTACATCCT
This sequence comes from Viscum album, assembly GCA_963277665.1. Lineage (NCBI taxonomy): Eukaryota > Viridiplantae > Streptophyta > Magnoliopsida > Santalales > Viscaceae > Viscum > Viscum album. The sequence continues at coordinate 544,642,172 of OY728132.1, forward strand.
GGTGTGGAAAAGATTTACCAGGACCTCTGACATCAGTTTTGATGGTTAGAAATGAATAAATCAGTGGTAGTGTTCATTTCTCAATGCCTTATGTGCTAGAAAGTGAAGGCTGAGAACCAGGTTCTCGTAGGTTTATCTCAACCCCTTGAAGTGATGGAGTGGAAGTGGGATGGGATATCGATAGACTTCATGATGGGTTTACCACACACGTCTAGGGTACACTATACCATCTGGGTGATCATTGACTAACTCACCAAGTCATCCAACTTCCTACAAATCCAAGAGCAGATTTTAGTAAAGATCTTAGGGAACCTCTATGTGCCTTAAATAGTTTTGCTTCATGGAGTTATATCGATGATTGTTTCATATCGTGATGCTCATTTTGCATCTCAGTTGTAGAAGGGATTTCACGAGGAGTTTGGGACTCAGTGACACATAAGCATGGAATTTCATCCCCAGAAGGAAGACCAGACAGAGAGAACCATTTAGGTTATAGAGGAAATGCTTTAGGCCTACATCTTGGACTTTGGTCATAGTTGGGAGGATCACTTACCACTAGGGAAGTTTTCATACAGAAACAGACACCACTATGCCATTATTATGGGTTTATTTGAGGCTTTGTACGGATAACACTAAATGTCACTACTTCGTTGAAATAACCCAGTAGAGTCAGCACCTGTGGGCCTGGAGTTGGGGTGAGATACCACTGTGAAGCTATAGATCATCCAGGAGAAGATGAAGACTGTGCACAACTAGCAGAATTCAAATACTGATAGGATACGAAGACCCTTGGAGTTCGAGGAAGGGGACCATGTATTACTTAGGGTCTCAACCCAATGGGGATTGGAAAGATTTGGTTGGGGTGAAAAGTTATCTTCAAGGTTCAGTAGCCCTTTCACTCTACTGCATAGAGTTGGAAAGGTGGTGTAATTCCTAGCTCTACCCCAACAGTTGCACCGGGTATACGATATCTTCCATGTGTCGTAGTTGAGGAGGTACGTGCATGACTCATCACATGTCATCAACTGGGGAGTGCTGGACATATTGGATGGAGAAACGTTTTTAGAGTACCCAATGTAGATTGAGGATTACCAGGACATGATCCTTCATGGGTGATTGTTTCTCTTGGTGCATGTCCTATGGAAGCACAAGAATCTCCATGAGAGAATGTGGGAGCAGGGGGGCACAAATTTTTTTACAATATGCACATCATTTTTAGTATCCTTTTTTTATTTTCATGGATGTAAATCCCTAAGTTGAGGAGAAAGTAATGTCCTAGATTTTTCTATGTATTATTTTAAATATTAGATGGAATTATTTTGAGACCATGCGCTAAGACGACATGCGATTCTAAGGCTTGGTGTACCCGAAATAAATGTTTGAAAATATTAATCATTACATATCTCGTGCAAGAAGTTTTCCTGAAAGTTTGGAATAACATATAATCAGGTTCCCATATCAAAAATTAGATGATACCCTTATGTTTAGAGAAATGATTCTACCCTAGGTGAGACCTAATATCAACCTGTGTAGGTCAGCTATGAAGATTGGTTTTTGGTATGTGACAGGAATAAAAAAATATTTTAATAAAAAGATTTTATTTGACATAGTTATGGTTTTTATTTTAATATTTATTTATCAAGAACATAGGGTTACAACATAACCCTTGAATTCTTCTAAGGCATGGATACATAGCTCTCTCCAACGAACATCATTGGATCATGGATCGGTGATGAACAATGCACCTAGATTCAAAGGAACTTAGATGACGACCAAAATACTTTATCCATGACAAATCCAAATCAAGTTAGGGAATATTTCATTGATTTTTGTTCCCCAATTATAGAATGAATGATGAATTTGGGTCAACAAAATAACAGGCTGACTTGCAGTTCGATCATTCTTATGGGAAGGTCTTAATTTTGGGAGATAAATTGGGGTTTATTATTATCTGTTCATATTTATTCATTATTTGTTCCAATGGGAATGGATTGAGGCCAATATGAAGAAAGGACATTGTTTTTTTCTCATATCATTCTTGGTCCTTCTATTACCCCTTTTCTTGGCGTTCTTCACTATTAGACCCTCGTGGTCATGGGTTGACTTTTTGGGAGGATCTTAACGTGATATGATCCCAGGAGTGATGGAAAGATGGATCTAATACTAAGGTAGTATAGAACGTGACCCAAAGATAGAGGAAGTAGATTAGTATCAAGAAATAGAGCACTGGAGGATGATCAGTGACCCGTGGAAGCAGTGGCACCTGTGGTCAGTGATGGAAGTTGTGGCTGGCAGCACACAGTGGCGCACCGACGTCGCGTGGGAGGTGGAATCTACAAGGAACATGGATCAACCATGGAGAAGGGGCCAGTGTAAATGGTGAGTTCATGAGAAGGCGAAGCGCATGGGCTAAATGCTGACATGGTTGGATGACCATGCGAGACGTGTTGTGGCACTACATAGACTAGTGGGAACGTTGTCAGGGCAGACCACGTTTGGTGAATGAGCAAGCTCGCGCGCATGCAAGATAGAACTAGAGGGTGGCCCATAGCCTAGTAGGCCCAGCCAGATAGGCCAGACCAGGTTGGTTCGGGATGACCAAACCGGGTCATGTTGGCCAGCAGGTTGGGTTAGATCCAGATAGGACCCAGGTGAGACATTTTTACTAAAATAGTCATAACTTTCAAACGGAGTGCCTATTTTACACATCGTTAACCACGTTGGAACCCTTGAGATGAGACGGTCCTTATGACCCTAATAGAAGGTTTTAACTTGGATATATTTAAAGTTATAAAGGATGTTTAGACGGGTAGTACCTGAGGTCACTTTGTACAGTTGGTGTGACTACTACTAGGCGTGAACCCTCTCTTTTATAATATAATTGATTCAATCATCAACCTTATCTTGGAGGAGTTTGGTTAGGGTTCATTCCCTTAATCATTTACCTAATGGTTTTTTGGTATCGTTTTCTACTCATATGAGTACAATCCCTTTAGTGGGACTTCTGGGATAGAGTTGTTGGAATCCACTAAGAGGCCTAGAGAGGATCCTCTATTCCTTCTTCATTCCCTAGATAGAGTCTTAGATATTGATGTGGCCAACTTCACTGGTCATCAATCCTCTACATAGAGTCTAAATCTAGGTTTAGTTGTTGGTATAACCCCATGGACCAGGCTGTGATTCTCATCTGATGTATTGTATCTTTTATTATCTTTCAGCATATATCTCTCATGATGGTTTCCAATGATTGATACTTCTCATATGAACATCATCAGTGCTATCAGTTTCAAGAGTGTGTTATCATGGATGAGTAATTTGTGGAATCTTCGATCTGAATCCCTAGTGGTGGTATGTCATGGTTTTAACTTACCCTATGCTGTGTGGTATGGTTCGAGTATATTTGGATATTCTTTTTATATATTTTTCACATATAGTTATGTGGATATGGCTATACTTTTACATTGTGTATTACTTTGTCGTTTTGATTTTTCTTACTGAGTGTTGTTATACTCACACCTAGACGGCCATTTCCTACATGTGTCGTATCTTTTGAATACAAGAGACCTTTTTCCAGAGTCCAGGAAGGACTAGGACCAGATAGAGCCTTGTAAGATCAGACAGACCGTGGTGTTCCTATAACTTCATACAGTATCCCAAGTACATTATGTTGATGAAGGGTTTTCTACGAATGAGTTTCAATAACTTGTTTACAGACTTTCTTTTTTTGTGGGATTGTATTCTAGCCCTGTTTACTTTCCAGCACTTTAACTATTATACTCTAGTTGTGAGATATAGTGTTTCTCATGCATTTTTTTCTTTGTGTTTTTACATTTCATCATTTTTGGTCTTAGAGATGTGTGTGTGTTTGTGTGTGTATAGGTACTAAGGAAAACCCTCCCATGTTAGTGATATGCCTACTCGGTGCTAGTCACCAGCCCCTGGAGTTTTCGAAGCGGGCTTGGGGAGTTAAGGAACAAGCCCCTCTTGTACGAGTCATGAAAATTATTGTATTCAAGAAGAATATCAAAGAATAGATTGATTTTAAGGCCATGAGAAAGATCAAAATTAGAAATAATAAATATTCTGAATCAAGTGAATCTGAAAATGAAAATGAAGAATATGATTTTAACAGAGTCATTTTTCTTCAATAAAAAGAATAAATAATAGAATGTTTAGGGTAAATAAAATTATCCTAAATAGTGATACAAATATAATGAAAATTGATTTTTGGTAATACATTTTCCTAAAATATTCTATGGAACCTGAGACCGATGATGAGAAACAAAAAAAATAAATGGGTAAAGAGTGAAATAGGAACATCTAAATTTTATGGAAGAGAGAATAAATTAATTATAATTAATAGAATAAGTTTAGTGAACAATGTAGATCAAGTTAATTTTACCACAATTATCCAATCATAAAATGACACTAACTTCATGGATTATGTGGAAAAAGGGTTGGACACTTATTGTAGTGAAGATGGTGAAAGTGGACGAATATATCTAGAAGACCTATTGAGAAATAAATTATATGTATTTATTGAGTAAACCATAATTTAAAAGAAGGAAAATAGTATTTTGTTAAAATAAAAGAAAAATATATCTTCAGAAAAGGAAGAATGTGAAAAGAAAGTGATCCTTTTCATTGAATAAATTAAAAGACACAAAATGAAAGTAGCTGAAATAGAAAATATAATAAAATTAAAGAAAAGAAAATTTTCTTTCAAATAAGTAGAATATTAAATGAATCTATCTAAATGTATTAAATAACATAATATCATAAAAATTAATTGATAATATTTCAAATAAATATGTTGAAATTAGGGTAGAATCATCACAAACTGGTTAATGAAGGGGTTCAATAATGTAGGTCATTTCAACTATCTATGAACCTCAAAATAAATATGTTACATTTGATAATCATGGTCTAAATATAAATTCTAGACATGTTTGGAATATGAATACCAATGATAAATCATCTTCTAATTAAAATTGAGAATTAATTTACTTAGGAATATTTTTCCCTCATAGTAGATACAATATCATTATAAGGAAAGAAAATAACAAAAAACAGCAAGGCACGACTATTATATTTTGGGAAGATCAAGGTTTAGAGGACACAAGTAGTGTATGTGGAGTGCATGGTCCCAAAGAATATTTATGTTTGTATGAAATATCCCTACCAGAGATAATAGATGAACTAAGGGGGTCTATTCTAAAAAAAGAAGAGAAAATTTTCAAAGTAAGAAATCAGTTATCAAAAATTCATCGTATCTGCCAACAGAAATCAATGTTGACTATTTAAAATGAATTTATGGTACATGTGATCATAAATCCAAAATTTTGAAAAAGTCTATGAGTATTCTACCTTAACAAGCATCCAATGTTATTAATGGAAAGAGAGTTCAAAAATGAATGATGAAAAATCATGTTTCACTAATGTTTTTTTGAAAGCTAGCAAAAAAACAAGTCATGGATTCTGGATAGTGAATGTTCATCACACAAGAATGGTGACACAAAACAATTGAGTGACATTGAAAGTTTTTAAGGGTGATTAGTACCCTTTGGAAATTATTTTTCCTTAAAAATTAACGGAGTTGGAAATGAAGATATTGATGCCCAAAATATACAGTCTAATAATATGTTATTTGTTGAAGGGATAAAGCACAATTTTATTAGTTTCACACAACATTTTGATAACAAACATGTTGTATTGTTTAGAAAGGATTCATGTATCATCCAAAGAAAAAAGGATGTAATACTTATAATTCAGGGAAAAAAGAACCAATGGTAATCTTTTCAAATTGGAGATTCTAAAAATTCATGTTACTTGAGTAACAAAGATAAAAACAATATATGGAATATAAGGCATGGAGACCTTGTTCAAAGAAGTATAAGAAAAACTTGAATCACTATATTGTGATATATTTTACCATTCTAAAGAGTAAAATGTTTGAAATAAGTAAAACTTTTTAAAAAAGTAAATTGGATCGAAGTTCACATAGAGGGGTGGATATTCTATCATTTTTACCCCTCAAACATAGTCAAATTGATTTTTGTGGCCTAAGGATAAAAAAACTATACCCAAAGTGATATATATTTAATTAAATTTAGTAATTATTATACTATATTGAATAATTTCATGTTTATCAGGTTAATTCATAGGTAACTAAAATTATAAAAACAATTGAAGGCAAGATGTGAATGATATGGGTCTCAATATCAAGAAACTGAGATTAGATAATGTCAGGTAGTTTAAATGTGATTAGTTTGAAATTTATTATTCCATATATATAATCAAACATCATTATAGCACACCATATACTCCATAGAAAAATTGGGCAGTTAAAGGAAAGAATAGAATAATTGTTGATATAGGAAGGACTATGTTAGTTGAACAAAACATCTTAAAGTATTTCTAGAAATAAGTTATATGTAATTCCATTAACATACAGAACATGTGTCTACTAAGTCATGAAACAAAAAATAAAACATATGAAATGTTGTAAAATAAAAATTTAACAGTTAAATAATTAAAAGTTTTTGGAATACCTTGCATTATAAAGATCCGATATATCAATCTGTGAAAATTTGAATAAAAATCCAAGGAAGGAATTTTCATCGGATACCTGTCTAATGGTAGAGGCTATAGATGTTAGAAAAAATGGATGAACATGTTATTTTTCTATAGCGATGTCAAAATTATTGAAAATGAGATCAAATGACATATATTAATTGATATAGATTCAGATTATTCAGAAAAAAATTGTATGAAAATGGAATAGAAGAATGATGAAGTCATTGATAAAGAGAGAAAAATTTCATATTGATTCTGAATATACCAGTAATGAATATGAAGATAATTAAAATAAAATAAAATGGTACAATAATTTTAATAAACATGTTGAGATTGAAAATATCATTGGAAATCAATAGGCTGTAGTTTAAAATAGAAGAATATTAAGAATTGAATATCAAACTGCACCTATTTAGTATATTCAACCTCATACAATGATAGAAGAAGTTGATTATGAGGAATGGATACAAGCTATTAATGAAAAACTTGATCAAATTAAGAAGAACTCCACTTGTGATCATGTATCTGGACCAGATAAACTTATTGGCGCCAAATGGTTTTATAGAAATAAGCTAAATGAAAAATGTGAAGTATCATGAAACAAATCTAGGCTGGATTGTAAATAATACTCTCAAATGGATGGAATTGACTTTGAAGAAAATTTTCACTAGTATAAATACTATAAACTAATAAAGTATTCTTGGAATTAGAAACACACAAACATTATAATGTTTATCAAATGTATGTGAATTCTTCCTTTCTAAATGGTGATATTGAAGAATAAGTCTATATTAAAAACATAGATGGTTTTTTTATAAAATAATGGTATTATAGTATAAAAAATGTGGAAACCTTTTTTTGTTTAAAATAGGACCCTATATCATAGTATTGAAAATTAGATGGTTTTTAAGGGATATGGAATTTAGAAAAGTTAAAGTTGATAGTGACCTTTATATGAGATAAATTTTCATTGTTATTCTTGTAATAATTATATATGTGTAGGAAATAATATTTTTTTGTGACAAGGATGGTCTATATGAATAGTTTGTTGAGAAAATGAAAATAAATTTTGAGATGTCTATACTCGGTCAGATGACATATTTTCATGGATTTCAAATTGGTAAGAAACGAAATTTCATATTTATATCACAAGAAAAGTATGATAGGGAGTTGTTGAAAAACTTCTGAATGGAAAATGAAAAATAAATTTTTGCTCCCATTTTATTGAAACTAAATTATAAAAGGATGAAATTAAACATAGTGTTAATCAAAATTAATTCTGAATAATAATTGGATGTTTGCTTTATATAAGAGAATCAAGGCTAGATTTAAGTTTTGTGGTGACTTTATGTTACAGATTTCGTAGTGACCCAAAAGAGTCTCAGTTGTTGGATGCTAAGATAATTCTACGACATTTTAAATGAAATCTATATTATGGGATTCTATATGGATATAGTGTAGATTTATAACTGTTGGGATTAACATATACTAATTGGGTAGGTTATTGTATATACATAAGAAGTGAAACCTTCATCATGGGAGAATGATGTATTAGTTGGTATAAAAAGAATAATAATTCAATAACACTAATTGTGGCTAAGGATGTATGTGTTTTATCTACACATGCATGTACAAAGATAATTTGAATGAATGTACTGTTGTAATATTTGAAAATTGAGATTGAGAGACCACTGCAAATTTCATGTGATAATAAAAGTTCTATTTAGTTGTATACAAATCTCGTAAAACATTAAATAATCAAGGATAATGAAATCCAGTGTCATTTTGTCAAATAAAATAATTAACGTAGAAATACCAAACATGAATACATTTCTAAGAAAAGATCAGGTTGTAGTTTTTTCACCAAATCAATGCGAAGAGAGAGGTTTGTTGAGTTAAGGTTGAAACACCATGTTCAACCTTTTACTCTCACTCGAATACTATCAATAGGTACCTATTTATTCCCTATTCTTTCATGTTTTTTGTTCTAAAAAATAATAGAATTAATGTAAAGTTATTATTTGTCACAGATTTCATTTTAATCCATGATGATGAATGTGGGTGAATTTATTTAGGGGGAGACATTATGAGGTTTGAGTAAACAAGTAAAACTCTCATCTCTCAATTTAAATTTTATTTATTTAAGGGTAGTTCCTTATTGATGAAATGCTATAAAAAAGGGTAATTATTTTTGTGTACCCAAACATTCTAATATGTTTTATAAAGTGTTGTCAGGATCTTCCAGATCTTTATTTCACAAGCCTAGATATTAAAAATACAACTTATATACCCTTGGTTGTATTTATTTTTTAATTATACACTAGGTATACCCATGAAGACATAGAGGTGATTACCTAAAGGCCCTTTTCAAATTATCCTATTATGTCATTACTTTTTTAAATAAAATTAGAGAAGAGGATATTGAGAAGACATATAAGATTTGAAGAAACCAATTTCCCTTTTGATTTGATTTTTGATAAGGGAAGGTAAATTTGAAACATTCATATAGACTTATATGTGAATGGATATGAACAAATAAAAATACAAAGGGGAAGATTTTTGAAATCATGTATTTAATTTTTTTTCAAAGTGTTTAAATATGTGTTTAGTGATTTTTAATGATGTCATGATGCCTAGATAATTATTATGGATGAAGAGGTTAATTATTGGATAATTGTTCTGGATCCAAATTATTTCATTGGATGTCATTCTCAAACAATTATCATTGAATTACAGTGATGACTATTCGTAATGATATTATTTGTCAAAGTAATATTATAAAATCATTGAATATTTCTATAATAAGATTAATACCATGAATATTAGGACCCGAACTTAAATATTACATAATAAAGTTAATTTAACTAGAATTAACTTTCTTACATTCAAAAAGATCTTTTCAGTTTAGAGTTTTATAGAATTAGGACATAATATATACATATCATGACATAAGAATACAAATTGGGTACCATTGAAACATTATCCATTTCTTTCATACTACAAAATATTTTAATAAAACATGAAATATTTTCATTAAAAATCTTCACAATATTTATCTTGTCTTCTTATTTTATATTACACATCCTTAAACCCTATAAAAACATTTTAAAACATGGGATTAGAATAAAAACCTCAATAAGGGGCATAAAAAAGAAATAAATAAAACATTAGTCCATGAATACTTATAAACATATGAAATCATTTTAACCAAGATATAATTATCACCCATAAAGATTCATACACTTACATTGCGAAAACATGAGATTACCATAAAACATAGAAAATATAAATGAAACCATAAAGGTAACTTAGAGGGTATTAATTACTTAATATTGTAACGCTCTTGGATACCATATGATTTGTAACCCTTGTCTCTACCTTGTAATGTAACCCTCAGGGCTACCTTATAGTGTAATCATGGCAGTTACACTTAGAGTAAGCATATGGTTGACCTCCAACATAAACATACTCAATAAAATGAAAGAATATATAGGTACCAACCTTCATCATAAAAAATTCCCAAAAACCATAAAATAATTATAAAACATGAATACTTGCATCATAAAAACATTCCTTTTGAACTTTGTAAAAATATAATTTTAAAATAGTATTTTGAATGAAAAATCCCTTACCTCATGTTTTTCTTTTTTTAAAACATGTTAAAACCTTATGTATAATTATTTACGGAGTGTTATTAACATATTAAATAAATATATTCATATCTATAATACCTTATATAATATTTTTATAAAAACTTTCTACCCATTTAATGATAATACTTTATTATTTTCATTGTTTCGGGTGAACTTATTTTATGGTTTCCATTATTGGTTCGTTATGGATTTTCTTGTTTCATGGATGAAAAACTACAGAAGTGGAATTAAATGGTTTTAATATCATTCCAAAATTTTAAGTGATACCATAAATTACTTTTTTCAGATATGATGATGATTCATTAGATAAAATGTTAATGCAAATTATTTAATTTATTTTGGTGGTTTTTTCGACCATCTTTATCTTTTATCATTTTATTTAATATTATGTTTATATATTTATTCCATAACATTTTATTAATTATAATATATTTAATAAAATATTATATGACAATAATAATTGTTCTATTAAAATACTTGAATGTGGAAAAAAATTGAAAATGTGTCCTCCACGAAGGCAGTGAATCGACACGTCACAGACAATGCTTTCATTATCTAAAATAAGAGGAAACGATGAGAGGTTTGATGATGGATATTCCATTAAAAAATTTTTATTATTGTATATGTACTATATTAGATTTATCATGTCACTTTAATGAGGAGAGGTGAGGATATAATAAGAAAATAAAGGAAATTTAAAGGAAAATAAAAGAAATTGAAAGAGGATTTTACCTCTTGAAATTATTATCCTTGAGAACCTTTTTAAAGACATTTGTTAAAGCCTTTTGGTGATACTAGAAGGACTTGGACGTGGGTAAGATTATTGGGAAGTGAATTGGGAAGCAACTAAACAATTTACAAGGCTCTATAGTGCGAGGATAAGATTTGGTGATGAGTGGTATTTATAAGGTAGGAGGGCGGTGTTGTCTCGTTATTTTATTCCTTAGTTTATTATTTTGGATCAATACTATGGATTATTTGAGAAATATAACTGAATATATTAAAATAGTTAAATGTTTTTCAATATTATGTTTATTAAATCATCAATGACTCATGGAATAGTTAATTTAACTTATAATGTGTATATACTGTAAATTACGGTATCTTACTATTCAAAAAAAAATCAAGTATTTTAGAAAAATCCTGAAAAATCACCATAACCATTTTAAAATGTGTAGAATTAAAAAATAAACTCGATTTTATGAAATTTTTTTTATATGATAAAATTAATTTTTAATTTAAATCATCATTTATTTCAAAAAATATCGATTTCAAAATTATAACTCATTCAATGACACTTTGAAAAATTAAATAAGGTATAATAAAATTATTTTATAATAATAAGACAAAAAACTATTAATTTATGAATCTATTTTATGAAAATATTTTTTCTATTAAATTATTACATTAATTATAAAATTATAATTAAATGTTTATGACTTACAAAAATAAAAACTCTTAATTTCTCATTTCAAAAACATTTATTTATATACTCTATTATATGAATATATCATGATTACACTTATAAGATACATAAATTTAATTTATACTCTCATATAGTAGGTTACTATTCTGTTAGTATATATTTTTTAATTTCAATAAATTCAAATTATTTCATTATAAATTTATAATGAATTTAACTAATTAATTCGAGAATGGAAAAAATTATTTTATAGATACTGGGGTTATCACATTCTCCCTAACTTATGGAGATTGCATCTTCATAATTTTTATTTACCTATTTAATAATTAAGGATACATTTCCCTCATAGAATTTGGATATTCTCGTGTTTTTTCTTCAACTATGTGATTTCTCTTCAAAACCTTAACCTGGTGAATTACCTTATTCTGTAATGATTTCTCTCTATGATCAAGAATCTAAATAATTGTATCTTCAAAATAAAGAAACTCTTTATGCTAAACTAATTCTTGGATCAAAATATGAGATTATTCTGGAATAGTATTTCTTAAAATCAAAATATGAAAAACATTTTGTACCTAAGATAAACTCTGAGGCAAAGCTACTCAATAAGAAACTAATCCAACCTTATTGGGGATTTCATAAGGTCTAATGAACCATGGAATTAGATTTCCTTTCTTACCGAAATGTATAACACTTTTCTAGGGAGATATTTTAAGGAAAATATGGTCACCTGCCTCAAAAGAAAAGTCCTTCCTCCTATTATTTTCATATCTTTTGTGCCTACTCTAAGCTATTTTAATTTGTTGTTTTATAATATTCACTTTCTCAGCCACTATCTCTATTAATTCTGGTCCCATGAACATTGCTTCCCCAACTTCATCCTAAAATTATGGAGTTCGACACCGCTTTCCATATAATTCCTAAAAAGGCCTCCTCTGTATACTATAATGAAAATTGTTATTATAAGAAAACTCAACTAAAGAAAGATATTGATCACAACTTACCTAGTTATCCATTGAATAGGCTCAAAGAATATCCTAAAAGGTTGGAATTTTTCTCTCATTCTTTCCATTAGATTGATGATTAAATTCAGTGATAAAATTTAATTCCATTCTTAATGACATATGAGGGACTTTCCAAAAGTTATAAGTGAACCTGGGATCGTGGTTCGATAAAATTGAGATAGGAACACCATGTAACCTGAAAATCACTTTGAGGTATATCAGGGGAATTTTATCTAATGAAAGTATATCTTGAATAGGATGGTAATGTTCAAATTTACTTAGTCATTCAACAATACCCAAATTGCATTGTTACTTCAATATGTATTTGGTATTCCCACCACAATGTCCAAGGATATATTTTCCAATTTCCACCTTGGAACTGTAATAGCCTAAAGCATCCCATTTGATATTTTTCACTCTTCTTTAACTTATTGACAAGTCAAACATTTCATAGTAAAATCATTAATATCTCTTTTTATTCTGACCCATTAGTAATACTTCACAAGGTATCTATACATCTTATTACTTCCAAAATGAACTGAAAATGGAGAACTATGAGATTCACTTAACAAATTATTTCTTTAGATGGGAATCATAAGGAACACATATCTCTTTCTAAATATCAAGAAACAAACTTTATCAACATTAAATTTATGCATCTTACCTTCCTTAACCAATTCTACCTTTTTCTATAACTCATGATCTTCCTTATATTATTACTTAATTATTTCTGAGAGAGATGAATACACTTATACCTGAAACAAATAAGAGAAATTTCCTTCACCAACAACTTCCAAGACAAAATTCCTCAAATCATTAATCAAGGGGTGATGTTTCAAACGTAACATGGTTAATGGGTCATGATGTTTTTGACTCATGGAATTGGCAACATTGCTTTCTTTTCCATGATGGTAGTTGATCATGCAATCATAATCCATTATGAGTTCAAGTCATCTTATCTTCCACATGGTCAACTCCTTCTGAGTGAATAAAAACATTAAACATTTATGGTAAGAATGTATTTTAAATTTTTATCTATATAGATTATGTATCCAAATTTTTAAATAATAAAACATAGATACAAATTAAAAATCATGTGTCGGATAATTTAATTCATGAGGTTCCATTTTTCTTGAGGCATAAGTAATTACCTAGTCATTCTGCATTAGAAAGTAACCAAGGCCCTTTAATTAAGAATCATTTTCGATGAGAACTCACCATTTTTAGAAGGAAGATCCAAAACTATAGAATTTTCCAATCTTGTCTTCATTTCCTGAAAATAAACATCACATTCTTCTATCCAAATAAATTTAACCGCTTTTCATGTTAACTTAGTTATCAGGGAAGATAACCATGAAATGTTGTAAACAAACTATCGATAATAACCCATTAATTTAATAAAACAATGAATATCTATAACATTTGTAGGTATTTATCATTCATCAACCACTTTTGTTTTAGTAGGATCAACTGTTATGTAATCATTATTTAAAATGTTCCCAAGAAATGAAATATTTTGAAACCAAAAATCACATTTTCTAAATTCCATGTATAACTTATTTTCTTTAATTTTTCATGGTACAATCCTTATATTTTTATCATTATCCTCTTAAAATTTTTAATAAACCAATATATCATCAAAAAAAACTTATCCAAAAAATCATTGAATATTCTATTCATAAGATCCATAAATACAGTAGGGGAATTTGTCAAGTGAAATGGAATAAGAAAAAACTCATAATGCCAATATCTAGTTCAGAATGTTGTTTTTTGAATGTTATCCTCCTTCACCTTCAGCTGATGGTACCTATATCTCAATTTGATGTTTGAAAAATATTGATCTCCCTAGAGTTTATTAAACAAGTCATCAATATGAAGAAGTAGATATTTATTAATAATAATATTGTTATTTAAGGCTCTATAATCAATGAAAATCCTCATGGAAGAGTCTTAATTTTTAACAAACAAAATAGGATCACCCCATGTTGATGTGCTGGGATGAATGAATCCTTTATCCAGAAACTCCTAAAGATACCTTTTCAATTCTAGAAGTTCCACCTGAGAGATTCAATAATGGGGTTTTGATATTGGCTTAGAAACCAGAGCTAATTCAATAGTAAATTGAACTTCCAGGTCAGGTATAACACTGAAAGAATCTTTAGAAAAAAACATTGAGGTATTCATTTACCACTAGAACATCATTAATCTGAACAGTTTCCTTATATTCAACAATATGTTTCAGATAACTTTCATTTCCATATTCTAACAATTTATCCACTACTTAATATGTTATCAATCGTATGGGTTCATTATTTTATACAATCTGAAACTATTACTAAAAAATAACTTCTTCAGCTCTATAATCAATATTATCATGATAAAAGGAAATCTAATCCAAACCCAAAATAACATTAAACTTCATTGAGGGGAAAAATAAATTTTATATGTAATTTATTTCCATATAAAATAACAAGAACATAGTTACAATTCCTTTTTTATTTAATATTTTCATCTATTTTTTAACCATAAATTCTGGTTTCATTTCCTTAGGTGAAATTTTCACTTTACCAGAAAATTTCTCAGAAATAATGGAATGTGTATACCCTGTATCAAACAAGACATTATCAAAATATGAGTAAACAAATAATGTACCAGATAAAAATTATTTTAATGTCCCAACATCTATTGACATAGATACAAAGGATTTAACTACACCTTTTTTTTATAATCTCACTGTTTTCATTAATCTACTCTTTCTTTGGGAATTTATTTACATAATTCCAAATCTCACCACATTTAAAACACTTTACAATTTTATTATCAGAATTAAACATAAGTTCATTTTTATTGAAATCTTGGGCCATATATCCAAACTTACCACATCAAAGAAACTTCCCATAATTGTTAATTCATTCCCCATGGTGGTTTTTTCCACACTTTCCGCAAACTAGAAATGGAATTTTCTTACCTTCAGATTTATTTTATTGAGTATTACCCATTTCATACCATATAAACTTTTTCTTTTGGTTATTATTAAATTAAATGATATGATCATAAAAAATTTATTTCTACCATATCATCACATTAAACAAGTTTCCCATAACTTTTGATTTCTCAAGAGTCTAATTCCTTTTGGTATCTTGAATTCAATCTGGAGTAAGAATGATTGATTTTACTATCATGATATAGAATAATATTTTTATAATACCTTACAAATCAAGTTATGTTTTCTTCATAAATGGACACTAAATCTTCCTCCTTTTTTAATTCCGGGAATTTATTTTCCAACCTAAGTCGAACAAGCATATGAAAATATTTTTTAAGGAAAATATTCTTAAATTCTTCCAATTCCATGGTTTAAATATCTTTTTTATCTCTGATAATCATGACCATTGACTACTACAGGTCAGATTCACCTTAAAATGATAATGAGAAATATTGGCCATTTGATTTTATGAACTCCCCATAACATTGAATATATTTTCAAGGGATTTAATCCACTATTAATCCACCATTGTGTTATATTGTCTCTTGAAAGCAAGTGGGTGTTACCTCATAAAATGTTCCACTATCATCATGTTCCTTTATGGTATCACTGGATGTTCTCGTGAATAGATTTCTCTACCATTTATAGCTTGCATCAACTAATCCATTACTGTCAAAAAAATTTCGATTCTAATTCCCACCATTCTAGGATGAAGATTCATAATGATATTTACCTCTATATGTCTTACATCTTTAACATCCTTGTTTATTATACCAAAAAACATTCTTAATAGACATATCTTAGATAAGGAAATATGGTAATATTAAAATTCTACATAACTTCAATGGAATCATAAGGTAAAAATAATTTATGGTATTATATTAACATCATATTAACTCTAAAAGTTATCCAAATATTTCTCTGATACAAACATTAAGGACCCATACTTGAACATTACATAATCTAGTAAATTCAACTTGAAATCACTTTCTTACATTCCTAAACACTTTTCATTTAAGAGTTTTAGATAATTAGGACCTAATTCATAAATATAAACCCACAAGAAATAAAAGTGGGTACTAGTAGAACATTAACCATTTATTCTATAATAAAAATAGTTTTAATAAAACATGAAATAGTTTCATGAAAAATCATCACAATATTCATCTTGGCTTTTTATTTTCTCATATCCATTCATAAAGCCTATGAAACAAAATTTAAAACATAGGATGAGCACAAAAATATCAGTAATGGACATAAAAATAAATAAATAAACATATATTCCCAAATACACATAATAAAATGAAATCATTTTAACAAAGATATAATTCTCACCCTTAAAGTATCATATACTTTGTGAAAACATGAGATATGCATAAAACATAGAATAAATAAATAAAACCATAAATTTAAATTGGGGAATTCATTACTTGAAACTGTAACCCTCATGGATACCTTATGATTTTTAACCCTCATGACTACCTTACAGTCGCTACAAAAAATGACCCGTTTAGAAGGGGTTATAACCCTTTCTAAAGGCATTAGCGATGGTTGTGGGAAACTACTGCTAATGTGCCCGCTTACTATTAGTAGAGGTGGTTGTGAGAAAGAGCTACTAAATTCATAGTGAATTTAGCGGCAGTTACATTAGAGGGGGTTTAAACCCCCTCTAATGTTGCTCACAATTTTCCACATTAGAGGCATTTATAACAAAAAACACCTCTAATATAGGGATTTAGGGGTGGTTCAAATCATCCCTAATGGTGATTGCATTTGGGTCATTAAGGGGGGTTTTTAGACAACCACCCCTAAACATTGTTGACACCCCCAACACGGCACCCACGCACCCCTTCAATACCCAATGCACCCCTATATGCCCCTATTGACACCCCCGCGCACCACCCACACCACCCTCGCACCCACTTGACACCTCATCCTACCACCGACATGCCCCCTTGATGGCCTGCATGCCCCTGTTGACACATGTTGACACCCCCATGTGCCCAAATGAAACCCCAAAGCGCCCCCTTCACACGGATTAGCACCCTCTTGACCCCACCAGCGCACCACCCACGCGCCCCCTTGACACCCAGTACACCCACGCGCGCCCATGTTGACACCCAAGTGCGCCCCCTTGACACCCAGTGCGCCCCTGTTGACACCCCTATGCGCCACCCGTTTGCCCCCGTGACACCCCGCGAGCCACCTTGACACCCCTTCGTGCCCCCTTGACACCGGTTGACACCCCCTTGACACCCCCACACACCCCCTTGACACCCCCCCCAGACTGTAACCCTCACAACTACCGTATGATTTTTAACCCTCACGACTACCTTAGAGTCACTACAAAAATAACCCCTTTAAAAGGTGTTATTTTTTACATTAGAAGGGGTTATAACCCCTTCTAAAGGCATTAGCAGCGGTTGTGGGAAAGTGTCGCTAATGTGCCCGTCTACTGTTAGTAGAGGCTGGTTGTGAAAAAATTCTGCTAAATTCATTTTGAATTTAGTGGCGGATACATGGGTTTAAACCCCCTCTAATGTTGCTCGAAATTTTCCACATTTGAGGCGGTTATAAAATAAATTGCCTCTAATATAGGGATTTAGGGGCGGCCAAACCACCCCTAATGGTGATTGAATTTGGGGCATTAAGGGAGGTTTTCAGGCAAATGAACTTAACCCTTGTTTACACCCACCACGCCACCCGTGCACCCCCTCGACACCCAGCGTGCCCCTACGCACCCCTGTTTACACCCCTGCGTGCCACCCACACCACCCCCGCGCACCCTTGACACCCCTGCGCACCACCCACCCACCCCCTTGACACCTCATGAACCCCCTTAACACTCCATGTGCCCCTTGACACCCATTGACACCCCCACATGCCCCTTTGACACCGGTTGACAGCCACTTGATACACCAGCATGCCACCCCGCACGCCCCTATTGACACCCCCACACGCCCCCCCTAACACCCCAGTATGCCCCCTTGACACACCAGCGTGCCACCCGTGCACCCCCTTGACACCCATCACACCCCTGGATGCCATTGTTAACACCCCAACACACCCCCTTGACACACAACGCGCCCCTGTTGACACCCCTGTGCGCCACCCACACAACCCCATGACACCCAGCGCACCACCTTGACACCCTAGCATGACCCCTTGACACTGGTTGACACCCCCGTGCACCCCCTTGACACCACCCCCAGACTGTAACCCCCATGGGTACCATATGATTTTTAACCCTCACAACTACCTTACAGTCACTACAAAAAAAAGACCCCTTTAGAGGGGTTATTTTTTACATTAGGAGGGGTTCTAACCCCTTCTAAAGAAATTAACGGCGATTGTGGGAATCCTCCGCTAATTTGACCGCCTACTATTAGTAGAGGTGGTTGTGAGAAAGTGCTGCTAAATTCATAGTGAATTTAGTGGTGGTTACATTAGAGGGGGTTTAAACCCCCTCTAATATAGCTCAAAATTTTCCACATTAGAGGCAGTAATAAAAAAAACCACCTCTAATTTAGGGATTTAAAGGCAGTTTAAACCACCCCTAATGGTGATTGAATTTGGGGCATTAAGGACAGTTTTCAGTCAACTGCCCCTAACCTCTGTTGACACCCCAGCGCACCACCCATGTGCCCCCTTGACACCCAGCGCGCCCCCACGTTCCCTTGTTGACAACCCCGCATGCCACCCGCGCCACCCCCACACCCCATTAACACCCCAGTGCGCCAATCGCGTGCCCCCTTGACACCTCGCATCCCCCCCCTTGACTCATATTGACACCCGAGTGCCCCTTTGACCCTGGTTGACACCCCCACGCACCCCCATGACACCCCAGTGCGCCCCCTTGACACCGGTTGGCACCCCCTTGAAACCCCAACACCACCCGCGCGCCCCCTTGACACCGAGCACACCCCCGCGCGCCCCTGTTGACACCCTAGGGTGCCCCCTTGACACCCATCATGCCCTTGTTGACACCCCCGCGTGCCCCCTTGACACCCAGCGCCACCCCGCACGCCCCTTTTGACACCCCAACCTACCCCCTTGACTCCCAACGTGCCCCTGTTGACACCCCCGTGTGCCCCCTGCGTGCCCCCACGACACCCTAGCACACCCCTTGACATCCCCACATGCCCCCTTGACCCCCCAAACACCCCCAGTGCCCCTGTTGACACCTATTGACACCCCTGCGTGCCCCCATAACACCCCATAATGCCCCATTAACACCAGTTCTCACCCCCTTGACACCCTAGTGCACCACTCGCATGCCCCCTTGACACCTAGCACGCCACCTGCGCTCCCCCGCAACACCGTGTGCGCCACCTTAACACCCCAGCGTGCCCCCTTGATAGAGGTTGACACCCCCTTAACACCCCCGCGCGCCCCCTTGACACCCCCTGACTGTAACCCTCACGGCTACCATATTCTTTTTAACCCTCACGACTACCTTACAATCACTACAAAAAATTGACCCCTTTATAAGGGGTTGTTTTTTTACATTAGAAGGGGTTATAACCCCTTCTAAAGACATTAGCAGCAGTTGTGGGAAACCACTTCTAATGTGTCCACCTACTGTTAGTAGAGACGGTTGTGATAAATCACTACTAAATTCATAGTGAATTTATCAATGATTACATTAGAGGGGGTTTAAACCCCCTCTAATGGTACTCGAAATTTTCCACATTAGAAGCGGTTATAACAAAAACTGTCTCTAATATAGGGATTTTAGGACTGTTGAAACCACCCCTAATGGTGATTACATTTTGGGCACTAAGGGCAGTTTTCAGACAATCGCCCCTAACCCCTTTTGACACCCCATTGCGCCACCTGTGCACCCCCTTGACACCTAGTGGGCCTGCACGTGCCTCTATTGACACCCCACACACCACCCATGCCACCCTCGTGCCCCCCTGACATCCCATTGTGCCACTCACGCGCCTTATTGACACCCTGTGTGCCCCCTTGACACCACTGTGTGCCCCTTTGACATCGGTTGACACCCCCTTAACACCCCATCGTGCCACCCTGCATGCCCTGTTGGCAGCTATTGACACCCCCGTGCACCCCCGCACACCCCATCACACCTCCTTGACATAGGTTGGCACCTCCTTCACACCCCAGCGCGCCACCCATGCACCCCCTTGACACCTAGCATGCCCCCTGCCCCTGTTGACACCCCAGCACACCTCCTTGGCACCTAACGCGCCCCTGTTGACACCCCAACGCACCACCCACGTGCCCTCACGACACTCCAGCACACCCCCTTGACACCGATTAACACCCCCTTGAAACTGATGCACGCCGCCTTGACACCCCCAAACACCCCCAGTGCGCCGATAATGTGCCCGCCTACTATTAGTAGAGGCTGGTTGTGAGAAAGTGCTACTAAATTCATAGTGAATTTAGCAGTGGTTACATTAGAGAGGGTTTAAACCCCCTCTAATGTTGCTCAAAATTTTCCACAATAGAGGCGGTTATAACAAAAATCGCCTCTTATATAAGGATTTAGGGGCGTTTCAAACCTCCCCTAATGGTGATTGCATTTTGGGGATTAAGGGTGGTTTTCAGACTACCAACCCTAACCCCTTTTGACACACCACCATGCCACATGGGTGGCCCCTTGACACCTAGAGCGCCCCCTGCACCCCCTGTTGACACCCCCGCACGCCACCCGTGCCACCCCCGTGCCCACATGACACCCCGACGCGCCACCCGCGTGCCCCCTTGACACCCTGCGTGCCCCCTTGACACCCGTTGACGCCCCTAGTAACCCCCATGTGCCCCTTTGACACTTGTTGACACCCCCTTGACACCCCAGTGCACCACCCCCGCGCCCATATTGACACCAATTGACACCCCCATGTGCCCATATTGACACCTATTGACACCCCCGTGCACCCCCCATGAATACCAATCTTTCCCCCTTGACACTGGTTAGCACCACCTTAACACCCCAGCATGCCATCTGCGTGCCCCCTTGACACCCAGTGTGCCCCCGTGCACCCCTATTGACACCCCAGCGTGCCCCCTTGACACCCGGTGTGCCCCTTTTGACACCCCTGCGTGCCACCCGTGTGCCCCTGCGACACCCCATCACACCCCCTTGACACCAGTTGACACCCCTCACGCCCCCTTGATACCTAGTGTGCCCATGTTGACACCCTCACACACCCCCTTAAATACATTTATATTATATATTAATGTATTTAATTATATACATTTATATTATATCACCAACACACATATACATACACACAAAATTAAATGCATTCAAATAATTGTAAATAAATAATATAATTAAATGATATATATATATATGTTCTAAATTAATTTATAATTAATATGATATACAACAATATACATAAAGTAATTATACAATACATATACATTTATTTATAATAAGATATTTATAATATAATATATAATATAAATAAATAATATATTTATATTTATATTCATATTTATATTTAATTTTTTCTAAATTATGTAAATTAGTATACATAATCTAATATAAATATATTTATACATAAATATACAATATAAATGTATTTATGTATGTGTATGTGTAACAATAATATTATTAATTATTATATGATATATATTTGTGTGTGTGTGTGTGCTAAATTAATTTATAATTAATATTCTATATTACAATATACATAAAATAATTTAATAATAAATATAAATTTATTGACAATAAAATATTTATAATATAATATATAATATAAATAAATAAAATATTTATATTTATATTTATATTTTTTCTAAATTATGTAATTTAGTATACATAATCAAATATAAATGTATTTATATATAAGTATATAATACAAATGTATTTATGTACGCGTGTGTGTAACAATAATATTATTAATTATTATATGATATATATATATATATGTGTGTGTACTAAATTAATCTATAATTAAAATGGTATGATACAATATATGTAAAATAATTATATAATATAGATAAATTTATATATAAATAAATATTTGTAATATATATAATATAATTATATAAAATATATATATTTATGTAAATTTATATTTAATGCTATCTATATTATATATATTTGTACAAATAATATAATATAAATGTATTTATACAAAAATATACAATAAAAATTTATTTAATATAATATACGTATAATATAAATCATAATATAAATGTATAGTATTTATAAAACCATATATATATTTTATAAATTCGAATAAATATATTTATAAATATATTTATATTATATATATCAATATTTATATATGTGTATACATTTTTGTTTATATGTATAAGTTTTTATTTAAAATATTTACATAACGTCCTTATATATATGTGTTATAAAGTATTAAAATACATTTGTATAATGTTTTTATGTAATATATATATACACACACATGCACAGACACACATATATATTAAAATTTTTGAATTTATATGAGATTTATTTTAGAAAATAAATAAAATTTTAGATGGAGTTTAAAACCCCCTCGAATCAAAGGGATTTCCAACAGTTCATAACCCCGTCAAATTTCATGAATTAGAGGGGGTCAACAACCCCCTATAATGTCATTAATTAGAGGGGGTTTAAGACCCCCTATAATTTCTTAAATTAGAAGGGGTTCAAAACCCCTTCTAATGTCATCAATAAGAGGGGGTTCAGAACCCCCTCTAATGTAACTAATTAGAGGGGGTTCCAACCCCCTCTAATTTCTTAAATTAGATGAGGTTCAAAACCCCCTTTAATGTCACGAATTAGAGGGGGTTAAAATCTCCCTCTAATTTCATCAATTAGAGGGGGTTCAAAACACCTCCTAATTTCATAAATTATAAGGGGTTCAAAACCCCCTCTAATCTAAGGGATAAGCAGCATTTCATGAACCCCCTCTAATATCTTAAATTAGAGGGTGTTGTGAACCCCCATTATTTACATTATATATATATATATATATATATATATTTGTGTGTGTTTGTGTGTATATATCCAAACGAATATTATATATATAGATCCTATAAAATCCAACAGAATATATATATCCACTAATTATTAAATTAGCAGTGGTTTTGATATAATTAAAACAAATATTTAAAAAAAATTATAAAAAATTTAGAGAGGGTTGTGCATAATCCCTCACAAATTTTTATAGAAAATTAATTTACATAGGGTTTATAACCCCCTCTAAATTTTATGATTAGAGGGGGTTGTGAAGATCCCCTTATAATTTTAGAGAAAATGAATTTAGAGGGGGTTGTTCAGAACCCCCTTTAAATAATCCCCTCTAATGTACAGTTCTTGTGTAGTGAGTATAACCCTCATTACTACATTATTGTGTAATTATCGTTGTTACACTTGGATTAACCATACATTTGACCTCCAACATAAACAAAAACACTGAATTAAAGGGAGATATATGTCCCACAATTCCTCATAAACAATTCTCAAGAACAATAATATAATAATAAAACATGAATACTTTCATCATAAAAACAATCCTTTCGAATTCTGTAAAAATATAAATTTAAAAGAGGATTTAAAAAGAAAATCCCCTTACCTAAGGTTTTTCTAAATTCAAACATGTTCAAACCTACTGTATAATGGTTCAAATAGTGTTATTAATATTTTATATAACTATATTCATATCTATAATACCTTATAATGCCTTTTTGTGACAACTTCCAACCCTTTTAAGGATAATATTTCATTATTTTTTTTTGTTTTGGGTGTACTTATTTCATGGTTTCCATGGTTGGTTCATCATGGATTTTCTTTTTAAATTGATGCAAAAAATCAAAAGTGCAATGAAATGTAATTAATATGTTTCTGAAATTTTAAATGACACCATATATCATTTCTTTCTTCGTATGAGGATGATTTATTAGATAAAACATAAAAATTAAATTTATTAAATTTATTTTGGTGGGTTTTATGACCATCACAAATGTATATCATTTTATTTAATATCATGTTTATATATTGGTTTCAGAATATTAAATTTCTTATAAAATGTTTAATAAAATATTATTGAACAATAATAATTGTTTTATGACCTTCATTGAAGGTGCTAAAATAAAATGAAAATTCATCGTCCACCAAGGCCGTGAATCGATATGTCAGAGGCGATGCTTTCATTTTCTAGAATAAGTGGAGAAGTGGAGAGGTTTTATGGTGGATATTACATTAACACAATAAAATTCTATTATATGAAAGATAATAGAGTTATCATGTCACTTGGATGAGGGTATGTGAGGAGATAATAATAAAAGGAAATAAATTGAGATGAACATAAAAGAAAATGAAAGAAAATTTTACCTCTTGAACTTCTTCTCCTTGAGAACTCCCTTAAGGACCATGGTTTTGGCCTTATGTGGAGACCAAATGATTTTTTACATGGTGAAGAGGATTGGGAAGGTAATTGGGTAAAACTTAAAAAAATATAAGGCTATGAGGTGTGAGGAGAATAGGTGGTGATGAATGATATTTATAGAGGCAAAGATGGGTGTTTTCTCATTATTTTATTCATTAGTTTATTATTTTGGATCAATCCTATGAATAGTTTGAGAATTATCACTAAATATATTAAAATAATTCATGGTAGTTTGAGATTAGGGTGATTACATTATAAATGGCTCATCTAATAGTGAATATAACATATAATTAATATATATATACATCGTAAATTACTGTATTTTACTGTTTACCAAAAAATAAATTATTTTATAAAAATATCAAAAATTTACCCTAACTATTTTTCGACGTGTAGAATTAAAGGATTCAATCCATTTTATGAAAATAATTTTATAAATATGAAAAATTTACTTTTTAATTAAAATATTCATTTCATAAAAAAATACGGATTTTAAAATTATAATTCATTTTATGACACTTTGAAAAATTAATAAAGGTCTCATAAAATTATCTTCTAATCATAAGATAAAAAAAATATTAATTTATGATTATATTTTATGAAAATATATTTTATTAATAATTTTATTAATCATAAACTTTAAATTAAATATTTATGACTTACAAAAATACCAATAGTTAATTTATCATTTCTAAAACATTTATTTACTTATTCCATGATATAAATATATCATGATTAAACTTATAAGATACATAAATTTTATTTATAATTTCATATGTGAGGTTACTATTCTATCAATACAGATTCCTTAATTTCTTTAAATATAAATTGTTTTATTATACATTTATAATGAATTTAACTATTTAATTCCATAAGGAAAAAAATTATATAATAATTTCTTAGGTTGTCACAATGAAAGTATCAATTTCTATAATTATAAGAATAATAGAAGATGGGTATTTTTCTACTCTAATATAATACATGGATGTTTTTGGAGTTAGATTTCAATAATTAGATAATTTTCTACGTATTTTAATAGTGGTCTTACTTCAAACATTATGTGAACTATATAAGAAAGACAAGGATAGCTCAACCCTAGCTATATGTTGGACCCAGAGGAAAACCATGGCCGATGACCATGAGAAAAAGTAGCATAGTTCCCACAATGAGTGGGTGGGACCACGAATATGTATTTCATAGTGCATGGCCAGAGGCACGTAGAGGTTGGGCTAGTAGCCTGCTGGTCCAAAGGCCTGTGTTGTGTGAAGTGTATACAGGTGATAACCCCCAATGTTATATTTATGGTGAATCCATAACACCATAGATTATAATGTGGAGAGATGAAATATTGATATTTTTACGTGGGTCAACCAGTGGTTGGATACTGTTCACCAGTCAATTAAAAAGATGAAAATAATAGTAGTAGTTCAAGCTAATCATTCACTTGAACTCAATCAATATGATTTGAATAATATATCATCTTCCTCCTCATATGTAAAATTCCTTCATAGAATATGGTTTTTAGACAAAGAAAATGCTAATAATAAAACCACCATGGATATCATCCCAGCTCGGTGGAAGTTTAAAAAATGGACAATGATTATTTTCTACAAAGAAATAAAAATGATTTGGGACACTGAGATTGTAGGGAAAATTTCTTCACATGAAGGAGTTTGTGTACAGGTTCTAATATTTGTATTAAGATCCTATGAAATTTATCATAATAAATTAAAGGCTATATGAATTCACATAGAAAAACTACATGCAGGGATAGGTTCATCATAGATGATGATATCTCGTTGAGTATACTTTTGTGGATGATTAAATATTGCAAGTAAAAATAGTATATAGAGAAAAATTATTTATATATGAACTAGAATACTTATGATGATGATGATAATTTGTACATGATATGTAGAATCCAAGTCATTTTATAGTATATGAAGGTTATTTTTTAGCATCACAAACCAGTAGATTGTGAATGTGGATGGAGAATGCTATGTGGAAGAAGCCTTATAATATGTAGTGAAATTTCTATGATAATAGTCATAGGAAATAATTTTATTTTTGAAAATTGAGTTTTTTGAATGAATTGACTATTTAGATTATGATTTTTTATTATAAAGATTCTATGTGGATTAACCGTGTAGTTTTTGATGGATATGCATATTGTTTTCATTTATATAGTATGAAGAGAAGAGTAAAAATGCATGTGGAAGTGAATTTATAATATTATGTAGATGAGACTTATTTTGGAAAACTTCATAGAAAATGAGTTTTTTGTTGAAGATATTTAAAAATTATTTTTGATGAGTGATTTCTAGTGAGTGTTTTTAGTGGTGAAATAAAAAAATGATATGTGAAGATGTTATGCAGAGATCATTGAACTACTTTAAACTTCTTACGAAATTTACAGAATTATCATGAAATAACTACTTCAATTACCAGTGAATAATTTCTTATAATTATTTCGGTGATTCCCATATGAAAGACTAACATATGTGTTTGAGATCGATGATGTGTAGAGAAAATTTTCTGAGAAAATATTTTGATGCTTGTGCATACATAAATTTTTCAAAGCACAATAATTGTTGTTCAGAAAATATTTCATTGCCTGAATGTGATATATGATAATTATTTTATATAAATAATGGCTATTTTTCAAAATATTTGTGAATAATATATTTGAGAATTCTAAAGTCAAATATTGAGGAATAAAAATTTCATTGGTTTCTTTAGAAAGTGAGCATATATTATTTTATATATCTTAAAGGCTCAAAAGAAAAGATCATCTTCAATTAATATAGAAGCATTCAAAATTTATAATTTATCTTTCTTATGTTGTTTATAATATTTTTTGTAATAGCCATTGTAAAAATGATCTTCTAATTTGACTCTTGAAATAAAAATGGGACTCAATTATTTTGGAGAAATGTATATTGTTACCTTTTGTAATTATAGTAGAGAATATGTAACTGAGGATTCGAACCAATCACTACAAGAAGTATGATCATATTGATATGGAACCTTGTAAAAATATTTTTTCCAATTCAATTTATTTTTTATATATTTAAGACATATTTAGTTACCAAAAGAGTGGATTAG
Organism: Viscum album; assembly: GCA_963277665.1. Taxonomy (NCBI): domain Eukaryota; kingdom Viridiplantae; phylum Streptophyta; class Magnoliopsida; order Santalales; family Viscaceae; genus Viscum; species Viscum album. The sequence continues at coordinate 544,670,287 of OY728132.1, forward strand.
ATTCTAATAGGTCAATAGAGTTTAATTTCAAAAGAAATAAAATTGTAACGATCACCATTGATTCAACACCCCACCCCCACATCAATATTTATACTCATCCTAGGAACATTAATAAACATTCTATTTTGTGTAAATTAAATAGTTATTTCATTTGTAAAAATACTCATATAGAATTAAACTTCTCAATTATAGGGGATTCAACGTAATTCATTAAAAAATACATTATATTATTCTTTTATAATGTTTATGTCATCTATTATCATAATCTCTTTAAACATACTAGATTTCATTTCATCTATTTCTTACATAAAGAGTTCATTATGATTAGATACAATCTATGGTTCCTAAGATGTTTAAGAAAATGAAATATCCCCTATTTTAAAAAATAAATTTCAAAATTATTTCACTAATTATATATTCATAATTCCTAAAAAATTATAATTTAATAATTTGAGATCCATTACAAAACTAAAATTTCATCAAAATACACCATTGGTTTGATGATAAATTATTTTTTAATAGAAAATATACATTCATTATAATTTTTATTTCCTGGTTTATCATTGATGTATTTAGAGTACCACTTTGTGTTCTTACTAAAAAAATTAAATGCATCATTGTGAGATAAAACATTTTAGACAATCATCCATGATATAAAACCTTGGATATATCTAGAATCAAATATTATATTATAAAAAATTGTGTGTACATTTAGTGTGTCTTATTTCACATCATTTGGAGCTTTATCCTCATTCATTATTATTAAGAAATCTTATCATTGATCCGAACTACTATTCTAGTATAGTTTCCATTGTTTCATGATAAATTGTTTAGATTAATTTCCCATCTCTTGGATTTTTAAATATTGTAAATTGATTATTTTTTTATTTCATTTTTAGTAATGTGATTGGGGAATATTTCCCTAAATTCAAATCATTCACTCAGTCCCTTTAAGCATGTAACTCCATGTATCATTCCACATTTTTTACATATTGGGTACACTACTCTTTCCTTACATTAGTTTCCATTAGTTATTTCAACATGGAACTTATAAATTCTCTAATTCTAATGGTTCCCTTTGTAAATGAATGGTTTTAATATATTCATATATTTCTTGAAAAAACTTGTAAAAATATATTGATATGTTGATAAAAAGGAGAGTAATGATCTTAAACGACATAGATTTAATTAATCTAAAAATGTCAAATACTAATTTATAGAATATATAGATAGTCTTTAATATGCATCACTAACCATGGAAAATTATCCTCACAGTCATCCATGTAGATTTTTCATTAATCATATAATAGAGCATATTAATTTTATATCATCATTTTTATACCAAGGATAATATTTTTATAGAGAAATATACATTAACAAATTAAACACCTAGTTTTATATCTCCTCCACCTTATTAGTATTTTGAATTAGTGATCACCATTGGATGATATGTTTCATTAAATGATATGCATTCCTGATTAATTATTCATTCTTAGTGAAACCCATTTATATTAAGATTTTATCTAGATAATTTATCTATTTCTCTATATCCATTATATCAGTAGACCAAATAAATTACTGATTTTATTCCTCATTAAACAATCTAATGTGGCTAACCATTATAAATTAGAAACCTATCTCTCTATATGGGAAATGGTTATTTTTTATAACCACAATTATTTTACATATAATATTAATTATTTTTAAAACACCCACATTAACTTCAATATACTAACTATTCTAAAAATCCTCACAAATTTCACAATTTTTACTTGGTGTTAATTCCTTCTTATAGTCACTAATATCAAATAAATGACATGAAATAATTATAAATATTTTAAACAACTAATTTATAAATATATATATATATATATATATATATCTTAAAATATGGTCTTATACATAGGATTCTAATCAAACCAATTATTTTTATTTTTTTATATTTAAATTCTATATTCTCAACCTATGTTTCTCTAAATCTTGTTCCCAATGTTTCTACTAATCTATTCTATAATACAAACTATAATTTCCTTTTTTACTTAGTCTCTATGATTTAGTGGGTTATTTATTACTGGTAAAATAGATTATTTTAGATTACAATCTCATAATGAAGGACTAGTTTTATTTATGAATTTAGATAATTAAAAATTGCATTACAATATGACATATTACATCATTTGAGAAAAAAATCAATATTTCATATTGTTATTCATGGAGAGAATCATACATAGTTTTCTTCTTCTTTAACAAAGTATTTTTGGAAGCATAATAAGTTAATTTTATCATATAATTTTTGAGAGATTGGAAAAAATGGAACCTATCCGGGTATTATAATGACTGAAAAAATAAATTTAAAACAAATGAATCCATATCATTGAATAAATAAAAATAACACAATTAATGGATTTTATAAAAATATATAATCACATGGATTAAAATATTTAAACTAATATTAATATAAATATTGGGAATGAATAACTTTAGACATCCTAACCATATTTTTAAGGATTAATTGAAGCAGATTATACATTATGTGTAAGGAAACCTCTATTACCCTAACTTAGTTTTCCCATGTGTCTTATGAGTGAATTTAGGGGGAATATAAATTCAATCCCCACACATAATATAAAATTTAATGTATTCCATCCTATACTAAAATATAAAATGAAATATATTTTATAGTTTTCAAGAATGATCAACTTAATCATACATAGAAAAATAATTTGTTAATGAAACATTTCTTATAATATATTCCCATATAAAACAATGTTTTATATCAAATTAAAATTACTTTTATCTAGTAAATGAATTAATAAATAGGATTAAGTGAATTCCTATGAAAATTATTATGAATAATTAGGGATTTATAATTTTAAAATAAGTTACCTTATCTAGTTAAAAAATTTTAATTGTATAAATCATGTACCAGTAAATGTTTAGTCAGTTGATGTGTTTTAAAAATTGAACACTTTTATTTGAAATGGTTGCAGAAAAAAATAATTAAAAAATCCTTACTAAAATTAGTAGTACGAAATTTCACATATTTTAGATGAATTATTGATATAAAATTTCTATATGGAGAAACCTCTAATTTGGTATGATTTGATGAAAAAGGTGAACTTGTTATTAAATCGATATTAATCCACATTGGATAGGATTGATGAAACCCCTTATATAATGTGTCTATATTTTCCCATGATAGAAATTATACATAAAAAATACATAAAATATATGGAAAATGTTGGGGACATTGATCATAGGAAAATATTGAATTTTAGGCATTAGGGGATAATTTCATTGTAATAATGACTTATAGATAGTGTATAATGTTTATGAAATGGAGCATCAGATGTATCAAATATCAAAGAGAAAGTATGTACAATGAAATTTCAATAATATTGATAAATATTATTTTCATTTTTGGAATCTTTGGATATTATTGTATATTATTTAGTGTTTTCCTTTATAGTTGGTGTAGTTTTTTGGGTCATGGGTTAATAAAATTGATATATTAGATGAATTAAAATTATCAAACCATGCTCAGATGACTTTTAAAAAATTAATCAACTTCCACATGAAAGGAGTCTCAAATGAGAAAACATAGACCTTTATTGAATAGAAAACATAGGTCTTAAACTAATCAGGACATAAGTCATGAACACATTATTCACTGATGTGATGTGAATCCAATATATGAGATTAGATGAAATAAAATAAATAAATAACCATATAAATTTTTGTGTATAATTAAAATTATAGACCTATAATACACTCTATTTAAACACCTACATGTAAAATATACTAATTTAGCTACCAAATCATGGAAGAATATATTAATTTCATCATTGGTAGATTTCATGGATTGGGATTGAGAGGCAACATGATCGATGATAGAATAAATGAGAATCGTTATCATCTTCAATATTGCTCAATTATTCACTTATAAACTATCTAACTTCATGGTAGGACCTGCTATCTTTGGACTATTTCCCTATAGTTTGATATTAAGAATGGATTAATTAACTTATTTGAATTTATACTTTTTCATCACATTAGCACGTCCATGTTGATTTAATTTTTTCAATTGGACCTAGATTTATTCTATTCTAGGAGAATCCCTTTCCAAAATATTTATTTTGAATTTGAAGCCAATGGTTAGGTTTTCAATGGCCATCGATGATCAATCAATTTTTATTATTTATTTCTCTCCAAATTCTTATCATGTTCTTCATTGACCTACGATAGTATATTGATTTGACTATAAATATATTTCAAGATACGATTAAACTCCAATTCTTATTGATTTGTGTGATAGAAAATGTAAAACATGACTTGCATAGAATCTAGGGACATTGGATGATCACATATGGTTGATTTTGGATCAAACCATATAACATCTATAGGTGGTGAAATTTGTTTCACTTAGGATGAAGGGAATACCAATTTATGTCCATCAAAGCTCGGAATTCAGTGAATATATATATTTCCCATTGATTTCAAGGCCTTGGGTAAATATTTTGGTGATAATGATAATAAAATTTATGTATGAATGAAGACTCAAGAAGAATACATAACTATCTATGAACACCCATACTAAAAATTGTGTATTATGGATAAAAAAATTCCATGTATTGCAACTTTTATTATTGATATTGTTTTAGTATGGGTTCAATATCATAATTCTTTTTGGAGGGCCCCAAATCCATGACACTCTATATTTTAATTTGTATCTTAAACAAGGATCATATACCAAGGACCTTTGGTGGTCTCACACAATGTGTTCCTAAGAGAACATGTCGTTTACATGATCTTTCAGATGTCATGTGAGGAATTAGGACACAAACATCCCTGGACATAAGTGTACAACACATGTTCCCCATGGAACATGTCATGTACTTTACGAAGAATGTTCTACCTCTCATACCTCATTTTTCTAGAATTAAACTTAGACCCATGGGTAGTCCTTCCTGAGATGAATTCTATAAAGGATGTGATGGTGTCCTCCATTTTGAAATCATCATTATTGTGAAAGGATGCATGAGAAGTTTAAATCTAGATTAATAGGTTTCTAAAATTGGGACATTAATGTCTTCATTTGAATAATATGATGTTAGGTACCCCCAGTAACATGTATATTTCAGGGAAAGGGGTCCCTATTCCATGAAAAAATATCATCAATGCCCTTTTACCCACTCAGTTTCTTGTTCATAAATACATGTAGTTGTGACTCCATCATCTATGATCTTAGAAGAGTCATGGGTCCTCCACTAGGGGTCAATACCCCCATGAATGTGATGTGACATTGGCGATGTGTGGGTCCCCTACAACTGATCTAGTGAGGTTACTTTAGGCCACTAGCATTGGGACATCACAAAAAATTAGCGTTCAAAATAGACTCATCATCCATAGATTTATTTGAATGTCTAGATAATCCTCTCTCCATTTATTTGGTTTCTTCTAATTTTATATTTATGTTTATGGGTTTCTTATCTACTTTTTCATATGGGTTGAGATGAATACTTATATTTACTTCATCCATTCCAATTTTTTAGAGTTCTCTACTGGGTTTTTATATACTCACTCATGAATGTTCATTTCATATACGTGTACTGTTTTATGTAGAAAAAATGTAGTTAGACACCAACCTTGGTGGGTGTGGTGTTGTTAGATCTTAGCAGTAGGAAAAGACAGAGAACATGGGTTGTGGTCAGAATCATTGTTCAAGAGAAGAACACTTCCTCCAAATGAATTTTGAGATTTTGACTCCCTTCATTTTCAAGATAGGAATATATTTTCCCATTAATAGATTTAATGTATTTATATTTCTATTCTATTATTTTTCATATAGATTGAAAAATGAATTATTTTCTATTTATGTGTGTACACATTAATCTATATTTTATGATTGGGTTACACTTAGTGTTCTAGGTGTGTATAGGTTTATCAGTTTGTGTCATACCATTTTTAGGATACTCTTACTCACTACAAGTTACCATACATTTTCTTATTGGGGATGGGCATGGGTTTTCACACTCATCTCTCATGTAGTCCATTAGGGTCCCTAGTGTGTTGAGCTACGATAGATTATTATTAAAGTTGATCATAATTTTATATTTTGTTTTGAGTTATATGTTTTTTGAGGATTTATTACATAAAATAGGGAATCAATATTATGGACTATCGAATTCATCACTTAGGATAAGGAACCCAATCACGTTTTAGTGGAAAATGTATCTATATTCCAAGACATTGACAACATACTTTTTATATTTACACGATGAGACAATGGTTGCAGGGAATCATATGGTACAATAATAATATAGAAAATGGTTATTAACTTCTATTTAATTTATAATTCATGTCCTTTGATTTTTTATCTATCCATATTATGTTTTGAAATATTTCATGATACATCCATGATGAATGCCAGTTTGGATTTCATGAGAGGGTTATAAAGATGACTAGTTAAGGTATTAGGTTTTATTATGGGATCATGTTTACAAGTAATTCCCTTTATGTGATTAGAGAGCAGTGATTATACCTATTAAATGATGCATAGATAGTCCTCTAGTAGTTTTGGAAGAATGTCATCTATTTTTTGAGTGGAATATTATTCTACAGGGATAGAAAAATGATGCACATGAGCTAAATACATTTTATGAGTATTAGCAATAGAGACCACTCATGCTTCATAGAGGGAAGGGCCATCAAGTAGTAGAGGATAATATGGTGTCCGTTGTATCAGTATTACATCTTGTGAAGAGACAAACAAATAAAATTATTATTCTAATGACCAGTCCTATTCAATTAGTAGTTGGGTACTTCTTAGGTCTAGTCACCGAGACTCATGATGAGGATAAAATCTCATGTATGGATTTTCATTAATGATTCTAAGATGAATATTATCCTTATAATTTATATTTATTTTTGATATAGGGTAATTTATATTTCTTATTGGGTGATATGACTTCATTGGTTTATAGGTATCAATTCATAGACCTGACATCTTACTTACACTATATGGTTTGTGATTGATACTTTTTGGAATGGAAATATGAGTAGGGCCACCATATTTGCATCCAAGATAGCATGGTCACTTTATGAATACCCATATATCCTGTGGTTCTTGAGAAGGCCTTGGTGATATAGATATTCCTTGGAGAGGTTCATTATAATACCATAGGAGGTATATTAAATAATAGAGTGGAGTCATTTTCTATCAACGATAATCATTAGACTTCAATTCCATTATGTAAGAGTGAATTATAGAGGTGTTATAAGTATCTAGGATTAAAATTATAGGGATACAATCTAGGATATAGTCCACTTATATATCGATCATGTTATTATTGAAATGGGTGAGGTAACATTGTTCTCTATTTTTATGCATGAAATGATTCATAGGATGGTCAAATAGTTGATAACCTCCATTATTCAGGTAGCCTCATGATCATAGATCCCTTAGATGTTTGAAAGGAAGTATCCTAGGGTGGCATTACAGATATAGGGGTTATTGGACCCCAAGGAGGAGGATATATAGGAATAGGAGTTTACTATAACCTTCTTAGACCCAAAGGTGGCCTACACCAATCTTTGAGGGATGGTGACTAAGGGAATTCTCAGATACAATAAATGGAGGGTTTCAATATGGATAATCATGATATTATTTAAGGTAGGACTTAAATCATCCTACATTAGAATAAGTACATATATACATGGTCACATGTCATTATTACATAACCTTATCCCTTTTTGATATTCTGAATTACATGTAGATCAATTATCATAAAATTTGTTTATATAGGTTCCTATCAGACTTTATTCCACTATCTTGCACATCTTCAAACCATTTGAGCCAATTCTTTGTGAGGAGAGATTCAAGTGAAACCACTTTGTAGTATTTGATGAAGTCGTATAATATCATTATATATATATGTGTATTAGCTATCAAAGATACTTACCTGGAGATAATATTACCATATGAGAGTTTTTTTATATGAAGATGAGATGAGATTCCCATATAATAGAGAGATAGACTAGATAACATAATGTGTGTGGATCATGAAAAAGAATCCAAAACCTATCTGCAATTTATTAGAAAGCCTATCCCATTGTATATTGGGATTATAGGATATCTATCTTATAGTGTTAGTGGATTAGTTGATTGATGTATTACATGAATATGGTTTGGGACTACCTCAACATTGAAATATTTACATTTCTATTGACTTGAACCTCGGTACAAGACTAATATCTTCTATATAAAATTTGATTGCCCCTACAGAGCTTATGGAGCTGAAGGTGTAATTGGTAGATTTTTAGGAGATGCGATTTATCATACGTTGTGTATCCCACATGGTGGATATGATGTTGTTCACAAAGAAGGATATTATGATATTTTGTATATTAATTGTTTATTATCACTAAATTGAGTGATGATAAAGAGAAATTACCCTTTTCAATGGATCAGTGACATGTTTTACACGTATAATGGAATGAAATGGTTCTCAAATAGCGACCTAAAGTCTAGTTTCCTCAAGATGCATGTATGTGAGTATAAAAATTCAAAGACATGATTTTAATTTCTCTATGGGAGTTATGAGTTCATTGTTATTCCATTTTTCGTGATGAATTCTCTTGATACATTAAATAAAAATATGAATAATAATGTTAATATTTTTTGGATCAATTATTTTTTTCCTTTATTGATGACATACTTATTCATTCTACATCTGAGGAGAAGAAAACCAATCATTTGAGAATAGTCATGGAGTCATTGTTAGAGAAACAGTTATATGTTAATATCTCAAATGTTTTTTTTCTATTATAGTGGATTAATTTAGGCTGAATGTCATCTTATAACATTGTATAATTATAGATATTGTAAATATAATGGTTTTGGTAGCATTGGTACATGCCCAATAATATATCGTAGGTGTACATTTTTCTTGGTTTTTTGGGTACTCTTAAAGGTTTGTGGTATAATTTTATATTATTATGTCCTACTGAACAACCTAAACCCAAAAAATGGAATGCTTTTGACTGGTAATGTATGTATTATAATGTTTTTAGAATCCGAGGAATAAGTTGGCATTTTCTCATATTTTGAGACTTCTAGAGGAGGGTGTCGAGTATGTACTATTTTTCAATACATATAAATCATTGATTGTGTGTGTATTAATGTCGTGATAGAAAATGATTTCTTACTGGTATAGATAGATCAATCCCTAAGAGAATAATTATGAAACCAATGATATGAAGTTGGAAGTAGTAGTTTTTCACTCTAAAGATGTGGAGGAATTATCTTATGGGGATTAGTTCTGTGTTTACTCAAGAAACCAAAATATCTGGTGCATTATATCCATGATATATCTCATCATGATAAAGAGGAATTAAAAGGGGTTCTCATAAAAATAAAACTATGAAATAATCTAATATTTATACAGGGGAACAATAATTGATTATTAATATAGTAGAAAATAACATTCACATTTTGTGGAAGAGGCATTAAAAAATAAATCCTTTTTAAAATAGAACCTAGTAGAGGGGATGTGATAATCTTATCTAAATTTGATGGAAGTGTCTCCACCACTCCTTTAGAGTATGATAATCACTCATTTAGGATGTATTTATTGTGATGTTATTTGAAGATGTATATCTTTAGGAGATAAACCTAAATTATTTTATAAAAGTGAGGATAACAAAATACTTTTCAAAGGACGAACCATAGTTCTAATAACATTTTTTTAGGATGTATGGAGGATGTTTAATACCTCTAACTTGGTGTTACATCATGAAGCTATGAACATGTATGAGGACCTAAAATAAAAATTTTAATGTCAATTCATGTGGTGGGGTCTTGTCAAGTTTATTTCTCAGTGACTTACTTATCAATAGATGATGGAAGAGAATTAGGTTCTAGAATGTTTGACTCAACAGATTGATTTCCTAGAGTGTAAGTCATATATAATATTAAAGGCTTTTATTACAGGGCTTCCAAGGATATTGAGAGGTCATGACACTATATGGGTGATTTTTTATCAACATATCATGTAAAATCACCTCTTTAAAATTTGGGGGAATGATTTTATAGAGAGTTTGGGGTTCTTATAGATGAAGGAGATCATTTTGCTTCATGGGGTATCCCCAGTGATGGTATTAAACTATGATTGATATTTCACATTAGGGTTTTAGTGATAATTATAAGAGGGTCTCATGACCTAGTTATGGTTGAGCACAACATCCCTCTACGAGAAAGGTGTCTTACATTAGTGTACCATCTTGGTTTTTTATAATATGGTTGGAACATATGTGAGGGAAATTGTTTGTAACACCCCAAGATTTCATAGTAAGTTATTTTCTTTAAATTAATTCAATAGCTTGCGCTATAAGCAACACCGAGTTCGAGCACACCACGACTTAACAAACTAGCCGTTAAAAAAAAGGTTTTGAATAGAATTAACTGAATTTTGAATTTTACATACTCTATATAATTTTAACATCCATATTATGTGTTTCTTAGACATTATATAAGAACAAATTCAATTTTTTAGATAAAAGACATATTTTTAAGAAATATCAATTTTATCGCCTTTTAATGGTGAACCCTTTTAAATCCAATATTTGACACTTTTATATATCCAATTTAACAAAATAAACTTCTTCTTTAGAATAGGGATATCAAAATTTAGTTTGGATAAATTTTTGATGCTTTTCTGATAACATTAATATTTTGTTGAAAAGTGAAAAATAAAAAAATTTAATTGAAAAAAACTTTTTTAATCCAAATAATTTAGAGTGTTAAATTATAAATTTGAATGGTTTTGAAGAATAATTAGATTATATTTTTATCATTTAATCCTATTTTGGACATTGGAAGTAATTTTAATTTTAAATTTGACTTTAACACACATCAATCTTTTGATAATTTTTACTTCTAAAAAACCCGCTTTCTGGTTTTGGCAGTGGCAATATTTTTTTAAATTAATTAATACAATTTCTATGTTTTTAATTTGATCAAATAGAAAATATTTTTTAATTTGTAATAACAAAATTAAATTTGGGTGAATATTTTCTATTTTTCTAAAAACATTCAATTTTTGATGAATAATGAAAAACACTATGTTATTCTTTAAAGCCGACTTTTTATATAAATAATTATTTTTAATTTAAATTTATTTTAAAGTAAAAATAGATACATAATACCTATATTAGTCTAATTTAATTAAACTAAGTTATTTTATAATAATATTAAATATATAAAATTTGATTGAACTTTTTACTGTCTTTTACTCACCTCTAGGCACATTTGAAAATTTTCATAAAACACAATTTTACCACTTCTGCGAATTGAATTTAAAAAATCTGAGAGACACGATTGATATCAATAAGTAAAATGTGGTTTAATATAATGAAAACAATTTTTGGTGAATATTAACTTTTGAATTTTATTACCACGGTTAAAAGTAAATATGGTAATTAAAGGTAAAATTGATATTATAATTACCCTAACACATGTCCTAATTCTATTTGATAATGTATTTAGACAAAAACCAACCTTAGGAAGAAAATATGATCCTTTTTATCCAGTTTTATTAGATTATGAAATTTATTATTATTTTATTTAGAGAAGAGTTAAAAATGTTAAATTCAAAGTTTAATAACTTAACCATTTTCAATATAGGGTTATACATAAAATAAATTCGACTGTAAGTATTAATTAAAAATATTAAAGTACTTTATACATCATGGTATTTTATTTATAATTTTTATACATTAAATAATTAAATTTATTTATGACACAATGATGATGTAGTAATTACCTTACTAATGTAAGATTAAAATAATAGATATTATTGACATCAAAATAAATTTAAATAGAGCCTTTTGATGCATTTTATGAATTTTCATGGTTAATATGACATTTTAGGGTTGATTTAATATATTTTTTCGATGTAATCATGTTTTTTTGACTTTCACAAAAACCAAATACTAAATAGTGTCAAAATTGACATAAATGAGTATTTAACAAAAATACTATATTATTAAGTGATATAATATTTGTAAAAATATAATGTTTGGCAAAATTACTTATATAATGATATATATGGCATTAATGAACCACTAAAGGTTCACTTGGCATTTTATAGTAAGTTTATTAACCATGTAATATAAAAATACAAAAAGACACGGTAAAAGTTAAACTATTAAACGTAGAATTAATTCTAAAAGATAAGTTTATATGGTGACCAAAACTTTTCTAAAACCTATTGGATGAGATTATTTCGACCCATTCCCACATTATCCTTGAAATAAATCCATTTGGAGCCATTATAAATCGAAAATGATTTTATAATAAAATGATATTTCAAGCTTCTCCTAAAGTGACCATCACCTCTCTTATAAAAGGGTACTTCCCCTTATCTCAAAATCACACCTAGAAATCTATTTGGCTCGGTAAAACCCTACAAAATATCCTTCTAAATACACTTACTTGATCCTAGATACCTTAATTTGATCAGAAATCCAACCTAAGAAGCCTTTTTGATCAAATCAAAAGGAAGCACCCGAAGAAGAGGTAATAATTTCATCACCTCTTTCAAAGTTCTTTTCTTCTTCCACATCCTCTTTAATTGTTTTTTCCATACCAAAACAATAAATACAGTACCTTCTACATACTATGATTTTATTATAAATATGTTACAACCATATTCATTATTCTATCCATCCTATGAACAACAAAGTCACCATATATGCGTACGTACGTCTTACTGTCTCCACTTTGTGGTGTAGTTTTTTATTCAACACTTCATTATTTGTATGGGTATAATAATTAGTATAAATGATTTAAATAATAAATATAATATTTTAATTATTCCATATATATAATATTCCATCCAATTACATAGGATTTCACCACTAAAAGAATGATATTGTTGCTCGTGCGTACATATGGCTTACCATCTCCACGACGTGATGAGATTTCATTCCCCGTCGTAACCATTAAAGAATAATTTTTATTTGATGATTAATTTTTTTTTGAGAACATAATATCATTATTTTTATGATTATAATAAATCCTATCCATAAAAAAACATGACTTACATAACAAAACATATAAAGGAAAATGAATCAGTTAACACCCAAAATAAACGATACTACTGAAATATCATTACAAAGATATTAAACGATCATATATGATATAATATTTATGTATATAGTTATTTTATAATTTAATAACAATTATTTCACCATTATATAGGAGGTTAACTTACCCTCTACAAAGGAAAATTACAAGGTAAGGTGGTTTTCACCTCACTTTTTATTCTCGTGAGATTCATGCTATATTTGCCACAATTTCCTTTTGTGTTGTGTATGTACTGACAATGATTGTATTATTTTTGTAATATAATTTAATTTATGGGTATTTAAACCTTCATTTTATGATCCTTATTTCACGAGGTGTATGTTTCTTAAGTTATCAAATCGTTACAATAATTTCAAATTTCATTTCCCACTCATTGGGTTTTACCCATACTCCATTGATTGTTTTACACCAAGATTATTTGTGGAATCACTATTTATTCATTTATGTAGTAATTTGAAATCCACTTTTTGTGGATACACATTTTATACACATAATCAACCCATTGATAAATTCTCAAGTCTTTGATATGAACTTGATCAGGGTAATCTTAACTCAATTTCCATTCATTGAGTTAAATGTCAAAGTCATTGGTTTTGTTTTCACAAGAATATGTGTGAATGTCCAATGATTGATTTAAAATGAATATACAATCATAATTATTGTATTTATATTTTTCACACACAATTATGTCATTTATTACTCTTTAATCTAAGGATACAGTCTTTATAAGGGATTTCATCTCAATTTACATTCAATTGAGACTTCTTTGTTGTTATGCACCAATTCCCTTTTATATGGTATATATACTATCCTTTGACATATTATATCATGAATCACTTTATTATAAAGATATTATAATGTTTTTATTAATTTTATTCCTCAATTATTTGTATTCAAGCATCTCTCATTTGGTTAGGAACTCTTTAACTAAATATCATTTTAAATGTTTTAAAGATTTATTCTTCTAAATCATTCTCATTAATTTCCATGTTTTAAAAATAGTTTTAAGGAATTATTTTTATGGACATGAATGTTTTAAAATAAAAATTTCTTTCAATGTTTGAAAGTGTTATGGGACACTTTGATTCAAAAATATCTTGTATATCACTTCTTTGATAAATAGTGATACTTTTAAATGTTTTCAAGAAAAGAGGATATTTCACTCAAATAGTATTACAGATTATTTTTATCTTTATCAATATCCTTCATTGTATTTTATTCTTTATTGAGGTTTATTTATTATAATACAATCTTCTATATTGTATTGAATGAGTTATGTTTTACTATGGATGTGCTATTTTTATACCATTCATGGTTTGTGGTTAAAATATTGACATTTTTTATGCTACTTTTATTACGAATGTTTAGAATATGTTTCAACCATTTAATATGAGGAATGCATTGGACTTAGTAAGCGACGGTTGGATCCCTCTATAGCTACTTTATGCATTGGTATGTCTCATGAGACAAACTATTATCTTGGCATAAGGCCTTTACAAAATCTTATTTGTGGTCTTTTCATGAGGCCTTGACTATGTGGTAATGATGTCCGACATTATGCATTCCATCATTATATAATTAGCTATTAATATTACATGTTGTTATTCAACTAGTATAATATCCATGTGAATAATTAGATGGAATTATTTGATTTATCCTCGCTATATTATGCTAAAGTTTATGTTTGAAAGGCTTGTGTTTTAGTCGTATACATTCCCTTAAATGTTTATGATTATTTATAATAGTTTCTACTATATTGTTATCCCAAATGAGCATCTGAGCTCACCCCCTTCTTATGTTTTCTTTTTCCTAGGATGTGAATAAGTATTTTATGATTAACATGTGGGTATAGTCTAAAGTATATGAGTGTGTTAAAGGGGGACACAATGTTTTTTTTCTTTATTTCATGATGTAATGTAAAACTTATGTGTGTATCTAGTACTTTTAGGGCTGAAAAACTAATCGGTTTTTTAGACATGATCTCTTGTGATCAATGAAATGTTATGTAATAGAGCATAGACTCTATGTAACTAGGTTTCAGGCGCTATTGTTGGTATTAGAGGAATTTTAGTACAACCCTTGGAGGCTAGATTTAAAAAAAATCTGATTACAAAACACTACCCTAAGATAGACATTGAGGATTAGTATAGAAGAACATCCAAAAATTTGGGTAATGTAAATATTATGTGGTTTTTATATCAAATACATTGATGTCTGGATACGAGCAGGTAGAGGTGGCTCTAGCATAGATTTACCTAGGGGTAAAACCCAAAAACACCACTTTGAGCTAGACTCGAACAGGAACTGGTGCACGAAAGTGGTCCTTACTTCACTCTTGGTTATGACACTCTCAGGGGATATTCTTAGGATAATTCGCATTTTCATTACAACCCAATTTGAAGGATATTAATATAAGATGAGAATAAATAAAAATGGTTAAGTCTACGGTGTTTTGGATTAAAAATATGGTGTCATGATATTCTCTAAATTATTTTATGACTATTGTTACTCACACTTTGCTTTCTGGTTTTAGTCAATGGATAGATTCCAAGGAAGTAATAGTAATATTGAACATGATGTACAAGGTGGGAATGATGGTGGAAATGAGAAACTAAATTGAATTTTTATAGGTGTGAAAGATATTGTGTTCATGCTGAAGCAGGTTTCCGAAAATATGATCAATAATATATAAATTAGACAACTCTCAAACTCATGAAAGAAGAGAAAGGAGGAGAATTATAAGATCTCCAACAATGGATATCGTAGAGAAAAGAAAGCTAAATTTCCATTATGTCGGAAATGTGGAAGGATACACCCATGAAAGTGTCTCAATGGAACAAATAAATGCTTTATGTGTGGTAAAGAAGGATATAAAGTGATGAATTTCTAAGAAAAAATGAAGATTACTAGGGAATAAAATAAAAAAAGATCCTAAGAATCCATTTATAGTCATTTTCCGTAAATGTATGGGACCTTAGATTTACCAGAGTCAATTCTCTATTATATAGGATAACCAATAGGTCAAGGAAGAACCTATGTGGAAATAAAAGGATGGAGAAATGTTTAAAAGTATTAATGCTCTTTGTTGATGAGAATACTTTGAAATAATTTTCTCTTGTATGTGTAACCCTGTAGATTTTTATGTTAAAATTATATTTGAGGAAGAATAATCTATTTGTTTGTGGATGTAGTTAGAAAGAACTATTTGGGTTTATATGACCCTTGAATTTGAGTCAATTACAGGTTATTAATTTTTGGGAAGAAAATTCGAGGTATGAGATAACATTTGTGATTAAATTATGTAATGGTTCTTTTGAGGAATTTATCTTATTTTAGTAATGTTATAATTTTTTTTTGAGAAAGAACAACATGTAGACCTTGTGACAACCCATTTCATCGGAAAAAGCTACAACAATAAAAACTACAACCAAAGTGTGACTGGGATTTATCACCAATCACTGGACTATGTGAAGTCCCTGGTTAGTGTGACTAATTTTTTTAGTTAAATGATTTTATTGATCAATAATAAGTTTATTTGGGATCTTATTTTTTATCAAATGGATATCCTTAGTTTAGGAAAATGATTTGGTGATTAAGTGATAAATGTTATTTTGGAAGACGTTCACTTTGTTGGGAACTGTATATGCCTAGAGGAAAATAGAATACTATGAGATTTCATTTGAGGAGTAATAGTGTATTTTTTTTGGAAGAATCTGTATTTTATTATAGAGATTCATGTTATTAATGGAAATGATTAACCTATCATAGAGAATATTTGATTTGGTTAATTACACTTATGTATGAGACATTAATATTAGTTGATGTTATTAGAATATAGATTTCAATATTTACTATGTGATTAAATTATTTTGAGTTTTGGGTTTCAATGTTAGTTTGTATTATATTGAAAGATTCTAAGGACAATTTTTTATTGAATGGTCTTTGTTGAACCTTGGGTATTGTTTGTTTAATTTTTCAAATTAAGATCAGTATTTATTTCTATAAAGGATTATCCATTTTGGGGATCATATGACCTTGTAATAACCATTTGGTTTTGGTTAATCTCTAAAAACAAGGGAAATATATAGTTCAATCTTTTTTTATTTTTTAATTCTTTATAAGTTTATCCTAGCCCTTCAGGTTTTACCATGTCATCTTGAATACTCGTCGTTTGGAGAAAATATGAGTTAGTGGTATAAATTTATTAAAGGAAGAAACTATAATTAAAAATTAAGAATATATCTTTATGTTCTTAGTGAATCTCATAAATAAATTCCTCAAATTTAGGAAATTGAACATAAAATAAAAAAACGTTGTCGGTTTACTTTTCCTACTGGAAAACTAATGACCGTATAACCCTTCATAATTTTATGGTTTTCTTATTGTTAGATTTATCCTAATCATGTTTTCTATAACTCTTAATTAGAACATGACACATATTTTATCAACCATAACCATTTTTTCATATATGGAATCCCAGTTTAGGTTATCTAGGATGACCTTTGTACTTCTATTTCTTTCTTTTAAAGTGATAGTTTTATTTACTCTTTTTCCAATGTCGGACTTTCAATGATGTTCCCATGCCCAATTTTAAAAATTATGAGGATGAAATTTCTGAAAGGGGGGAAGAATGTAACACCACAAGATTTTATAGTAAGTTATTTTCTTTAATGTAATTCAATAGCTTATGATACACGCAACACTGAGTTTGAGCGCACCACGACATACCAAACCAACCGTTCAAAAAACAGTTATGAAAATTATTAACTTCATTTTAAATTTTAAATACACTATATAATTTTAACATCTATATTATGTATTTATTATTCATAATATAAGAACAAATTCAATTTTTCAGATAAAAGAAGTATTTTTCCAAAATTGCAATTTTACGAACTTTTAATGGTGAACCCTTTTTAAATCCAATATTTGACACTTTTAAATATTTAATTTGACAAAAATAAACTTCTTAATTAGAATATGGACATAAAAATTTAGTTTGGATAAATTTTTAGTGCTTTTATGATAACTTTCATATTTTGATGAATAGTGGAAAATAATAAATTATAATTGAAAACAACTTTTTTAGTAAATATAATTTATTCTGTCAAATTATAAATTTGAATGGTTTTGAAGAATAATTAGATTATATTTCTATAATTTAATCCAATTTTTTTCATTAGAAGTAATTTTAATTTTAAATTGGACATAAACACATATCAATCTTTTTATAGTTTTTACTTCTAAAAAACTCGCTTTCCGGTTTTGACAACAGAAATATTTTTTAAATTAATTAATAAAAGTTCTATGTTTTGAATTTGGTAAAATATACATAATTTATTAATTTAGAATAACAAATTTATATTTCGGTGAATTTTTGGTATTTTTCTAAAAACTTTCAATTTTTGATGAATAGTGAAAAACACAATGTTATTGTTTAAAGCCGAATTTTTATTTAAATAATTATTTTAAAATTAAATTTATTTTAAATTCAAAATAGATAAATAATACCTATATTATTCCAATTCAATTCATTGATGTCATTTTATAATAAGATTAGATATATAAAATTTTATTTAACTTTTTACCGTCTTTTACTCATCTTCAAGGCACATTTGCAAGTTTGCATAAAACAAAATTTTACCACTTCTATGAATTGAATTTAAAAAATCCAAGAGACATGGTTTAAATCAGTAAGTATGATTTGGTTTAATAGTAGGAATTAATTTTTGTTGAATAGTAACTTTGGAATTTTATTTACCATAGTTAAAAGTAAATAGCATAATTAAAGGTAAAAATTATATGATATTTACCCTAACACTTCTCATAATTATATTGGATAAGTGTATTTAGACTAAATAAAACCTTATGAATAAAATACGATCCTTTTGATCCACTTGGATGTGATTATAAAATTTATTATTATTTTATTTAAAGAACAGTTAAAAGTGTTAAATTCAATGTTTATTATGTAACCATTTTTA
Source organism: Viscum album (assembly GCA_963277665.1). Classification (NCBI taxonomy): domain Eukaryota; kingdom Viridiplantae; phylum Streptophyta; class Magnoliopsida; order Santalales; family Viscaceae; genus Viscum; species Viscum album. The sequence continues at coordinate 544,689,418 of OY728132.1, forward strand.
ATATAATGTTATACATAAGATAAATTATACTATAATTATTAATTATAAAGATAAAACTTTTTCGTAAATCATGGTATTTTATTTATAATTTTTTTACCTTAAATAATTAAATTTATTTGTGACACAATAATGATGCATTAATTACCTTATTAATGAATGATTAAAATAATTGATATTATAAATATCAAAATAAATGTAAATTGAGCATTTTGAGGAATTCTGAGATTATCTAAGTAAATATGAAATGTTATAGTTGATTTAATGTATTTTTTTCTAAGTAATCAAGTTTATTTGACTTCCACAAAAACCAAATACTAAATAGTATCAAAATTGACATAAATGAGTATTTAAAACAAATACAATGTTATTAAATGAAATAATATTTCTAAAAATATAAGGATCTTCTAATTTACTTATATAATGATACGTATGTCAATAATTAATCACTTTAGGTTCTCTTTTCATTTTATAGTATGATTATTAACCATGTAATAGAAAAATATAAGAAGGCATGGTAAAAGTTATGGTCAAAGTAAAATTATTTAATTAAGAATTAAATCTAAAAGATAAGGTTAATATGGTGACCTAAAGTTGTAAAAAACCTATTGTTTGAGATATTTTAGACCCATACCCACTTTAACCTCGAAATGAATCTATTTGGATCCATTATAAACCTAAAATTATTTTATAATAAAATAATATTTCCAGATTTTCCTAAAGTGACTCTCACCTCTCTTATAAAACAGTACATCCACTTATATAAAAATAACACCTCGAAATCCATTTGTCTTAGAGAACCCCTAATCAAATATCCTTATAACTACCCCCACATGAACCTAGAGTCCTTACTTTGATCAAAAATCCAACCTAAGGATCCCTTTTTATCAAATCAAAAGGAAGCACCCGAAGAGGAGGTAATAATTTCATCACAACTTTCACAGTTCTTTTCATCTTACACTTCCTCTTTCATTGTTGTTTCCATACCAAAATAATATATCCAGTACCTTATATATACTATGATTTTATTATAAATATGGTATAACCATATTAATTATTCTATCCATCCTATGAATGACAAAGTCACCATATATGTGTACGTATGACTTACTGTCTCCACGTCGTGGTGTAGTTTGTTATTCAAAACATCAAAATTTAGATGGGTATAATAATGAGTATAAATGATTTAAATCATAAATATAACATGTTAATTATTATTTATATATAATATACCATCCAATTACATATGATTTCACCACTAAAAGAATGATATTGTCCCTTGTGCGTACGTACGGCTTACCGTCTCCATGGCGTGAAGAGATTTCATTCCCCATCGTAACCATTCAAGAATAATTTTCATTTGATGATTAAAAATAATTTTATAGAACTTAATATAACTCTTTATATGAACCAAATACATCCTATCCATAAAAAAACATGACTCACATAACAAAACGTATAAAGTAAAATGAATCAGTTAACACCCAAAACAATGATACTACAAAAATATCATTGACAAAAAAATATTGGAAGATCATATATGATATAATATTAATGTATTTGGTTATTTTATAATTTAATAAAAATGATTTCCCCATTATAATGGAGGTTAACTTATTCTATAATTATAAAAATTACAAGTTAAAGGGTTTTTCATCTCTATTTTTATTCTCAGGAGATTCATGCTATATTTTACACAAATTCATTTTGTGTGGTGTATGTACGGCCCATGATTGTATTATTTTTTTAATATACTATAATTTATGGTTATTTACATCTTCATTGTATGATCCTTCTTTCATGTGGTGTATGTTTTGTAAGTTATCAAATCGGTAAGGGAATTTCAAATTTCAATTCCCACTCATTAGTTTTTACCCATACTCCAATGATTATTTTACTCCAAGATTATGTTTGGAATTACTATTTATTCATTTATGTAGTAATTTAACCACCAATTTGCGTGGATACACTTTTTATACACATAATAACTCCATTGATAAATTGTCAAGTCATTGATATGAACTTGGTTAGGTTAATCTTAACTAAATTTCCATTCATTGATTAAATGTCAAAGTCATTGGTTTTGTTTTTACAAGAATATGTGTGAATGACCTCAGATTTATTTACAATAAATATCCCATCATATTGAGTGTATTTATATTTTTACACATAATTATGTCGTTTTTTAATCCTTAATATAAGGATATAGTCTTTATAATGGATTTCATCTCAATTTACATTCCATTGAGACTTCTTTGTTGTTATGTGCCAATTCACTTTTATATGGTGTATATACTATCCTTTGACATATTAGATCATGAATCTCTTTATCCTCATGATATTATAATTTTTTTATTAATTTTATTCCACAATTATTTTTATTCAATCATCTCTCATTTGGTTAGGAACTCTTTAAATAAATTATCATTTTAAATGTTTTAAAGATTTATTTTTCTAAATCATTCTAATTAATGCCAATGTTTTAAAAATTGTTTAAAGATTTATTTATATGGACATGAATTTTTTAAAATTAAAATTCCTTTCAATTTCTGAAAGTGTTATGGGATTCTTTGATTCGAAAATATCTTTTAAATGACTTCTTTGATAAATAGTGCGACTTTTAAATGTTTTCAAGAAAATGTGGATATTTATCTCAAATAGTTTTACTGATTATTTTCATCTTTGTAAATATTCTTCATTGTATTTTATTCTCCATTATGGTTGATTTATTATAATACAATCTTCTATATTGTATTTCATGAGTTATGTTTGACTATGGATGCGATATTTTTATACCAATAATGGGTTGTGGTTAAAATATTGACATTTTGTATGCTGGTTTTAAAACAAATGTTTAGATTATATTTCAAAATTTTCATATGATTAATGCATTGGACAGAGTCAGTAATGAGTAGAGCCTTCTATAGCTCCTCGATGCATCGGTAGGTCTCACGAGACAAACTAGTGTCTTAGCACAAGTCCTTGACCAAATCTTATTTGTGGTCTTAGCATGAGGCCTTGACTATGTGGTTTTTATGTCCAACATTATGAATTCTATCATTATGAAATTAGCTATTGGTATTACATGTTATTATTCGAGTAGTAGAATAGCCATTTGAATAATTAAATGGAATATTTGATTTTTGTTTTCCATATTATGCTGAAGTTTCAGTTTAAAAGTCTTGTGTTTTAGTCTTATATGTTGCCTTAAATGTTTATGCTTATTTATGATAGTTTAATCTGTATTGTTATCCCTACTAAGCATCTGAGTTCACCCCTTTCTTATGTTTTATTTTTCCCAGGATGTGAATAAGTACATTATGATTAACCTGTTGGGATAGGACAAAGGATATGAGTGTTTTTAAAGGGGACACAATGTTGTTTTTATTTATTTCATGATGTAATGTAAAAATTATGTATGTATCTGGTACATCCAATTCTACTAAACTGATCAGTATTTTGAGACATGATCTCTTGTGATCATGCTAATATAATGTACAAATGCACTGACTCTAGGTAACTAGGTTCGTGGAATTACATTGTTCAAATTTAGAATATTGAAATAAATTTAGTAGAGTTCAAAATTAGTAACTTCTATCACTCCATCTTCATAATTGATCCATTTGAATCACCACATAAATGACCTTTTAGGCCACCATTGTACTGGAATAATATTGGTGTCTCATTTTTTATGGGAACTGAGATGGTGTAGTTAATGACTATGGATGTTAATGTAAACCTAGAGTGATTGAATAATTTTTTGATAAAAATTAGTCATAGGTGGAAATAAGTCCTATTCCCATAGATTTTAGGAATGGAGAGAATTTATTCTTGAGATTATATCAATGACATAGTTTATGGAGATTTTTTTAAGACAAGATGTTATATAAAATAATAATTGAGCCATTCAGAATCCAATATAGTGTTGGAAAATTTTATATCTCTTAGATTTACCACTAAAATTATACTATGTTCATGATGAATTCCATGTGTTTCAGTTGAGTAGAGACATGGAAAAACAATCACATATTATTTATATGTTTTAGTTAGACGTCGAGGAAAGTTCCACCTTTTCCAATTACCTTGTTTTCATCAAGGTTTGGCTAGAAAAGAATCTTTCTGGGACATCCATTTAACTATTATGAGTTTTTTTCATTATAGGAACCTGTATGAGTGATCTTTGACTCATGGGGGTTAGAAGTGGGATCATTAGCCTCACCTATTTGAGAAGGTTTTATTTTTTGGGGGTGAAAATTATTGAATATGGGGATAATTAAATAACCCTAATTTTCATATTTGGACTTTTCTAAAATATTTTCATATTATTATGGGTTTTTATTTTGTTTTTGTTTGGTGTTATAAGTATCATGACACCCCAAAACAGATATATTAAATATGTTAAATATATTAAACCACGAGCCCCATGTTTTATATGTAATGGATTTATTATTTGATAAAGTCTAAAATAGGTAATTAGGTACCTTTATTGTAACAATAATATGGTATTTACACAAGGTATGACTTAATCCACTAACACATTAGATCACAAGAAAAAGAAAATTTTTAAGATGAGACGATATGAAATAAATGAATTTATTAATTTATTAATTGTTTTCAATTTAAATATCTAACCATAAGATTTATTCATTTTGAAATCTCTATAGTTACCCACATAACCCTAGTTGACTAAACTATGGTGATAATGAGGTGATTTCTCATATTGGGACTAAGATGTAGCATTATCGACAATGTAATCATAGTGAATCATCATTAACATTGATGTAGTTCTGTTCTTCACTAATTATCAATCTAACATCAATTTATGAAAAGTTATTTTTAGATTCATTCTCTTTTCATTAATTTAATTAATTGATTTATTATTTTCATTGAATTCCTTTTTCCCCGATTTCACAAGGCCATATAGACTAATATATATTTTTTCATTATCCTTTGACCTATTTTTTTGGAATAACATTCCTTCTTTTGGTTTTCTCATTTCTCATTTAATTTCTAGTTTATAATTGGAATTGATGGTATCAATTTGTTTATTGTGGATTTAACCCCCTGTTACTTATTATGTTCATTATTATTTTTAAAAAAGTTCATGATTCATATATATATCAGATTTGATACATAATCAAAATTTAGTCGCATTATTTTGTGTGATTGATGATGAAGAGGTTGTGTTGCACTAATGGAATAGAATTATGGAGGATAGGGGAAGGAATATTAGTGGTCAATTGTTCATATGATAATCAGATGAATGATGAGTATTTTGGGTTTAGACTGGAATCCAAATTTTATACCATTGATGTTCAAAAATCAATGACCAGAGATGTTTTCATTCTAATTAGAACCTTAGACAATTATTTGTGAAATATTGATAGTGAAATGGAATGAATCATGAAAATCATGGAAGATAACATTACTATATAAGGAATATTCGATTGTGCACTATTTGGTATAGAATAATACCCACCATGTCATGTGATTTTCACGATTAATTGGGTTTTAGTATGAGTTAATAATCACAAAACATGTGGAAACTCAACATGATATGTGACTCTAACCTAAAAGACGATTCATGTATTTTTAGTACATGACGAAGACCTTGGGTGTTCCCACACACTATGTTCTATAGACCACACATTGTGTGCATGGCCATTCACATTCCATGTGGGGTAGTGGGACACAAAAAAGACATATAAGTAGGAGTAAACCTCATGTTCCATAAGCGATACACTGCATACATTCCTTAAAATATTATTCCTCTAATATATTCATTATCCTGACTCAAAATTTTACATTGTGTATTATTTATTGTGAATAATTCACCAGTATGTGATGTTTCCTACCTTTTAACATTAAGAATATAGTGAGAAGTGGAATAAGTTGTTTCCTTATTATTTAAAAGGTTCATAACATTGAGACTTTGTTTTTTCTTTTTATAGTGGAATCATTTCTAAAACCCACCATGAGAAAATAAATATTTTATGGAATGTGTTTATAATATCCTTTGTATAGATAGAGTCTGTAAATTAATACAAACTCTAGGAATGTTTATTCAATCTGTAGAGTTGATACAACTTGTCCATAAAATTAGATGACACATGGGTCATCCTATGGGAGTCGGTACCCACTCAATAATTATGTTCCATCGATGAGATGTGGCTCCCTATAATGGATCTTTTGAGGTTATATTGGAATACTATCATCAAGGCAACAATTACTCTTAGACCTAAAAACATAGTCATCATCATTATCTATCTATAATGATTAAGTGATCCAGCACCCAATTTATTTTATTTATTCTATGAGAATATCTATGTTTTGTGTCATCTCCCATATTAATCTTCTATATACATCTTACTAATTATTTTATCTTCTTACCCTCATGGTTTTTGGGGAGTCATATTGGTTTTGTATATACTCACACCAACAAGGGATTTTCCCAAAAATTATCATGTATGATGATTATTATTGGTAGTTAGAAAATGACCTTGGTGTGTCTAGTTTTGGGTGAGGTTATATGTACTGATTAAAATAGATATTGAGTGGTGGATGGATTTGGTGTTCATGAGTGGAACTTATCCCTTAAATCTATTGTTATATTTAGATTACCTTTATTTTCTAGGTGGGAGTGTGTTTTCACCCATCATACATTGAATTTATTTAGGATACTTAACTATGATTATTCTTAAGGTTATTTACATGAAAATATATTATTCCTGGGATACTAAAACATTATCGATCATGTATGTATGTGATTTACTTATATGTGTTTTTTTGTTTGTACATGATTATTAGGATATAGTAACTTATTTTAATGATATTCCAAATAACCATTAGTTTCTATCCACTGTACAACATGAGGTGGGATTGGGGTATCAAACATAGTGCCTTGACTCACATGTGACTTTAAAAATTTCTCTCATCTAGTTGAAAATTAGGAATTAGGCACACCTCCCCAAGTTCCAAAGGATGTCAACTATAAATGATGGTATAAATAGTTGATAGTGGGGAGACAATACTCTCTAGTGGTGATAATAATAATGGTACATGTATATATATAGTACCTGAAGAAAGGGAACCAAAAAGTAGGACCAATAACCCAAAATAGTTTAAACATAAACATATATCAGAATCAATAATCAACAAGATCAAACATACCATTTTCAGAATAAAACTCCACATGATACTTTTTTTAGAAACATGCATACAAGTCAAGTCATATGAAATAACAGATAATAGTAGGGTCACCTATGTCCAATTATCATTTCACATATATAATAATCATGTAAAACCCAAAACCAAACGCCAACTGATGCATATGAACCCCCATGGTCTAGTTTCATCCATCCTAAGAAAAAGGTCAATCTCAAACACTAAGGTATAACTCTTGATACTGGTCCATTACCTGATCCTAGAATAATAAATTCTATAGCTGTATTAGAGGTCATGTGTTGGGTATGATACTAAATCATATTATTCCACCACCAATGTGTTCCTTTCATACATATGTGATAATTTTGGTTTTCTAAATATAAAAAAAATTAGTGCATGCAATTAAATAAATAACTAGATTCCCTTTTTCTCAACATCCACAAGGAAGTAATCACCTGTTTTGGCTATCATAAGAATACTATATTCCCCAAATTATACATATGGGACACAACACATGTCTGCACATGTATAATTTTATTTGTGAGGATCCTTATCATAAATCCCAAGGAATCCCCTAATGAGTAACAAGATAGAGATCCCTCTAGAACCTCATATAAATGTATCACAAATACCTCATTCCAACTGATACCTCCTATGTCATAATAAAATAACCAATGTCTCCAAGGAATTCCCATACATTTACCTAGTCCCTTGTATGTAAACTCATAAAATATTCATCAGCTCAAATCCTGACTTCCTAAGGCACAAAAATTTATTTCCTCAAATAATAATCACCTCTGGCTTGAAGCCCAATGTCCATAAAGACTAGTGATATCTATCCTCCAAATATCTTGGTATAATAGCCCCAAATAATATATTGAGGCCCATACCCTTACCAATGGTATCTTCACTATCAATTGAGGGCACCTCACCATCCATATGGCTTTCTACAATAAGAACATCCAACCTCACTAATGGTCAAAACCATCCTAATCCAAAATTAATGGAGGCCTCTACCCTCATGAGTGTCTAACGCATCCTCATCATATGAGTCCTATCTATGGGAACACCAATCCAAGGACACATCTACCAATCATGGTGAATGGAAGTCACCCAAACATAGTACTTACGATACATCATTCATCACATCTTTCCTCCATGATCTTGTTGCTCATCTTGATGGTCAACACCATCGAAAAATCACATGATACATTCTTGTATCTTGAAAACATATCACCCAATATATGAAAACCATGTCACCCAACTTGGATATTGTATCCCATCATATATCTAGGGCCTCTCCCTTCACAATATCTTGGAAAAAATAAATAAATCCATATAACTAATTCAATAAAATTTAAATCACACACCTAACATAATCTTCCCAAGTGGTCTGAAGCCTCTCGCTTTGATTATACCATTTTCAGTCAAGGAGTATCATTCCCATATACATATCATATAATCTATTTAATAATTTAAAATTCATGCATTAAATTATTAGGTTCTATCTTGGATAATATAATGTTGGAATCAATAATACACCCCCAAACACTGAAAAATAAAAGAGAAATCTAGGAATCACCTACCTCATACTGGTATACATTCTCTCATTTTATATCATCCTCAAACTCAAGACAAATGTTATGAAATCATCATTTTTTATAAATTCATGAAAAGAAGGGTAAAATGGATTGCATAGATTTAGCACTATGTATGGAGAGAGAAAGGAAGAAAAGAGGCTAGTGGATCAAAGGTATTACCAAGATGAACCCATCTCCAATAATTAATTAAAGACTAGATTACATATGTGAGTATTTTCTCAAAGACTACGCTATAGATAATTATAGGAGGATCTACCCACCTGGGGATAAAATGGGAGAAAGAAGGATAAAAATTGGTTTATATATGGTGGGTAAATAATAATGTCACCTCTTTAAATTACCCAAATGGTTTGGCTAAATGATATTCCTAACTATGCTCCAACCGTACAACTCCCTACTACCAAGAACCACACATGCATGGTCAAGGTGCACTATTTTCAAAACTATACCCAAACCATGTCAACACCCTCAATAAAAATTACAAAGTTCCTCACACAGTCAGTATCCCCCTAATACATTATTTTATAAACTTTTAATAATGAAGGAGGGATACACAGTTACTCCTTGGATGCCACACAGTCTATCCAAACTACAAACCTTTGTCTGTGCAACCTAAAATGGTTGGTTTTTGGGCTCTGATAAACCTGTAACCCAATAAAGACATTTAGGAAAAATATATTCCTATAAAAGAATCCAAAAATAATACATTTGGGTAAAATAATCTCCTATAATTGAGATTCAATAATCAAGAAAAGAATTTTCTAACTCACCAAATACAAAAAAATTACACAGGTGGATGAATTTGACCAACTCCAAAAACCTTGGATGTTACAATCTCACAACCATAACATAGATCATTTCTATTATATAAATAATTACCTATAAATGGTATTTAATATGTCAATATTTTTTAAATCACCCCCATATGCCCCACTTATATGTTCAATGGTCAACTCTCTCAAGGCTCTCTCTACCACTGGAGTTACCTATCATGTCACATCCCAACCTGAAACTCAAAATTAAAATAGTCCACTAACCATCCCTGGACTCAAAATTTCTTATATGATGCATCATCACTCATGAACATAATTATCTACTCATTTCATTTATATGTCATATCTAACACCCCTCACGTACTGTATCTCATCATAAGCCTACATCATGCCTATGTCACACATGGCACCTATGAGGTCTTATATTTCATTATATTCCCAAAGTACTTGAACCTTATTATATTCTCATAATAATTACTGGTTCCACACACATTATACATTACCTGCACCACATGGATTCCAAGTTGCTAAAACAAATCATATATATATATATCAAATTTGATCCGACACTAATTTACTAACTAGATCCTAGTTAGTCCATACATATCTCATGCACCTCATGAACCAAAACTATCCATTCCATTAAAAATGGATATTCATGAATAAAATAAATCTCAGTACTTCCCAAGGCATACCTCTAACCATAGTTATCTCCTTACCCTACTATGCACCTTGCATCTTGACTGAATGCACATGGCCTGAAGCCTGACTACCAATGGCATGATCTCTCTATAGAGATGCACTAACAAACGACCACTGAGCCCAGTTGTGGTCCCTCAATCTCTGACATGACCTCCCCATGGAGTTGAATATTGGCTACTAGCTCCTGGTACCACTCCTGGTCCTACCTCAAGAACTTGAGTCTTACCATGTCCTTGGATCCAATATGCTTAAGAATGATTCCTGCAGAACCACTTAAGATAAAATATCTATCCACATGACCAGAACTCCTCTAAAGGCCACTCATAGTGTGTCTTGATATTTTGTAGATTCCCACACTAGAAGAACACTGCCAAAGACCCACTCCACGATGGTATGCCTAAATACCTTTCCTTAACTCAACATCACTCACTACCACATGGAGTATCACTACTAAAGTCACCCTATGTTGTCACCCATATCATATATGATTAATCCTTCATTTTCCCTTAAACACTCAATTATAGATTCACCTACTTTGAGAATGAGGATAACATGAATATGTTTACCTCCACCCAAATGGAATGTCGTAAACCATAATTAAAACACCTCACTTCAAGGTGTCATCACCCACTATATTGGCGGAATAATGAGACAAGTCTATGAAAGTAGTTTCATAGTACATGAAGAACATGTCCACCTATTGAAGGTACATGAACTCTAAGGATAATTATTCCCTTGGTTTCTCTAGCTTGAAATTCTCAAAGAATGTTCCCTCAAAGCCCTTGTAGGAAAGTCACTTGTTTCTGCCTTCCTATAAATGTACATCCAACTAGATATTTTCTAGTACTCTGAGCATATACATATCCAACTTCACCCTGCAGCCCAGGGGAAGTCTCAAGCAACTCGAACATGGTCTGAACTAACTTCATACAGTTTCTATATTCTTATGCTCTACCCTCACCCTAAAATAATGGTGTGTGTTTTCATTTAAATTCTAGAATCTAATATTTCACTAATGGATCATCTCCCAAAGCTCCTCATTTGATTACTTAGATAACCCGAACTAGACTCACTCATATCTTCTCATCAAGATAAAACCCAAAAGATATCATATCATGAGGTTGAACTTCCTATACCAAGCCTATACCAATGGATCATGATCGTCTCAACCATTTGGGGCCTCATTCAAACCCTCAATGGACTCAACCTATGCACGCTCTTGGGACACCACATTAAAGCCCTCATGATTCTCCATTGGATCTTGTCTAGGTCTGATCCCACTAAATACCAATACATTGGTCAGAAAACCATAATAGTATATATATTGTCGATGGGGAAATCTATGAAAAGAAGCACATCTGAAAACCTTTACACTCCCCCATCACACCCTGTCTCAAAACATCTGGCCTCAAGGCCCCTTACCTACTTGTATTAGGGTTAGGTATCATATGTAAACTAGCCTCATGGACCCCTTTCTACCCCAAGAAAGGTTAGTTATCTTTTTTAATATGATATAGCTATGTATAATTCCACCAAATATGCTATACCAGAAAACAATATTTAGCTTCTTTGTTGAAACTCTTTATAGCCCACTCATTATCATCATCCATACCTACTCATATAAGTTACATGGATAGATATATGTCACATATATAATCACATACGGATATAATTGGAACTACATTCCTAGGTTGGCTGAATATAAATCCACCAAAGAGAGGATAAGAAGAAAAACATTGTTTGGTATCCTTTTTTGACACTATAGACAACCCACCTCATCATAGCACAATTGAGGTTACAAATAAAAATATTTCACATGAACAAATAGATATATATATATATATCAATCATTCTATATGGATATAAAGAAATCAAAAACAATCATCTCTCACCATACCATGCCAAGGGTTCGTATCCTAAATAAAAATAATCACACCCAAGTACACTAATCATGGTGGAAATCATATCAAATACAAAAACACATAACAAAACATCAAATTCCCACACATTGAAGCATTGTTTGTCCCCTATGAATGGGGCTGTAGGCACATGAACATGAGCCCTAAACCCAGTTCCAACAATATCCTAGTCTCTGGTCTTCCATATCTAAAATTTTGATACCAAAAAAGAAAAGAAGTATTTTATATCATTTAAATTAATACATAGATTTCCAATAATTCCTAGCCATGAACCTATCATATACCATTTTTAGTACCCCAACATGATTTCCACTTTTAATAGTGCTTAAGGCCAGTTGACTATAGGGCCTTAGGAACACCTCCCCCTATGTTAAAGGCTACTGACTAATAGTGAGGGTGTAAATAGGTGATTTTGGAGAGAATATACCCTTTTCTAGTGATAATAATAATTGTATATATGTATATAACATAATTGAAGAAAGAAAATAAAAAGTAGGACCGATAACCCGCAATAGTGGAAGCATAAACATACAGCATAATAAATAATCATTATACTCAAACATACCATTTTTCAAATAAAACTCCACTACACACCATTAGTAGAAACATACATACAAGTCATGTCATACAAAGAATATAAAATAGTAGGGTTTCCTATGGAAAACAATTTTTATGTTCATATAATAATCATGATATAACTAAAAAGTAAATTCCAACTAATAGAGAGAAACCTCAATGAACCAATTCCATCCATACCATGAAAAAGTTACATCTCAACCACTATGGTCTATCTCTTAAGCCTAGTCCCTTACCTGATAGGAGAAGTATAAATTACATATGTGTCTCGAAGGGACCGTGTAGGGTATGATAAAACAATTGTAGGCCACCACCTATGTGTTACTGTCTTACATCTATGATAAATCATGTTTGGTAAATATAAATAAATAGATTGTACATGAAATTAAATAAATAGCATGCTTCCCTTATGAACAACTGCCACCAAGATGTGATAACCTTATTCAACCATCATTGAAATACCGTATACCCGCAATTATACATATGGCATAAAGCATGTTTCTGTTCATGTATAATTGTATTAGGGAGGATCCTGAGAATAAATCTTATATCATCCCTTGATGACTAACAAGATATAGAGTCCTTGAAAACCTCTTGTAAAATTATGCCCAACACCTCATGTTGAACAACACCTCCTACATCTTAATAAAATAACTCGCATCCTAAAGGCATTCCCCAAAAAGTACCTAGACCCTCAGACCTCAAATTAATAAATCATCATTAGCCAGAAGCCCAAAGTCCCAAGGCATGGTGTTTTCTACACTCAATTAATACAAACTGAAAACTCAAAGCCTGAAATTCAGGGACACAACAATGTTTGTCCCCCCAATAACCTAGACCAACATCCTTAAATAATGTAGAAACCCTCATACCCCAATAGATAGTCCCATAATTGACAACTAATATCTCATCACCATTACTGTGTATTCTTATAATAATAAAATCCAACCTGACTAATTTTCAAAAACATCTTTAGCTTCAATTAATGGTGGACACTACCCATATTAGTGGTCAACATCACCTCATCTTCTAAGTCCCATCTGTTTGAATATGACTTCAATAGAACATTGGTCAATAAGGGTGTGGTTAAATCATCCAACCACAGTAACTAAGACACTTCATCTGGAAACAGATGACCATGTGACCATGTCTCTCATCCCAAGGATAAAAACCATCTCAAAATCACATGGGTCGTGCCCGTAGCTTGAAGACCTTCTTGCCTCAATCAAAAGACCATGTTGCCTGACCTGGTGATCACATCACCTCATGTATCATGCGCCTCACCTGTGACGTTCCCATGGAACCACGGAGGAAATTCATATAAATATTTCAATTTAATTTAAATCAAACACATGGCCTAATCTTACCAGGTTTTCTGAATTCTCTCTAGGAGCAAAAAAATAGTCATGGAGGAGCACGACCACATACATCTCACGATGAATTTAATATTTTAAAATAAATTCATTAAATTATTAGGGTCTCTATTGGACAACCCAAAAACACACAAAAAATGATCCCCCCTAAGCACTGTGGATTAGAAGAGAAACATAGGCTCCACCTACCTCATACTATTATAATTTCTCTCATTTTATATTGGACTCTAAATCAATAAAATTGGAAGAAATCAGTGTTAATGATGAACACACTAAAAATAAGGTAAATTGACTTTCATGGATTTATTACTCCATATGAAAAAAATAAAACAATAAAATATCCTAGAATATTGATGTCTTTACTGATATTAATCCATATCCACTAATGGATTGAATATCTGAGCACAAACAGAAGAATTGTCTCAAAGCCTAGGTAAGGGAGAATTAGAGGAGGACTCCCTATGTGAGAATGAAATGGGTGGAAAAAGAAGGAAAATATATTTATAAAAGGAATTTAAAATCATAATTTCTCCTCTTCAAATGACCTTCACGGGTTTTCCCCGTATTTTGAATAATAGTATAACCACCATGTGACCTGCTATTCTTAAGAACCATGCATACATGGTCATTGAACATAGTTTTTGAAACCATGTGAAAAACATGTGAATTACCTCTAACAAAAATATAGATGTTCTCAAACAACCATGAACCCATTATTTTATGTTTTGATAAACTATTCACATTGAATAAGTTGGTATGCACGGTCAATCCTTGGAAGTCACACAGTTTTTCCAAATTGTTATCCTCTGTCTGCGCACCCAAAAAAGTTTTATTTTTTTCCTTTGACTCACTGGAAACCCAAATATAAAATATGAAACAATAAACACTTCTAAAATAAAGTTATTAGGTCAAAGAAACTATTGAAATTGAGTTCTAATAATCCAGAAGATAATTGGACTGCTCACCAAAAAAAACCAAACAGGTTGAGGAATTTGACCCGCTCTAGAAACCCAGGATGTTACAACACCCTTGGCTTCCATCAAGTCTTGTATGGTCTATAAGGAGTATATTAATAATGAAAAATATAGTAATATGAAATTTCAGTTTATGTGGAAACTATAATGAAAATTTATTTAAGAATTGAAAAAAGAGAGAAAAATATTTCTTTTCCCTCTTGATATTCTTGAGCTAGATTCGACCCATAAAACAAACCAAAATCTATAATTTTGAAGTGGGATATAACTGATATATTAATTTAGATATATATGAAGAGTGAATTTGAACATTATGCAAGGATAAATTCTAATTGGGATTGTGTATTTATAGGTCTGGTGAGTGGAAAATCGAGTAAAGTATTTAATAATATTATTTTCTACTTCGTTATATGCTCCACTACTCTCCATAGTTAACTATTATATCCCTAAATGATCCACTATAATAGTTAGTGAACCAATAAGAAAAATGGATCTTCCATAGCTAAGTTCCTTTAGTATCATTTTTATATGTTTTCTTATTTAATATATATGCACATTTTATTATCATATCCTACCATTTTTATAAAAAATACCCAATTTGTGCCCCTAACTAATCTAAATTTTTTTATTCCAATGATATAATCTATTTTATCATATTCATACTGTAAATAAGTAAATTTTATCTTTTTATTTAATTATGGACCATTTTATAAAAATTTAGTATCATGAGAACTATTAATTTTTCATTATAAAATCATACAAAATAATACAATATAACCCTATATACATAACCCCTTATTACAAAAATATAATCCATATGGTTAACTTGTGTTTTTTATTTATTAGGTTAGTTTCTTTAACCTGTTCCTTGTATTGATTTCAACAACCATGAACCTTTTTATTGAAAATTCTTCTCAAATGTCAATTATAGAAGTTCTACATGGGAATTTTCTTTTGAAAACTCATGTGGTTCTAAATCCTTCAAAATATATGATAAATTTACTTAATAAAGGATGTTTCCTCTTATCAATTACATGTTTTATCCCTTCCATTCTAATTGAAACTATTCATTGACCTTAATATAATTTAATTTTAGTATTCACTTTATACTAGTTATATCGACAAAGGTGAAAATACACCATGATCATATAATGAAGATATTTATTCTCACATCATTAAAATTCATTCTTAATAATCATCTAAATAATATTTCCAATTTTTTGTTCTATTAATCTATTGATTACATATCATTTAATATTTTTATTTTCAAAAATTCTTATTATATTCATGATGATAATTATATAATACATGAAAGGAGATATCAACATTATTCACCCATTATTTATTTATTTTATTTTCCATTCATATTCAAATAGGTATCAATAAATAGGTATCATTTATATATAAAACATTATTTTATAAAAATACAAGTTTATTTCATTATTGATTTTCATAGGTGTTACATTGATTGTCCTAAATCACACTAGGCAGATTTTAGTCTCATTAATGTGGCTTAAATCCACCATTATTAAGGGAATTTTTATGATCATGATCTATTTAAAGAAAAGTAACTATCTAGTTATTCTATTTAATTTTTAATTATGTTCTCCTCTATATACTTCTTAAATACTATCCAAAACAATTTTGAGTTATTTTTAAAATCATTATTTTTTGGTAAAAATGATATTTTGATGATATAATATTTTATTCCTAATCATCAATTCATGTAACTTTCTCATGTTTTTGTTAATTTAACCATATATATGAACAATGTTATAATATCATGGTCATTTTCATCATAAAAGGGTATGAAAATTAAATATAGTGAATATATGATATAAAGGGGAACATAGTGTTATAATTATTATTATGAAATGGTGGAACTTTAGTTAATGATTATTATATTATAACTCAACAATATTGATAAGGTTACTTGAGACATGAGTGTTGTGAATTCTGTTCTTATGAACTACACCCAAATATTATGTCAAATAAATATGAAATTTTAATATATTATTCTAAAAAAATCATTAATCTAAGAATCATGATCCTTGTAGAATAAAATGATGATGAAAACCACCAACCCAAAACCAGAATCATATTATCAAAAGTAATAACATATGATAGTGAAAATAAACTATAACTAACAATCATATTAATAAAAAATGGTTAAAAATTATTTATATGGTATAAATATAAATAACGTTCTAAAATAAATTATTTAAATTTAGAAATTGACTATTCTAGGGGATATAATGTGTTTATGGACGTTTTGATAAAAAATATATGATTCTCTCCTAATACCTATTATTTTTTTAGAATACCAATACAAAAAAAATATTTGAGGGCCTTATTTTATACATTAATGGTAAAACACCATTATTATTCTCATAATGTTATATTTTAAATATAAATGTTATATTAGAATTCTCCATTAATATTGATTAAAAAACATGACTGGACTTCACCAGAACTGATCCTAGGTCCCCGGTGAAACCATATGTGACTGTTGAATCTCACCTCCAACAACTCAAATATTGTGAAGCAGAACTGAAGGATGAAATTTCTTATATAAAAGGTGACTCCCTATAAAAAAATATAATGGTATAAAACATAAGAGATATATACCACAAAACCATGTACAATATGGAATGGATTATATACTAATATCAATATAAAATATATTATATGGATATTATAAAATGTAATAAAAATGTAATCTAGATATAGGTGTTTTAAGTAAATTCCAAAAAAACAATGTAGTATGACGTGGATTGTTTTTAATGCTATTTTTTACATAATACAAAAAAACACAAGTCCCTACTTCCAACACAGGCCATCAAGCCAATACACCTAATAATTCCTCCCATAATCCAAATGAACAACTATTAAAAAGTTCTTATGAGGAAAAAATATTCTTAATAGACTATTTCATAAGGATGAAAAAAGTCAAGGTCATAAATATATAATAATCAATGTATTATAATCCTAATAAATAGTCTTGACCTCTCCATAATAATAACCCAATTGTAATCTCTCTCATATAGTAATATGTCCTCTTACCAATCCTCAAGTCTTATAAAAAAGTTAAAATTAGTAAAAAAAATACTATAAGTATAAACACCATTATAAATCATTTTAATTCATCTAAAAATTTTCTTTTGATCCAAACCACAAAAATTACTCATCAAATAACAATGAATCTGTAGTACAACACACCCCATCAAGAAATATGTGTCCTCTCTATTAAAATACCCACTAACGTAGTCACTAATATTCCAAATGTGTTATTTCATGAAGGAAATCAATCCCATACCCTCATCTTCATAATAAAATCAAATCCACAGATTCATCTGAAAGGATATCAAACTCCAATACTTAAACCCATGATTAATTAAACCGTATTTGTGAATCATGTAAACAATTATTGGTTGTATGTGAACTACTATAAATTTATAAACATCACAATAACCCCATAATGAGTTTTTTAGGTCACAAATCAGAATCCCTCACAATGGGTGTGGTTTTGTAGTGATTGGCACTCTCATAAACTAATGATATATTACATATAATATGAAGTATCACATATAATTTATTACCATTAATTGATCTACTAACATGATTCATAATCAAAATATTAGTAGAGCTACCATCAATATTTATTTTACATATTCCATTAATATCATCATCATATGAATTATGTGTCATTTTTTAACTCGTAACTTTTATTGGTCTATGTTACACATGAAAGTAATAATATTTTAATTCTCACCTTGGAAACACCTCCTGGGAAAACCATATACATGACATAATTATATATAATCTTTATTGTCAATACAGTAATGGCTTGAGGAGTACAACTCTATATTTAATTTCACACTAGACTAGTGTCATAATAATGTTGATAATATTTTAAATGTTATATAACAATTATAATTTAATTAGGAATCTCTTGAAGAAAAATGAATTATATACACTATAATTAAATCATATAGGTCAAAAAGATGATAAATATTGTAACGATAACCATCGTATCATAGTAAAATTATAGAGTATTGTTTTCTCTATAAATAAAATAATTTGTTAAATTATGTTCTCAATAAATCAATGTCAATATCATCTTAATATCTATCTTATATCATAACCATCAGAATTATACACCTCAATGTGAGTATAATTAAATAATTTCATTACTAATAACTTAATTTGTTTATATTATCATTATTTTTCATTTGAATAATCAATTAGAAGTCCTATATTATTAATTATTGTTTCATCATCACTCAACATCGGGAATAGGATTCTTAAATAAATCTATATTTCTAGATCACTTGTCTAAATATATGATTCTATCTATACTCACGATCATGATTCTAATTAAAATATCTCATAGCATTATAGTAGTTAATAAGTTACTAAACTATATATATTCACAGTCAATCCTATATATTACTTTCAATAAATAAATTATTTTTTAAATCCCATGAATATTAACTATTAATCCTCTTAGATTTACTTGATGATCATACAATGAAATATGACTATGGAATGATGAAAATATATTATGATATGTTATATAATTTGTAAATGAAATAAAAGAGTAGGATGATGTAATTTTATATAAGTATTTAAGGTTATTATATATGATTTAATATAGGTAATTTTATTGTCAAAAATATATATGACTCTTAAAATATCCAAAAACTAACTAATCTATTATATTTTAATCAATGGAATCACTCCTGGGTTATTGTCTAAGAAGATAGAATTTCTTTCCACCATATTTATCCTAATTTAATATATCCTATATAAAAAGAGGCCACTAAATATTTTGTAAGATTCATATGTGAGAGGTTTTTTGATCCTATTGTAAAAAATATATTCCATCACTACTAAACTTCACATGTCACTAATGGTATCCCCTCCTATAATAAAACCATGATCACATGAGGCACCACTATTTAATTCTAGATCTGTTTGGGGAGTTCTATTGAAATCACAATGACTATTGGAATTATTGTTATCACCCTCTAATACCTTATTAATATGAGGAAAATATTTTCTAAATGATATCAATTTCTACAACTTTCTGTTTTGGATGATGAGATCCATGATGATGTAGTATACAATAATTTTCAGGAAAATATGAGTGAAATGACTATTTTTATGTCCAAATTCATTATGTTCCTCACATAATGTCAATAATTAATAATATATAACCTTGAATAGGAACATAAAATCTATTGTATACTAAACATTCCCATTAAAATTTTTATTAATTATGGTTAGTATGTTCTCAACTTATATATGTATAACTATTAAGGAATGATAAATTTAATATATGACACTAAAAAACAATAATAAAATGACCCATATACCACCTATCTTAACCTAATTCTGTTTTTGGTTTCCTCTTAAATCTATTCCAAAAAACCTCATCAATTAATATCCCTTATTTTTTAGATGTTGTTCTGAATACGATGGCATAATTCCTTCATTGTGAATGAATCTGTTATGAGAAATAGATAATCCATCAAAGTGTCTAGATCTTCTCAATAATTCTAAATTTTCACCTCATTTATAGTCCACTTAAACCCCATAACAATATATAATTATATGTTATTATGATCATTAGACTTTTAAAAAATGATTTTACTAAAATTTAACATTATATTCTTTCTCATCTATATGTAATACACATTATTATTTTGTCGATTCAACCACCTATAAGAATTATGATATAAAATCTTAATTGTTTCTATTAGATATGTGTATTGTTACATTAATATGGTTAATATATATTATTGATGCATAATTAGTGATTTTATGGATTTGAAATGTTGTATCCCAAGTGAATGGTCATTATAAATTAACTCATCATTATGTAAAATATTACCCAAAATGAGAACATTACAACTTCCATTCTTGAAAACTGTATCGGTATTATTTTACAAATGAATATGGGATTTTATACATGATTATAATATTATGATTATACTACCTAGAATTTTCTTATAATTATCATATTAATAACAATTAATGATTTCTGAAACTCCTATACTAAAACGTGGAATATATAATACCAACTAATGAAATCAAAAAAATGAATGTTATTATAACTAATATATATACAATAAAAATGTATAAAATATTTATATAAGTGGTATTAAAAATAAATAATTTTTTACATAAATTATTAATATATCTATGTTGATTTTATAGGAGGTTAGAATGTGTCCATGGATGTTAGGAATAATGGTATGGCTTTTATCATCCAATTATTTTTTTACTAGAGATTATGGACACCGAAAAATACATTAGGATAATATGTAATCACATTAAATATAAATATCCATATCTCATCTCCAATGGTTATTTGTAGTATTTACATTACTTATTCCATTCCTATATCACTTCTTCATACCACACTTATTATGCTTTATTTAATTAAAATTCTAAATATCACTCTGTTAGAAAAGAATCATTTTCCCTAATGTTTATATTATTTACAATGATTATTTATTAAATTAAATTTCCTACACTCTAGTTATATTATTTTTTACAGACTATATCTATTGATATTTATTTACTTATGATTGTGGGTAACATATCTTTTATCATTTTTTTATTTCTACATGATCTCATTCTTCCATTGTTTTCACCAAAATTGTTTATAAAAATTCCTTTCATGGACTTCATGATTATTAAATAGTAAATTATATTTACATATAAGTTAATTTTCAATAAAATTATATACAAATTATTTATTTTTAAATTTCATCAAAGTTCAAAGGAATTTTTTTCTACTTTTAAAAAAATTATTCTCATTTGTAATTGTTTTTTCAGCTATAATTATCTTTTTTTATGGGGATATTTTTTGTTATAATCATCCAATTTATTTATTTGGAAGATTTATTTTTATTTCACTTGATGATTTTAATGAAATTTATTTCAATTATATATATCAATTATGCTATGATATACTTATTAATGTTATAATCTTAATGTGAAACAAAAATGTATGGTTTATCATTATGTGCTTATGTGAAACCCTATTGTTTATAAATGAAATTTTTTTTAAGAAAATTTTTGTTAAATGATATAAGTTATACACACATATATCACATAAAGAAACTAATAACACTTTATTTAAGAGTTATATTAATCAATTATTAAACCCAAAAAAATGAAAATATTAGAAGTGGATATAAAAATAGAAAATTGAAAAACTACAATTGAAAATTTAGCCACCCTGGTTAGCTATAATCATCCCTCTCATGAAAAACCTAAGGAAAATACACAAAATATTATTATTCCAATTGAAATTTTCAAAATTGGTAACAAATCACCATGTTATTAATTTAGGTGAATAATGAATAATGGAATTAAGTGTTATTTCTATGAGGTAATATGACCATTGGAACAGTAATATGATTGTTTTAAAAGTGACATGACATTTGGGAATAGTAACCTAACTTTTGGGAATATTGAACAGACGGTTGGAATAGTAATTTGACCACAAAAAATTAATTTTAATTTTAATAACGTATATTATGATATTTTTAAGTAAGTATAAATATTATATATTCAATAAAATAAATATCATGAAAAAATATTAAAATAATATATAAGCATATTTTTAATAAACTATGTTCTAAGGTTTTTCATAAAAATCCTAATTTTTTAAAATTATAAATTAAAATTAATTGTAATATGATATTATTTTGATAAAATTGAAATATTTTTTTAAATTATCATGATGAAATTATTCAAAGGTGATTTTTTGAGAAATTTTATGAACTAAATTATTTTCAAGGTGAATTATAAAAATACAGTTTTTTATAACTATTGTATCTTGAATTACATCATTTATAATGTGTACTATGAATGGAAATGATTCTATATTTATTTACAATGATGATGATATAATTTATGCTCCTATTTTATGTGTGTACATGATGTTACCTTTGGTTACAAAAATTTTTGGTGCTTGAAAACTATTTTGTGATGTTTTGTAATTATAAATTTTCCACATTCCAGGAATTTATAAAATGTTTCCGTAATGATGTTTATGATGATAATATTCTTATGATATGATAATGATGATTTTTCTCACCGAATTTCCATTCTATTATGTCTTTTATTCATCCCCTTACTGGGCTATCAGCTCACCCATTTCTTTGATGTATATCCTCAAGTGACTACTTGTTCTAAGGAGATCATGAGAGAAATACAAGCATAAATATAAACAATTTAAATAATTATTAAGATATATTGTATATAAATGAGTAATGATACTAATTTTTTTTAGACACTGAACCTTTGGTTCCTATATTTTTATCACTATTATGTTATTTATCTTAAAAATGAAGTAATAGTCACGCAAAAATATGTTGGTTTTCTATAGTTGGTATCGATCATGGGTTAGT
This sequence comes from Viscum album, assembly GCA_963277665.1. NCBI lineage: Eukaryota > Viridiplantae > Streptophyta > Magnoliopsida > Santalales > Viscaceae > Viscum > Viscum album. The sequence goes on from OY728132.1 coordinate 544,712,926, forward strand.
TATATTTGTAATTAGGATTATAGATATTTAGTGAATACCGTTATAAAATTTCTATGTATAGGTAGACATCCCATAATAACCATTTAAAAAAAGGGTACACATATTGATCCCAAAATATACATATTTAAAGATAATATATGCATAAGAATAAACTATTTCCATGTGATCTGTTAACCCAGATTCTGTTTGAAACATTTCTATTTTAGAAAATTTTGGGAACTAGGAGATACCAATCCAAAAACCCATATGAGGTAAAAACAATGATATACCAAATTAAATCCTCAATGTCATGTGAGGTAGATTAAAAAACATCATGGTGATTCTTACCTAATTTTATCAGCATATTAATAATAAACTAAACCATGTCGAACATATTCCCTCTAACAAGGAGAAACTATCCATTGATTCCATTATGTGGAAATGAACAATGACATTTTGTGGGTATTCTAATCCACTTTTCATTGAATTTTTGGTTAACTCAATAGAGAGGATATTTTCAATACTCCATTGTTCTAAGAAATATAAGGTGACTATGGACATCAATTGTTATAATGGATAGAAGGATCAATGGTTGGATTTGATAAAAATACCAAGTCGAAGGATGATAAGGAAGAGATTGAGTGGGAAAGATTTCTGAAAATATTTAATAACAAGTATTTCTCCCATAATCTTCAATCAATACAAATATATAATTTTAAAATATTAATAAAAGCAATGGTGAATCAATAACAATTTATGATGAAATATTCCTAAGGCTTGTGAGAAATTCCTCAGGTTCGATTACAAAAAATGACATAAAAATAAATATATTCTTTGGTGGTTCAATATCACAGATTCGATCCTAGAATTTTTTTTTGTTTTTTAAATGTTTTTCAATGTTCTGTCAATGTAGATCTGATGTTTTGTGAATGATCCCTTAGATATAGAGATAAGAAGATACTAAAGGAGTTTTAAGATAGTGGATCAAATGATAATTGAAGAAATAGGTTCCTACCACCCACATGGAACAAATGTTTGAATAATCATAATGGTAATTGCCTAAAATTAATCAGAAAATAATTCAAATGTTGGAGATAATGCCACCAAGATCATGAATCTTGAAGAGACATGTAGAATCCGGCCAAAGTTATAGAGGAAAAGAAGGCACATCCTAATTCACCATCAATGGAAAAATTATTTAGTAGTAGGGATCCTGAGATCTATGTAATCCAATCCACTAAAACTTATATCTTTTGGGGTAACCAACATCAGTATCCACTAAATCCAAATAAAAATGGTAATGAATATTCCATCACTATTGCTGAAGTGGAGCATGAATAAGAATTCATACAATGTACACTTCTTATTCACTAAAGAATGGAAAAAATTATGTGATTCTATATCTATCTATTCCATTATATTATGTAAGGTTTATCGTACACTTTAATCTATTACCTTATACTTTAATGTAGATATATCTATAAAAACACCTAGTGGTGTGATCATTTCAACCCAAGTGTTGGACACTTCTCCTATTACCGTCTATAGGAAGATTCCTCCAGTGAATCATGTAAGACTTCCCCTAGAAGAATTTTACAATATAATGGGAATGAATTTATTCTCTTTATATAAAAAACTCTTAAATTTCAAGAAAATGTAAATCTATTAATATATTTCAAACTGTATGATTCTAATGTAAAAATTAAATAATGATTTGAAATATTCTTTGGAAAATGCCTCAATAGCATGGGTGTTAATACTCAATGAATAAGAATACCTTTCCTAAATGGTTGAGTTGATGTAAAGTATCAACCTTGAGGAATTTCCCATTGTAAGGTAAAATAATGATATATTTCTTGATGAGTTAACCATACTCCCAATAGATTTCTAGGTAGAGTTATCAATGGAGATTATACCCAGATCCACTCTTATCTCTAAATTCCACAAAACGATGGTTCCTTTAGAACATGAGGAGTCAAAGAAGATTCTACAAGACTATTTAGACAAGGGGTTTATATTCCCAATTGTATCACCATTGGGTTCACTGATGCACTTTGTTATGATAAAGGATGGATAAATGCGGTTGTGTATCGATTACTGAGAGGTAAAAAATAACACCATAATGCAATATTATCCCCTACCAATGATAGATAACATGATCAATCAACTATGAGGACCTCAGTACATCTCAAAAGTGAATCATCATTAGAGATATCATCGGATGAAGGTGAAGAAGGGATATATTAAAAATATAGCCTTATATAAAAGGTATGGTAACTATAAGTTCATATCTTTTCCCTTTAGACACACTAATTCCCCTAAAATCTTATGGATTTTATGAATAGTTCTTTTAGAGATTACTTTGGAATCAAATTTGTCGTGTTTATTGATGTTATTATCATTTAATATAAGGGCATGGAAAAACATGAAGAGAATATAAATATTTGTATGGTGATATGAAGAAAGGATAAAATGTAATCTATGTTTATAAATATTGACTTTTGGATGCCGGAAGTCACATTCTTGGGACAAATAATCACAAGTTAGGGAATTTTTATCCATGATGATTTGGTGACACTAGATATTTGGTGATAATTGTGGAATATAAAATGATCATAAGAGTATAATGTATATATTCACATAGATGCAGACTAATATGCATCAAAAAAATATGGTGAGAGATGATTGAGGACTATGATTACCCTATTTACTACCATCTGGGAAAGGAAAACAAGGTAGTTGATTCTATTAGTAGAAAATAACCTTCTACTATATCTATGATGGTGATTAAGAAATACCCTATCTTAATGGACATGCAAAGAATTGATCTGGAAATCATAATGGTAGGGAATACATCAAACCATTCCAGAATGATTTCCCATCCATTTATCCGTGAGAAGATCAAGGAGAAATAAATGGATGGTTTGGAGAATATAAAGATGAGGAAAGCATTAGATGAATGTAAGATTAGTGAATTTAATATCTAATAATATGGCCTCATTCAGTTTGGAGCAAGTCATTATGTTCCTTCATCACGTGAGATAAAGAAGCATCTATTGGATAATAATCATAGCTTATCTTTCTCTATCCATCCTAGAAGAACAAATATGTACCATGATCTCTAAGAGCACATATTTTGAGGGAACATATAGAAAGAGATCATTGATTTCAACTCAAGGTTATTATTAGGTCAAAAATTAAAATAAGAGTGACATCAATCTAAGGGGATGGTGAAACCATTTCCCATAACTGCATAGAAATGTGAAAATGTCACCATATACTTTTTCTCATCTCCCCTAAAGACATCCAAAGGGAACAATGTGATATGAGTTATGGTCGTTTAAATCCCCAAGGCTTACCACATCGTTTTTATTCCAGAAGATTTATCTCTATAAAAACATTATAATATATACATAAATAAAGTAGTGAGGCTCTATGGGGATCCACATTTGATCATATTCCATCATGATCTAATTTTTTATTCTAAATTATGGAGAATTTTTCAACATTATTTGAATACTCAATTGAATTTCAGTATATACTAGAACCACAAAAAAATGTTATCCAATAAAAAATGAATATTTAGACACATGAGGATATACTAAGAGTATAATAAATGAATTCAAAGGTATGTGGGATCAAAATCTCACATTTATTGAGTTCTCATACAAAAATAAACTAAACTCGATTATTCAAAATTCTCCTTATGAATATCCATATTGGAAGTGATGTACAACTCCAAATTTTTAGGATATAGTTGGTTAAATGAATATACCTGGACCTAATCTAATAAAAGAGAAAAAAATATATGGTTTAATTCATCCAACAACTTATAAATGTTTCTCAGATTTAGAATATGTTTTATGATGAAAATAATTAAAGGGACATGGAGTTTGAAGTTAGAGACAAATTTTTCCATCAAATACCAAAATGAAAAAGATTCATGTGTTTTATAAATAAAAGGAAGTTGTGCCCAAGGTATGTTTTCCCCATTGATATCCTTTATCACATTGGATATGTTTCATATCAGCTAACACATCCACCAAATATGGCTCATGATCATGATGTGTCCCACATATCTATCCTGGTGAAGTACGTACCAAACACCTCACAGGTACAGAATTCAAAGGTGGTATAATTAGAGAATGACATATCATATGAGTAGTTTCCAGTGAAAATCATGTATTGTAGGGACAAATTTATATGAAATAAAACAACTGACATTGCTAATTTTATTTGGAAAACCCATAAGTATGAAAAGGTAAAGTGTTAACTAGAGGAAATAATGAAACTGATGTACCCTCACCTTTTCTCAACCAATAATATGAGTTGAAATTTTGATTATTTTTTTAAATGGTTAAATAATATAAAATCCAAGTGTTTATAAATGATATTTGTTTAATAAATTAAATTTGTGTTATATGTTATACATATTACACCCACATAGCTCATATATAATCCAACATCACTTCATTTTGTCATTAAATTAGTGAATTAATAAACCCATTTAAATGTAAAATATTTAAAGTGACAAAAAATAGAATATATAAAACTAAAATGGGAATTTTTGGACCACCACTATTGGAATGAATAATCCCTCATAGGAACAAAACTATAGTAAAAGCGAACAAAAGTACTAGTATAATTAAAATTTTAGAAAACAAAAATAAATATACTTGATAATAATTTAGGTGAATAATGAATTATGAAATTAATTGGTATTTTAATGAGGCAATATTAACAAATTAGAAGTAATCTCACTCATAGAATAGTAACATGGCCATCGAAAATAGTAAACTAAATGTTTTGAATAGTAACCATAACATTTGAATAGAAATTGGATTATAAAATATTAAAATGTAGTATTAATAAAAGTTTTTAGGAGTTATTGAAGAAGATATAAATATTATAATTCTATAAAATTAATATTATGATAAAAAATATAAATGAAAATATATGGACATTTTTAATAAACTATATTTTAAGGTATTTAATAAGAATATAAAAATTTTATATTAAAACATAAAATAACCTATGTTATAAATCTATTGTGGTAAAATGATTTTCATTTTTTAAATCATCACGTTGATATGAGCCAAGGGTTATTTTATTATTTATTTTTGTAAATACTATAATGTTCACGTTAATAGTAAAAATGTAGTTTTTCTATAACATTTTTCTATTAAATTACATAATTAATGTTGTAATAATGAACTATGAATTTATATAAATATGGTTCACCCAATAAATATTTTATTTAAAAAATGGGTCATTTAAATATCGTAAACATTATTTCTAACCCTAAAAATTACTTTTCAAAGTCTAATGTCAAATTTATTCCTTAAAAATAGTTTTCTCATTTTTCTACATTCTATTTTAATAAACTAGTGAATTATAATTTTAACATGGTTTAAAGTCCCAAAACCATTATATTATATTTATATATTATTCATTATTTAAAAAATATAACTATTACAAGGTTTACCATTGATTTAGTATTTTATTTAATATTTTATTTTAAAAATACCCATATCCTCAAATATGAATAACCCCTCTCCCTCCACATGGAAAAATAGTCCTCCCTCAACTTCCAAAGACCATAATATGTAAAAATATCCCTAATTAAGCCCTTTTCATCCTCAGGTACATGTTGGAGTAAACGAAATCCACTAATCATGGAAGCCTAGTGTCAAACAAGATAAGAAACATCGAGAAAAGTGTATATTTTTTCAACTCTTCTATCATTTCCCATCTCCCTTATATTTTTTTCAATTTCATTCAAAATGAAATATTCTATGATTAATTATTAATTATGTAAACTCTATATTAATTATTCTTACAAACAATAAAAATTATATTTCAAAATTATTTATATTTAATACCTCAATTATCTCCTCATATAGACAATGGTCTCAATAATGGTCAGTTAACCACCAATGAGGACATTTACATGTTATTTTATATCACCACAAAAAATAGATGGTTATACGAAATTATTTACAATATATTCATGTATGAATTTTTTTAATTTAATATTCTATAATTAAAAACACTTATTTATTAGTTCCCTTAATATAAAATAGAAAATTTGAAATAAAACAACATATTTTAAAATAAAAACATCATATCAAAATGTTTTACCTTTAATAATTGAAATTCAATAAATATAATCAAATTATTGTAATGGAATAATAGTTACATTAATTAACATATTTATATTATTGTTCAATGTTTTAATAAACTTATTTTTATCATTCAGGAGGCATAAAACCAATGAAATAATGCAATATTTAAGGTAAGGAGAATCTAAAACAACATATCCTTCTTTTGGATTATCTCCAATTTTATAATGATTTTCTCTATGTATGCTCCTATAATATCCAAAATATTTCATTTAAATATTTTTTCTCTTTTCTATAAGGTATATACATGTTTATACCATTCAAAAATATTTTCTGATCCATTCATAATATTTTTTTTCAAAATACATATATTTCAAAAACATCTCTTGATTCCTATTGAATTGTTTCTCCTTTCACAAAGAAAATGATTATATATGCCAAGGTATTATATTACTTATTCATTTGGGAATACTAATGTTCATTTCATGAATTATGATATCTAAAATAATTTATGAAACTCATATCTTCTCAATGGTTATTTCATGACTATGATTGATAACCATCCATGTGGCATGTCTGATTATGAGAATTTTATGATGTGATGAGTTGTACTATAGTTATATATCCCTCTTATCCATTTTGTAACATGATATATATCATGAGATAAAGTTAATTCTTCTTGAACAATATTTTATATTTGTTCAAAAATGATGCTGTCATTAATTATGTACATATCTTAGGTGTGGACAAGATTTAAGGTATTTTCAAATCTATGAGTGGTATTTTACCCCTATGTTATGATGTTACATTATTATGAATATGACACATTCCATTCCATTATAAAAAGTTTCCATCGCAATGTTGATAATGATCACATGATTAGGATGTGATAATTTTGAATATTCTCTCCCATGAACTATTGATTTTAGTCCCATATTACTCTCTTTAATGGGGTTTTATCTCACCAAATTCTTTGATGTATATCCTAAAGTGACTATATATACTAAAGATAACATGAGATCTATAAAAGGATAAATTAAAGGAATTTAAATAATGTTTGTTTACTATTGTAACACCCTATGATATTAAATATGGAATATTATCTTCTATATTATATATAATATGGAACAATAATATTAGAAGATAATTTAATACCTTGAGACATTATGATATATTTATTATTAAATAAATTCAATCTCCTTGATAGCTTGTGATGCAGCAAATAAAGATTTTAAAAAAAATAAAAAAGTCTATCATAATAATATTATTTCAAACATGACTGTTATAAAAAAACTATTAAGTTGGAGGTTATAAATATGAATAACTAAATTATGAAATTCAAGGTTATATTTTGATTATAAATAATATAATAATCATTTAAAATAAAATGAATTTATTTTTAAAACAATATTTTTTTAAAAGACTAGTTATTCATGTTTTGTGCATATAATTCAAACTTAATAATTAACACTTTTAGAAAATTTATTTGATAAAATAAACATAAATTTCTAAAATATCATATCAAAATTATACTAGGGTGTTTTTTTAGATTTTTTTAAATGTGTTATTTTTTTATTAATATTGAACAATACTAATTTTTATTGAAAACTTTTTTTACATTTAAATAATCTATAAGGGTAAATTATATTTTAAATTGAATTTAAGTTAAATTTGGTCACTTATATAAAAATTTAAATAATTTAGGTCATTATAATAAAATTCATATTGAATTTTTATATTTAAACAATCTATATTTTTAAGAAATTTCTCTTTAGAAACCACCTTTTTCATTGCATATTTGGATACAATTTTAAATTGGATTCTGAAACATCAGTGAATATGATTTTTATAAATTGATTAAATATTTTGAATGATCATATTTTATATTATATAATATGGTAAAATTAAATTTTTTCCATTATTAATAGGAAATTACTGGGGGTTAAGGTAAAAACTAGTTTACTAAGGGTTTAGATTAAAAATAAAAGGGTAAAAATTCCCTACCAACTTGTTTGAAACCAATTTTCTAGATATAGTTTGTTTTCATCTCTTATAAGGTTCATTTATCAACCAGTTTTTCTTGTTTTTTGATAAAAACATTTGTGTAATTGAATCATTTCAAAACTTCCTTGTGTGCCATCTCCCCAACTTAAAAAAATTCTACCCCCTATCATCACATATTCACACATAAAAATCCATTTGGATCAGCCAAGACATTACCAAATTAAATATAATTCACATCAAAAATCATTACAAAATTATATTGATTATAAATCTATCCTATGATGTCTTCTATTGAAAAAATAAATAGGTCATCTAATTACGAGAAAATGTTCTTAAACAATTATTTTTATTTTATTTCTTCTTCCACCTACATAAAATAATATTTAATAATACTAGTATAATTAAATCCATATTTTTAACATATTTAGATGTTATTATGTTAATTAAATGACCAATATCCATCTCTTCCATCAAATAGGAAGTAAAACTGTTGGTCGTATGTATGGTGGACTACTAGCTTATGAACTAACATAATTTTTTCCACAACCACCTTTCAAGAATGAATATAATGAGGGATTTAGAACATTTATATGATATTTATGACCTAATTAAACTTTATTAAATTAAATATCACATATAAATTCTTACATTCCATGTCTTTTAAAATATGATAATGTCGCTCATGAGTATAGTGAACTACGACCTCACGAAGAGATGTGATTTGTTTTTCATATAAATGAGTATCAAGGTCTTTTGAGACCATTGATATTTTTAGGTGACCTAATGATCATGACCTCTTAAAATAGTGTCTTCGATTATGTCATGGATCATGGATTGGATTCTCCCAGAATGAGCATTTCATCTCGCATAATACTTTTAATGGTAATTTTCTTATGCTCTCTTGGAGTTGTGGTGTCCTTCCTAAGTATATCAAGGTTTTTTATACATTGATTTTTATATCATTATTATGATATGACTATTCATGATGCTTCGTGTTTACTATTTTCAATGTTCCCTATTGGGTATTGTTATAATAACCCTTTCATGATCTATTCTCACATGTGTCATGTATTATACAGATTACCGCTCATTTCACGGTGTCCTGGGAGGATAGAAAGATGGTTAACCATAACTTGATCTTGACCGACTAATGTATTTTATGGTTTGTTTCATTTTATTTTCATCCTCTCTCTTATATCAGGTTATATTCTTTATAGTTTTTTGGATTGTTTATATATTTTTCCCTCTTTATTGCATTCGGTACCTTACTATTATACTCTGATTATGGGATCATATATTTTTTCATGTAATGGTATTAGTTCTTTTTAATTTCTACATTATTTGAGATTGGAGATGTGTGTGTGTACAAGAAAATTATGATAATTCCCCCCATGTGTGTGATATGTCTACTCCACACCGATCATCATCCCCTTGACTATTGGAGGCATGATTTGGGTAGTCACAGTTTAGAACCCATTAGGGTGGGTCATGAACATCATATTCATCCATTTAGGGAAAATGATAACAATTTTATCTTTAATATAGAACATGAATTCCATTTTTCATTAATTTTTAATTTCTCTAAATAAATACATATGTGGTCCACAAGATCATAAAAAAGTAATCATATTGTATCCTATTGAAAATAAATATTATTCCTAAACATTTCATAATTTCATCATAAAATAACCTATGGAAATGATAAATGTTTTATAAAGGTTTCTTCATTAATTATATAACACATGGGGATGAAGTGAATTTAATAGAATCTCCCTTAAATCATCATTATCATAATACATATAGATAATGAATGTGGATTGAATCCTAATATCATATCCAATGTAAAGTATTATAATCCATAAAGCATTTTTAAATAAATTAAAATACCTTTAAATACCATTCAATCTATTCTTTGAAAACATTAGAAAATATAATTTTCTTTAAAAAAAATTAAATAAAAATTCCAAAAAAATATTTATTAAATATAGTTTATTGAAATAAATCATAGAATCTTTTAAAATAATATTTAATTCAAATAGTGGTCCTGATGGTGTGAAAATATATTCATTATGTAAACAATAAATGAAATCATTTTTTTAAACTTCTGTGAAAAGAAGAACATGGATTGGTGGTAAATTTATTAAAAAGTGTCCTTTTTAAATCTTTACATAAAATTTTTAAGGAATTGAAATGAAAATTTTTAATCACTTCATTAAATGGTATGAACATTTATTAAAAAACATTGACTCATGTTGACACGGGAGAAAGTGTTTACTGGCCAAAGAGAAAATAAGGCTACCTTTCATTAAAATCATTTTCTTAATCTTTTTCAATACAAAATATATGAAAATGGTAATAATAAATTAAAAAATAGAAATAAAAATATGAGAATAAAATATAATGGGTTTAATGGTAAAGATCAATATAATATAAATGAACTAAAATGTATCATAGACAATTCCAAAAAGAAATAAAATTATAACACAAATCCTTACCATATTGGCAACCTTAGAATATTGATCCCCATAGAAGAAAAAAATTAACTGAAAAGTTAAATAACAAGAATTTCAAGTGAGTCACTATATATAATATTTTAGTGGTGATATATAAACTACAAAAAATAAACAAGTAGGGAATATGAAATTTTTGTTAAAGAAATAAAAATGATATGGGAAACCCTTACCCTATGTTCGATCTTATTTCCTACACATTCATATATCCATTATAATAACTACATATTTATTTTAAATATATTATAGAAAAATATTCACATATATCATAATATGTATCATCCCATTATAATTTCCAATTATATTTTTTTAATAGTTTCCTTAATAAAAACAACTTTTGGGTAAAAATTGGTCCTTGCCCATAAACTTTTCAATTAGATTGTTTTTTTACTTGCACATTTGTCATGGTTTAATCATTTATAGTGTATTAATTACAACATATGTATTGTATTTATTAGTCATATGAATTTTTTAATAACATTAATATTCAATACCTGACCCACCGAGATGAGCTTGGACAGTAGTAATCTGGGTGTGACAACCCAAGCCCGTCTCAAATACGCTAGTGTCTGGTGACAATTTCTAAGCAAGTATAAACTGAAATGGGAGGTACTAGCCAAATGTACATATATTTATACACAAAACCATATCCAAGAAAATGTGTCATGGAATAATAAAAGGCTTTAACATCTACAGTATAACAATGATTGTAATAACCTCTTGTGAAAACATCAGAGCATGTCAAAATAAACCAACACATAATAGTGGAAATACATACCCAATAGGAAATAAAGTTCCTACATGACTAAAACTAGAAAAAGGAATGCTAAAGTGATCCCAAATCCTAATCTCCAATTCTAGCCACTAAACACGGTCAATACACACAAATATTTGAAAGCTCTACTGATGTCACTACTAAATTTTCTTTCATATTTATAAGGCACGACACATGTTGGAAAAGAACATGTATCGCTTAGTATATACATACATAATAGGATGCCTTGAAAGAAATAGATAATTATGAAGATACATCAATAGTAATATCAACCTATAGAAAGAGGTAATAAAACCCAAACATATATATAAATTCAAATAATGAAGCTCAGATGATAATGAAATGGGATCTCTATATCCACAACACATATAATTTCAATGAGACTTCCTGGATATAAAAAAGACTATTTATAATACCCAAAATCATGCTATGTCGAGGTGTTCGTACCTCACTATTGTTCTAAATAGTTGAGGGATCCATAACTCCAGTGGTGGAACCACTCTCTACTAGAGAATGCATACTGGGGTGTACCCCTCTATATATAGAGGACCCTATTGGTTTTATAACGTGGTGGAGTACCAAATATACCTATGTAAAGAGTATAGGGGACCCATTCCCTGGTTCAATAAGGGAGTATTGACCCCAACATCTCTCTGGTGATCCTTCCTGATCACTTCTGTCGTTAAATCCTTTCCTAAATAACTTTCATGCATGGAAAACCACACATCATATCTCATATTCCATAATAAAGGATACTATTTCAGTCTACATTGAAATACACCTAGGATAGGATACTATCAAGACCTAATTTAATTAAAAAATGAGTTACAATGGTATATATTCTTTCTAGAAGTACATAGCATGAATTTGAGGTCACACATCATGTAACCTCATCTCGTTGCGTGGCAATGTTCTCCCATGGACATGGATTTGGAAGTCATTTCATAATACACAACATGTATATGTGGTATACATAATTCCTCTACCACTTGAGACATACTCATGTCTTATAGATGCTATCCATTGTAAAATAGTTGTGCATGTATACCCTGACGATATCTGAGTACATAGTTATGCTAGTTTACTCTCTCTATTCTTGTATGATAGTACATTTATGTGCGCATATACTCCCAAAGAAAATTTTGATATTCAAACACTATATCACATGGTATTTGTGGTATATAAAAACAATGTGATATTTATCTCTTCCTATATATTTATTTGTTATTTCCATGGTACTACACAACATCTGTTCTTCTAGAATACATGTTGAGTTGATTGTTTTTCACTAGCACTAAATCCTGGTCATCAAATGGTTTTAATATCATCCCTCACCACCAACAATAAATCCATTTGACCTACCAAAGTCAATAGAAAATGATACTTTCCTTGATTCCCAACATCTAGAAGCACTACCACAAAACATGGCAAGGGAAGCGCTACCCTTTATCAGCACTAAACAGAAAGCACTAATAAAGGGGTATGCCTTTATCAGCGTTATCTAAAAGTGATGATAAAGGTAGCTCTGTATCAGTGCTAAAAAAGCGCTGATAAATGATTTCTTTATCAGTGCTAAAAAAGAGCAGATAAATGATTGCTTTATCAGCGCTTTTATTTTAGTGCTCATAAAACATACCTTTATCAGTGCTTTTAACGAGCGCTGATAAAGGTTCAGTCATTTTTTATTTAATAACCCTAATAGGCCATCCTCCCTTGCACGTGGTCAAGCTCTTGCGGAAGCTGAAACAGGCCCCTCACTATGAGACCGCATCCTCCTCCTCCTCATCCTCCTCATCCTCCTCCTTCATCCTCCTTCCTCCTCCACATCCTCCTCGTCCTCCTCCTTCTCCGCCGCCGCTGCCACCTCCGCCCCCGCTCCCGCTACCGCGACCGCCACTGCCTCTGCCGCCTCCACCCTCGCTGCCGCGACCGCCCCCGCCTCTGCCGTCATCACCGCCTCCGCCTCTGCCACCGTTGCCGCCTCCACCCTTGCTGCCTTGACTGCCGCCGCCTCTTCCTCATCCTCCTCGTGCTCTCAAGGTGGGATGTGAGTTCCATGGATGGTATTCCCTTGGTATATTATTTATATATTGTGTGTGTGAGGACCAAATAGTGAATATAGATGTGAGATAGGAATGATACCATATCTTGAGCCTAATTCCAGTAAGGATTTCTATAATAGATAGTGTGGTCTTAATGTGATTATGATTATGTCAAGGTATGTGATTCATAATTAGTGATGAGTGTAGAGGATAATGCATGTTGGTCAACTTGTTTTAGAAATTGTTTATCTTCATCCATGCCTTGTACTTGAACCCATTAATTTGAAGGTGAGTATGCTTACACGATAGTTGACCTTCTTAGAGAATAGTTTCTGGAAGAGTATAAGAGACATGAAGAAATGAAGATCATTAGAGTGTTGGAGCAAATGTGGTTGCTACAAACAATGTGGCAATCGGCTTGTGCAACGCGGCCTAAGTTACAACTTGCAGGTATTGTACATAATTTTTTTTCTGGTGGGTTTCAGTGTAAATGCATTTTGGAATGATCATTTTTATTCATTGTCTTTTAGGTTTTTTTGATAGCCGAGGGGAAAGGGTGGGGTCTGCAGACATTGGAGGATATGTCAAAGGGCGATTTTGTGTGTGAATATGTTGGAGAAATGGCCTCTTTTGCCTTCAAGCTCCCTGAACCCCGATCACGATCGGGGTTCGGGGAGCTTGAAGGGTAAAGAGGCCATTTGATTAGATGTGAGATACTATGGAAATGTTGCAAAAATATAGGATTTAATATCCTATAAAGTCACCCTTCGACATATCCTCCAATGTCTGCAGACCCCACCCTTTCCCCTCGGCTGTCAAAAAAACCTAAAAGACAATGAATAGCAATGATCATTCCAAAATGAATTTACACTGAAACCCACCAGAAAAAAATTAAGTACAATACCTGCAAGTTGTAACTTAGGCCACGTTGCAAAATCCGATTGCCACATTGTTTGTAGCAACCACATTTGCTCCAACACTCTAATGATCTTCATTTCTTCATGTCTCTTATACTCTTCCAGAAAATCTTCTCTAAGAAGGTCAACTATCGTGTAAGCATACTCACCTTCAAATTAATTGGTTCAAGTACAAGGCACAGATGAAGATAAATAATTTCTAAAACAAGTTGACCAACATGCATTATCCTCTACACTCATCACTAATTATGAATCACATACCTAGACATAATCATAATCACATTAAGACCACACTATCTATTATAGAAATTCTTACTGGAATTAGGCTCAAGATATGGTATCATTCATATCTCACATCTATATTCACTATTTGGTCCTCACACACACAATATCTAAATAATATACCAAGGGAATACCATCCATGGAACTCACATCCCACCTTGAGAGCACGAGGAGGATGAGGACGAGGCGGCAGCAGTCATGGCAGTGAGGGTGGAGGCGGCGGCGGTGGAAGAAGCGGAGGCGACGATGACAGCAGAGGCGGGGGCGGTCGCGACAGCAAGGGCGGAGGTGGCAGAGGCAGTGGTAGTCGCGGTAGCGGGAGTGGGGGAGGAGGTGGCGGCGACGGCGAAGAAGGAGGAGGACGAGGAGGATGTGGAGGAGGAAGGAGGAGGAAGGAGGAGGATGAGGAGGATGAGGAGGAGGAGGATGCGGTCGCGTAGTGAGGGGCCTGGTTCAGCTTCTGAAAGAGCTTGACCGCGTGCAAGGGAGGATGGCCTGTTAGGGTTATTAAATAAAAACTGATAGAAACTTTATCAGCTCTCGTTAAAAGCACTGATAAAGGCATGTTTTATGAGCACTAAAATAAAAGAGTTGATAAAGCAATCATTTATCAGCTCTTTTTTAGCGTTGATAAAGCAATAATTTATCAGCACTTTTTTAGCACTGATAAAGAGCTACCTTTATCAGAACTTTTAGATAGCGCTGATAAAGGCATACCCCTTTATCAGTGCTTTCTGTTTAGCACTGATAAAGGACAGCGCTTCCCTTGCCCTATTCTGTGGTAGTGCCTCTAAATGTTGGGAATCAAGGAAAGTATCATTTTCTATTGACTTTGGTAGGTCAAATGGATTTATTGTTGGTGGTGAGGGCCGATATTAAAACCATTTGATGACCAGGATTTAGTTCTAGTGAAAAACAATCAACTCAACATGTATTCTAGAAGATCAAATGTTGTGTAGTACCATGGAAATAACAAATAAATTTATAGGAAGAGATAAATATCACATTGTTTTTATATACCACAAATACCATGTGATATAGTGTTTGAATATTAAAATTTTCTTTGGGAGTATATGCGCACATAAATGTACTATCATACAAGAATAGAGAGAGTAAACTAGAATAACTATGTACTCAGATATCGCCAGGGTATACATGCACAACTATTGTACAATGGATAGCATTTATAAGACATGAGTATGTCTCAAGTGGTAGAGGAATTTTGTATACCACATATACATGTTGGGTATTATGAAACGACTTCCAAATCCATGTCCATGGGAGAACATTGCCACGCAACAAGATGAGGTTACATGATGTGTGACCTCAAATACATGCTATGTACTTCTAGAAAGAATATATACCATTGTAACTCATTTTTTAATTAAATTAGGTCTTGATAGTATCCTATCCTAAGTGTATTTCAATATAGACTGAAATAGTATCCTTTATTATGGAATATGAGATATGATGTGTGGTGTTCCATGCATGAAAGTTCTTTAGGAAAGGATTTAACGACAGAAGTGATCAGGAAGGATCACCAGAGAGATGTTGGGGTCAATACTCCCTTATTGAACCAGGGAATGGGTCCCCTATACTCTTTACATAGGTATATTTGGTACTCCCCCACACTATAAAATCGATAGGGTCCTCTATATATAGAGGGGTACACCCCAGTATGCATGCTCTAGTAGAGAGTGGTTCATCCACTGGAATTATGGATCCCTCAACTATATAGAACAATAGTGAGGTACGAACACCCCGACACAGCATGATTTTGGGTATTATAAATAGTCCTTTGTATATCCAGGAAGTCTCATTGTAATTATATGGGTTGTGGATATAGAGATCCCATTTCATTATCATCTAAGCTTCATTATTTGAATTTATATATATGTTTGGGTTTTATTACCTCTTTCTATAGGTTGATATTACTA
This sequence comes from Viscum album, assembly GCA_963277665.1. Taxonomy (NCBI): domain Eukaryota; kingdom Viridiplantae; phylum Streptophyta; class Magnoliopsida; order Santalales; family Viscaceae; genus Viscum; species Viscum album. The sequence continues at coordinate 544,729,494 of OY728132.1, forward strand.
TTGATGTATCTTCATAATTCTCTATTTCTTTCAAGGCATCCTATTATGTATGTATATACTCACCGATACATGTTCTTTTCCAACATGTGTCATGCCTTATAAATATGAAAGAAAATTTAGTAGTGACATCAGTAGAGATTTAAAATATTTGTGTGTATTGACCGTGTTTAGTGGATAGAATTGGAGATTAAGATTTGGGATCACTTTAGCATTCCTTTTTCTAGTTTTAGTCAGGTAGGAACTTTATTTCCTATTGGGTATGTATTTACACTATTATGTGTTGGTTTATTTTGACATACTCTGATGTTTTCACAAGAGGTTATTACAATCATTGTTATACTGTAGATGTTAAAGCCTTTTATTATTCCACGACACTTTTTCTTGGATATGGTTTTGTGTATAAATATATGTACATTTGGATAGTACCTCCCATTTCAGTTTATACTTTCTTAGAAATTGTCACCAGACACTAGCGTATTTGAGACGGGCTTGGGTTGTCACACCCAGATTACTACCGTCCAAGCTCGTCTCGGTGGGTCAGGTATTGAATATTAAAATTATTAAAAAATTCATATGACTAATAAATAAAATACATATGTTATAATTAATACTCTATAAATGATTAAACCATGACAAATGTGCACGTAAAAAAACAATCTAATTGAAAAGTTTATGGGCAAGGACCAATTTTTACCCAAAAGTTTGTTTTATTAAGGAAACTATTAAAAAAATATAATTGGAAATTATAATGGGATGATACATATTATGATATATATGAATGTTTTTCTATAATATATTTAAAATAAATATATAGTTCTTATAATGGATATATGAATGTGTAGGAAATAAGATGGAACATAGGGTAAGGGTTTCCCGTATCATTTTTGTTTCTTTAACAAAAATTTCATATTCCCTACTTGTTTCTTTTTTGTAGTTTATATATCACCACTAAAATATTATATATAGTGAATCACTTGAAATTATTGTTATTTAATTTTTCAGTTAATTGTTTTCTTTTATGGGGATTAAGATTCTAAGGTTGCCAATATAGTAATGATTTGTGTTATAATTTTATTTCTTTTTGGAATTGTCTATAATACATTTTAGTTCATTTATATTATATTGATCTTTACCATTAAACCCATTATATTTTATTCTCATATTTTTATTTCTATTTTTAAATTTATTATTACCATTTTCATATATTTGGTATTGAAAAAGATTAGGAAAATGATTTTAATGAAAGGTAGCCTTATTTTCTCATTGGTCAGCAAACACTTTCTCCCATGTCAACATGAGTCAATGTTTTTTAATAAATGTTCATACCATTTAATGAAGTGATTAAAAATTTTCATTTTAATTCCTTAAACATTTTATGTAAAGATTTAAAGAGGACACTTTTTAATTAGGAATCTCTTGACGAAAAATGAATTATATACACTATAATTAAATCATATAGGTAAAAAAGATGATAAATATTGTAACGATAACCATCGTATCATAGAAAAATTATAAAGTATTGTTTTCTCTATAAATAAAATAATTTTTTAAATTATGTTCTCAATAAATCAATGTCAATATCATCTTAATATCTATCTTATATCATAACCATCAGAATTATACACCTCAATGTGAGTATAATTAAATAATTTCATTACTAATAACATTATTTGTTTATATTATCATTATTTTTCATTTGAATAATCAATTACAAGTCCTATATTATTAATTATTGTTTCATCATCACTCAACATCGGGAATAGGATCCTTAAATAAATCTATATTTCTAGATCACTTGTCTAAATATCTGATTCTATCTATACTCATGATCATGATTCTAATTAAAATATCTCATAGCATTATAGTAGTTAATATGTTACTAAACTATATATATTCACAGTCAATCATATATATTACTTTCAATAAATAAATTATTTTTTAAATCCCATGAATATTAACTATTAATCCTCTTAGTTTTCCATGATGATCATACAATGAAATATGACTATGGAATGATGAAAATATATTATGATATGTTATATAATTTGTAAATGAAATAAAAGAGTAGGATGATGTAATTTTATATAAGCATGTAAGGTTATTATATATGATTTAATATAGGTAATTGTATTGTCAAAAATATATATGACTCTTAAAATATCCAAAAACTAACTAATATATTATATTTTAATCAATGGAATCACTCCTGGGTTATTATCTAAGAAGATAGAATTCTTTTCCACCATATTTATCCTAATTTAATATATCCTATATAAAAAGAGGCCACTAAATATTTTGTAAGATTCATATGTGAGGTTTTTTTATCCTATTGTAAAAAATATATTCCATCACTACTAAACTTCACATGTCACTAATGGTATCCCCTCCTCTAATAAAACCACGATCACATGAGGAAACACTATTTAATTTTAGATCTGTTTGGGGGGTTCTATTTAAATCACAATGACTATTGGCATTATTGTTATCACCCTCTAATACCTTATTAATATGAGGAAAATATTTTCTAAATGATATCAATTTCTACAACTTTCTGTTTTGGAAGATGAGATCCATGATGATGTAGTATACAATATTTTTCAGGAAAATATAAGTGAAAGGACTAAATTATGTCCAAATTCATTATGTTCCTCACCTAATGTCAATAATTAATAATATATAACCTTGAATAGGAACATAAAATCTATTGTACACTAAACATTACCATTAAAATATTCATTAATTATGTTTAGTATGTTCTAAACTTATATATGAATAACTATTAAGGAATGATAAATTTAATATATGACACTAAAAAATAATAATAAAATGACCCATATACCACCTATCTTAACCTAATTGTGTTTTTTGTTTCCTCTTAAATCCATTCCAAAAAACCACCTCAATTAATATCCCTCATTTTTTAGATGTTGTTCTGAATACGATTGCATAATTCCTTCATTGTGAATGAATCTATTATGAGAAATAGATAATCCATCAATGTGTCTAGATCTTCTCAATAATTCTAAATTTTCACCTCATTTATAGTCCACTTAAACCCCATAAAAATATATAATTATATGTTATTATGATCATTAGAATTTTAAAAAATGATTTTACTAAACTTTAACATTATATTCTTTCTCATCTATATGTAAGACACATTATTAAATTGGTCGATTCAACCACCTATAAGAATTATGATATAACATCTTAATTGTTTCCATTAGGTATGTGTATTGTTACATTAATATGGTTAATATATATTATTGATGGATAATTAGTGATTTTATGGATTTGAAATGTTTTATCCCAAGTGAATGGTCATTATAAATTAACTCATCATTATGTAAAATATTACCCAAAATGAGAACATTACAACTTCCATTCTTGAAAACTGTATAGGTATTATCTTACAAATGAATATGGGATTTTATACATGATTATAATATTATGATTATACTACCTAGAATGTTCTTATAATTATCATATTAATAACAATTAATGATTTTTGAAACTCCTATACAGAAACGTGGAATATATAATACCAACTAATGAAATTAAAAAAATTAATGTTATTATAACTAATATATATACAATAAAAGTGTATAAAATATTTATATGAGTGGTATTAAAAATAAATAATTTTTTACATAAATTATTAATATATCTATGTTGATTTTATAGGAGGTTAGAATGCGGCCATGGATGTTAGGAATAATGGTATGGCTTTAATCATCCAATTATTTTTTTTACTAGAGATTATGGACCCCGAAAAATACATTAGGATAATATGTAATCACATTAAATATAAATATCCATATCTCATCTCCAATGGTTATTTGTAGTATTTACATTACTTCTTCCATTCCTATATCACTTCTTCATACCACACTTATTATGCTTTATTTAATTAAAATTCTAAATATCACTCTGTTAGAAAAGAATCATTTTCCATAATGTTTATATTATTTCCAATGATTATTTATTAAATTAAATTTCCTACACTCTAGTTATATTATTTCTTACAGACTATATCTATTTATATTTATTTACTTATGATTGTGGGTAACATATCTTTTATCATTTTTTTATTTCTACATGATCTCATTCTTCCATTGTTTTCACCACAATTGTTTATAAAAATTAATTTCATGGACTTCATGATTATTAAATAGTAAATTATATTCACATATAAGTTAATTTTCAATAAAATTATATATAAATTATTTATTTTTAAATTTCATCAAAGTTCAAAAGATTTTTTTTCTATTTTTAAAAAAATTATTCTCATTTGTAATTGTTTTTCAGCTATAATTATCTTTTTTATGGGGATATTTTTTGTTATAATCATCCAATTTATTTATTTGGGAGATTGATTTTTATTTCACTTGATGATTTTAATGAAATTTATTTCAATTATCTATATCAATTATGCTATGATATACTTATTAATGTTATAATATTAATGTGAAACAAAAATGTGTGGTTTATCATTATGTGATTATGTGAAACCCTATTGTTTATAAATTACAATTTTTTATTAAGAAAATTTTTGTTAAATGATATAAGTTATACACACATATATCACATAAAGAAACTAATAACACTTTATGTAAGAGTTATATTAATCAATTATTAAACCCAAAAAAAATGAAAATATTAGAAGTGGACATAAAAATAGAAAATTGAAAAACTACAATTGAAAATTTAGCCACCCTGGTTAGCTATAATCATCCCCCTCATGAAAAAACCTAAGGAAAATACACAAAATATTATTATTCCAATTGAAATTTTCAAAATTGGTAATGAATCGCCATGATATTAATTTAGGTGAATATTGAATAATGGAATTAAGTGTTATTTATATGAGGTAATATGACCATTGGAACAATAATATGATTATTTGAATAGTAACATGACAGTTGGGAATAGTAACCCAACTTTTGGGAATATTGAACAGACGGTTGGAATAGTAATTTGAACACAAAATAATTAAATTTAATTTTAATAACATATATCATGAGATTTTTAAGTAAATATAAATATTATATATTCAATAAAATAAATATCATGAAAAAATATTAAAAGAATATATAAACATATTTTTAATAAACTATGTTCTAAGGTGTTTCATAAAAATCCTTATTTTTTAATATTATAAATTAAAATTAATTGTAATATATTATTATATTGATAAAATTGAAATATTTTTTTTAAAATTATCATGATGAAATTAGTTAAAGGTGATTTTTTTTGAAATTTTATGAACTAAATTATTTTCAAGGTGAATTGTAAAAATACAGTTTTTTATAACTATGGTATCTTGAATTACATCATTTATAATGTGTACTATGAATGGAAATGATTCTATATTTATTTACAATGATGATGATATAATTTATGCTCCTATTTTATGTGTGTACATGATGTTACCTTTCGTTACAAAAAATTTTGGTGCTTGAAAACTATTTTTTGATGTTTTGTAATTATAAATTTTCCACATTCCATGAATTTATAAAATGTTTCCCTAATGATGTTTATGATGATAATATTCTTATGATATGATAATGATGATTTTTCTCACCGAATTTCCATTCTTTTATGTCTTTTATTCATCCCTTTACTGGGCTTTCAGCTCACCCATTTCTTTGATGTATATCCTCAAGTGACTACTTGTTCTAAGGAGATCATGAGAGAAATACAAGCATAAATATGAATAATTTAAATAATTGTTAAGATATATTATATATAAATGAGTAATGATACAAATTTTTATTAGACACTGAACCTTTGGTTACTATATTTTTATCACTATTATGTTATTTATCTTAAAAATGAAGTAATAGTCACGTAAAAATATGTTGGTTTTCTATAGTTGGTATCGATCATGGGTTAGTTATATTTGTAATTAGGATTATAGATATTTAGTGAATACTGTTATAAAATTTCTATGTATAGGTATACATCCCATAATAACCATTTAAAAAAAGGGTACACATATTGATCCCAAAATATACATCTTTAAAGATAATATATGCATAATAATAAACTATTTCCATGTGATCTGTTAACACAAATTCTGTTTGAAAAATTTCTATTTTAGAAAATTGTGGGAACTAGGAGATACCAATCCAAAAACCCATATGAGGTAAAAACAATGATATACCAAATTAAATCCTCAATTTCATGTGAGGTAGATTAAAAAACATCATGGTGATTCTTACCTAATTTTCTCAGGATATTAATAATAAACTAAACCATGTCGAACATATTCCCTCTAACAAGGAGAAACTATCCATTGATTCCATTATGTGGAAATGAACAATGGCGTTTTGTGGGTATTCTAATCCACTTTTCATTGAATTTTTGGTTAACTCAATAGAGATGATATTTTCAATACTCCATTGTTCTAAGAAATAGAAGGTGACTATGGACATCAATCGTTATAATGGAGAGAAGGATCAATGGTTGGATTTGATAAAAATACCAAGTCGAAGGATGATAAGGAAGAGATTGAGTGGGAAAGATTTATGAAAATATTTAATAACAAGTATTTCTCTCATAATCTTCAATCAATACAAATATATAATTTTAAGATATTAATAAAATCAATGATGAATCAATAACATCTTATGATAAAATATTCCTAAGGCTTGTGAGACATGCCTCAGGTTCGATTACAAAAAATGACATAAAAAATATATATATTCTTTGGTGGTTCAAAATCACACATTCGATCCTAGACATTTTTTTTGTTTTTTAAATGTTTTTCGATGTTCTATCAATGTAGATCTGATGTTTTGTGAATGATCCCATGGATATAGAGATAAGAAGATACTAAAGGAGTTTTAAGATAGTGGATCAAATGATAATTGAAGAAATAGGTTCCTACCACCCACATGGAACAAATGTTTGAATAATAATAATGGTAATTGCCTAAAATGGATCAGAAAATAATTCAAATGTTGGAGATAAAGCCACCAAGATCATGAATCTTGAAGAGACATGTAGAATTCGGCAAAAATTATAGAGGAAAAGAAGGCACCTCCTAATTCACCATCAATGGAAAAATGATTTAGTAGTAGGGATCCTGAGATCTATGTAATCCAATCCACTAAAACTTACATCTTTTGGGGTAACCAACATCAGTGTCCACTAAATCCAAATGAAAATGGTAATGAATATTCTATCACTATTGCTGAAGTGGAGCATGAATAAGATTTCATACAATGTACACTTCTTATTCACTAAAGAATTGAAAAAATTATTTGATTCTATATCTATCTATTCTTTTATATTATGTAAGGTTTATCGTACACTTTAATCTATTACCTTATACTTTAATGTAGAGATATCTATAAAAACAGCTAGTGGTGTGATCATTTCAACCCAAGTGTTGGACACTTCTCCTATTACCGTCTGTAGGAAGATTCCTCCAGTGAATCATGTAAGATTTCCCCTAGAAGAATTTTACAATATAATGGGAATGAGTTTATTCTCTTTATATAAAAAACTCTTAAATTTCAAGAAAATGTAAATCTATTAATATATTTCAAACTGTATGATTCTAATGTAAAAATTAAATAATGATTTGGAATATTCTTTGGAAAATGCCTCAATAGCGTGGGTTTTAACACTCAATGAATAAGCATACTTTTCCTAAATGGTTGAGTTGAAGTAAAGTATCAACCTTGAGAAATTTCCCATTTTAAGGTAATATACTGATATATTTCTTGATGAGTTAACCATACTCCCAATAGATTTTGAGGTAGAGTTATCAATGGAGATTATACCCAGATCCACTCTTATCTCTAAATTCCACAAAATGATGGTTCCTTTAGAACAGGAGGAGTCAAAGAAGATTCTACAAGACTATTTAGAAAAGGGGTTTATATTCCCAATTGTTTCACCATTAGGTTCACTGATGCACTTTGTTACGATAAAGGATGGAAAAATGCTGTTTTCTATCGATTACCGAGAGGTAAAAAATAACACCATAATGCAATATTATCCCCTATCAATGATAGATAACATAATCAATCAACTATGAGGAGATCAGTACATCTCAATAGTGAATCATCATTAGAGATATCATCGACTGAAGGTGAAGAAGGGATATATTAAAAATATAGCCTTATATAAAAGGTATAATAACTATAAGTTCATATCTTTTCCCTTCAGACACACTAATTCCACTAAAATCTTATGGATTTTATGAATAGTTCCTTTAGAGATTACTTTGGAATCAAATTTGTCGTGTTTATTGATGTTATTATCATTTAATATAAGGGCATGGAAAAACATGAAGAGAATATAAATATTTTTATGGTGATATGAAGAAAGGATAAAATGTAATCTATGTTTATAAATATTGACTTTTGGATGTAGGAAGTCCCATTCTTGGGACAAATAATCACAAGTTAGGGAATTTTTATCCATGATGATTTGGTGACACTACATCTTTGGTGAGAATTGTGGAATATACAATGATCATAAGAGTATAATGTATATATTCACATAGATGCAGACTAATATGCATCAAAAAATATGGTGAGAGATGATTGAGGACTATGATTACCCTATTTACTACTATCTGGGAAAGGAAAACAAGGTAGTTGATTATCTTAGTAGAAAATAACCGTCTACTATATCTATGATGGTGATTAAGAAAGACCCTATCTTAATGGACATGCAAATAATTGATCTGGAAATCATAATGGTAGGGAATACATCAAACCATTCCAGAATGATTTCCCAGCCATTTATCCATGAGAAGATCAAGGAGAAAGAAATGTATGGTTTGGAGAATATAAAGATGAGGAAAGCATTAAATTAATGTAAGATTAGTGAATTTAATATCTAATAATATGGTCTCATTCAGTTTGGAGCAATTTATTATGTTCCTTCATCACGTGAGATAAAAAAGCATCTATTGGATAATAATCATAACTCATCTTTCTCTATCCATCCTAGAAGAACAAAGATGGACCATGATCTCTAAGAGAACTTATTTTGAGGGAACATATAGAAAGAGATCGTTGATTTCAACTCAAGGTTATTATTAGGTCAAAAATTAAAATAAGAGTGACATCAATCTAAGGGGATGGTGAAACCATTTCCCATAACTGCATGGAAATGTGATAATGTCACCATATACTTTTTCTCATCTCTCCTAAAGACATCCAAAGAGAACAATGTGATATGATTTATGGTGGATTAAATCCCAAGGCTTACCATATCATTTTTATTCCAGAAGACTTATCTCTATAAAAACATTAAAATATATACATAAATAAAGTAGTGAGGATCTATGGGGATCCACATTTTATCATATTCCATCATGATCTAATCTTTGATTCTAAATTATGGAGAAGTTTTCAACATTATTTGAATACTAAATTGAATTTTAGTATAGACTAGAACAACAACAAAATGTTGTCCAACAAAAAATGAATATTTAGACACATGAGGATATAATAAGAGTATAATAAATGAATTCAAAGGTATGTGGGATCAAAATATCACATCTATTGAGTTCTCATACAAAAATAAACTAAACTCGATTATTCAAAATTCTCCTTATGAATATCCATATTGGAAGTGATGTACAACTCCAATTTTTTAGGATATAGTTGGTTAAATGAATATACTTGGACCTAATCTAATGAAAGAGAAAAAAATATATGGTTCAATGCATCCAAAAACATATAAATGTTTCTCAGATTTAGAATATGTTTTATGATGAAAATAATTAAAGGGACATGGAGTTTTAAGTTAGAGACAAATTTTTCCATCAAATACCAAAATGAAAAAGATTCATGTGTTTTATAATTAAAGGGAAGTTGTGCCCAAGGTATGTTTTCCCCATTGATATCCTTTATCACATTGGAGAAGTTTCATATCAGCTAACACATCCACCAAATATTGCTCATGATCATGATGTGTCCCACATATCTATCCTCGTGAAGTACATAACAAACACCTCACAGGTACGGAATTCAAAGGTGGTATAATTAGAGAATGACATATCATATGAGTAGTTTCTAGTGAAAATCATGGATTGTAAGGAAAAATTTTTATGAAATTAAATAACTCACATTGCTAATTTTCTTTGGAAACCCATAAGTATGAAAAGGTAACGTGTTAACTAGAGGAAATAATGAAACTGATGTACCCTCACCTTTTCTCAACCAATAATATGAGTTGAAATTTTGATTATTTTTTTAAATGGTGAAATAATATAAAATCCAAGAGTTTATAAATGATATTTGTTTAATAAATTAAATTTGTGTTATATTTTATACATATTATACACACATAGCTCATATATAATCCAACATCACTTCATTTTGTCATTAAATTAGTGAACTAATAAACCCATTTAAATTTAAAATATTTAAAGTGACAAAAAATAGAATATATAAAACTAAAATGGGAATTTTTGGACCACCACTATTGGAATGAATAATCCCTCATAGGAACAAAACTATAGTAAAAAAGAAAAATAGTACTAATATAATTAAAATTTTAGAAAACAAAAATAAATATACTTGCCAAAAATTTAGGTGAATAATGAATTACGAAATTAGTTGGCATTTTAATGAGGCAATATTAACAAAGCAGAAGTAATCTCACTCATAGAATAGTAACATGGCCATTGAAAATAGTAAACTAAATGTTTGGAATAGTAACCTTAACATTTGAATAGAAATTGGACTATAAAATATTAAAATGTAGTATTAATAAAACTTTTTAGGAGTTATTGAATAAGATATAAATATTATAATTCTATAAAATTAATATTATGATAAAAAATATAAATGAAAATATATGGACATTTTTAATAAACTATATTTTAAGGTATTTAATAAGAATATAAAAATTTTATATTAAAACATAAAATAACCTATGTTATAAATCTATTGTGGTAAAATTATTTTCATTTTTTAAATCATCGCGTTGATATGACCCAAGGGTTATTTTATTATTTATTTTTGTAAATACAATAATTTTCACGTTAATAGTAAAAATATAGTTTTTCTATAACATTTTTCTATTGAATTACATAATTAACGTTGTAATAATGAACTATGAATTTATATAAATATGGTTCACCCAATAAATATTTTATTTGAAAAATGGGTCATTAAAATATCGTAAACATTATTTCTAACCCTACAAATTAATTTTCAAAGTCTAATGTCAAATGTATTCCTTAAAAAATAGTTTTCTCATTTTTCCACATTCTATTTTAATAAACCAGTGAATTATAATTTTAACCTGGTTTAAAGTCCCAAAACCATTATATTATATTTATATATTATTCATTATTTGAAAAATATAACTATTACAAGGTTTACCATTGATGTAGTATTTTATTTAATATTTTATTTTTAAAATACCCATATCCTCGAATATGAATAACCCCTCTCCCTCCACATGGAAAACTAGTCCTCCCTAAAATTCCAAAGCCCATAATATGTAAAAATATCCTCAATTAAGCCCTTTTCATCCTCAGGTACATGTTGGAGTAAACCAAATCCACTAATCATGGAAGCCTAGTGTCGAACAAGATAAGAAACATCGAGAAAAGTGTATATTTTTTCAACTCTTCTATCATTTCCCGTCTCACTTATATTTTTTTCAATTTCATTCAAAATGAAATATTCTATGATTAATTATTAATTATGTAAACTCTATATTAATTATTCTTACAAACAATAAAAATTATATTTCAAAATTATTTATATTTAATACCTCAATTATCTCCTCATATAGACAATGGTCTAAATAATGGTTAGTTAACCACCAATGAGGACATTTACATGTTATTTTATATCACCACAAAAATAGATGGTTATACGAAATTATTTATAATATATTCATGTATGATTTTTTTTAATTTAATATTCTATAATTAAAAACACTTATTTATTAGTTCCCTTAATATAAAATAGAAAATTTGAAATAAAACAATATATTTTAAAATAAAAACATCATATTAAAATGTTTTACCTTTAATAATTGAAATTCAATAAATATAATCAAATTATTGTAATAGAAAAATAGTTACATTAATTAACACATTTATATTATTGTTCAATGTTTTAATAAACTTATTTTTATCATTCAGGAGGCATAAAACCAATGAAATAAAGCAATATTTAAGGTAAGGAGAATCTCAAACACAATATCCTTCTTTTGGATTATCTCCAATTTCATAATGATTTTCTCTATGTATGCTCCTATAATATCCAAAATATGTCATTTAAATATTTTTTCTCTTTTCTATAAGGTATATACATGTTTATACCATTCAAAAATATTTTCTGATCCATTCATAATATGTTTTTTTCAAAATACATAAATTTCAAAAACATCTCTTGATTCCTATTGAATTGTTTCTCCTTTCATAAAGAAAATGATTATATATGCCAAGGTATTATATTAATTATTCATTTGGTAATACTAATGTTCATTTCATGAATTATGATATCTAAAATAATTTATGAAACTCATATCTTCTCAAGGGTTATTTCATGACTATGATTGATAACCATCCATGTGGCATGTATTATTATGATAATTTTATGATGTGATGAGTTGGCCTATAGTAATATATCCCTCTTATCCATTTTGTAACATGATATATATCATGAGATAAAGTTCATTCTTCCTAAACAATACTCTATATTTGTTCAAAATGATGATGTCATTAATTATGTACATATCTTAGGTGTGGACAAGATATAAGGTATTTTCAAAACTATGAGTGGTATTTTACCACTATTTTATGATGTTACATTATTATGAATATGACACATTCCATTCCATTATAAAAAGTTTCCCTCGCAATGTTGATAATGATCACATGATTATGATGTGATAATTTTGAATATTCTCTCCCCTGAACTATTGATTTTAGTCCCTTATTACTCTCTTTAATGGGGTTTTATCTGACCTAATTCTTTGATGTATATCCTAAAGTGACTATATATACTAAATATAACATGAGATCTATAAAAGGATAAATTAAAAGAATTTAAATAATGTTTGTTTACTATTGTAACACCCTATGATTTTAAATATGGAATATCATCTTCTATATTATATATAATATGGAATAATAATATTAGAAGATAATTTAATACCTTGAAACATTATGATATATTTATTATTAAATAAATTCAATCTCCTTGATAGCTTGTGATGCAGCAAACAGAGATTTTAAACAAAATAAAAAAGTCTATCATAATAATATTATTTCAAACATGACTGTTATAAAAAAACTATTAAGTTGGAGGTTATAAATAGGAATAACTAAATTATTAAATTCAAGGTTATATTTTGATTATAAATAATATAATAATCATTTAAAATAAAATGAATTTATTTTTAAAACAATATTTTTTTAAAAGACTGGTTATTTATGTTTTGTGCATATAATTCAAACTTAATAATTAAAACTTGTAGAAAATTTATTTGATAAAATAATCATAAATTTCTAAAATAGCATATCAAAATTATACTAGGGTGTTTTTTAGATTTTTTTAAATGTGTTATTTTTTTTAATATTGAACAATACTAATTTTTATTGAAAACTTTTTTTACATTTAAATAATCTATAAGGGTAAATTATATTTTAAATTGAATTTAAGTTAAATTAGTTCACTTATATAAAAATTTAAATAATTCAGGTCATTATAACAAAATTCATATTGAATTTTTATATTTAAACAATCTACATTTTTAAGAAATTTCTCTTTAGAAACCACCTTTTCATTGCATATTTGGATACAATTTTAAATTGGATTCTGAAACTTTAGTGAATATGATTTTTATAAATTGACTAAATATTTTGAATGATCATATTTTATATTATATAATATGGTAAAATTAAATTTTTTCCATTATTAATAGGAAATGACTGGGGGTTAAGGTAAAAACTAGTTTACTAAGGGTTTAGATTAAAAATAAAAGGGTAAAAATTCCCTACCAACTTGTTCGAAACCAATTTTCTAGAAATAGTTTGATTTTATCTCCTATAAGGTTCATTTATCAATCATTTTTTCTTGTTTTGTGAAAAAAACATTTGTGTAATTGAATCATTTCAAAACTTCCATGTGTGCCATCTTCCCAACTTAAAAAAAGTCTACCCCTATCATCGCATATTCACACATAAAAATCCATTTGCATCAGCCAAGGTATTACCAAATTAAATATAATTCACTTCAAAAATGATTACGAAATTAGTTTGATCATAAATCTATCATATGATGTCTTCTATTGAAAAAATAAATAGGTCATCTAATTAAGAGAAAATGTTCTTAAACAATTATTTTTATTTTATTTCTTCTTCCACCTACATAAAATAATATTTAATAATAATAGTATAATTAAATTCATATTTTTAACATATTTAGATGTTATTATGTTAATTAAATGACCAATATCCATCTCTTCCATCAAATGGGAAGTAAAACTATTGGTCGTATGTATGGTGGACTACCAGCTTATGAACCAACGTAATTTTTTCCACAACCACCTTTCAAGAATGAATGTAATGAGGGATTTAGAAAATTTATATGATATTTATGACCTAATTAAACTTTATTAAATTCAATATCACATATAAATTCTTACATTCCATGTCTTTTAAAATATGATAATGTCGCTCGTGAGTATAGTGAACTACGACCTCACAAAGAGATGTGAGTTGTTTTTCATATAAATGAGTATCAAGGTCTTTTGAGACCATTGATATTTTTAGGGGGCCCAATGATCATGACCTCTTAAAATAGTGTCTTCGATGATGTCATGGATCATGGATTGGATTCTCCCAGAATGAGCATTTCATCTCACATAATCCTTTTAATGGTAGTTTTCTTATGCTCTCTTGGAGGTGTGGTGTCCTTCCTATGTATATCAAGGTTTTTTATACATTGATTTTTATATCATTATTATGAGATGACTATTCATGATGCTTCGTGTTTTCTATTTTTGATGTTCCCTATTGGGTATTGTTATAATGACCCTTTCATGAGCTATTCTAACATGTGTCATGTATTATATAGATTACCGCTCATTTCATGGTGTCCTGGGAGGATAGAAAGATGGTTAACCATAACTTGATCTTGACCAACTAATTTATTATCTGTGTTGTTTCATTTTATTTTCATCCTCTCTCTTATATCAGGTTATATTCTTTATAGTTTTTTGGATTAGTCATATATTTTTTCCTCTTTATTGCATTCGGTACCTTACTATTATACTCTGATTATGGGATCATATATTTTTTCATATAATGGTATTAGTTATTTTTAATTTCTACATTATTTGAGATTGGAGATGTGTGTGTGTACAAGAAAATTAGGATAATTCCCCCCATGTGTGTGATATGTCTACTCCACAACGATTATCATCCCCTTGACTATTGGAGGCATGATATGGGTAGTCACAGTTTAGAACCCATTAGGGTGGGTCATGAACATCATATTCATCCATTTAAGGAAAACTGATAACAATTTTATCTTTAATATAGAACATGAATTCCATTTTTCATTAATTTGTAATTTATCTAAATAAATACATATGTGGTCCACAAGATCATAAAAAAGTAATCAAATTGTATCCTATTGAAAATAAATATTATTCCTAAATATTTCATAATTTCATCATAAAATAACCTATGGAAATGAAACATGTTTTATAAAGGTTTCATCATTAATTATATAACACATGTGGATGAATCGAATTTAATAGAATCTCCCTTAAACCATCATTATCATAATACATATAGATAATGAATGTGGATTGAATTCTAATATCATATCCAATGTAAAGTATTATAATCCATAAAGCATTTTTAAATAAATTAAAATACCTTTAAATACCATTCAAACTACTCTTTGAAAAAATTAGAAAATATCATTTTCTTTAAAAAAAATTAAATAAAAATTCCAAAAAAATATTTATTAAATATAGTTTATTGAAATAAATCATAGAATCTTTTAAAATAATATTTAATTCAAAGAGTGGTCCTGATGGTGTGAAAATATATTCATTATGTAAACATTAAATGAAATCATTTTTTCACACTTCTGTGAAAATAAGAACATGGATTGGTGGTAAATTTATTAAAAAGTGTCCTTTTTAAATCTTTACATAAAATGTTTAAGGAATTGAAATGAAATTTTTTAATCACTTCTTTAAATGGTATGAACATTTATTAAAAAACATTGACTCATGTTGACATGGGAGAAAGTGTTTGCTGGCCAAAGAGAAAATAAGGCTACCTTTCATTAAAATCATTTTCCTAATCTTTTTCAATACCAAATATATGAAAATGGTAATAATAAATTAAAAAATAGAAATAAAAATATGAGAATAAAATATAATGGGATTAATGGTAAAGATCATTATAATATAAATGAACTAAAATGTATCATAGACAATTCCAAAAAGAAATAAAATTATAACACAAATCCTTACCATATTGGCAACCTCAGAATCCTGATCCCCATAGAAGAAAACAATTAACTGAAAAATTAAATAACAATAATTTCAAGTGATTCACTATATATAATATTTTAGTGGTGATATATAAACTACAAAAAATAAACAAGTATGTAATATGAAATTTTTGTTAAAGAAACAAAAATGATATGGGAAACCCTTACCCCATGTTCCATCTTATTTCCTACACATTCATATATCCATTATAATAACTATATATTTATTTTAAATATATTATAGAAAAATATTCATATATATCATAATACGTATCATCCCATTATAATTTACAATTATATTTTTTTAATAGTTTCTTTAATAAAACAAACTTTTGGGTAAAAATTGGTCCTTGCCCATAAGCTTTTCAATTAGATTGTTTTTTTACTTGCACATTTGTCATGGTTTAATCATTTATAGAGTATTAATTATAACATATGTATTGTATTTATTAGTCATATGAATTTTTTAATAATTTTAATATTCAATACCTGACCCACCAAGACGAGCTTGGACGGTAGTAATCTGGGTGTGACAACCCATGCCCGTCTCAAATACACTAGTGTCTGGTGACAATTTCTAAGAAAGTATAAACTAAAATGGGAGGTACTATCCAAATGTACATATATTTATACACAAAACCATATCCACGAAAAAGTGTCATGAAATAATAAAAGGCTTTAACATCTACAGTATAACAATGATTGTAATAACCTCTTGTGAAAACATCAGAGTATGTCAAAATAAACCAACACATAATAGTGGAAATACATACCCAATAGGAAATAAAGTTCCTACATGACTAAAACTAGAAAAAGGAATGCTAAAGTGATCCCAACTCTTAATATCCAATTCTAGCCACTAAACACGGTCAATACACACAAATATTTGAAAGCTCTACTGATGTCACTACTAAATTTTCTTTCATATTTATAAGGCATTACACATGTTGGAAAAGAACATGCATCGGTGGTACATACATAATAGGATGCCTTGAAATAAATAGAGAATTATGAATATACATCAATAGTAATATCAACCTATAGAAAGAGGTAATAAAACCCAAACATATATATAAATTCAAATAATGAAGCTCAGATGATAATGAAATGGGATCTCTATATCCACAACCCATATAATTACAATGAGACTTCCTGGATATACAAAGGACTATTTATAATACCCAAAATCATGCTATGTCGAGGTGTTCGTACCTCACTATTGTTCTAAATAGTTGAGGGATCCATAACTCCAGTGGAGGAACCACTCTCTACTAGAGAATGCATACTGGGGTGTACCCCTCCATATATAGAGGACCCTATCGGTTTTATAGTGTGGGGGAGTACCAAATCTACCTATGTAAAGAGTATAGGGGACCCATTCCCTGGTTCAATAAGGGAGTATTGACCCCAACATCTCTCTGGTGATCCTTCCTGATCACTTCTGTCCTTAAATCCTTTCCTAAAGAACTTTCATGCATGGAACACCACACATCATATCTCATATTCCATAATAAAGGATACTATTTCAGTCTACATTGAAATACACTTAGGATAGGATACTATCAGGACCTAATTTAATTAAAAAAATGAGTTACAATGGTATATATTCTTTCTAGAAGTACATAGCATGTATTTGAGGTCACACATAATGTAACCTCATCTTGTTGCGTGGCAATGTTCTCCCATGGACATGGATTTGGAAGCCGTTTCATAATACACAACATGTATATGTGGTATACATAATTCCTCTACCACTTAAGACATACTCATGTCTTATAGTTTCTATCCATTGTACAATAGTTGTGCATGTATACCCTGGCGATATCTGAGTACATAGTTATACTAGTTTACTATCTCTATTCTTGTATAATAGTACATTTATGTGCGCATATACTCCCAAAGAAAATTTTGATATTCAAACACTATATCACATGGTATTTGTGGTATATAAAAACGATGTGATATTTATCTCTTCCTATAAATTTATTTGTTATTTCCATGGTACTACACAACATTTGTTCTTCTAGAATACATGTTGAGTTGATTGTTTTTCACTATTATTAAAGTCTGGTCATCCAATGGTTTTAATATCAGCCTTCACCACCAACAATAAATCCATTTGACCTACCAAAGTCAACAGAAAATGGTACTTTCCTTGATTCCCAACATCTAGAAGCACTACCACAAAACATGGCAAGGGAAGCGCTACCCTTTATCAGTGCTAAACAGAAAGCACTGATAAAGGGGTATGCCTTTATCAGTGCTATCTAAAAGTGCTGATAAAGGTATCTCTTTATCAGTGCTAAAAAAGCACTGATAAATGATTTCTTTATCAGCGCTAAAAAAGAGCTGATAAATGATTTCTTTATCAGCGCTTTTATTTTTGAGCTCATAAGACATACCTTTATCAGTGCTTTTAACGAGCGCTGATAAAGGTTCTATCAGTTTTTATTTAATAACCCTAACAGGCCATCCTCCCTTGCATGCAGTCAAGCTCTTGCGGAAGCTGAACCAGGCCCCTCACTACGCGACCGCATCCTCCTCCTCCTCATCCTCCTCCTTCCTCCTCCTTCCTCCTCCACATCCTCCTCGTCCTCCTCCTTCTCTGCCACCGCCGCCACCTCCTCCCTCGCTCCCGCTACCGCGACTGCCACTGCCTCTGCCACCTCCACCTTCGCTGCCGCGACCGCCCCCGCCTCTGCCATCGTCGCCGCCTCCGCCTCTACCACCGCCGCCGCCTCCACCCTTGCTGCCATGACTACCGCCGCCTCATCCTCATCCTCCTCGTGCTCTCAAGGTGGGATGTGAGTTCCATGGATGGTATTCCCTTAGTATATTATTTATATATTATGTGTGTGAGGACCAAATAGTGAATATAGATGTGAGATAGGAATGATACCATATCATGAGCCTAATTCCAGTAAGGATTTCTATAATAGATAGTGTGGACTTAATGTGATTATGATTCTGTCTAGGTATGTGATTCATAATTAGTGATGAGTGTATAGGATAATGCATGTTGGTCAACTTGTTTTAGAAATAGTTTATCTTCATCTGTGCCTTGTACTTGAACCCATTAATTTGGAGGTGATTATGCTTTCACGATAGTTGACCTTCTTAGAGAAGAGTTTCTAGAAGAGTATAAGAGACATGAAAAAATGAAGATCATTAGAGTGTTGGAGAAAATGTGGTTGCTACAAACAATGTGGCAATCAGCTTGTGCAACGCGACCTAAGTTACAACTTGTAGGTATTGTACTTAATTTTTTTCTGGTGGGTTTCAGTTTAAATGCATTTCGGAATGATTATTTCTATTCATTGTCTTTTAGGTTTTTTTGAAAGCCGAGGGGAAAGGGTGGGGTCTGCAGACATTGGAGGATATGTCGAAGGGTGACTTTATAGGAAATTACATCCTATATTTTTGCAACATTTCCATAATATCTCACATCTAATCAAATGGCCTCTTTACCCTTCAAGATCCCCGAACCGTGATCGTGATCGGGGTTCGGGGAGCTTGAAGGGAAAAGAGGCCATTTCTCCAACATATTCACACACAAAATCGCCCTTTGACATATCCTCCAATGTCTGCAGACCCCACCCTTTCCCCTCGGCTGTCAAAATAACCTAAAAGATAATGAATATAAATGATCATTCCAAAATGCATTTACACTGAAATCCTCCAGAAAAAAATAAAGTACAATACCTGCAAGTTGTAACATAGGCCCCGTTGCACAAGCCGATTGCCACATTATTTGTAGCAACCACATTTCCTCCAACACTCTAATGATCTTCATTACTTCATGTCTCTTATACTCTTCCAGAAACTCTCCTCTAAAAAGGTCAACTATCGTGTACGCATACTAACCTTCAAATTCATGGGTGCAAGTACAAGGCACGTATGAAGATAAACAATTTCCAAAAAAAGTTGACCAATCTAAGTATTTAATGGTACCTTTATGCTTTGTAGCATGTTTTTCTATGATTTATTAATTTGTATATGTGACAGACATACTAGGTGATATGTTCTGTATTATGGGTTTATCAGGAGTCTGTATGGTTTCCTGTTTCCACATTTCATTTTAAATAGCATGTTATAATTTTATATTTACTGTACCCTAATGGCTCAAATAGTCAGGCATATTGTAGATGTTCCTAGAATGCTGTAGGATTCTTTTTCCCCAATAGTAGTACATTTTTAGGATGTTTTCACTAATGAGGTATAAAATTTACTTCTTAATAAAGAGACAACCTTTATAATCTAGTTAGTTTTGGGAGAAAATTCAATTTTTATCACAATTTCTAAACTAACACCAAAAGAGAATCAGTTGTTTGAATTACAATTTTTTGATATAGAATATAATGGTTTCATATGGCATAGTACATTACCATGGGGTTTTATAGTTCTCTAAAATAGATGGTTCATTGGTATTTATTCTTTTCTTGGACTATTAGTGATTGAACCTGATGAGAGTCATGAATATGTATCCTCATCCATGAATTGATAGTCACATTGATCATCTATGAGGTTCTATGATCTTCTCCAAGATAGATTTGACATTAGGATACCAATAGATGAGTTGGACATTGATGGACCTACCATGGACTGCTTTTAGGAGTAGTTATGGCCTGTATGATTTTTTAGCTATGATTTTTGGTTTAACTAATGCATTGGTTGTATTAAGGGACTTGATGAATAGGATATTTCATCCTTTTCTGGATCAGTTTTTAGCTGTTTTTTTCAATTAAATATTAGTGTACTCCCAACCCATAGTTGATCTTGACCAACATCTTATCATCACTATGAGTACATTGAGATAGCATTATATTTATTACTATTTTCTCCTATTACTCATTGGTTTCCTCTTGTTCACATGTCATGTATTTTCTAAGGCATCATTTAGTCTTTGTAAGACTAACATGGAATAAATTTGATATATTTAATATTAAATCAAGTATCTTATATATACACGATGTTCACCCTAATGGACACACCATGTATATGGATTTCACATGTGTTTAAAGGCATTTGTACCATGATTTGTTTTTATAAAACCCAAACAATGCTACCTGATTAATTAAAACATAATATTAAGAATGTTATCGACATCGAACCCATAAAGATGATGAATATGAATAAAGAATGGATGAATTCCAATCGGTTTAAAAATGAATATGAAGATTTCATGAAAGAGTTTATTAAGTTTGCAGAAGATCATGAATGTGACCCTTCTCAAATCCATTTTTGTGTTTACGCTGTTGTTATTCAAGACAAATTAGTCCAGAGGAGTTGGAAGAACACCTGATCTGTCACAGAATAGATCGAAGTTATACATGTTGGAATAAAAACGGGGAAAAACCAATGTAGGTAGTGACTCAGAGAACACGACATTTTATTGATCATCTGATATGATTAGAAACTTGAACAGTGAAGACGATCGTATGGAGGGTGTGATTACAGATGTGAACGATGATAAAGATCGTATTGAGGAAATGAAAAGGATAGTTGAAGATGAACTTTGTGATTGCCCAAAATTGTATGAGAAGTTAAAGAGTTGTGAAAAAACGCCATTGTATGCTGGTTGCACTAAATATACAGAATTGTCAGCCGTATTGAAGCTGTATAATTTGAAAGCAGGCAACGGGTGGAGTGCGCCAATTTTACGAAACAACTTGCTCTTACGAATGTCATGCTCTCAGAAGATAATGGACTCCCAAGCCGAACATATGATGCCAAATGAATGCTACGATCGATGGGTATGATCTCTGAAAGAATACATGCTTGCCCGAATGACTTTATATTGTTTCCCAAGGACCAAAAATACTTAAATAATGCCCAATGTGTGGTGATTCCTGATACAAGAAAGATGATTCTAGTCCTAAGAA
This sequence comes from Viscum album, assembly GCA_963277665.1. Lineage (NCBI taxonomy): Eukaryota > Viridiplantae > Streptophyta > Magnoliopsida > Santalales > Viscaceae > Viscum > Viscum album. Next base: position 544,751,887 of record OY728132.1, read on the forward strand.
AGTTGTATAGTACTTTACAATCATTCCTAGGTTTAGACACCTATATAGAAGTGAGGAGACTACAGGAAAATTGAAATGGAATGCAGATACAAGAATTAAAGATGGGAAACTATGTCACCCTATAGACTCTCCTCAGTAGAAGAGAATTGATCACGAGTATCCTGAATTTGGGAATGAGTCGAGAAACCTTCGACTGGCGTTATCTACAGATGGGGTGAATCCTTTTGGTTTTCAAAGCAGCACTCATAGTACATGGCAAGTTATGTTGGTAAATTATAATTTACCACCGTGGTTATGCATGAAAGAAAAATACATCATGTTTTCTATGCTTATATTAGGACCAAAAAAACCGGGTAATGATATTGATGTTTATTTGGCCCCATTGATCGAGGATTTAAAAATATTGGGGGATTCAGGTGTTACGATGTATGATGCTTACAAAAATGAACAGTTCACTTTGAAATCCATGTTGTACGGGATGATAAATGATTTTCCTGCTTATGAAAATTTGTCAGAATATATCATTAAAAGAACTCAAGGGTGTCCCGTTTGCGAACAAGGTACACAATTAATTAGGTTGAAACATTCATCAAAACCTGTGTTTCTAGGACATCGCAGATTTCTACCCCGATGACATAAGTATCGATCTTGGATGACATCATTTGACAGAAGATCAAAGGAATGTACAACAGTGTCTCCACTAATAAGTGATCAATTGTTTGATAAAGTGAAATATTTGGACACTACTTTTGGTAAAACGTTTTCGAAAAACCTTACGAAAACTGGTTGGAAAAATTGATCAGTTTTTTTTGAATTACCATACTGGAATTGTCTATTTTTCAGACATTTTCTTGATGTTATGCATGTTGAAAAAAATGTATGTGATAGTGTCATCGGCACGTTCCTAAATGCACCCAGAAAAACAAAGGATGGAATTAAGGCTAGATTGGACATTGTTGAGATTGGAATACAAGAATATTTGGCACAATTGAAGGGTGAAAAACGAAAATTTCTTCCTCATGCTGCTTACACTCTTTCTAGGCAGGAGAGATATTAGTTTTGAAAATTCTTGAATGATGTAAAGGTTCCAGAGGGGTATTCATCAAATATCAAGAACGTTGTGTCAATGGGAGATTTAAAATTAAAGGGTCTGAAATCACATGACTTCCATGTTTTGATGCAAGATCTAATTCTTATAGCTTTACGTTGAATTTTTCCCAAGAATGTCTGACATTCATTAATAAAGCTCAGTTTCTTCTTCAAAGATATATCCATCAAAGTTATAGACCTGGAAAAATTCCCAACTATGGAAAAAGAAATTGTCGTCATATTATGTGAATTGGAAATGTTCTTCCCGCTGAAATTTATTGATATGATGGTTCATTTGATGGTTCGTTTGGTGAGAGAGATTTGACTATGTGGTCCTGTACATTATAGATGGATGTACCCCATTGAATGGTATATGAAGATTTTGAAAGGGTATGTCAAAAACCGAAGTCGGCCAGAGGGTTGTATTGCGGAGCAATATATTGTTGAGGAAGCTGTTGAATTTTGTACCGAATACCTGTCTGGTGTGGAAATCGTTGGCCTACCGAAATCTCATCACACTAAGTGGCTTGAGGGTGAAGGAATTTCTAGAAGAGAGGTTGTCACAATCAATATTACAGATCAGAAGCAAGCCCACCTTTAAGTTTTGCATAACAGTTTCGACATTGACCCATATGTTCAAACCCACAAGGAAATTCTTAGGCATTTGAATCCTTCTAAGGCTGAAAAATGGATATCAGATACACATAATCAATAGTTTATAGGATGGTTTTGAGACCATTTTTTAAGCAGTTAGATGAAAATCCAAACTCAATTTCAGAACGACTTTGATGGATGGACGGAGGATCAAGTTTGTACGTATTATCTTACAATGCTTATGCCGTTAACAGTTATACATTCTATACTAATGAAAATGATGAAGACAGTACCATGCAGAATAGTGGGGTTATACTTGTGACTGAGGCGATGCATGTTTCCGGTGCTATGGACAAAAATCCAATTTATGCGAATAAGTCATACTTTGGCATCATCAAACGAATATGGGAGTTTGATTATACGAAATTCAAAGTGCCGATTTTTCAATTCAAGTGGGTTGATAACAGGAGTGCTGTTAAAATAGATGAATTAGGATTCGTGAAAGTTGATTTCAGTATGGAAGGGGAGAAAGATGAACCATTTATAATGGCATCACATGCAGTACAAGTATTTTATGTTCCAGACCCCGCAAACCGAAATTGGTCAATTGTTCTGTTATTGACCAAAACAACTGAAGGGTCAGATGAAAGTTCAACGAAGGTTGGCCCTTTTATAGGTACTTCACAATCATTTCACAACAGTCTAAATGTAGACGACATTTTGTATGTTAGAGGAGACCGCAATGATGGAATTTACATAGTCGATAGAGGAGTCAAATCACTTCAGCTTTTAAAGGAAAAAAGAGAGTACAATAATCAGGTTATTTGTTTATTGTAACATACATTGTGTTACGTTATGTTATTATCTGTTCCCTGCTGTTTTTATGTAATCTAAAATAAATATTAAACCACTTCTGCAGATAATGACTTCTGCACCTGCTGATGCGCCCAATCCCGAGGCACAAAAGGTCTCTCAACCAGCAGCTGGTGGTCCCACTACAGAGAAAAAACAAGTTTCTCAACCAGATGTTGGTGGTCCCAGTGCCAAGCAACAACAAGTTTCTCAACCTGTTGTTGCTAGTCCCAGTGCTGAGGTACAACAGGTTTCTCAACCTATTGCTGCTGGTCCCATTGCCGATGCTAGAACTCCGGGGGAAGATATTGATGCTACTTCTGAGGAAATGGTAGGAAATGAAACCCTAAAAGCGCAAAAAAAAACAAGAGCATCGTAGTTTGATAGTGTTGGCCAAAATCCATAAGTCAAAAGAAAAAGGAATCAAATTTGAGGTGGGATGGAATAAGCGAGGCCAACATGTTAACCCCAATAGAGCCATATTTAGTAGCTACATTGGAATCATCACTCGGAAACACGTGGCGATTGATGTACAGTCGTGGCACCATGTTGTCACCAGGCTGAAGACACTAATGTGGGAAGAGATTACGGTAACATTATGATAGAATTTTTTTAATTTATTAAAATAAAATAAAATACCAAAACATTGACTTATTCTTCATCATCCATTGCAGATTGAATTTATAGTGGATGTCTCACATAAGGAATATGTATTGAGAGTTGCACGAAGGATTCATAGAGGTTTCTGAACAATTTTAATGAAATATCATCTTAAAGATCCAGAAGGGAAAATCAAGCCACACCCACCTCCTCTTTATGCACACTTTATATCCCAAGGAGCGTGAGATGCGTTTAGCAACCATCATGGGGAGCATACTTTTTAGGTACATTGTGTGGGTAATACGTTGTTTGATGTTTTCTTGTATTCATCACTCTGATTGATAGTTTTTTATTTATGAAACAGCTGCTGAGTGCTGAAAATAAAAAACGCGCAACAGAACCAGTGTACCCTTACTGTAAAGCAAGGATGGGGTACGCTAAACTTGAGAAAAAAATTGGTACGTCTTTTAAATCTACCCTACTACTAGTATGTGACATAAAACAACACCATAACCATGTTTCTCCATTTATATGAAGATTGATGAATCCAAATCGAAATCCATATCCATCCCACTCCATGTGCTATGGAAGGAGGATCATGTAAATAAAGAGGGGACATTGATACATGAAAACACACAAAAAGTGTGGGAAACATGTGTAAGTATGACATAATATAAATTTGAGTTGCTTTAAATTGCTATTACATTACAATAACTACTTATTTTTCTATATATTCTTTCTGAAATAGTCACAAGAATCAACAACAACCACACCAGATGCAGACACACCTTTAGCAGCCTTGAAGCAGCCAGAAAAGTATGGCCACGTCAGATGTGTGGGTTTTGGGGTGACACCCCGAACATATTTTAAAAAACAAAAACAAGCGGCGGATCAAAATGAAAATATGGAAAAGTTGCAAGAACAATTATCTATTTTTCAAGATTAATTACAATACCAGAGAGTGATGATAGCAAAATTGACGGGGGAGAGGCAAAGAGAAGAAACAACTCAACAACAACCCGTGTGTGACGATCTCACCCCCCCACCAGCTTTGAGGCGAGCCATTCCTCTAAAAAACCTGACTTAGATGAGGTAATCAATGTTTTAATAATTGTTTCTGTGAAATGTTATTTACATAGACACTGATACCTTTCCTGTTCTAATATTCCATAGGGTTAAAATGACTGTGATTTATATTTATCAACTCCCACCTATCGCCTTGTAGTGAGGGCTACGATGTTCAATACGCAAAATGACATGCTACACAACAGACAGCTTCCAAAAGATCATCTTAGAGTGTCAATTAACGTAGCTAATGAGACAAGTGCCGAGCTACCTGTTCCAAATGACGATGAAGACATTCATACAGTTGAACAAGTTGTTGGAACATTCATCACATGGCCGACAGTTCTTGTAAAAAAACATGTTGACAAAAAGGTATTCATTTCTAATTTATTTTTCAAGCTGGACCTTTTACATTTAAAGAAAAAAGGTCTGAACCGATGACTGTTATTACAGAATGACAAAGACTGTGGGGTGAAACAAAATATTAGCTCAAAACTATCTCAATGATCAACCAACTGATTGAAACGGTCTACTGAGAGCACCTTCACCTCGCTCGTTCTATATCCAAAGTTAATATCATTGCAGGCTCATGTGGATACAAAGTTGAAAGACGGCAGTACTCACATAGTTGATTTTGAAAAAGATATGTATGGAGAGGAGATATCAGATTTCATTAGTGCTGAAAATTTATATGAACTCCTCAAGTATGAATGGCTAGGTGCCTCAGTTGTAAATGTATACATGAGGTGAGTTTTTATGATTTGATTTTAAAAAAGCTGATATACTCTGATAATTTTGACTAAATACATTTTATATTTGTCACAGACGTATATATGAAAAACAATTGAAGGTATTTTTCCATGAACAAAAATTTGGACTCGTTAGTCCTCACACCACATCTTCAAAAGATGAAATAGATTCTGTTAAAGTGGCTGCAATAATGTCATCCCTGCTCAAATCATTTGAAAACAAAATTACAGATTAAAGACTCGTTTTAATACCAATGATGCAGGGGTAAAACTCTACAATTTAATCATATCAACTATATTTTCATTTCTATCATTACTTATTCCTTTTTGTATTTTTAGGGTGCATTGGATGCTGATTGCAATCAATTTGGATACTCCAAAGATTTATTTTCTGGATTCAATGCATGGATATCCAATAAACCGACCACGCATGATGGCATTTGTTAATTTGTAATACACTAGATCCAACATTTTAATACTAAAAATCTAGTTATATAATTTATGTTATCTTTTAATGAGGATTCTATTATGATAGGGCAGTGCATCAATATCGTCTAATGCATGGAATGAATCCAGGGCATAAGGATGATCACGCCTACAAGATCTGAAACTGGAAAAGTATCTGTGTATATATAATAACATTTCACTATCCAAACACATATCAAAACAAATTACTTATTGTTGTCGATGTTTCTGTAGTGTCCAAAACAAACAAACAAAAAAGACTGTGGTTATTATGTTTGTAAATTTATGAAAGAGATCGCATTTCATCAACAAACTAGCATCCCGGATGAGGTATTTTCGAAAATAATTATGATTCCATTTAAAATATTTATTAATCCTTTGTGTATTTATATTTTTTCAGTACTACTATGACTGCGGAAAAAACACTTATTTAGAAGATGATATACATGTGTTTAGAAATGAATGGGAAACATACCTAATGGAATATTGTACAAAAATAGGATGAAGGTGAATTCCTACCACATATGTTATCTATATATGATCATTTATTATCCTCCAACCTTCTTTGGTGAATTGAGAATGCTCCGGTGTATTGAAATCTTAATATATTACTCAATGTTTTCTATCCCCGGATTCATATTATTGATCTTTGAACAGATCAATATTGAAGTAAGGCAAGATGGTGTGCATTGCGTATGGGGTGAACGATGAAACCACCGAGGATCAACAAAATCCATTTTCTGTATCTCGTTTGTTTGAACTTGTATTTGAGCACATCTGTTGTTGTTTGACTTGCACAATTATTTCTAGGTAGATGCATGAGATAATCGGTATCGTTGAGAGATTTTTTGGAACAAAAATATGTGTCCCAGGATAATTCAAGTAAGTGAAATGCTGGTTGAGATGAAATCCAAGCTCAAATTACCAGTACATCATCAAAAGAATCAACCCTGTGATGCACCATCATGTAGAATCTGGTCCTCATGATGTTTTGAGGTGTTTATGGAAGGTATGGGGAGTCTGATAAGCCTCATGGCCACCATAAATAATGTTTATAGACAACTCCACATGTTTTTTGTGGCTTGTGCCTCTTTACAAGGATCGTGCTATTCACATGGTCCATCTTAGCACGTATGTCCCATTCATCCCATTTCTACTCTTGGAAGAACCTGAGAATCTAACAATGCATAAGCCCCACAAAACCCATACTCATCCAACCAAGAGTATTCCTAGTGTGAAGGGAAGCTAACCATGGGTAATGCCCACAACATACCTCTTTTAAATATATGGGTTTTGATCCTTATATTCTAAATAGGGTACGTAGGAAGCCTCCATGAGGTTAAATCCCAACCAATGGTAAACCATGGTGACCCCCTCAATGGGGTACACCTTCGCTTATTTTCCCTCTTGTATTTCCCTTAGTGGCATCTGAATAAGTCTTCAAAATGAGAAACCTTACCTTTATGGGATGCACCACACTTGGGTTAGACCTCATTGGGTGTTTTTATCCATCTATCAGGTAAACATTCCAGGTGCTCCCTCCTAGATATATACCTACCTGATCCACCTTTATAAGTGTTTTGATCCACCCAGGTCTTACATATCTGTAAGACATTAAATCATGACCCTCTATCCTTGTGGGATGTTAAACTCATGGAATACCAAAAGTTAAACATGGGTTTCTATTAATATATTCAATATTAATGTTTAATCAGTCCTTATTAAGGTATTGTGGAGGTGTGGCTTTATGTTTTCCAGCAGATTTTAGAAGATTCCATGCTTTATGTAGGTGATTCCATGCTTTTACATTATATGATGATTTTATTATGTTGTATTTTCTTGCTAAGTGTACTATATGAAATGTTTGTGTGGTTAAAAATGTGTTATCAAAGGAATTTGGGGTGTGTATAGACTTGAATTTTATTTTTAAAATGAATGTAATTGTATTTCTTGTGGATTTTCATGCTTAAGTCCTTTAAATGTGTTTGAAGAAATGAGAAAGTTGTGTGATGGGTGTTTTCAAATGGATTTAATATGTTTGTGAATTTTAAAGAGGGTTTTATTATGATATGTAGATAGTCTATATATGTTTATTTACATTGAATGAAAGTACATGAGAATGTGTTGATATATATGATCTATATAATGTCAATTGAGCACAATTTCCATACAAGGTATTTTCTTTATGATGTGCAGGGGACAGGGTGAAAAGGCAGGGGTAGTTTTCTGGGGGAGGGGGAAGGGGGAAAAGTGGTAGGGGGAAGGGGTAGGGGGTGTGTTGGGTTCTTTTGAAATGTGTAGGGGGTGGGAAGGGGGGTGTGCAATGGGCAGGGGGAAGTGCAGTGGGTAGGGGTGTGCTGGGGAAGGCGGCAGAGGGTGTTCAGGGGGCAGGGAGTGTGCAGGGGTAGGGGGTGTGCTCAGGGGTGGGAAGTGTGTAGGGGGTTTGCTGGGGAAGGGGGAAGGGGTGCTTCTTTATTATGGAATGGGGGGACATATAGCCATGGTATTAAACCGTGGGTGTGCTGGGTAGGGGTGGTTTTTTGGGGAAGGGGGAAGGGGGCAATGTGGTAGGGGGAAGGGGTAGGGGGTGTAGTGGGTTCTTTTGAAATATGTAGGGGGTGGGGAGGGGGTTTACAATGGGCAGGGGGAGTGTAGTGAGCAGGGGTGTGCTGGGGAAGGGGGCAAGGGGTGTTCAGGGGGCAGGGAGTGTGCAGGGGTAGGGGGTGTGCTCAGGGGTGGGCAATGTGTAGGGGGTGTGCTGTGGAAGGGGGTAGGGGTGTTTCTTTTTTATGGAATGGGGGGACATATAGCCATAGTATTAAACTGTTTCTATAGGTATATAGAAAAGTTTTAATGTCGTTGAAAAAGGCCCATCATTAGTATCCAATAGTGGAGGATAATAGGGTTGAAGATAATCCACCACTCTTTTAATGTAATTGATAATATTTTATTTATCTCAAAAGTAAGGGAGATATCCCATGGGGGAAGGGAGAAGGATGAGAGTGTGTGTAAAGGATTTTGTTGAGTGGAATGAGGGATATATGAGTGTTACCTGCTTTAATGGTTGATAGTGAAAATTTGTTAATTCCACTCATTAATTAGGGGAATTATTAGGCCTAAGGGTAAAATAAATCATTTTCCAACAATGTGGGAATCAATATACACACACTTCTAATCCGTATAGTTTCATTGAGTGGCTTAAAATCCATTATTCAACCATGTAGAGATACATCCCCAAAAACTCATACCTTACACAAGTTCATCACATTATTTTCCGAACCATTAACCATCAATGTGAGACCATCATAACCTTAGAACAAAACTGTAGGTTTATCTATTCCCCCTTGAATCATTAAATATCCCATCTTCTACTAAACATTGGTCCATTTGATTATTATAGATGATTATCCTTAACCATGCACCAATTTCGTTAATTGGTTATTTTATGTTTTTTGCCTCACTAGTATAATTCCATTTAGAAACCCCATTCTTTATTTCGTTATTGTATTACTAACATAATCATTGTTTTATTATGTAGGTGAAATATTTTTCCTTAGTTCGAATGCTTTGTTCGGAAACTGCCACCATGTACGACAATTTTTTAGAGCGGATGGATGCAAAAAGGATGGAACATCATTGTTCTTTAACTTTTTGTTGGATAAATGTAATTGTAACCAAATTAAACATTTTTTGAAATCTATATAGAATCGTGTTGTTTTGTAGTCATGATTTCATGTAAATGTATGTATCATTTTTTTTCTTCTGTGCACTGTGTGTGGTGTTGTGTGTGCTGTGTGCAGGTTTTTTTTGGACTCTGTGCAGGTGTTGTAATGTGTGTAGGTGCTGGACAGGTTCTATGTAGGTTCTGGTTTTGGATAGGATCTTTGGCCTTTATCAGTGTTAGTTAAGCACTGATAAATGGATAATATATCAGCGCTATTTTGAGTGCTGATAAAGGTAGTTTTTATCAGTGCTCAAAATAGCGCTGATATATTATACATTTATCATCGCTGAAAATAACGTTGATAAATACTACCTTTATCAGCGCTTGCTTAGCGCTGATAAAGGGGCACTTTTATCAGCTCTTTTTTTAGCGCTGATAAAAGTCCCCCTTTATCGGCGCTATTTTTAGCACTGATAAAGGGGACCCCCTTTATCTTCATCGAGATTAATAACGCTTTTTTAGCGCTGTTAAAGTTCGTTTTTAGCACTATTATAAACCATATTTCTAGTAGTGTTTACGGCCTCCTATGTTGGGAATCAAGGAAAGTATCATTTTCTATTGACTTTGGTTGGTCAAAGGGATTTATTGTTGGTGGTGAGGGCCGATATTAAAACCATTTGATGACCAGGATTTACTGCTAGTGAAAAATAGTCAACTCAACATGTACTCTAGAAGAACACATGTTGTGTAGTACCATGGAAATAACAAATAAATTTATAGGAATAGATATATATCACATTTTATTTATATACCACAAATACCATGTGATATAGTGTTTGAATATCAAAATTTTCTTTGGGATTATATGAGCACATAAATGTAATATCATACAAGAATAGAGAGAGTAAACTAGCATAACTTTGTACTCAGATATCGCTAGGGTATATATGCACAACTATTGTACAATGGAAAGCATATATAAGACATGAGTATTTCTCAAGTGGTAGAGGCATTCTGTATACCACATATACATATTGTGCATTATGAGACGACTTCCAAATCCATGTCCATGGGAGAACATGGCCACGCAACGAGATAAGGTTACATGATGTGTGACCACAAATACATGCTATGTACTTCTACAAAGAATATATACCATTGTAACTAATTTTTTTAATTAAATTTTGTCTTGATAGTATCCTATCCTAATTGTATTTCAATGTAGACTGAAATAGTATCCTTTATTATGGAATATGAGATATGATGTGTGGTGTTCCATGCATGAGAGTTCTTTAGGAAAGGATTTAACGATGGAAGTGATTAGGAAGGATCAAAAGATAGATTTTGGGGTCAATACTCCCTTATTAAACCAAGGAATGGGTCCCCTATACTCTTTACATTGGTAGATTTGGTAGTCCCCCACACTATAAAACCGAGAGGGTCCTCTATATATAGAGGGGTATGCCCCAGTATGCATGCTCTAGTAGAGAGTGGTTTGTCCACTGGAGTTATGGATCCCTCAACTATTTAGAACAATAGTGAGGTATGAACACCTCGACATAGCATGATTTTGGGTATTATAAATTGTCCTTTGTATATGCAGGAAGTCTCATTGTAATTATATGGGTTGTGGATATAGAGATCCCATTTCTTTATCATCTGAGCTTCATTATTTTAATTTATATATACGTTTGGGTTTTATTAACTCTTTCTATAGGTTGATATTACTATTGATGTATCTTCATAATGCTCTATTTTTTTCAAGGCATCTTATTATGTATGTATATACTCATCGATACATGTTCTTTTCCAACATGTGTCATGCCTTATAAATATGAAAGAAAATTTAGTAGTGACATCCGTAGAGATTTCAAATATTTGTGTGTATTGACCATGTTTAGTGGCTAGAATCGGAGATTAGGAGTTGGGATCACTTTATAATTCCTTTTTCTAGTTTTAGTTATGTAGGAACTTTATTTCGGATTGGGTGTGTATTTCCACTATTATGTGTTGGTTTATTTTGACATACTCTGATGTTTTTACAAGAGGTTATTACATTCATTGTTATACTGTAGATGTTAAAGCCTTTTATTATTCCACGACACCTTTTCTTGGATATGGTTTTGTGTATAAATATATGTACATTTGGCTAGTACCTCCCATTTCAGTTTATACCTGCTTAGAAATTGTCACCAGACACTAGCGTATTTGAGATGGGCTTGGGTTGTCACACCCAGATTACTATCGTCCAAGCTCGTCTCGGTGGGTCAGGTATTGAATATTGAAATTATTAAAAAATGCATATGACTAATGAATACGATACATATGTTATAATTAATACTCTATAAATGATTAAACCATGACAAATGTGCATGTAACAAAACAATCTAATTGAAAAGTTTATGGGAAAGGACCAATTTTTACCCAAAAGTTTGTTTTATTAAGGAAACTATTAACAAAAATATAATTGGAAATTATAATGGAATGATACATATTATGATATATATGAATATGTTTCTATAATATATTTAAAATAAATATATAGTTATTTTAATGGATATATGAATGTGTAAGAAATAAGATGGAACATAGGGTAAGGGTTTCCCATATCATTTTTGTTTCTTTAAAAAAAATTTCATATTCCCTACTATTTTCTTTTATTTAGTTTATATATCACCAATAAAATATTATATATAGTGAATCACTTGAAATTATTTTTATTTAATTTTTCAGTTAATTGTTTTCTTCTATGGGGATCAGGATTCTATGGTTGCCAATATAGTAAGGATTTGTGTTATAATTTTTTTTTGGAATTGTCTATGATACATTTTAGTTAAAAATGATTTATGGATTATAATATTTTACATTGTATATGATATTAGGATTCAATCCACATTCATTATCTATATGTATTATGATAATGATGATTTAAGGGAGATTCTATTAAAATCACTTCACCCCCATGTGTTATATAATTTATGAAGAAACCTTTATAAAACATGTTTCGTTTCCATAGGTTATTATATGATGAAATTATGAAATGTTTAGGACTAATATTTATTTTCAATAGGATACAATATGATTAATTATTTATGATCTTATGGACCACATATGTATTTTTTCATTATGTGATGGGTAGGATCTGAATTATATATCCCTATAATGTATTCGATAATAATGTATATATCATGAGATAATAAAGACTATAATGGGGGTGAAACTAGATTGGTAAAGGAATATTTCAACAATTATTATATTGGGAGTTGACCTTGAATAAATAAATAATGGAATGGGGAGTGAACCCAATCCACTTTGATGAACTTATTTATGATCCATTTATAAGAAAATGATTTTCAATGCTTATATGAATTCCAAGATATTATAATTTATGATGATGATATGAACTCATTTATTATGATGTATTATTTATTATTTATTATCCCACACACATATTAATTATGTATTTTTATAAAAAACCTTATTTTATGATTTTTGAATAATGATCTCTGAATAATTAAGTACAATTATTTTATGTCATGATAATATTGTCATACCCATTTTCTCATCTAATGCTCACTAATTATCATTTATTTATATCTCTTGTGTTTACACTTATTGATAATCTCATGTTGCCCTTTATTATGTTTCCTTTCCCTCAGTAATTATGAATTTTTTTAAGCATGTCATGTCTAAGATGTTTACTATGTGAGAATATTCTTTTTGGATATGCTTAATATTATTTAAGAAAAAATATGATTATGTATCTAGTATCCAATTTCTCTAAAACATTATAGTTTAGGGGATTAATTTGGCATGATATGTATTAAATATTAATCTAAAATTATGAAATATATATGTTGTAAATTCATGGATCACCTCAATTGTTATCAGGGAAGGTTTTAGTTAATAAATGGAGAGTTTTGTTTGAGAAATTTGTTAAAGAACAAGGGTATAAGTGTAATTAGAGGATAACATCCACATGATTTGGTAATTTAGATATTTTGTGGTATTCCTAGAAAATATATCATTGTCAAGATAATTGAATGTTAATGAAATTGTGGAACTGATGCCCCAAGGGGTAAAAAATCTGAAGGGGGGGGGGGGGTGATTTTGTAATAAATTGATCTTATTTGGTGCATGATGATTGGGCCTAAAAATAAACACCTAGATTGACTAACCCAGAGGATATTCTTGGGTTAATTTAAGATTTCTATATGAATCATTATAAAGGATATTTAAGGATAATATGCATGAATAGTACTAATTAAACCTATGGGGTCATAGATTGAATAGAAGGTTCCATGAGTCAGAAAACATATGTATGATTTTCCATGATTATATGATGATGAACATTTATTTTTTTCTACTAAACTATGATATTTCTTGTTATTTAATGGTTGGTTCTATGTAGAATCATGTTAATTATTAATGTCCTGGTAAATAAAATGAATTCCCCTAGGATAATCCAAATGAAACTAGACTAGGGACATAAAATATTATAGTTGTGCACACCCAAAACTCTAAAGATATGAATAGTAACATAAAACATGTTAATCTTCCAAAATTAAAAGGGACTTAACAACTCATTATTGTTTCATTTGTGTAGAACATCCCACATTCCCTTATTGATTCCTATGATCTTTTAAGAGTAGAGTAAGTGATCAGTACCACTAAAAATATATTATTTATTCCCAAGTTTTCGGAACATGAAAATGTTGTCCTACAAGTATATCTAATTTTGAAAAATTAGATCATTATTGGTGTGTTTTAAAATTAATTTAATTATTTTAAAAATCAGTTTTATTTAAATGGAGAGAGACAACACAATTTTAAACCCAAAAAAAACCATATACCATATGAAATAATAAAGTCACTTAATGAAAGTTTAAGGATTTTATAAAAATTATGCATATATAATTTCCATTAATGTGAAATTGCCTTTGTATATAAATCATCCATAATGAGGTCTTCAAAATGATAATTAATCTTACCCTATGTCTAAATGTAATCCTCCACGTTTATCTTCCTTTAATTAATGTCTCTTTTGAAAATATAATATTTCTTATTTATCCCCTCATAATGATATTTATTGGTATCCACTAGAATCATTCTCCCAGTCATTCTATCTACTTCATCATAAGTATCATTAATCTAGAAATTCTCATATAGCATTTCTTCTTTATAGCGAATGATAATGTCCAGTGGGTTTTTTTCTATCCTTCTTACCTTCTACCCCCAATGAGACAACCATCACATCCTTAGTGGGGTCATCTATATTAGTGATATCATCAATGTTATTATCATAAAAATCCATAGATCCTACTTGCATCTAAGATATAACTTCCATCATAAAACCATCCTTCTATTTTTCCATAGAATCACCACATTAGACCATTTGGTTTTCACCATAATAGATTGATCTCTTCTTCTATTCCCAGTCATTATCAGTTGGTTAACAATGCATAACATTGGACCTAATATTTTTTTGGAATAAGTTCCCTACATTGGTTTAGGTAATTGATATTAATCATTAAACCCTTCTGATTTATTCCCCTTGATCACTATTAAACTCACTAAATACCTATTTCCCTTATACTTCTTCTTCCTCCATGGGCTGTGATATCTTCTTCAATGCCTTTCATCTTCACTGTCTACATAGAATTTTCTAGATATATCTTCTATTGAATATTCCCTAGAGATACCTTTCCATTCATTTTAGTTCTATTCCCATATTGAATCTCATTCATCCGGAACCAAGCCTTTAATTTATATACATTCAATGCGATTTTTATATTAATAGTTGATAAGTTTATTTTAAGACATTGCCTTCTCACTGCATTCACCCAACACTTTTCAAAATAGGTGTGACCTGTATTAAATTCTCATGGACCATACAGCCTGATGAACCTCTCTCACATGCCTCCTGTATGACCACCCTATGTGTAGGTCAATATCTATGTTGAACTACCTCTATATAGAATAATGATATTTCTATGATGATTCCTGCTTCCAAATAAACTACTTTACTCACCCCCCTAAATCCCCATGAACCATATGGGGCCTGGAGTATCAACTTGTGGTCAACCAAATTCCATATCAAATGGTCTAATATTTCCAAAATAGTCATATTAGAATTCAATGCTCTTGCCTCTTTCTATATGGTATCAGCATGTGTTCTGTCCTTCTTACACATCTAATTCCATTTGATGTAATAGAAATCATCTGTACATAACATCTATCGATTTATTGAGTAAGCACCCCATGCTTCTCCCTTTGATCTTGAATAAATGATAAGAACATAAGTTCCATAAATTTATATGATGAAGAATAATATATCCAAAAATAAATGACCACTAATTGTTTGATGACAAATTCTTCCCTAGTTGTTATCCAAACCCAGCCCACTAGTAGTTTTGAAACATTAAAATTAACACAAACAAGATTTGATATTGGGTGAAAATGGTATTTTTTCTACTGAAAAAACACAGATATTTTCATATCGAATTTTCAAGAGTATGTATAATAGAGGGTTTTGGAAATTGACCAAATTTTATGGAAATATTACCCTTAAAATCTTATTAGGACCATATCATTTCATATATAAATAATAAAACCATCGAAATAGGTATACAGGAAATTTATTTCAAGTTCAAGGAGCTATGGACAATGAAAGGATCAAATAAAACACTAAAGAAAAATGAATCTTAATGTGTGATTTATTGAGGAGTCCAAAAATTTCCAAGTCCTATAATCCCAAAGATCCAAAGACAAACCTATCGAAACTTTCAAGTGGAGTCTGATGTTTTCTAAAGCAAGATCCCAAGGCCAAACTTAGAAGCCCTGATGATTCTATGAACTCTATATTCAAAATAAAAATATAATAAAATCCATAAAAATTTAATTTTACTTAATTTAAGGAGTTTGAAATGAATAACAGGTGGAATTTCATTCTAGGGATTGAAAAAAAATTAACAATGAAAAATAACGCCATCGAGAAAATGAATATCGGTGTAATATAAAGAATATGTCATTGAAAAGAGAGGTTAAAATTTTAAACTGAATTTTCCCCACACACTCTAGTGATATAATTTCAAGTCATATAAACATTACACCAATTAATGAATGAATCCCCGGGTCAATGATAACAATAATTTTCAGAAACTTCTTATTACAATAGTTAAAGAGAATGAAAATGAAATTAGAACTATTGGTGTGGATCATGAGGAATAATTTTTGAAAGGTATATGTACCATCCTATCAATAATTTAAAGTGACTTATTTGACTCTGCATCAACCAACACATTTATATATAATGAATTTTATTAGGGTATCATGTCAGCACCTTAATGATTATTTGTTGAGTTACCAGTAAAAAAATATAAGAGTGTGATGATATGATCTCATGACTATAGATAATATAATATAGATGTATTTGGGAATTTACTTCATAAAAATCATTTGATTCTCCATCTAGTTGAATTTGAATTGATTTTTCACTTAGATTGTCTCTATTTATTTAGAGAAATTACAAATTAATGAAAAATGGAATTCAGGTTCTATATTAAAGATAAAATTGTTATCATTTTACCTAAATGGATAAATATGATGTTCATGACCGACCCTAATGGGTTCTAAACTGTGACTAACCAAATCATGCCTCCAATAGTCTAGGGGATGATGACTAGTGTGGAGTACACATATCACACACATGGGAGGAATTAGCTTAATGTTCTTGTACACACACACATCTCCAATCTCAAATAATGTAGAAATTAAAAAGAACTAATACCATTATATGAAAAAAATATACGATCCCATAATCAGAGTATAATAGTAAGGTACTGAATGCAATAAAGAGGGAAAAATATATGACCAATCCAAAAAACCATAAATAATCTAACCTGATATAAGGGAGAGGATGACAATAAAATAAAACAACCCAGAAAATACATTAGTTGATCAAGATCAAGTTATGGTTAACCATCTTTCTATCCTCCCAGGACACCGTCAAATGAGCGGTAATCTGTATAATACATGAAACATGTGAGAATAGGTCATGAAAGGGTTATTATAACAATACCCAATAGGGAATATCAAAAATAGTAAACAAAAAGCATCATGAATAGTCATCTAATAATAATGATATAAAAATCAATGTATAAAAAACCTTGATATACTTAGGAAGGACTCCACACCTCCAAGAGAGCATAAGAAAACTACCATTAAAAGGATTATGCGAGATGAAATGCTCATTCTGGGAGAATCCAATCCATGATTCATGACATCATCAAAGACACTCTTTTAAGAGGTCATGATCATTGGGCCCCCCTAAAAATATCAATGGTCTCAAAATACCTTGATACTCATTTATATGAAAAACAAATCACATCTATTCGTGAGGTCATAGTTCACTATACTCACAAGAGACATTATCATATTTTAAAAGACATGGAATGTAATAATTAATATGTGATATTTAAATTAATAATGTTTAATTAAGTCATAAATATCATATAAATTTTCTAAATCCCTCATTATATTCATCCTTGAAAGGTGGTTGTGGAAAACATTACGTTGGTTCATATGCTGGTAGTCCACCATACATACGATCAAGAGTTTTATTTCCCATTTGACAGAAGAGATGGATATTGGTCATTTAATTAACATAACAACATATAAATATGTTAAAAATATGGATTTAATTATACTAGTATTATTAAATATTATTTTATGTAGGTGGAAGAAGAAATAAAATAAAAATAATTGTTTAAGAACATTTTCTCTTAATTAGATGACCTATTTATTTTTTCAATAGAAGACATCATAGGATAGATTTACGATCAAACTAATTTCGCAACGATGTTTGATGTTAATTATATTTAATTTGGTAATGTCTTGGCTGATCCAAATGGATTTTATGTGTGAATATGTGATGATAGGGGGTGAACTTTTATATGTTGGGGAGATGGGAAACATGGAATTTTTGAAATGATTCAATTAAACAAATGTTTTTATCACAAAACAAGAAAAAATGGTTGACAAATGAACCTTATAGGTGATAAAAACAAACTATTTCTAGAAAATTGGTTTCGAAAAAGTTGTTAGGGAATTTTTACCCTTTTATTTTTAATATAAACCCTCAGTAAACTAGTTTTTACCTTAACCCCCAGTCATTTCCTATTAATAATGGAAAAAATTTAATTTTACCATATTATATAATATAAAATATTTTCATTCAAAATATTTAATCAATTTATAAAAATCATATTCACTGAAGTGTCAGAATCCAATTTAAAATTGTATCCAAATATGCAATGAAAAAAAAGATTTCTAAAGAGAAAATTCTCAAAAATATAGATTGTTTAAATATAAAAATTCAATATGAATTTTATTATAATGACCTGAATTATTTAAATTTTTATATAAGTGAACTAATTTAACGTAAATTAAATTTAAAATATAATTTACCCTTATATATTATTTAAATGTAAAATAAGTTTTCAATAAAAATTAGTGTTGTTCAATATTAATAAAAAAATAACATATTTAAAAAAATAAAAAAAAACACCCTAGGATAATTTTGATATGATATTTTAGAAAATTGTGTTTATTTTATCAAATAAATTTTCTAAAAGTGTTAATTATTAAGTTTGAATTATATACACAAAACATGAATAACCAGTCTTTTAAAAAAAATATTATTTTAAAAATAAATTCATTTTATTTTAAATGATTATTATATTATTTATAATCAAAATATAACCTTAAATTTCATAATTTAGTTATTCCTATTTATAACCTCCTACTTAATAGTTTTTTTATAATAGTCATGTTTGAAATAATATTATTTTGATAGAAATTTTAATTTTTTTAAAATCTATGTTTGCTGCATCACAAGATATCAAAGAGATTGAATTTATTTAAAAATAAATATATCATAATGTCTCAAGGTATTAAATTATCTTCTAATATTATTGTTCCATGTTATATACAATATAGAACATGATATTCCATATTTCAAATCATAGGGTGTTACAATAATAAACAAACATTATTTAAATTCTTTTAATTTATCCTTTTATAGATCTCATGTTATCTTTAGTATATATAGTCACTTTAGGATATACATCAAAGAATTAAGTGAGATAAAACCCTATTAAAGAGAGTAATAAGGGACTGAAATCAATAGTTCCGGGGAGAGAATATTCAAAATTATCACATCATAATCATATTATCATTATCAACATCATGAGGGAAAATTTTTATAAAGGAATGGAATGTGTCATATTCATAATAATGTATCATCATAAAATAGTGGTAAAAACCCACTCATAGTTTTGAAAATACCTTACATCTTCTCCACACCCAAGATATGTACATAATTAATGACATCATCATTTTGAACAAATATAGAATATTGTTCAAGAAGAATGAACTTTATCTTATGATATATATCATGTTACAAAATGGATTAGAGGGATATATAATTATAGGACACTCATCACGTCATAAGATTCTCATAATCATACATTCCACATGGGTGGTTATCAATCATAGTCATGAAATAACCCTTGAGAAGATATGGGTTTCATAAATTATTTAAGATATCATAATTCATGAAATGAACATTAGTATTCCAAAATTAATAAGTAATATAATACCTTGTCATATATAATCATTTTCATTATGAAAAGAGAAACAATTCAATAGGAATCTAGAGATGTTTTTAAAATTTATGCATTTTGAAAAAAAAACATTATGAATGGATCAGAAAATATTTTTGAATGGTATAAACATGTATATACCATATAGAAAAGAGAAACAATATTTAAATGACATATTTTGGATATTATAGGAGCATACATAGAGAAAATCATTATGAAATTGGAGATAATCCAAAAGAAGGATATTGTGTTTGAGATTCTCTATACATTAAATATTGCTTTATTTCATTGGTTTTATGCCTCCTAAATGATAAAAATAAGTTTATAAAAACATTGAACAATAATATAAATATGTTAATTAATGTAACTATTTTTCCATTAAAATAATTTGATTATATTTATTAACTATAAAATATTAAAGGTAAAGCATTTTGATATCATGTTTTTATTTTAAAATATAATGTTTTATTTCAAATTTTCTATTTTATATTAAGGGAACTAATAAATAATTGTTTTTAATTATAGAATATTAAATTAAAAAAATTCATACATGAATATATTATAAATAATTTCATATAACCATCTATTTTTGTGGTGATATGAAATAACTTGTAAATGTCCTCATTGGTGGTTAACTGACCATTATTGAGACCATTGACTATGTGAGTAGATAATTGAGGTATTAAATAAAAATAATTTTGAAATATAACATTTATTGTTTTTAAGAATAATTTATATAGATTTTACATAATTAATAATTAATAATAGAATATTTCATTTTGAATGAAATTGAAAAAAATATAAGAGAGAATGGAAATGATAGAAGAGTTTAAAAAACATACACTTTTGTCAATGTTTCTTATATTGTTCGACACTAGGCTTCCATGATTAGTGGATTTGGTTTACTCCAACATGTACCTGAGGATGAAAAGGGCTTAATTGAGGATATTTTTACAAATTATGGGCTTTGGAATTTGAGGGAGGACTAGTTTTCCATGTAGAGGGAGAGGGGTTATTCATATTTGAGGATATGCGTATTTTTAAAATAAAATATTAAATAAAATACTACATCAATGGTAAACCTTGTAATAGTTATATTTTTTAAATAATGAATAATAGATAAATATAATATAATGCTTTTGGGACTTTAAACCAGATTAAAATTATAATTCACTAGTTTATTAAAATAGAATGTGGAAAATGAGAAAACTATTTTTAAGGAATAAATATGACATTAGACTTTGAAAAGTAATTTTTAGGGTTAGAAATAATGTTTACTGTATTTTAATGACCCATTTTTTAAATAAAATATTTATTGGGTGAACCTTATTTATATAAATTCATAGTTCATTATTACAACTTTAATTATGTAATTCAATAGAAAAATGTTATATAAAAACTATATTTTTACTATTAACGTGAAAATTAAAGTATTTACAAAAATAAATTATAAAATAACCCTTGGATCATATCAACACGATGATTTAAAAAATGAAAATCATTTTACCACAATAGATTTATAAAATAGTTTATTTTAAGTTTTAATATAAAATTTTTATATTCTAATGAAATACCTTAAAATATAGTTTATTAAAAATGTCCATATATTTTCATTTATATTTTTTATTATAATATTAATTTTATAGAATTATAATTTTTATATCTTCTTCAATAACTCCTAAAAAGTTTTATTAATACTACATTTTAATATTTTATAGTCCAATTTCTATTCAAATGTTAAGGTTACTATTCCAAACATTTAGTTTTCTATTTTCAATGGCCATGTTACTATTCTATGAGTGAGATTACTCCTGCTTTGGTAATATTGCCTCATTAAAATACCAATTCATTTCATAATTCATTATTCACCTAAATTATTGGCAAGTATAATTATTTTTGTTTTCTAAATTTTTAATTATATTAGTACTATTTTTCTTCTTTACTATAGTTTTGTTCTTATGAGGGATTATTCATTCCAATAGTGGTGGTCCAAAATTCCCATTTTAGTTTTATATATTCTATTTTTTGTCCCATTAAATATTTTACATTTAAATGGGTTTATTAATTCACTAATTTAATGAAAAAATAAAGTGATGTTGGATTATGTATGTGCTATATGTGTATAATATGTATAAAATATAACACAAATTTAATTTATTAAACAAATATCATTTATAAAATTTTGTATTTTATATTATTTCACCATTTAAAAAAATCATCAAAATTTCAACTCATATTATTGGTTGAGAAAAGGTGAGGGTACATTTGTTTCATTATTTCCTCTAGTTAACACGTTACCTTTTCATACTTATGGGGTTTCCAAAGAAAATTAGCAATGTGAGTTGTTTTATTTAATATAAATTTGTCCCAACAATCCATGATTTTCACTAGAAACTACTCATATGATATGTCATTCTCTAATTATGCCACATTTCAATTCAGTACCTGTGAGGTGTTTGGTACGTACTTCACCAAGATAAATATGTGGGACACATCATGATCATGAGCCATATTTTGTGGATGTGTTAGCTGATATAAAACTTCTCCAATGTGATAAAGGATATCAATGGGGAAAACATACCTTGGGCACAACTTCCCTTTATTTATAAACCACATTAATCTTTTTCATTTTGGTATTTGATGAAAAAAATTTGTCTCTAACTTCAAACTCCATGTCCATTTAATTATTTTCATCATAAAACATATTCTAAATATGAGAATAATTTATAAGTTTTTGGATGCATTGAACCATATATTTTTTTCACTTTCATTAGATTAGGTCCAAGTATATTCAATTAACTAACTACATCCTAAAAAGTTGGAGTTGTGCATCACTTCTAATATGGATCTCTATAAGGAGAATTTTGAATAATGGAGTTTAGTTTATATTTGTATGAGAACTCAACAGATGTGAGATTTTGATCCCGCATACCTTTAAATTTAATTTATTATACTCTTAGTATATCCTCATGTGTTTAAATATTCATTTTTTATTGGAAAACATTTTTTTGCGGTTCTAGTCTATACTGAAATTCAATTTAGTATTTAAATAATGTTGAAAACTTCTCAATAATTTAGAATCAAAAATTAGATCATGATGGTATATGATCATAAGTGGATCCCCATACAGCCTCACTACTATATTTATGTATATATTATAATGTTTTTATAGAGATAAATCTTTTGGAATAAAAATAATGTGGTAAGCCTTGGGGATTTAATCCACCATAACTCATATCACATTGTTCCCTTTGGATGTCTTTTGGAGATATGAGAAAAAGTATATGGTGATCTTATCCCATTTCCATGTAGTTATGGGAAATGGTTTCACCATCCCCTTAGATTGATGTCACTCTTATTTTAATTTTTGGATTAATAATAACCTTGAGTTGAAATCAATGATCTATTTTTATATGTTCCCTCAAAATAAGTGCTCTTAGAGATCATGGTACATTTTTTTGCTTCTAGGATGGATAGAGAAAGATGGGCTATGATTATTATCCAATAGATGCTTCTTTATCTCATGTGATGAAGGAACATAATGACTTGCTCTAAACTGAATGAGACCATCTTATTAAATATTAAATTCACTAATCTTACATTCATTTAATTCTTTACTCATCTTTATAATCTCCAAACCATCCATTTCTTTCTCCTTGATCTTCTCATGGATAAGTGGCTGGGAAATCATTCTGGAATGGTTTGATGTATTCCCTACCATTATGATTTTCAGATCAATTCTTTTTATGTCTATTAAGATAGGGTCTTTCTTAATCACCATCATAGATAGATTAGAAGGTTATTTTCTACTAAGGGAATCAACTACCTTGTTTTCCTTTCCCAGATGTTAGTAAATAGGGTAATCATAGTCCTCAATCATATCTCACCATATTTTTTGATGCATATTAGTTTGCATCTATGTGAATATATACATTAGACTCTTATGATCATTTTATATTCTACAATTCTCACCAAAGATATAGTGTCACAAAATCATCATGGATAAGATCATAACTATTAACTTCATATCATGCGTCTAGTAGTTTTTCTCATGTATCTCCAAATATCTTCCGGAATATGCTATAAATTTATCATTTTGTATGTGTTCACAACACCATACACTCTTTGAAGCTTCACTACATACAACAATAGCATACCCACTTGTTTGTAGTGTTATTATAGGCACAATTATTATACTTATCTTGAGCTCCTTAATAATTTCTTTATATTCCTCCATCAATAAATACTTTACCACTTTTCATATTAATTTATTTAGCAGTCTTGGTAATTATGTGAAATTTCTCCCAAAACATTGACAGTATCCAGCTATGCTAAGAAAACTATTGGTTTATATTACAATATTTGGATTGGGACATTTCAAAATTGTCTTTATATTTGAAGGGTCGATAAAAATTCCCTAACTTGTGATTATTTTCCCCAAGAATATGACTTCCTGCATCCAAAAGTCAATATTTATAAACATAGATTACATTTTATCCTTTCTTCTTATCACCATAACAGTATTTAGATTCTCTTCACGTTTTTCCATGCCCTTATATTAAATGATAATACCATCAATAAACATGACAAATTTGATTCCAAATTAATCTCTAAAGGAACTATTTATAAAATCCATAAGATTTTAGGGGAATTAGTGAGTCTGAAGGGAAAATATGTGAACTTATAGTTACCATACCTTTTATATAAGGATATATTTTGAATATATCCCTTCTTCACCTTCAGCCGATGATATCTCTAATGATGATTCACTATTGAGATGTACTGAGCTCCTCATAGTTGATTGATCATGTTATCTATCCTTGGTAGGGGATAATATTTCATTATGGTGTTATTTTTTACCTCTCAGTAATCGATACACAACCGTATTTATCCATCCTTTTTCGTAACAAAGTGCCTTAGTGAACCCAATGGTGATACAATTGGGAATATAAACCCCTTTTCAAAATAGCCTTGTAGAATCTTTTTGACTCCTCTTGTTCTAAAGGAACCATCCCTTTGTGGAATTTAGAGATAAGAGTGGATCTGGGTATAATCTCCATTGATAACTCTACATCGAAATCTATTGGGAGTATGGTTAACTCATCAAGAAATATATTCGTATATTACCTTACAATGGGAAATTCCTCAAGGTTGATACTTTACTTCAACACAAGCATTTAGGAAAGGTATGCTTCTTCATTGAATATTAACACCCACACTATTGAGGCATTTTCCAAAGAATATTCCAAATCATTATTTAATTTTTACATTAGAATAATACAATTTGAGATATATTAATAGATTTACATTTTCTTGAAATTTAAGAGTTTTTTATATAAAGAGAATAAATTTATTCCCATTATATTGTAAAATTCCTCTAGGGGAAGTCTTACATGATTCACTGGAGGAATCTTTCAACAGACGGTAATAGGAGAAGTGTCCAACACTTCGGTTGAAATGATCACACCACTAGGTGTTTTTATAGATATCTCTACATTAAAGTATAAGGTAATAGATTAAAGTGTACGATAAACCTTACATAATATAAAAGAACAGATAGATCTAGAATCAAATAATTTTTTCCATTCTTTAGTGAATAAAAAGTGCACATTGTATGAATTTGTATTCATGCTCCACTTCAGCAATAGTGATGGAATATTGATTACCATTTTCATTTGGATTTAGTGGATACTGATGTTGATTACCCTAAAGGATGTATGTTTTAGTGGATTGGATTACATAGATCTCAGGATCCCTACTACTAAATCATTTTTCCATTGATGGCGAATTAGGAGGTGCCTTCTTTTCCTCTATAATTTTGGCCGGATTCTATATGTCTCTTCAAGATTCATGATCTTGGTGGCCTTATCTCCCACATTTGAATTAGTTTCTGATCCATTTTAGGCAATTACCATTATTATTATTCACACATTTGTTCCATGTGGGTGGTAGGAACCTATTTTATCAATTATCATTTGATCCACTATCTTAAAACTCATTTACTCTCTTCTTATCTCTTTATCCATGGGATCATTCACAAAACATCATATCTACATTGAAAGAACATAAAAAAACATTTAAAAAACAAAAAAATGTCGAGGATCGAATGTGTGATTTTGAACCACCAAAGAATATATTTATTTTTATTTCATTTTTTGTTACCGAACCTGAGGCATGTCTCACAAGCCTTAGGAATATTTCTTCATAAGTTGTTATTGATTCACCATTTCTTTTATTAATATCTTAAAATTATATATTTGTATAGATTAAATATTATGAGAGAAATACTCATTATTAAATATTTTCATAAATCTTTCCCACTCAATCTCTTCCTTATGATCCTTCGACTTGGTATTTTTATCAAATCCAACCATTGATCCTTCTCTCCATTATAACGATTGATGTCCATAGTCTCCTTCTATTTCTTAGAACATTGGAGTATTGAAAATATCATCTCTATTGAGTTAACCAAAAATTCAATGAAAAGTGGATTAGAATACCCAAAAAATGCCATTGTTCATTTCCACATAATTGAATCAATGGATAGTTTCTCCTTGTTAGAGGGAATATGTTCGACATGGTTTAGTTTATTATTAATATCCTGATAAAATTAGGTAAGAATCACCATGATGTTTTTTAATCTACCTCACAAGACATTGGGGATTTAGTTTGGTATATCATTGTTTTTACCTCATATCGGTTTTTGGATTCGTATCTCCTAGTTCCCACAATTTTCTAAAATAGAAATGTTTCAAACAGAATTTGTGTTAACAGATCACGAAGAATAGTTTATTCTTATGCATATATTATCTTTAAAGATGTATATTTTGGGATCAATATGTGTAGCTTTTTTTAAATGGTTATTATTGGATGTCTACCTATACATAGACTATTTATAATGGTATTAACTAAATATCTATAATCCTAAATACTAATATAACTAAACCATGATCGATACCAACTATAGAAAACCAACATATTTTTACGTGACTATTACTTCATTTTTAAGATAAATAACATAATAGTGATAAAAATATAGGAACCAAAGGTTCAGTGTCTTATAAAAATTAGTATCATTACTAATTTATATATAATATATCTTAATAATTATTTAAATTATTCATATTTATCCTTGTATTTATCTCCCGCTCTTTTTAGAACTAGTAGTCACTTGAGGATATACATCAAAGAAATGGGTGAGCTGAAAGCCCAGTAAGGGGATGAATAAGAGGCATAATAGAATGGAAATTCAGTGAGAATAATAATCATTATAATATCATAAGAATATTATCATCATAAACATCATTAGGGAAACATTTTATAAATTCATGGAAGGTGGAAAATTCATAATAACAAAACATAAAAAAATAGTTTTCAAGCCCTAAAAATTATTGTAACCAAAGGTAACATCATGTACACACATAAAATAAGAGCATAAATTATATCATCATCATTGTAAATAAATATAGAATCACTTCCATTCATAGTACACATTATGAATGATGTAATTCAAGATACAATAGTTATAAAAAACAGTATTTTTTACAATTCACCTTGAAAATAATTTATTTCATAAAATTTATAAAAAAATAACCTTTGAATAATTTCATCATGATAATTTAAAAAAATATTTTAATTTTATCAAAATAATATCATATTAAAATTAATTTTAATTTATAATTTTAAAAAATTAGGATTTTTATGAAACACCTTAAAACATAGTTTATTAAAAATATGCTTATATATTCTTTTAATATTTTTTCATGATATTTTTTGTATTTAATATATAATATTTATATTTACTTAAAAATCTCATGATATATGTTATTAAATTTAAATTTAATTATTTTGTGGTCAAATTACTATTCCAACTATCTGTTCAATATTCCCAAAAGTTAGGTTACCATTCCCAACTATCATGTTAATATTCAAATAATCATATTACTATTCAAATGGTCATATTACCTCAAATAAATAACACTTAATTCTATAATTCATTATTCACCTAAATTAATCTCATGGCGATTCATTACCAATTTTGAAAATTTCAATTGGAATAATAATATTTCGTGTATTTTCCTTAGGTTTGTTCATGAGAGGGATGATTATAGCTGACTAGGGTGGCTAAATTTTCCAATTGTAGTTTTTCAATTTTCTATTTCTATATCCGCTTCTAATATTTTCATTTTTTTGGGTTTAATAATTGATTAATATAACTCTTAAATAAAGTGTTATTAGTTTCTTTATGTGATATATGTGTGTATAAATTATATCATTTAACAAAAATTTTCTTAACAAAAAATTGTAATTTATAAACAATAGGGTTACACATAAGCACATAATGATAAACCATACATTTTTGTTTCACATTAAGATTATAACATTAATAAGTATATCATAGCATAATTGATATATATAATTGAAATAAATTTCATTAAAATCATTAAGTGAAATAAAAATCAATATTCCAAATAAATAAATTGGATGATTATAACAAAAAATATCCCAAAAAAAGACAATTATAGCTGAAAAAACAATTATAAATGAGAATAATTTTTTTAAAAGTAGAAACAAATTCCATTTAACTTTGATGAAATTTAAAAATAAATATTATATATATAATTTTTTTGAAAATTAACTTATATGTAAATATAATTTACTATTTAATAATCATGAATTCCATGAAAGGAATTGTTATAAACAATTGTGGTGAAAACAATGGTAGAATGAGATCATGTAGAAATAAAAAAATGATAAAAGATACCTTACCCACAATCATAAGTAAATAAATATCAATATATATAGTCTGTAAGAAATAATATAACTAGAGAGTAGGAAATTGAATTTAATAAATAATCATTGGAAATAATATAAACATTAGGGGAAATGATTCTTTTCTAACAGAGTGATATTTATAATTTTAATTAAATAATGCATAATAAGTGTGGTATAAAGAAGTGATATAGGAATGGATGAAGTAATGTAAATACTACAAATAACCATAGGATATGAGATATGGATATTTATATGTTATGTGATTACATATTATCCTAATGTATTTTTAGGTGTCCATAATCTCAAGTAAAAAAATAATTGGATGATAAAAGCCATACCATTATTCCTAACATCCATGGCCACATTCTAACATCCTATAAAATCAACATAGATATATTAATAATTTATGTAAAAAATTATTTATTTTTAATATCACTTATATAAATATTTTATACATTTTTATTTTATATATATTAGTTATAATAACATTCATTTTTTTTATTTCATTAGTTGGTATTATATATTCCATGTTTTTGTATAGAAGTTTCAGAAACCATTAATTGTTATTAATATGATAATTATAAGAACATTCTAGGTAATATAATCATAATATTATAATGATGTATAAAATCCCATATTCATGTGTAAGATAATACATATATAGTTATCAAGAATGGAAGTTGTAATGTGCTCATTTTGGGTAATATTTTACATAATGATGAGTTAATTTATAATGACCATTCACTTGGGATACAACATTTAAATCCATAAAATCAATAATTATCCATCAATAATATATATTAACCATATTAATGTAACAATACACATACCTAATGGAAACAATTAAGATATTATATCATAATTCTTATAGGTGGTTGAATAGACCAAATTAATAATGTGTCACACATATATATGAGAAAGAATATAATGTTAAATTTTAGTAAAATCATTTTTTAAAAGTCTAATGATCATAATAAAATATAATTATATATTGTTATGGGGTTTATGTGAACTATAAATGAGGTGAAAATTTAGAATTATTGAGAAGATCTAGACACTTTGATGGATTATCTATTTCTCATAACAGATTCATTCAAAATGAAAGAATTATGCCATCGTATTCAGAACAATATCTAAAAAATGACAGATATTAATTGAGGAGGATTTTTTGGAATGGATTTAAGAAGAAAACAAAAACACAATTAGGTTAAGATAGGTGGTATATGGGTCATTTTATAATTGTATTTTAGTGTCGTATATGAAATTTATCATTCCTTAATAGTTATACATATATAAGTTGAGAACATACTTAACATAATTAATGGATATTTTAATGGGAATGTTGAGTATACAATAGATTTTATGTTCCCATTCAAGGTCATATATTATGAATTATGGACATTATGTGAGGAACATGATTAATTTGGACATAACAATAGTCCTTTCACTCATATTTTCCTGAAAATTATTGTATACTACATCAACATGGATCTCATCATCCAAAACAGAAAGTTGTAGAAATTGATATCATTTAGAAAATATTTCCCTCATATTAATAAGGTATTAGAGGGTGATAACAATGATTCCTATAGTCATTGTGATTTCAAGAGAACCCCCCAAACAGATCTAGAATTAAATAGTGGCGGCTCATGTGATCATGGTTTTATTATAGGAGGGGATATCATTTGTGACATGTGAAGTTTAGTAGTGATGGAATATATTTTTTACAATAGGATCAAAACACCTCTCACAAATGAATCTTAAGAAATATTGAGTGACCTATTTTTATATAGGATATATTAAATTAGGATAAATATAGTGGAAACAAATTCTATCTTTTAGACAGTAACCCAGGAGTGATTCCATTGATTAAAATATAATAGATTAGTTAGTATTTGGATATTTTAAGAGTCATATATAATTTTGACAATAAAATTACCTATATTAAATCATATATAATAACCTTACATGCTTATATAAAATTACTTCATCTGACTCGTTTATTTCATTCAAAAATTATATAACATATCATAATATATTTTCATCATTCCATAGTCATATTTTATTGTATGATCATCAAGGAAAACAAAGAGGATTAATAGTTAATATTCATGGGATTTAAAAAAATAATTTATTTATTGAAAGTAATATATAGGATTAACTATGAATATATATAGTTTAGTAACATTTTAACTACCATAACGCTATGAGATATTTCAATTAGACTCATGATCGTGAGTATAGATAGAATCATATATTTAGACAAGTGATCTAGAAATATAGATTTATTTAAGGATCTTATTCTCGATGTTGAGTGATGATGAAACAATAATGAATAATATAGGACTTATAATTGATTATTCAAATGAAAAATAATGATAATATAAAGAAATAATGTTATTAGTAATGAAATTATTTTATTATACTCACATTGAGGTGTATAATTCTGATGGTTATGATATAAGATAGATATTAAGATGATATTGACATTGATTTATTGAGAACATAATTTAACAAATTATTTTATTTATAGAGAAAATAATACTCTATAATTTTACTATGATACGATGGTGATCGTTATAATATTTATCATCTTTTTTACCTATATAATTTAATTATAGTGTATATAATTCAGTTTTCTTGAATAGATTCCTAATTAACTTATAATTGTTATATAACATTTAAAATATTATCAACATTATTATGACACTAGTCTAGTGTGAAATTAAATGTAGAGTTGTACCACTCAAGCCATCATTGTATTGACAATGAAGATTATATATAATGATGTCATGTATATGGTTTTCCCAGGAGGTGTTTCCATGGTGAGAATTAAAATATTAATACTATCATGTGTAACATATACCAATAAAAGTTATGAGTTAAAAAATGACACATAATTCATATGATGATGATATTAATGAAATATGTAAAATAAATATTGATGGTAGCTCTACTAATATTTTGATTATTAATCATGTTAGTAGATCAATTAATGGTAATAAATTATATGTGATTCTTCATATTATATGTAATATATCTTTAGTTGATGAGAGTACCAATCACTACAAATCCACACCCATTGTGAGGAATTCTGATTTGTGACCCAAAAAAACTCATTATGGGGTTATTGTGATGTTTATCAATTTAGAGTAGTTCACATCCAACCAATAATTGTTTAGATGATTCACAAATACGTTTTAATTAATCATGGGTTTAAGTGTTGGAGTTTGATATCCTTTAGGATGAATCTGTGGATTTGATTTTATTAGGAAGATGAGGGTATGAGATTGATTTCCTTCATGAAATAATGCATTGGAAATATTAGTGACTATGTTAGTGGGTATTTTAATAGAGAGGCCACATATTTCTTGATGGGGTGTGTTATACAACATATTCATTGTTATTTGATGAGTAATTTTTGTGGTTTGGATGAAAAGAAAATTTTTAGATGAATTAAAATGATTTATAATGGTGTTTATACTTATAGGATTTTTTTTAATAATTTTAATTTTTTTATAAGACTTGAGGATTGGTAAGAAGACATATTATTGTATGAGAGAGATCAAAATTGGGTTATTTTTATAGAGAGGTCAAGACTCTTTATTAGGATTATAATACATAGATTATTATATATTTATGACCTTGACTTTTTTCATCCTTATAAAATAGTCTATTAAGAATATTTTTTCCTCAAAAGAACTTTTTAATAGTTGTTCATTGGGATTATGGGAGGCATTATTAGGTGTATTGGCTCGATGGACTATGTTGGTCATAGGGACTTGAGTTTTATTTGTATTATGTAAAAAATATCATTAATAATAGTCCATGTCATACTACATTGTTTTTTTGGAATTTATTTACAACACCTATATCTTGATTACATTTTTATTAAATTTTATAACATCCATATAATATATTTTATATTGATATTAGTGGATAATACATTCCATATTGTACATGTTTTTGTGGTATATATCTCTTATATTTTATACCATTATATTTTTTTATAGGGAGTCACCTTTTATATAAGATATTTAGTCCTTCAGTTCTGCTTCACAATATTTGAGTTGTTAGAGTTGAGCTTCAACCACATATGGTTTCACCAGTGACCTAGGATCAGTTCTAGTGGAGTCAAGTCAGGTTTTTTAATCAATATTAATGGGTAATTCTAATATAACATTTATATTTAAAAAATAACATTAAGAGAATAATAATGGTGTTTTACCATTAATGTATAAAATAAGGCCCTCAAATATTTTTTTTGGTATTCTAAAAAAAGAACAGGTATTAAGAGAGAATCATATATTTTTTATCCTAATGTCCATAAACACATTATATCCCCTAGAATAGTCAATTTCTAAATTTAAATAATTTATTTTAGAACTTTATTTATATTTATACCATATAAATAATTTTTAACCATTTTTTATTAATATGATTGTTAGTTATAGTTTATTTTCACTATCATGTGTTATTACTTTTGATAATATGATTCTGGTTTTTAGTGTGTTTTTGGGTTGTCCAATAGATACCCTTATAATTTAATGAATTTGTTTTAAATTATTAAATTCATCATGAGATGTTTGTGGTTGTGCTCCTCCTTGACTATTATTTTCTTAGTGAGAGAATTCAGAAAACATGGTAAGATTAGGCCACGTGTTTGATTTAAATTTAATTGAAATATTTATATGAATTTCTTCCTTGGTTCCATGGGAACGTCACAGGTGAGGCACATGATACATGAGGTGATGTGATCACCAGGTCGGGAAACATGGTCTTATGATTGAGGCAAGAAGGACTTCAGGCTATGGGCACAACCCATGTGATTTTGAGATTGTTTTTATCCTTGGGATGAGACACGTGGTCACATGGTCATGTGTTTCTAGATGATGTGTCTTAGTTACTATGGTTGGATGATTTAACCACACCCTTATTGGACAATGTGCTATTGGAGTCATATTTAAACATATGGGACTTAGAAGATGAGGTGATGTTGACCACTCATGTGGGTAGTGTCCTCCATTAATTGCGGCTAAAGATTTTTTTGAACATTAGTCAGGTTGGAGTTTATTATTATAGGAATACACAGTAATGGTGAGGAGATATTGTTATCAATTATGTGACTATCAATTGGGGTATGAGGCTTTCTACATTATTTAAGGATGTTGTTCTAGTTTATTGGGGGGAAAACATTGTTGTGTCCGTGGATTTCAGGCTTTGAGTTTGCAGTTTGTATTAATTGAGGGTAGAAAACACCATGCCTTGGGACTTCGGGCTTCTAGGTAATGAAGATTTATTAATTTGAGGTCTGAGGGTCTAGGTACTTTTTGGGGAATGCCTTTAGGATGTGGGATATTTTATTAAGACGTAGGAGGTGTTGTTCATCATGAGGTGTTGGGGATAATTTTACAAGAGGTTCTAGAGGACTCTATATCTTGTTAGTCATCAAGGGATGATATAAGATTTATTCCCAGGATCCTCCCCAATACAATTATACATGAACAGAAACATTCTTTATTCCATATGTATAATTGGGGGTATATGGTATTTCAATGATGGTTGAAGAAGGTTATCACATCTTGGTGGCAGTTTTTCATAAGGGAAGCATGTTATTTATTTAATTTCATGTCCTATATTTTTATTTTTATTTACCAAACATGATTTATCATAGATGTAAGACAGTAACACGTTGGTGGTGGCCAAATTTTTTTTCCACATACCCTACACGGTCCCTTCGGGACACATATGTAATTTATACTTCTCCTATCAGGTAAGGGACTAGGCTTAAGATATAGAACATAGTGGCTGAGATGTAACTTTTTCATGGGATGGACGGAATTGGACCATTGAGGTTTCTCTGTATTAGTTGGAATTTACATTTTAGTTATATCATGCTTATTATATGTACATAAAAATGGTTGGCCATGGGAAACCCTAATATTTTATATTCATTGTATGACATGACTTGTTTGTATGTTTCTACTAATCATGTGAAGTGGAGTGTTATTTGAAAAATGGTATATTTGAGTATACTGATTATTTATCATGATGTCTGTTTATGCTTCCACAATTGCGGGTTATCGGTCCTACTTTTTATTTTCTTTCTTCAATTATGTTATATACATATGTACCATTATTATTATCACCAGAAAAGGGTATATTCTCTCTAGAATCACCTATTTACACCCTCACTATTAGTCAGTACCCTTTAACAAAGGGGGAGGTGTTCCTAAGGCCCTATAGTCAACTGGCCTTGAGCACTATTAAAAGTGTCAATCATGTCGGGGTACTAAAAATGGTATCTTATAGGTTCATGGCTAGGAATTATTGGAAATGTATGTATTAATTTAAATGATATAAAATACTTCTTTTCTTTTTGGGTATCAAAATTTTGGATATGGAAGACCAGAGACTAGGATATTGTTGGAACTTGGTTTAGAGATCATGTTCATGTGCCTACAGCCCCATTCATGGGGGACAAACAATGCTTCAATGTGTGGGAATTTGATGTTTTGTTATGTTCTTTTGTATTTGATATGATATCCACCACGGTTAGTGTACTTGGGTATGATTATTATTTTTTAGGATATGAACCCTTGGCATGGTATGGAGAGAGATGATTGTTTATGATTTCTTTATATCCATATAGAATGATTGATATATATATATATCTATTTTTTCATGTGAAAGATTTTTATTGGTAACCTCAATTGTGCTATGAGGAGGTGGGTTGTCTATAGTGCCAACAAAGGATACCAAACAATTTTTTTCGTTCTTATCCTCTCTTTGGTGGAATTATATTCAGCCAACCTAGGAATGTAGTTCCAATTATATTCATGTGTGATTATATATGTGACATATATCTATCCATGGCTCTTATATGAGTAGGTATGTATGATGATAATGAGTGGGCTATAAAGGGTATCAATAAAGAAGCTAAATATTGTTTTCTAGTATAACATATTTGGTGGAATTATACATAGATATATCATATTAAAAAGGATAACTAACTTTTCTAGGGGTAGACAGGGGTCCATGAGGCTAGTTTACATATGATACCAAACCCTAATACAAGTAGATAAGGGGACTTGAGGCCAGATGTTTTGAGATAGGGTGTGATGGGGGAGTGTTAATGTTTTCAGATCTGCTTCTTGTCATAGATTTCCCCATCAACAATATATATACTGTTATGGTTTTCTGACCAATGTATTGGTATTTAGTGGGATCAGACCTAGACAGGACCCAGTGGAGCATCAGGAGGGATTTAATGTGATGTCGCAAGAGCGTGCATAGTTTGAGTCCATTGAGGGTTTGAATGAGGCCTCAAATGGTTGAGACGATCATCATCCATAGGTATAGGCTCGGTATAGGAAGTTCAACCTCATGATATGATATCTTTTGGGTTTTATCTTGATGAGAATCTATGAGTGAGTCTAGTTCGGGTTATCTAAGTAATCAAATGAGGAGCTTTGGGAGATGATCCATTAGTGAAATATTAGACTCTAGAATTCAAATGAAAACACACACCATTATTTTAGGGTGAGGGTAGATCATAGGAATATAGAAACTGTATCAAGTTAGTTCAGACCATGTTCTAGTTGCTTCAGACTTCCCATGGGCTGTAGGGTAAAGGTGGAGATGTACATGCTCAGAGTACTAGAAAATATCTAGTTGCATGTACATTTACAGGAAGGCATACACGAGTGACTTTCCTACAAGGGCTTTAAGGGAACATTCTTTGATAATTTCAAGTTGGAGAAACCAAGGGAATAATTATCCTTAGAGTTCTTGTACCTTCAATAGGTGGACATGTTCTTCATGGAATATGAAACTACTTTCATAGACTTATCTCATTTTTCACCCAATATAGTGGGTGATGACACCTTGAAGTGAGGTGTTTTAATTATGGTTTACGACATTCCATTTGGGTGGAGGTAAACATATTCATGTTATCCCCATTCTCAAAGTAGGTGAATCTATAATTTATAGTTGAAGGGAAAATGAAGGATTAATTGTATATGATATGGGTGACAACATAGGGTGACTTTAGCAGTGATACTCCAGGTGGTAATAAGTGATGATGAGTTGAGGAAAGGTATTTAGGAAGACCATCAAGGAGTGGGTCTTTGGTAGTGTTCTTCTAGTCTGGGAATCTACGAAATATCAAGACACACTATGAGTGGCCTTTAAAGGAGTTCTGGTCATGTGGAAAGATATTTTATCTTAAGTGGTTATGCAAGAATCCTTCTTAGGCATATTGGATGCAAGGACATGGTAAGAATCAACTTCTTGAGGTAGGACCAGGAGTGGTACCAGGAGCTAGTAGCCAAGATTCAACTCCATGGGGAGGCCATGGAAGAGATAGAGGGACCATAACTGGCCTCACTGGCCGTTTGTTGGTGCAACTCTATAGAGAGATCATGCCATTGGTAGTCAGGCTTCAGGACATGTGCATTCAGTCAAGATGCAAGGTGCATAGTAGGCTAAGGAGATAACTAAGGTTAGAGGTATGCCATGGGAAGTACTGAGATTTATTTTATTCATTAATATCCATTTTTTATGGGATGGACAGTTTTGGCTCATGAGGTGCATAAGATATGTATGGACTAACTAGGCTCTAGTTAGTAAATTTGTGTCGAATCAAATGTGATATATATATAATGTGTTTTATAAACTTGAAATCCATGCGATTAAGGTAATGTATAACATCTGTGGAACTAGTAATTATTATGAGAGTCTACTATGGTTCAAGTACTTTGGGAATATAATGAAATATAGGACCTCATACGTGCCATGTGTGACATAGGCATGATGTAGGCTTCTGATGAGATACAGTACATGAGGGGTTTTAGATATGACATGGGAATGAAATGAGTAGATAATTAGGTTCTTGAGTGATGATGCATCACATGAGAAGTTTTGAGTCCAGGGATGGTTAGTGGACTATTTTAATTTTGAGTTTCGGGTTGGGATGTGACATGATAGGTAACTCCAGAGGTGTAGAGAGCCTTGAGAGAGTTGACCATTGAACATATAAGTGGGGTATATGGGGGTGATTTAAAAAATATTGATATATTCAATACCATTTATAGGTAATTATTTATATATTAGAAATGATCTATGTTAAGGTTGTGAGATTGTAACATCCAAGGTTTTTGGAGTTGGTCAAATTAATCCACCTGTTTAATTTTTTTGTATTTGGTGAGTTAGACAATTATTTTCTTGATTATTTAATCTCAATTATAAGAGATTATTTTACCCAAATGTTTATTTTTGGATTCGTTTATAGGAATATATTTTTTCTAAATGTCTTTATTGGGTTGCAGGTTTATTAGAGCCCAAAAACCCATTTTTTTAGGGTGCGCTGACAAAGGTTTGTAGTTTGGATCGACTGTGTGGCATCCAAGGAGTAACTGTGTTTCCCTCCTTCATTATTAAAAGTTTATAAAATAATGTACGAGGGGGATAATGACCGTGTGAGGAACTTTGTAATTTTTATTAAGGGTGTTCACATGGTTTGGGTATAGTTTTGAAAATAGTTCACCTTGACCATGCATGTGTGGTTCTTGGGAATAGGGAGCTATACGGTTGGAGCATAGTTAGGAATATCATTTAGCCAAACCATCTGGGTAATTTAAATAGGTGACATTATTATTTACCCTCCTTATATAAACCAATTTTTATCCTTATTTCTCCCATTTTATCCCAAGGTGGGGAGATCCTCCTATAATTATCTATGGCGTAGTCTTTGAGAAAATACTCACATATGTGATCTAGTCATTAATTAATTATTAGAGATGGGTTCATCTTGGTAATACCTTTGATCCACTGGCCTCTTTTCTTCCTTTCTCTCTCCATACATAGTGATAAATATATGCAATCCATTTTACCCTTATATTCAGGCATTTACAAAAAATGATGATTTCATAACATTTGTCTTGAGTTAGAGGATGATATAAAATGAGAAAATGTATACCAGTATGAGGTAGGTGGTTCCTAGATTTCTCTTTTATTTTTCGGTGTTTGGGGGGTGCATTGTTGAGTCCGACATTATATTATCCAAGATAGAACCTAATAATTTAATGCATACATTTTAAATTATTAAATTTATTATATGAGATGTATATGGGAATGATACTCCTTGACTGAAAATGGAATAATTCAGCTGAGAGGCTTCAGAACACTTGGTAAGATTTGGTTAGGTGTGTGATTTAAATTATTTTGGTTTAGTTATATGGATTTATTTATTTTTTCCAAGATATTGTGAACGGAGAGGCCCTAGATATATGATGGGATACAATATCCAAGTTGGGTGACATGATTTTCATATATTGGGTTATATGTTTTCAAGATACAAGAATGTATCATGTGATTTTTCGATGGTGTTGACCATCAAGATGAGAAACAAGTTCATGGAGGCAAGATGTGATGAATGATGTATCTTAAGTACTATGTTTGGGTGACTTCCATTCACCATGATTGGTAGATGCATCCTTTGATTGGTGTTCCCATAGATAGGACTCATATGATGAGGTGGAGTTAGACACTCATGAGGGTAGAGGCCTCCATTAATTTTGGATTAGGATGGTTTTGACCATTAGTGAGGTTGGATGTTCTTATTGTAAAAAGCCATATGGATGGTGAGGTGCCCTTGATTGATAGTGAAGATACCATTGGTTAGGGTATGGTCCTCAATATATTATTTGGGGCTATTAGGCCATGATATTTGGAGGATAGATATCACTATTCCTTATAGACATTAGGCTTCAAGCCAGTGGTGATTATTATTTGAGGAAATACATTTTTGTGCCTTAGGAAGTTAGGATTTGAGCTGATGAATATTTTATGAGTTGACATCCAAGGGACTAGGTAAATGTCTGAGAATTCCTTGGAGACATTGGTTATTTTATTATGACATAGGAGGTATTAGTTGGCATGAGGTATTGGTGATACATTTATGTGAGGTTCTAGAGGGATCTCTATCTTGTTACTCATTAGAGGATTCCCTGGGCTTTATGATAAGGATCCTCACAAATAAAATTATACATGTGCAGACATGTGTTGTGTCCCATATGTATAATTGTGGGAATATAGTATTCTTATGATAGCCAAAGCAGGTGATTACTTCCTTATGGATGTTGAGAAAAAGAGAAGCTGGTTATTTATTTAATTGCATGCACTAATTTTTTTTTATATTTAGAAAACCAAAATTATCACATATGTATGAAAGGAACACATTGGTGGTGGACTACTATGATTTAGTATTGTACCCAACACATGACCTTTGATAGAGGTGTAGAAATTATTATTCTAGGATCAGGTAATGGACCAGTATCAAGAGTTATACCTTAGTGTTCGAGATTGACCTTTTTCTTATGATGGATGAAACTAGACCATGGGGGTTCATATTCATTATTTGGAGTTTGGTTTTGGGTTTTACATGATTATTATATATATGTAATGATAATTGGCCATAGGAAACCCTACTATTATCTCTTATTTCATATGACTTGACTTGTATGCATGTTTCAAAAAATAGTATCATGTGGAATTTTATTCTGAAAATGGTATGTTTGATCTTGTTGATTATTGATTCTGATATATGTTTATGTTCAAACTATTGTGGGTTACTGGTCCAACATTTTGGTTCCCTTTCTTTAGGTACCATATATATACATGTACCATTATTACTATCACCACTAGAGAGTATTGTCTCCCCACTATCAACTATTTATACCATCATTTATAGTCGACAATATTTGGAACATGAGGAGGTGTGCCTAATTCCTAGTTTTCAACTAGATGAGAGAACTATTTAAAGTCACATCTAAGTCGAGGCACTACATGTGATACCCCAATCCCACCTCATGTTGTACAGTGGATAGAAACTAATGGTGATTTGGAATATCATGAAAAAAGTTACTATATCCTAAAAATCATGTATACACAAAAAAACACATATAAGTACATCACATCCATAAATGATCAATAATGTTTTAGTATCCCAGGAATAATATATTTTCACGTAAATAACCTTAAGAATAATCATAGTAAAATATTCTAAATAAATTCAATGTATGTTGTGTGAAAACACACTCCCACCTAGAAAATAAATGTAATCTGAATATAACAATAGATTTAAGGGATAAGTTCCACTCATGAACACAAAATCCATCCACCACTCAATATCTATTTTAATTAGTACATATAACCTCCACCAAAACTAGACAAACCAAGGTCATTTTCTAACTACCAATAATCATAATCATACGTGATCATTTTTGGGAAAATCCCTTGTTGGTGTGAGTATATACATACCCAATATGACTCCCCAAAAACCATGAGGGTAAGAAGATAAAATAAGTAGTCAGATGTATATAAAAGATAAATATGGGAGATGACACACAACATAGATATTATCATAGAATAA
Organism: Viscum album; assembly: GCA_963277665.1. Classification (NCBI taxonomy): domain Eukaryota; kingdom Viridiplantae; phylum Streptophyta; class Magnoliopsida; order Santalales; family Viscaceae; genus Viscum; species Viscum album. The sequence continues at coordinate 544,792,837 of OY728132.1, forward strand.
ATATAATAAATTGAGTGATGGATCACTTAATAATTATAGACATATAATGATGATGACTATGTTTTCAGGTCCAAGAGTAACGGTTACCTTGATACTAGTATTCCAATGTAACCTCAAAAGATCCATTATAGGGAGACACATCTCATCGATGGAACATAATTATTGAGTGGGTACTGACTCCCATAGGATGACCCATGTGTCATCTAATTTTATTGAAAAGGTGTATCAAATCTACAGATTGAATACCCATGCCTAGAGTTTGTATTAATGTACATACTCTATCTATACAAAGGATATTGTAGACACATCCATAAAATATTTATTTTCTCATGGTGGGTTTTAGAAATGATTCCAATATGAATAAAAAAAATCAAGTCTCAATGTTATGAACCTTTTAAATAATAAGGAAACAACGTATTCCACTTCTCACTATATTCTTAATGTTAAAAGGCAGCAAACATCACATACTGGGGAATTATACTCAATAAAGTCTACAGAATGTAAAATTTTGAGTCGGGATAAAGAATATATTAGAGGAATAATATTTTAAGGAATGTATGCAGTGTGTCGCTTAAGGAACATGAGGTTTACTCCTACTTATATGTATTTTTTTGTGTCCCACTACCCCACATGGAATGTGAATGCCCATGTACACAATGTGTGGTCTATAGAACATAGTGTGTGGGAACACCCAAGGTCTTCGTCATGTACTAAAAATACATGAATCATCCTTTAGGTTAGAGTCACATATCATGTTGAGTTTCCACATGTTTTGTGATAATTAACTCATACTAAAACCAAATTAATCGTGAAAATCACATGACATGGTTGGTATTATTCAGTACCAAATAGTGCACAATCTAATATTCCTTATATAGTAATGTTATCTTCAATGATTTTCATGATTCATTCCATTTCACTATTAATATTTCATGAATAATTGTCTAAGGTTATAATTAGAAGGAAAACATCTCTGGTCATTGATTTTTGAACATCAATGGTAGAAAATTTGGATTCCAATCTAACCACAAAATATTCATCATCATCTGATTATCATCTGAAGGATTGACCACTAATATTCCTTCCCCTATCCTCTATAATTATATTCCATTAGTGCAACACAACCTCTGCATCATCAATCTCACAAAATAATGCCACTAAATGTTAATTATGTATCAAATATGATATATATATGAATCATGAACTTTTCAAAAGATAATAATGAACTTAATAAGTAACAGGGGGTTAAATCCACAAAAAAACAAATTGATACCATCAATTTCAAATATAAACTAGAAATTAAATGAGAAATGAGAAAACCAAAAGAAGGAATGTTATTCCAAAAAAAATAGTTCCAAGGATAATTGAAAAAATATATATTATTCTATGTATCCTTGTAAATCGGGGAAAATGGAATTCAATGAAAATAATAAATCAATTCATTAAATTAATAAAAATAGAATTAATCTAAAAATAACTTTTCATAACTTGATGTTAGATTGATAATTAGTGAAGAACAGAACTAAATCAATGTTAATGATGATTCACTATGATTACATTGTCGATAATGCTACATCTCAGTCCCAATATGAGAAATCACCTCATGATCACCATATTTTAGTCAACTAAGGATATGTGGGTAACTATAGAGATTTTAAAATGAATAAATCTTATGGTTGGATATTTAAATTGAAAAAAAGTAATAAATTAATAAATTAATTTACTTCATATCATCTCATCTTGAAAATTTTCTTTTTCTTGGGATCTAATGTGTTAGTGGACTAAGTCATACCTTGTGTAAATACCATATTATTGTTACAATAAAGGTACCTAATTACCCATTTTAGACTTTATTAAATAATAAATCCATTACATATAAAAAATGGGGCTCATGGTTTAATATATTTAACATATTTAATATATCATTTTTGGGGAGTCATGATACCTATAACACCAAACAAAAACTAAATAAAAACCCATAATAATATGAAAATATTTTAGGAAGGTCCAAATATGAAAATTAGGGTTATTCAATTATCCCCATATTCAATAATTTTCACACCAAAAAAATAAAACCTTCTCGAATAGGTGAGGCTACTGATCCCATGTCTAACCCCCATGAGTCAAAGATCACTCATACAGGTTCCCATAATGAAAAAAACTCATACTAGTTAAATGGATGTCCTAAGAAGATTCATTTCTAGCCAAACCTTGATGAAAACAAGGTACTTGGAAAAGGTGGAACTTTCCTCGACGTCTAACTAAAACATATGAATAATATGTGATTGTTTTTCCATGTTTCTACTCAACTGAAACACATGGAATTCATCTTTAACATAGTATAATTTTAGTGGTAAATCTAAAAGATATAAAATTTTCCAACACTATATTGGATTCTGAATGGCTCAATTATCATTTTATATAACATGTTATCTTAAAAAAAATCTCCATAAACCATGTCATTAATATAATCTCAAGAAGAAATTCTTTACATTCCTCAAATATATTGGAATAGGACTTCTTTCCACCTATGATTAATTTTTATCTAAGAATTATTCAATCACTATAGGATTACATTAACATCCATATTCATTAACTACACCAGCTCAGTTCCCATAAAAAATGAGACACCAAAATTATTCCAGTACAATGGTGGCCTAAAATGTCGTTTATGTAGTGCTTCAAATGGATCTTTTCTGAAGATGGAGTGATAGAAGTTACTAATTTTGAACTATACTAAATGTATTTCAATCTTCTTAATTTGAACAATGTAATGCCACGACCCTAATTACCCAGAGTTAGTGCATTTGTACATTATATTAGCATGATCACAAGAGATCATGTCTCAAAATACTGATTAGTTTAGTAGAATTGGATGTACTAGATACATACATAATTTTTACATTACATCATGAAATAAATAAAAACAACACTGTTTCCCCTTTAAAAAAACTCATATCCTTTGGCCTATCCCTACAGGTTAATCATAATGTACTTCTTCACATCCGGGGAAAAAGAAAACATAAGAAAGCGGTGAGCTCAGATGCTTAGTAGGGATAACAATACAGATTAAACTATCATAAATAAGCATAAACATTTAAGACAACATATAAGACTAAAACACAATGCTTTTAAACTGAAACTTCAGCATAATATGGAAAAGAAAAATCAAATAATTCCATTTAATTATTCAAATGGATATTCTACTACTTGAATAATAACATTTAATATCAATATCTAATTTCATAATGATGGAATTCATAATGTTGGACATCATAACCACATAGTAAATGCCTCATGCTAAGACCACAAATAAGATTTGGTCAAAGACTTGTGTCAAGACACTAGTTTGTATCGTGAGACCTACCGATGCATCGAAGAGCTATAGAAGGCTCCACTCATTACTGACTAAGTCCAATGCATTAATCATATGAAAATGTTGAAACATAATCTAAACATTTGTTTTAAAACCTGCATACAAAATGTCAATATTTTAACCACAACCCATTATTGGTATAAAAATATCACATCCATAGTCAAACATAACTCATGCAATACAATATAGAAGATTATATTATAATAAATCAACTTTAATGGAGAATAAAATACAATGAAGAATATTGAAAAAGATGAAAATAATCAGTAAAAATATTTGAGATAAATATCCACATTTTCTTGAAAACATTTAAAAGTCGCAATATTTATCAAAGAAGTCATTTAAAAGATATTTTTAAATCAAATTATCCCATAACACTTTCAGAAATTGAAAGGAATTTTAATTTTAAAAAATTCATGTCCATATAAATAAATCCTTAAAACCATTTTAAAAAAATTGACATTAATTAGAATGATTTAGAAGAATAAATATTTAAAACATCAAAAATTATATTTTATTTAAAGAGTTCCTAACCAAATGAGAGATGATTGAATAAAAATAATTGTGGAATAAAATTAATAAAAAAATTATAATATCATGAGAATAAAGAGATTCATGATATAATGTGTCAAAGGATAGTATATACACCATATAAAAGTGAATTGGCACATAACAACAAAGAAGTCTCAATGGAATGTAAATTGAGATGAAATCCATTATAAAGACTATATCCTTATATTAAGGATTAAAAAATGAAATAATTATGTGTAAAAAATATAAATACACTCAATATGATTGGATATTTATTGTAAATCAATCTGAGGACATTCACACATATTCTTGTAAAAACAAAACCAATGACTTTGACATTTTACTCAATGAATGGAAATTTATTTAAGATTAACCTAATCAAGTTCATATCAATGACTTGAGAATTTATCAATGGAGTGATTATGTGTATAAAAAGTGTATACACACAAAGTGGGGGTTAAATTACTACATAAATGAATAAATAGTGATTCCAAACATAATCATGGAGTAAAATAATCATTGGAGTATAGGTAAAACCTAATGAGAAGGAATTGAAATTGGAAATTCCCTTACCGATTTGATAACTTACAAAACATACACCCCATGAAAGAAGGATCATACAATGAAGATGTAAATAACCATAAATTATAGTATATTACAAAAATAATACAATCATGGGCAGTACATACACCACAAAAAATGAATTTTTGAAAAATATATCATGAATCTCTCGTGAATAAAAATGGAGATGAAAAACCCTTTAACTTGTAATTTTCCTTCGTAGAGCATAAGTTAACCTTCTGTATAATGGTGAAATCATTTTTATTAAATTAAAAAAATACCAAATACATAAATATTATATCATATATGATCTTCTAATATTTCTTTGTTAATGATACTTTTGTAGTATCATTTTTTTGGGTGTTAGCTGATTCATTTTACTTTATATGTTTTGTTACGTTAGTCATGTATTTTTATGGATAAGATGTATTTGGTTCATATAAAGTGTTATATTAAGTTCTAAAAAAATATTTTTAATCGTCAAATAAAAATTATTCTTGAATGGTTACGATGGGGAATGAAATCTCTTCACGTCATGGAGACGGTAAGCCGCACGTACGCACAAGGGACAATATCATTAAATTAGTGGTGAAATAATATGTAATTGGATGGTATATTATATATAAAGAATAATTAACATGTTATATTTATGATTTAAATCATTTATACTCATTATTATACCCATCTAAATATTGATGTTTTGTATAACAAACTACACCACGACGTGGAGACAGTAAGTCATACGTACACACATATAGTGACTTTTCCATTCATAGGATGGATAAAATAATTAATATAGTTATACCATATTTATAATAAAATCACCATATATATAAGGTACTTGATCTACTATTTTGTTATGGAAACAACAATGAAAGAGGAAGTGTAAGATGAAAAGAACTGTGAAAGTGGTGATGAAATTATTACCTCCTCTTCGGGTGCTTCCTTTTGATTTGATAAAAAGGGATCCTTAGGTTGGATTTTTGATCAAAGTAAGGACTCTAGGTTCATGTGAGGGTAGTTAGAAGGATATTTGATTAGGGGTTCTCTAAGACAAATGGATTTCGAGGTGTGATTTTGATAGAGGTGGATGTACCATATTATAAGAGAGGTGGGAGTCACTTTAGGAAAAGATGGAAATATTATTTTATTATAAAATAAATTTAGGTTTATAATGGATCCAAATGGATTTATTTCGAGGTTAAAGTGGGGATGGGTCTAAAATCTCTCAAACAATATGTTTTTGACAAGTTTAGGTCACCATATTAACCTTATCTTTTATATTTAATTCTTAGTTAAATAGTTTAACTTTGACCATAACTTCTACCATGCCTTCTTGTATTTTTATATTACATGGTTAATAAACATACTATAAAATGACAAGAGAACCTAAAGTGGTTAATTATTGACATAAATATCATTATATAAGTACATTGGAAGAGACTTATATTTTTAGGAATATTATTTCATTTAATAACATAGTATTTTTTTAAATACTCATTTATGTCAATTTAGACACTATTTAGTATTTGATTTTTGTGAAGGTCAAAAAAACGTGATTACTTAGAAAAAAGTACATTAAATCAACTCTAACATTTCATATTAACCTAGAAGATTCTGGGAATGCATCAAAAGGCTCAATTTACATTTATTTTGATATTTATAATATCAATTATTTTAATCATTCATTAATAAGGTAATTAATGCATCATTATTGTGTCATAAATAAATTTAATTATTTAAGGTATAAAAATTATAAATAAAATACCAAGATTTAGGAAATATTTTTATCTTTATAATTAATATTTATATTATAACTTATCTTATGTATAACCCTATATTAAAAATGGTTACTTATTAAACATTGAATTTAACACTTTTAACTCTTCTTTAAATAAAATAATAATAAATGTTATAATCCCATCTAAGTGGATCAAAAGGATCGTATTTTATTCATAAGGTTTTATTTAGTCTAAATACACTTATACAATATAATTATGACAAGTTTTAGTGTAATTATCATATAATTTTTACCTTTAATTATCCTATTTACTTTTAACTATGGTAAATAAAAGTCAAAAGTTACTATTCAATACAATCCTTTTGAATAGTAACTTTTGAATTTTGTTTACCATAGTTGAAAGTAAATAGGATAATTAAAGGTAAAAATTATATGATAATTACCCTAAAACTTGTCATAATTAAATTGGATATGTTTATTTAGACTAAATATAACCTTATGAATAAAATACGATCCTTTTGATCCACTTGGATGGGATTATTACATTAATTATTATTTTATTTAAAGAAGAGTTAAAAGTGTTAAATTCAATGTTTAATAAGTAACTATTTTTAATATAGGGTTATACATAAGATAAATAATACTATAAATATTCATTATAATGCTAAACATATTTCCTAAATCATGGTATTTTATTTATAATTTTTATACCCTAAATAATTAAATTTATTTATGACACAATAATGATGCATTAATTACCTTATTAATGAATGATTAAAATAATTGATATTATATATATCAAAATAAATGTAAATTGTGCCTTTTGATGAATTGCGAGAATATTCTAGGTTAATATAAAATGTTAGAGTTGATTTAATGTATTTATTTCTATGTAATCAAGTTCTTTTTACTTTCACAAAAACCAAATACTAAATAGTGTCAAAATTGACATAAATTAGTATTTAAAACAAATACTATGTTATTAAATGAAATAATATTCCTAAAAATATAAGGCTCTTCCAATGTAATTATATAATGATATGTATGTCAATAATTAACCACTTTAGGTTCTTCTGTCATTTTATAGTATGTTTATTAACCATGTAATATAAAAATACAAGAAGGCATGGTAAAAGTTATGGTCAAAGTTAAACTATTTAACTAAGAATTAAATCTAAAATATAAGGTTAATATGGTGACCTAAACTTTTCAAAAACCTATTGTTTGAGATATTTTATACCCATACCCACTTTAACCTCGAAATAAATCCATTTTGATCCATTATGAACCTAAAATATTTTTATAATAAAATAATATTTCCAGTTTTTCCTAAAGTGACTCTCACCTCTCTTATAAAACGGTACATCCACTTCTATCAAAATCACTCCTCGAAATCCATTTGTCTTGGAGAACCCCTAATAAAATATCCTTCTAACTACCCTCACATGAACCTACAATCCTTATTTTGATCAAAAGTCTAACCTAAGGATCCCTTTTTATCAAATCAAAAGGAAGCACCCGAAGAGGAGGTAATAATTTCATCACCACTTTCACAGTTCTTTTCATCTTACACTTCCTCTTTCATTTTTGTTTCTATACCAAAATAATAGCACCAGTACCCTATATATCTTGTGATTTTATTATAAATATGGTATAACCATATTAATTATTCTATCCATCCTATGAATGACAAAGTCACCATATGTGCGTACGTACGACTTACTGTCTCCACGTCGTGGTGTAGGTTATTATTCAAAACATAAATATTTAGATGGGTATAATAATGAGTATAAATGATTTAAATCATAAATATAACATGTTAATTATTCTTTATATATAATATACCATCCAATTACATATGATTTCACCACTAATAGAATGATATTGTCCCTTGTGCATACGTACGGCTTACCGTCTCCATGACGTGAAGATATTTCATTCCCCATCATAACCATTCAAGAATAATTTTCATTTGATGATTAAAAATAATTTTTTAGAACTTAATATAACTCTTTATATGAACCAAATACATCCTCTCCATAAAAATACATTACTCACGTAACAAAACATATAAAGTAAAATGAATCAGTTAACACCCAAAACAATGGTACTACAAAAATATCATTAACAAAGAAATATTAGAAGATCATATATGATATAATATTTATGTATTTGGTTATTTTATAATTTAATATAAATGATTTCACCATTATAAAGTAGGTTAACTTATGATCTACTAAGTAAAAGTACAAGTTAAAGGGTTTTTCATCTCCATTTTTATTCTGGAGAGATTCATGCTATATTTTACACAAATTCATTTTGTGTGGTGTATGTACGCCCATGATTGTATTATTTTTGTAATATACTATAATTTATATTTATTTACATCTTCATTGTATGATCCTTATTTCATGGGGTTTATGTTTTGTAAGTTATCAAATCGGTAAGGGAATTTTAAATTTCAATTCCCACTCATTAGGTTTTACCCATACTCAAATGATTATTTTACTCAAATATTATGTTTGGAATCACTATTTATTCCTTTATATAGTAATTTAACCCCAACTTTGTGTGGATACAATTTTTATACACATAATCACTCCATTGATAAATTCTCAAGTCATTTATATGAACTTGATTAGGTTAATCGTAACTAAATTTCCATTCATTGAGTTAAATGTCAAAGTCATTGGTTTTGTTTTTACAAGAATATGTGTGAATGTCCTCATATTGATTTACAATAAATATCCAATCATATTGAGTGTATTTATATGTTTTACACATAATTATGTCATTTCTTAATCCTTAATATAAGGATATTTTCTTTATAATGGATTTCATCTCAATTTACATTCCATTGAGACTTCTTTGTTGTTTTGTGCCAATTCACTTTTATATGGTGTATATACTATCCTTTGACATATTATATCATGAATCTCTTTATTCTCATGATATTATAATTTTTTTATTAATTTTATTCCACAATTATTTTTATTCAATCATCTCTCATTTGGTTTGGAACTCTCTAAATAAAATATCATTTTAAATGTTTTAAAGATTTATTCTTCTAAATCATTATAATTAATGTAAATGTTTTAAAAATGGTTTTAAGGATTTATTTATATGGACATGAATTTTTTAAAATTAAAATTCTTTTGAATTTCTGAAAGTGTTATGGGATACTTTGATTCAAAAATATATTTTAAATGACTTCTTTGATAAATAGTTTGACTTTTAAATGTTTTCAAGAAAATGTGGATATTTATCTCAAATAATTTTAATGATTATTTTCATCTTTTTAAATATTCTTCATTGTATTTTATTCTCCATTAAGGTTGATTTATTATAATACAATATTCTATATTTTATTGCATGAGTTATGTTTGACTATGGATGTGATATTTTTATACCAATAATGGGTTGTGGTTAAAATATTGACATTTTGTATATTGGTTTTTAAACAAATTTTTAGATTATGCTTCATCATTTTCATATGATTAATGCATTGGACTTAGTCAGTAATCAGTGGAGCCTTTTATAGCTCCTTGATGCATCGATAGGTCTCACGAGACAAACTAGTTTGTTGGCACAAGTCCTTGACCAAATTTTATTTGTGGTCTTAGCATGAGGCCTTGAATATGTGGTTATGATATCTATCATTATGAATTCCATCATTATGAAATTATCAATTGACATTACATGTTATTATTCAAGTATTAGAATATCCATTTGAATAATTATATGGAATTATTTGATTTTTCTTTTCCATATTATGCTAAAGTTTCAGTTTAAAAGTTTTGTGTTTTAGTCTTATATTTTGCCTTAAATGTTTATACTTATTTATGATAGTTTACTCTGTATTGTTATACCTACTAAGCATTTGAGCTCACCCCATTCTTATGTTTTCTTTTTCCAAGGATGTGAAGAAGTACATTATGATTAACCTATAGGGATAGGCCAAAGGATATGAGTGTGTTTAAAGGGGACACAATGTTGTTTTTATTTATTTCATGATGTAATGTAAAAATTATGTATGTATCTAGTACATTCAATTCTAGTAAACTAATCAGTATTTTGAGACATGATCTCTTGTGATCATGCTAATATAATGTACAAATGCACTGACTCTGGGTAACTAGGGTCGTGGAATTACATTGTTCAGATTTAGAAGGTTGAAATACATTTAGTAGAGTTCAAAATTAGTAACTTCTATCACACCATCTTCAGAATAGATCCATTTGAAGAACTATATAAATGACCTTTTAGGCCACCATTGTACTGGAATAATATTGGTGTCTCATTTTTTATGGGAACTGAGCTGCTGTAGTTAATGAATATGGATGTTAATGTATTCCTAGAGTGATTGAATAATTATTAGATAAAAATTAATCATAGGTGGAAATAAGTCCTATTCCCATAGATTTTATGAATGGATAAAATTTCTTCTTGAGATTATATCAATGACATGGTTTAGGGAGATTTTTTTAAGATAATATGTTATATAAAATGATAATTGAGCCATTCAGAATCCAATATAGTGTTGTAAATTGATTTATCTCTTATATTTACCACTAAAATTATACTATGTTCAAGATGAATTCCATGTGTTTCAGTTGAGTAGATACATGGAAAAACAATCACATATTATTCATATGTTTTAGTTAGACATCGAGGAAAGTTCCACCTTTTCCAAGTACCTTGTTTTCATCAAGTTTGGATAGAAAGGAATCTTTTTGGGACATCCATTTAACTAGTATGAGTTTTTTATCATTATGGGAACCTGTATGAGTGATCTTTGACTCATGGGGGTTAGACGTGGGATCAGTAGCCTCACCTATTCAAAATGGTTTTATTTTATTGGGGTGAAAATTATTGAATATGGGGATAATGGAATAACACTAATTTTTAAATTTGGACCTTCCAAAAATATTTTCATATTATTATGGGTTTTTATTTTGTTTTTGTTTGGTGTTATAGGTATCATTACACCCCAAAACTGATATATTAAATATGTTAAATATATTAAACCACGAGCCCCATTTTTTATATGTAATGGATTTATTATTTAATAATGTATAAAATGGGTAAATAGGTACCTTTATTGTAACAATAATATGGTATTTACACAAGGTATGACTTAATCCACTAACACATTAGATCCCTAGAAAAATAAAATTTTCAAGATGAGACGACATAAAATAAACGAATTTATTAATTTATTAATTTTTTTCAATTAAAATATCCAACCATAAGAATTATTCATTTTAAAATCTCTATATTTACCCACATAACCCTAGTTGACTAAAATATGGTGATCATGGGGTGATTTCTCATATTGGGACTGAGATGTAGCATTATTGACAATGTAATCACAGTGAATCATCATTAACATTGATGTAGTTCTGTTCTTCATTAATTATCAATCTAACATCAAGTTATGGAAATTTATTTTTAGATTCATTCTCTTTTTCTTAATTTAATGAATCGATTTATTATTTTCATTGAATTCCCTTTTCCCCGATTTCATAAGGCCATATAGACTAATATATATTTTTTCCATTACCCTTGGAACTATTTTTTTTGGAATAACATTCCTTCTTTTGGTTTTCTCATTTATCATTTAATTTCTATTTTATAATTTAAATTGGTGGTATCAATTTGTTAATTGTGGATTTAACCCCTGTTACGTATTATGTTCATTATTATATTTTGAAAAGTTCATGATTCATATATATATCTGATTTGATACATAATCAACATTTAGTCGCATTATTTTGTGTGATTGATGATGCAGAGGTTGTGTTGTACTAATGGAATAGAATTATGGAGGATATGGGAAGGATTATTAATGGTCAATCCTTCAGATGATAATCAGATGAATGATGAGTATTTTGTGGTTAGATTGGAATCCAAATTTTCCACCATTGATGTTCAAAAATCAATGACCAGAGATTTTTTCCTTCTAATTAGAATCTTAGACAATGATTCATGAAATATTAATAGAGAAATGGAATGAATCATGAAAATCATGGAAGATAACATTACTATATAAGGAATATTCGATTATGCACTATTTGGTACAGAATAATACCCCCCATGTCATGTGATTTTCATGATTAATTGGGTTTTAGTATGAGTTAATTATCACAAAACATGTGGAAACTCAACATGATATGTGACTCAAACCTAAAAGATGATTCATGTATTTTTAGTACATGATGAAGACCTTTGGTGTTCCCACACACTATGTTCTATAGACCACACATTGTGTGCATGGCCATTCACATTCCATGTGGGGTAGTGGGACACAAAAAAGACATATAAGTAGGAGTAAACCTCATGTTCCTTAAGCGACACACTACATACATTCCTTAAAATATTATTCCTCTAATATATTCTTTATCCTGACTCAAAATTTTACATTGTGTAGCCTTTATTGAGTATAATTTTCCAGTATGTGATGTTTTCTACCTTTTAACATTAAGAATATAGTGAGAAGTGGAATAAGTTGTTTCCTTATTATTTAAAAGGTTCATAACATTGAGACTTCATTTTTTTTCTTCATAGTGGCATCATTTATAAAACCCACCATGAGAAAATAAATATTTTATGGAATGTGTCTGCAATATCCTTTGTATAGATAGAGTCTGTACATTAATACAAACTCTAGGCATGTGTATTCAATCTATAGAGTTGATACACCTTGTCCATAAAATTAGATGACACATGGGTCATCCTATGGGAGTCGGTACCCACTCAATAATTATGTTCCATCGATGAGATGTGGCTCCCTATAATGGATCTTTTGAGGTTAAATTGGAATACTAGCATCAAGGCAACTGTTACTCGTAGACCTGAAAACATAGTCATCATCATTATCTGTCTATAATGATTAAGTGATCCATCACTCAATTTATTTTATTTATTCTATGACAATATCTATGTTGTGTGTCATCTCCCATACTTTTCTGGTATATACATCTGACTACTCATTTTATCTTCTTACCCTCATGTTTTTTGGGGAGTCATATTGGGTATGTATATACTCACACCAACAAGGTATTTTCCCAAAAATTATCATGTATGATGATGATTATTGGTAGTTAGAAAATGACATTGGTTTTTCTAGTTTTGGTGGAGGTTATATGTACTGATTAAAATAGATATTGAGTGGTGGATGGATTTGGTGTTCATGAGTGGAACTTATCCCCTAAATATGTTGTTATATTCAAATTACCTTTATTTTCTAGCTGGGAGTGTGTTTTCACCCATCATACATTGAATTTAGTTAGGATAATTAACTATGATTATTCTTAAGGCTATATACCTGAAAATATATTATTCCTGGGATACTAAAACATTATCGATCATGTATGGATGTGATGTACTTATATGTGTTTTTTGTGTGTACATGATTATTAGGATATATTAACTTATTTTCATGATATTCCAAATCACCATTAGCTTCTATCCATTGTACAACATGAGGAGGGATTGGGGTATCACATGTAGTGCCTCGAATCAGATGTGACTTTAAATAGTTCTCTCATATAGTTGAAAACTAGGAATTAGGCACACCTCCTCATGTTCCAAAGGCTGTCGACTATAAATGATGGTATAAATAGTTGATAGTGGGGAGACAATACTCTCTAGTGGTGATAATAATAATGGTACATGTATATATATGGTACCTAAAGAAAGGGAACCAAAAAGTTGGAACAGTAACCCACAATAGTTTAAACATAAACATATATCAGAATCAATAATCAACAAGATCAAACATACCATTTTCATAATAAAACTCAACATGATACTATTTTTAGAAACATGCATACAAGTCAAGTCATATGAAATAACAGATAATTGTAGGGTCGCCTATGGCGAATTATCATTACATATATATAATAATCATGTAAAACCCAAAACCAAACTCCAACTGATGCATATGAACCCCCATGGTCTAGTTTCATACATCCTAAGAAAAAGGTCAATCTCGAACACTAAGGTATAACTACTAATACTGGTCCATTACCTGATCCAAGAATAATAAATTCTACACCTGTATCAAAGGTCATGTGTTGGGTATGATACTAAATCATAGTAGTCCACCACCAATGTGTTCCTTTCATACATATGTGATAATTTTTTTTATCTAAATATAAAAAAAATTAGTGCATGCAATTAAATAAATAACCAGCTTCCCTTTTTCTCAACATCCACAAGGAAGTAATCACCTACTTTGGCTATCATAAGAATACTATATTCCCCCAATTATACATATGGGACACAACACATGTCTACACATGTATAATTTTATTTGTGAGGATCCTTATCATAAAGCCCACGGAATCCCCTAACAAGTAACAAGATATAGATCCCTCTAGAACCTCATATAAATGTATCACTAATACCTCATGCCAACTGATACCTCTTATGTCACAATAAAATAACCAATGTCTACAAGGAATTCCTAGACATTTACCTAGTCCCTCGGATGTCAACTCATAAAATATTCATCAGCTCAAATCCTGACTTCCTAAGGCACAAAAATGTATATCCTCAAATAATAATCACCACTGGCTTGAAGCCCAATGTCTATAAGGAATAGTGATATCTATCCTCCAAATTTCTTGACCTAATAGCCCCAAATAATATATTGAGGCCCATACCCTAACCAATGGTATCTTCAATATCAATCGAGGGCACCTCACCATCCATATGGCTTTCTACAATAAGAATATCCAACCACACTAATGGTTAAAACCATCCTAATCCAAAATTAATGGAGGACTCTACCCTCATGAGTGTCTAACGCCACCTCATCATATGAGTCTAATCTATGGGAACACCAATCCAAGGACACATCTACCAATCATAGCGAATAGAAGTCACCCAAACATAGTACTTAAGATACATCTTTCATCACATCTTGCCTCCATGAACTTGTTTCTCATCTTGATGGTCAACGTCATCGAAAAATCACATGATACATTCTTTTTTCTTGAAAACATGTCACCCAATATATGAAAACCATGTCACCCAATTTGGATATTGTATCCCATCATATATCTGGGGCCTCTCCCTTCACAATATCTTGGAAAAAATAAATAGATCCATATAACTAGTTCAATATAATTTAAATCACACACCAAACCTAATCTTCCCAAGTGGTCTGAAGCCTCTCAGCTGGATTATACCATTTTCAGTCAAGGAGTATCATTCCCATATACATCTCATATAATAAATTTAATAATTTAAAATGAATGCATTAAATGATTAGGTTATATCTTGGATAATATAATGTTGGACTCAACAATGCACCCCCCCAACACCGAAAAATAAAAGATAAATATAGGAACCACCTACCTCATAATGGTATACATTCTCTCATTTTATATCATCCTCTAACTCAAGACAAATGTTATGAAATCATCATTTTTTATAAATGCCTGAAAATAAGGGTAAAATTTATTGCATATATTTAGTACTATGTATGGAGAGAGAAAGGAAGAAAAGAGGCTAGTGGATAAAAGATATTACCAAGATGAACCCATCTCCAATAATTAATTAAAGACTAGATCACATATGTGAGTATTTTCTCAAAGAGTACGCTATAGATAATTACAGGAGGATCTCCCAACCTGGGGATAAAATGGGAGAAAGAAGGATAAAAATTGGTTTATATAAGGAGGGTAAATAATAATTTCACCTCTTTAAATGACCCACATGGTTTGTATAAATGATATTCCTAACTATGCTCCAACCGTACAGCTCCCTATTCCCAAGAACCACACATGCATGGTCAAGGTGCACTATTTTAAAAACTATACCCAAACCATGTGAACACCCTCAATAAAAATTAAAAATTTCCTCACACGTTCATTATCCCCCTCTTACATTATTTTATAAACTTTTAATAATGGAGGGATACACAGTTACTCCTTGGATGCCACACAGTCTATCCAAACTACAAACCTTTGTCTGCGCACCCTAAAAGGTGGGTTTTTGGGCTCTAATAAACCAATAACCCAATAAAGACATTTAGGAAAAATATATTCCTATAAAATAATCCAAAAATAAGACATTTGGGGAAAATAATCTCCTATAATTGAGATTCAATAATCAAGAAAAGAATTTTCTAACTCACCAAATACAAAAAAATTAAACAGGTGGATGAATTTGACCAACTCCAAGAACCTTGGATGTTACAATATCACAACCTTAACATATATCATTTATAATATATAAATAATTACCTATAAATGGTATTGAATATATCAATATTTTTTAAATCACCCCTATATACCCCACTTATATGTTCAATGCTCAACTCTCTCAAGGCTCTCTCCACCTCTAGAGTTACCTATCATGTCACATCCCAACCTGACACTCAAAATTAAAATATTCCACTAACCATCCCTGGACTCAAAATTTCTCATGTGATGAATCATCACTCAAGAACCTAATTATCTACTCATTTCATTCCCATTTCATATCTAACACCCCTCACGTACTGTATCTCATCAGAAGCTTGCATCATGCCTATGTCACAGATGGCACCTATGAGGTCCTATATTTCATTATATTCCCAAAGTACTTGAACCTTAGTAGATTCTCATAATAATTACTGGTGCCACACACATTATACATTACCTTCATCGCATGGATTCCAAGTTTCTAAAACACATCATATATATATATTTATCACATTTGATCCGACATTAATTTACTAACTAGAGCCTAGTTAGTCCATACATATCTCATGCACCTCATGAACCAAAACTGCCCATTCCATAAAAAATGGATATTCATGAATAAAATAAATCTCAGTAAATCCCATGGTATACCTCTAACCATATTTATCTCCTTAACCTACTATGCACCTTGCATCTTGACAGAATGCACATGGCCTAAAGCCTGACTACCAATGGCATGATCTATCTATAGAGATGCACCAACAAACGACCACTGAGCCCAGTTATGGTCCCTATATCTCTGCCATGACCTCCCCATGGAGTTGAATCATGGATACTAGCTCCTGGTACCACTCCTGGTCCTACCTCAAGAACTTGAGTCATACCATGTCCTTGGATCCAATATGCCTAAGAAGGATTCCTGCAGAACCACTTAAGATAAAATATCTATCCACATGACCAGAACTCTTTTAAAGGACACTCATAGTGTGTCTTGATATTTTGTAGATTCCCACACTATAAGAACAGTTCCAAAGACCCACTCCTCGATGTTCTGCCTAAATACCTTTCCTCAACTCAGCACCACTTACTACCACCTGGAGTATCACTGCTAAAGTCACCCTATGTTGTCACCCATATCATATACAATTAATCCTTCATTTTTCCTTCAACTATAAATTATAGATTCAGCTGCTTTTAGAATGAGGATAACATGAATATGTTTACCTCCACCCAAATTGAATGTCATAAACCATAATTAAAACACCTTAATTCAAGGTGTCATGACCCACTATATTGGGTGAAAAATGAGTCAAGTCTATGAAAGTAGTTTCATAGTCCATGAAGAACTTGTCCACCTATTGAAGGTACAAGAACTCTAAGGATAATTATTCCCTTGGTTTCTCCAGTTTGATATTATCAAAGAATGTTCCCTTAATTCCCTTGTAGGAAAGTCACTCGTGTCTTCCTTCCTGTAAATGTACATACAACTAGATATTTTCTAGTACTCTGAGCATGTACATCTCCAGCTTCACCCTACAGCCTAGGGGAAGTCTCAAGAAACTCGAACATGGTCTGAACTAACTTGATACAGTTTCTATATTCCTATGCTCTACCCTCACACTAAAATAATGGTGTGTGTTTTCATTTGAATTTTAGAGTCTAATATTTCACTAATGGATCATCTCCCAAAGCTCCTCATTTGATTACTTACATAACCCGAAATAGACTCACTCATAGCTTCTCATCAAGATAAAACCCAAAAGATATCATATCATGAGGTTGAAATTCCTATACCGAGCCTATACCTATGGATAATGATTATCTCAACCATTTGGGGCCTCATTCAAACCCTCAATGGACTCAAACTATGCACGCTCTTGCGACATCACATTAAAGCCCTCTTGATGCTCCAATGGATCTTGTCTAGGTCTGATCCCACTAAATACCAATACATTGGTCAGAAAAACATAACAGTATATATATTGTCGATGGGGAAATCTATGACAAGAAGCACATCTAAAAACCTTTACACTCCCCCATCACACCCTGTCTCAAAACATCTGGCCTCAAGGCCCCTTATCTACTTGTATTAGGGTTAGGTATCACATGTAAACTAGCCTCATAGAATCCGGTCTACCCCCAGAAAAGTTATTTATCTTTTTTAATATGATATAACTATGTATAATTCCACCAAATATGCTATACCAAAAAACAATATTTAGCTTTTTTATTGAAACTCTTTATAGAACACTCATTATCATCATCCACACCTACTCATATAAGAGACATGGATAGATATATGTCACATATAGAATCACACACGGATATAATTGGAACCACATTGCTAGGTTGGCTGAATATAATTCCACCAAAGAGTGGATAAGAAGGAAAACATTGTTTGGTATCTTTTGTTGACACAATAGACAACCCACCTCCTCATAGCACAATTGAGGTTACCAATAAAAATCTTTCACATGAACAAATAGATATATATATATATATCAATCATTCTATATGGATATAAAGAAATCATAAACAATCATCTCTCACCATACCATGCCAAGGGTTCATATCCTAAAAAATAATAATCACACCCAAGTATACTAATCGTGGTGGAAATGATATCAAATACAAAAACACATAACAAAACATAAAATTCCCACACATTGAAGCATTGTTTGTTCCCCATGAATGGGGATATAGGCACATGAACATGAGCTCTAAACCCAGTTCTAACAATATCCTAGTCTCTGGTCTTACATATCCAAAATTTTGATACCCAAAAAGAAAAGAAGTATTTTATATCATTTAAATTAATACATACATTTCCAATAATTCCTATCCATGAACCTATCAGATACCATTTTTAGTACCCTGACATGATTGCCACTTTTAATAGTGCTTAAGGCCAGTTGACTATAGGTCCCTAAGAACACCTCCCCCTATGTTAAAATCTACTGACTAATAGTGAGGGTGTAAATAGGTGATTGTGGAGAGAATATACCCTTTTCTAGTGATAATAATAATGGTACATATGTATATAACATAATTGAAGACAGAAAATAAAAAGTAGGACCGATAACCCGCAATAGTGGAAGCATAAAAATATAGCATAATAAATAATCAGTGTACTCAAACATACCATTTTTCAAATAATACTCCACTTCACACCATTAGTAGAAACATACATACAATTCATGTCATACAAAGAATATAAAATAGTAGGGTTCCCCATTCCCAACCATTTTTATGTACATATAATAAGCATGATATAACTAAAATGTAAATTCCAACTAATACAGAGAAACCTAAATGGTCTAATTCCATCCATCCCATGAAAAAGTTACATCTCAACCACTATGGTCTATCTCTTAAGCCTAGTCCCTTACCTGATAGGAGAAGTATAAATTACATATGTGTCCCAAAGGGACTGTGTAGGGTATGAGAAAAAAATTGTAGGCCACCACCAACATGTTACAGTCTTACATCTATGATAAATAATACTTGGTAAATAAAAATAAAAATATAGTACATGAAATTAAATAAATAACATGCTTCCCTTATGACAAACCGCCACCAAGATGTGATAACCTTCTTCAACCATCATTGAAATACCGTATACCCCCAATTATACATATGGTATAAAGCATGTTTCTGTTCATGTATAATTGTATTGTGGAGGATCCTGAGAATAAATCTTATATCATCCCTTGATGACTAACAAGATATAGAGTCCTCGAGAACCTCTTGTAAAATTATCCCCAACACCTCTTGTTGAACAACACCTCCTACGTCTTAATAAAATAACTCGCATCGTAAAGGCATTCCCCAAAAAGTACCTATACCCTCAGACCTCAAATTAATAAATCTTCATTATCTAGAATCCCAAAGTCCCAAGGCATGGTGTTTTCTACCCTCAATTAATACAAACTGCAAACTCAAAGCCTGAAATCCAGGGACACAACAATGTTTTTCCCCCCAATAACCTAGACCAACATCATTAAATAATGTAGAAATCCTCATATCCCAATAGATAGTCACATAACTGATAACTAATATCTTCTCACCATTACTGTGTATTCCTATAATAATAAAATCCAACCGGACTAATGTTCATAAACATCTTTAGATGCAATTAATGGAGACCACTACCCACATGAGTGGTCAACATCACCTCATCTTCTAAGTCCCATCTGTTTGAATATGACTCCAATAGCACATTGGACAATAGGGGTGTGGTTAAATCATCCAACCTTAGTAACTAAGACACATCATCTGGAAACACATGACCATGTGACCATGTTTCTCATCCCAAGGATAAAAAGCATCTCAAAATCACATGGGTCGTGCCCGTAGCCTAAAGAACTTCTTGCCTCAATTAGAAGACCATGTTGTCCGACCTGGTGATAACATCACCTCATGTATCATGCACCTCACCTGTGACGTTCCCATAGAACCAAGGAAAAAATCATATAAATATTTCAATTTAATTTAAATAAAAAACATGGCCTAATCTTACCATGTTTTTTAAATTCTCCCACTGAGAAAAAAATAGTCAAGGAGGAGCACGACCGCATACATCTCATGATGAATTTAATAATTTAAAATAAATTCATTAAATTATAAGGGTATCTATTGGAAAACCCAAAAACACACTAAAAAATGCTCCCCCCTAAGCACTATGGATTAAAATAGAAATATAGGCTCCACCTACCTCATACTATTATAATTTCTCTCATTTTATATTGGCCTCTAAATAAATAGAATTAGAAGAAATCAGTGTTAATGATGAACACACTAAAAATAAGGTAAATTGACTTTCATGGATTTATTACTCCAAATGAAAAAAAAATAAAACAATAAAATATCCTAGCATATTGATGTATTTACTGAGATTAATCCATATCCACTAATGGATTGAATATCTGAGCTCAAACAGAAGAATTGTCTCAAAGCCTAGGTGGGGGAGAATCAGAGGAGGACTCCCTATGTGAGAATGAAATGGGTGGAAAAAGAAGGAAAATATATTTATAAAAGGAATTTTAAATCATAATTTCACCTCTTCAAATGAATTTCATGGTTTTTCCACATATTTTGAATAATAGTACTACCACCATGTGACCTGATGTTCTTAAGAACCCTGCACACATGGTCATGGAACATATTTTGTGTAACCATGTGAAAAAACATGTGAATTACCTCTAAAAAAAATATATAGGTTCTCAATCATCCATGAAACCATTATTTTATGTTTTGATAAACTATTCACATTGAATAAGTTGGTATGCACGGTCAATCCTGGGAAGTCACATAGTTTTTCAAAATTGTTCTCCTCTGTATGTGCACCCAGAAAAGTTTTATTTTTTTTCCTTTGACTCACCAGAAACCCAAATATAAAATATGAAACTATAAAAACTTCTAAAATAAAGATATTGGGTCAAAGAAACTATTGAAATTAAGTTCCAATAATCCATAAAATAATTGGACCGCTCACCAAAAACAAAAAAAAATCAAACAGGTTGAGGAATTTGACCCGCTCTAGAGACCCAAGATGTTACAACACACTTGGCTTCCAGAAAGTCTTGGATGGTCCCTAAGGAGTATATTACTAAAGAAAAATATAGTAATATGAAATTTCACTTTATGTGTAAACAATAATGAAAATTTGTATAGGAATTGAAAAAAGAGGGAATATATCTTTTTTACCTCTTGATATTCTTGAGCTAGATGCGACCCAAAAAAACAAACCAAAATCTATAATATTGAAGTGGGATATAACTGATACACTAATTTAGAGATATATGAAGAGTGAATTTCACCATTATTCAAGGATAAATTCTAATTGGGATTGTGTATTTATAGGTGTGGTGAGTGGAAAATCTGGAGTAAAGTATTTAATATTATTCTTTTCCACTTTGTTATGTTCTACACTACTCCCCATAGTTAACCATTATATCCCTAAATGATCCACTATAATTGTTATTCAAACAATAAAGAAAATGGATCTTCCATATCTGAGTTCCTTTAGTATCATTTTTATATGTTGTTTTATTTAATATATACACACATTTTATTATCATATCCTACCATTTTTACAAAAAATACCAAATTTGTGCCCCTAACTAATCTAAATTTCATTATATCAATGATATAATCCATTTTCTCATATTCATACTATAAATAAGTAAATTTTATATTTTTATATAATTATGGAATATTTAATAAACATTTAGTATCATGAGAACTATTAATTTTTCATTATAAAATCATACAAAATAATATGATATAACCCTACAAACATAACCCCTTATTACAGAAACATAATCCAAATGGTTAAGGTGTGTTTTTTATTTATTATGTTAGTTTCTTTAACCTACTCCTTGTATTGATTTCAACAACCATGAATCTTTTTTATGGAAAATTCTTCTCAAATGTCAATTATAGAAGTTCTACATGGGAATTTTCTTTTGAAAACTCATGTGGTTCTAAATCCTTCCAAATATATGATAAATTTACTTAATAAAGGATGTTTCCTCTTATCAATTACATGTTTTATCCCTTCCATTCTAATTCAAACTCTTCATTGACCTTAATATAATTTAATTTCAGTATTCACTTTATACTAGTTATATCGACAAAGGTGAAAAATACACCATGATCATATAATGAAGATATTTATTCTCACATCATTAAAATTAATTCTTAATAATCATCTAAATAGTATTTCCAATTTTTTGTTCTATTAATCTATTGATTACATATCATTTAATATTTTTATTTTCTAAAGTTCTTATTATATTCATGATGATAATTATATAATACATGAAAGGAGATATCAGCATTATTCACCCATTATTTATTTATTTTATTTTCCATTGATATTCAAATAGGTATCAATAAATATGTATCATTTATATATAAAACATTATTTTATAAAAAAACAAGTTTATTTCATACTTGATTTTCATAGGTGTTACATTGATTGTCCTAAATCACACTAGGCAGATTTTGGTCTCATTAATGAGGCTTAAATCCACCATTATTAAGGAAATTTTTATGATCATGATCTATTTGAAGAAAATTAACTATCTAGTTATTCAATTTAATTTTTAATTATGTTCTCCTCTATATACTTATTAAATACTATCCAAAACAATTTTGAGTTATTTTTTAAATCATTATTCTTTCGTAAAAATGATATTTTGATGATATAAAATTTTATTCCTAATCATCAATTCATGTAACTTTCTCATGTTTTTGATAATTTAACCACCTATATGAACAATGTCATACTATCATGGTCATTTTCATCATAAAAGGGTATGAAAATAAAATATAGTGAATATATGATATAAAGGAGAACATAGTGTTATAATTATTATTATTAAATGGTGGAACTTTAGTTAGTGATTATTATATTATAACTCAATAATATTGATAAGGTCACTTGAAACATGAGTGTTGTGAATTCTATTCTTATGAACTACACCCAAATATTATGTCAAATAAATATGAAATTTTAATATATTATTCTAAAAAAATCATTAATCTAATAATCACGATCCTTGTAGAATAAAATGATGATGAAAACCACCAACCCAAAACCAGAATCATATTATCAAAAGTAATAACACATGATTGTGAAAATAAAATATAACTAACAATCATACTAATAAAAAATGATTAAAAATTATTTATATGGTATAAATATAAATAACGTTCTAAAATAAATTATTTAAATTTAGAAACTGACTATTCTAGAGGATATAATGTGTTTATAGATGTTAGTATAAAAAATATATGATTCTCTCCTAATACATGTTTTTTTAGAATACCAATACAAAAAAAATATTTGAGGGCCTTATTTTATACATTAATGGTAAAACACCATTATTATTATCTTAATGTTATTTTTTAAATATAAATGTTATATTATAATTCTCTATTAATATTGATTAAAAAACATGACTTGACTCCACCAGAACTGATCCTAGGTCACCTGTGAAACCACATGTGAATGTTGAATCTCACCACCAACAACTCAAATATTGTGAAGCAGAACCGAAGGACTAAATTTCTTATATAAAAGTTGACTCCCTATAAAAAAATATAATGGTATAAAATATAAGAGATATATACCACAAAACCATGTACAATATGGAATGTATTATCCACTAATATCAATATAAAATATATTATATGGATGTAATAAAATGTAATAAAAATGTAATCTAGATATAGGTGTTGTAAATAAATTACAAAAAAACAATGTAGTATGATGTGGACTATTAGTAATGCTATTTTTAAATAATAATAAAAACTCTTGTCCCTACTACCAAAACAGGCCATCGAGCCAATACACCTAATAATTCCTCCCATAATCCCAATGAACAACTATTAAAAATTTCTTTTGAGGAAAAAATATTCTTAATAGACAATTTCATAAGGATGAAAAAAGTCAAGGTCATAAATATATAATAATCAATGTATTATAATCCTAATAAATAGTCTTTACCTCTCCATAAAAATAACTCAATTATAATCTCTCTCATACAGTAATATGTTTTCCTACCAATCCTCAAGTCTTATAAAAACATTAAACTTAGTAAAAAATCCTATAAGTATAAAAACCATTATAAATCATTTTAATTCATCTACAAATTTTCTTTTGATCCAAACCACAAAAATTACTCATAAAATAACAATGAATATGTAGTATAACACACCCCATCAAGAAATATGTGGCCTCTCTATTAAAATACCCACTAACATAGTCACTAATATTTCCAATGATTTATTTCATGAAGGAAATCAATCCCATACCCTCATCATCCTAATAAAATCAAATCCACAGATTCATCCTAAAGGATATCAAACTCCAACACTTAAACCCATGATTAATTAAACCGTATTTGTGAATCATGTAAACAATTATTGGTTGGATGTGAACTAATCTGAATTGATAAACATCACAATAACCCCATAATGAGTTTTTTTAGGTCACAAATCAGAATCCCTCATAATGGGTGTGGTTTTGTAGTGATTGGTACTCTCATTTACTAAATATATATTACATATAATATGAAGTATAACATATAATTTATTACCATTAATTGATCTATTAACATGATTCATAATCAAAATATTAGTAGAGCTACCATCAATATTTATTTTACATATTCCATTAATATCATCATCATATGAATTATGTGTTATTTTTTTACTCATAACTTTTATTGGTATATGTTATATATGATGGTATTAATATTTTAATTCTCACCTTAGAAACACCTCCTAGGAAAACCATATACATGACATCATTATATATAATCTTCATTATCAATACAGTGATGGCTTGAGGAGTACAACTCTACATTTAGTTTCACACAAGACTAGTGTCATAATAATGTTGATAATCTTTTAAATGTTATATAACAATTATAAGTTATTTAGGAATCTCTCCAAGAAAAATTAATTATATACACTATAATTAAATAATATAGGTCAAAAAGATGATAAATATTGTAACGATCACCATCGTATCATAGTAAAATTATAGAGTATTGTTTTCTCTATAAATAAAATAATTTTTTAAATTATGTTCTCAATAAATCAATGTCAATATCATCTTAATATCTATCTTATATCATAACCATTAGAATTATACACCTCAATGTGAGTATAATTAAATAATTTCATTACTAATAACATTATTTGTTTATATTATCATTATTTTTCATTTGAATAATCAATTACATGTCCTATATTATTCATTATTGTTTCATAATCACTCAACATCGGGAATAAGATCCTTAAATAAATCTATATTTCTAGATCACTTGTCTAAATATCTGATTCTATCTATACTCACAATCATGAGTCTAATTGAAATATCTCATAGTGTTATGGTAGTTAATATGTTACTAAACTATATATATTCACAGTAAATCCTATATATTACTTTCAATAAATAAATTATTTTTTTAAATCCCATGAATATTAACAATTAATCCTTTTAGTTTTCCTTGATGATCATACAATGAAATATGACTATGGAATGATGAAAATATATTATGATATGTTATATAATTTGTGAATGAAATAAAATAATAGGATGAAGTAATTTTATATAAGTATGTAAGGTTATTATATATGATTTAATATAGGTAATTGTATTGTCAAAAATATATATGACTCTTAAAATATCCAAATAATAACTAATATATTATATTTTAATCAATGGAATCACTCTTGGGTTATTGTCTAAGAAGATAGAATTTTTTTCCACCATATTTATCATAATTTAATATATCCTATATAAAAAGAGGCCACTCAATATTTCTTAAGATTCATTTGTGATAGTTTTTTTATCCTATTGTAAAAAATATATTCCATCACTACTAAACTTCACATGTCACAAATGATATCCCATCCAATAATAAAACCATGATCACATGAGTCACCACTATTTAATTATAGTTCTGTTTGGGGGGGGGGGGTTCTCTTGAAATCACAATGACTATAGGCATCATTTTTATCACCCTCTAATACCTTATCAATATGAGGAAAATATTTTCTAAATGATATCAATTTATACAACTTTCTGTTTTGGATGATGAGATATATGATAATGTAGTATACAATAATTTTTAGGAAAATATGAGTGAAAGGACTATTGTTATGTTCAAATTCATTATTTTCCTCACATAATGTCCATAATTCATAATATATAACCTTGAATGGGAACATAAAATCTATTGTATACTCAACATTCCCATTAAAATATTCATTAATTATGTTTAGTATGTTCTCAACTTATATATGAATAACTATCGAGGAATGATAAATTTCAAATATGACACTAAAAAACAATTATAAAATGACCCATATACCACCTATATTAACCTAATTGTGTTTTTGGTTTCCCCTTAAATCTATTCCAAAAAATCCTCCTCAATTAATATCCCTCATTTTTTAGATGTTGTTCTGAATACGATGGCATAATTCCTTCATTGTGAATGAATCTGTTATGAGAAATAGATAATCCATAAAAGTGTCTAGATCTTCTCAATAATTCTAAATGTTCACCTCATTTATAGTCCACTTAAACCCCATAACAATATATAATTATATGTTATTATGATCATTAGACTTTTAAAAAATGATTTTACAAAAATTTAACATTATATTCTTTCTCATATATATGTATGACACATTATTAATTTGGTCGATTCAACCACCTATAAGAATTATGATATAACATCTTAATTGATTCCATTAGGTATGTGTATTGTTACATTAATATGGATAATATATATTATTGATGGATAATTAGTGATTTTATGGATTTGAAATGTTGTATCCCAAGTGAATGGTCATTATAAATTAACTCATCACTATGTAAAATATTACCCAAAATTATCACATTAAAACTTCCATTCATGAAAACTATATGGGTATTATCTTACACATGAATATGGGATTTTATACATCATTATAATATTATGATTATACTACCTAGAATGTTCTTATAATTATCATATTAATAACAATTAATGATTTCTAAAACATCTATACAAAAACGTGGAATATATAATACCAACTAATGAAATCAAAAAAATGAATGTTATTATAACTAATATATATACAATAAAAATGTATAAAATATTTATATGAGTGGTATTAAAAATAAATAATTTTTTACATATGTAACACCCCAAGATTTCATAGTGTGTTATTTCTTCAAAATAATTCAATAACTTGCACTACACGCAACACCGAGTTCAATCACACCATGACTTACCAAAAAAAATCCATTCAAAAGATGTTATGAATAGTATTAACTAAATTTTAAACTTTATATAATCCTTATAATTTTAGAATCCATATTATGAGTTTCTTAGACATAATGCAAGAACAGATTCATTTTCAGTATTGCACATTTATCAACTTTTAATAGTGAAACCTTTTTAAATACAATATTTTAAACTTTTTGACTAAATGGGGACATCAAAAAAATTTAAAATGAAACATCCCAAGGTTCCACGGTACGCTTTCCTTTGAATAATACAGTAGCATGTGTTGTACGCAACTTCGAGTTCTAACACACCACAACCAATAAAACTAGCAGTTATGAATAGTAATACCTACCTTTTAAAATTTTAGAAATTTTATCTCTCAAAATGGAATTCATTTTTGGATTCGGAGTATCGAATTTATCCTAAGGTGAAATTTTGGTACTTTTCGGATAACTTTCATATTTTGATGAATAGTGAAAATTACTAAATTTTAATTAAAAACAACTTTTTTAATCAAAATAATTAATAGTGATAAATTATGAATTTGAGTGGTTTTAAAGTATATTTAGAATATATTTTTACCATTTAATATAATGTTTGTCATTGGACATAATTTTACAATTAAACCGAACATAAACAAGTGTCAATATTTTGATAGTTATTATCTCTGAAAAACACGCTTTTTGTTTTGACAGCGGGAATTAATTTTAAATTAATTTCTGCCACTTCTGTGTTTTGAATTTAGAAAAATGGATTCCATATTTGGAATCAGGATGTTCAAATTTTGTAAATAGGTAACTTTTATTTTTAGACATTTTGAATAATTACTGCAGTAAATATTTTATTTACCATGGTTAAGGGTAAATCCGGTAAATAAGGGTTAAAAATAATATTATAATAATACTAAATTACCCTAAAACGTGTCCTAGCCTTATTGGTTGATACGTGTTCGACCATAGGCATCTTTGGGTTGATTTTGGGACCCCATGGTGCCACTTGTAGGTGATAGGGACACTTTATTTTAATTAAGTTAAAATGAATACAAAAATGACACAAGCATATATCTTTTAGAAAAAAAAATTTTACATAGGGTTATATATGTTGGATTTTAGATTATAAATATTAATTATAAAGATAAAAAGATTTCCTAAATAATGATATTTTATTTATAATTTTTAGACATTAAATAATTTAATTTATTTATGACACAATGATGATGAATTAATTACTATAAAAGTGAAAAATTAAAATAATTGATATTATAAATACCCAAATAAATATAATATGAAACTTTTAATGAATTAAACTAATTTTCTAGGATAATATGATATATTATTATTGATTTAATCGACTTTGTTCGAAGTAATCAATCTGTTATGAGTTTCACAAAAATCAACTATTGAATAGTCTCAAAATTGACATAAAAGAGTTCTTAAAACAAATATTATATTATTAATTGATATTAAATTCCTAAAAATCTAAGGTTCGGCCAAGAGACTTATATAATGATATTTACATCATTAATGGACCACTTTGGAGTCGATTGGATGTATATAGTAAGTTTATTAACCATATTATATAAAAATACAAAGAGACATTGTAAAAGTGAAACTAATTAACTTAGAGTTAATACTTAAAGATAAGGTTAATATAAGTACCCAAACTTGTCTAAATTCTATTGGTTGAGTTTTTGTCGACCCAAACCCACCTTAACATTTAAATAATCAACTTTTTATCCATTAGAAACTGAATATGAATTTATTATAAACTAATATTTCTATCTTTTCCAAAGGTTCCCCTCACCCCTCTTATAAAAGGGCACTCCTCCTTCTCATTTATTCACACCTTAAAAGCATTTTGGTTTGGCAAAAATCTTCCCAAATACTCTCCCAACTTCCCTAACTACAACCTAGAGGCCTTAGTTTGATCAGAAATCCAACCTAAGGAGCCCTTTTGATCAAATCAAAAGGAAGAACCCGAAGAAGAGGTAATGATTTCACCACCCTTTTCCACGTTCCTTTCTTCTTCCACTTCTTCTTCCTTTGTTATTACCATTCTAAAATAATAACTACAGTATCATATATATACTGTGATGTTATTATAAATATGGTACAACCATATTCAGTATTCTATCCACCCTTTGAATAACATGTCACCATACGTGCATACGTACGGCTTACCGTCTCCACGTCGTGGTGTAATTGTTATTCAATATATTATTATTTGGATGGGTATAATAATGATATGTAACTCATGTAAATAATAAATATAACATGTTAATGATTCTGTATATATGATATAACAACCATTTATATATTATTTCAAAATAATGATATTGTCGCTCGTGCGTACGTACGGACTACCGTCTCCACAAACGCGATGAGATTCATTCTCCATCGTATCCATTCAAGTATAATTATCATTTGATGATTTAAAAATGATGTTTAAAGGACTTGATATCATTATGGATATGAATAATATACAACCTATCCATTACAAACATGGATTACGTAACAAAACATATAAAAAAACAAGTAAGTTAACACCCGAAACAACGATAATACTAAGATATTATTATCAAATCAATATTAAAAGATCATATATGATATCATATTAATGTATATGATTATTGTATAATTTAATAACAATTATTTCACCATTATAATGGAGGTTAAACTACCCCAACCAAGGAAAAGTACAAGGTAAGGGTTTTTCATCTCACTCCTTATTCCCGTGAGATTCATGCCATATTGCCACCATTACCTTTTGTGTGGTGTATGTACTGCCCATAATTATATTCTTTGTGTAATACACTCTAATTTATGTGTATTTACATATTCATTGTATGATACCTCTTTCATGGGTTGTATGTTTCATAAGTTACCAAATTGGTAAGGGTTATTTCACAATCTCTTCATTATCCGAGGTTGTTTATACGTAATAATCTACTGGGATCTCTTTATCATCCACATCCATGTTTCTTACTAATGTATTTCAATTTTTTTTTACTATTTACAAGAATATGGGTTAAAGTCATTTATACCCTTATGTGTTTCGAAAGGAATCTTTCCGTTGTTTTCCAAACAAGGCACTTTTAACCTTTTCGACAAATTTAAGGTAAGAATGTTTTTTTAACTTATACGGCGGGTGCGGCTATTTACCGCCATTATAAAATCGTCAAAGCTTCCTTTATAAGCTTATAAGAATATTTTCAAATTGAATGTATTATTTTATAATCATGTTACTTTTAAAATGATTTCAAAAAAAGAGATATTTCTCTAAAATAGTTTTGATTTCATCTATGTCAACATTCTTTGATGGCTTTTCAGCTTATTTGAAATTGATTTATTATGATACAAAACATCCATATTTTATTGAAGGTTTTGTGCTATTTTTGACTGTGGATAAGTTATTCTTATGTCACTCATGGTTTGTGTTTAGAGTATTGACATTTCATAAGTTATTTGTAATCCGAATTTTTATGTTATATTTCAACCTTTCATTCAGATGAATGTGTTAGACAAGTATGTTCTGGGTTGGGGACCGGTAAAAGTAAGCCCTCTGGTTTGGTCTCCGGTTATTAGAGGAACTCTGGTTTGGTCTTCGGTTATTAGAGGAACTCCGGGTTGGTGTCCGGTTATTAGAGGCACTCCGGGTTGGTGTCTGGTTATTAGAGGCACTCCGGGTTGGGTTTCGGTTACAGTTAGCCCCTAGGTCTTGGGACGAGGCCTTGACAAAGAAATTAAAGTTCAGAATTATGCATTCCGACATTATGAAAGTGGTTATTGATATTGCATGTGATTATTCGATTAGTAGAATATCCATGTGAATAAGTAAATGGCATTATTTCATTTTACTTTTTCTATACTATGTTGAAGTTCAAGTTTAAAAGGCTTTTGTTTTAGTAATGCATGGCCTTAAATGTTTATGCTTATTTTTGAATGTTCCGCTATATTGTTATCCTTACTGGGCATTTGAGCTCACCCCTTTTCTATGATTTATTTTTCCCAGGATGTGAAGAAGTAAGTTATGAATGACCTGTAGGGATATTATGAGAGGATAATAGTGTGGACTATGGAGACATTATGTTGTCGTAGTAGTTTTTCACTTTATGATGTAATGTAAAACTTATGAATATATCTAGTGTTTTCAAGGCTACTAAACCAATCGGTCTTTTGAGATTTGATCTTTCTTGTGATCATGGAATTGTTATGTAATAATGCACCGAATCTGGGTAACTAGGGTTGGGGCGTTACGACATAAATTATTAATATATCTATATTGATTTTATAGGAGGTTAGAATGTGGCCATGGATGTTAGGAATAATGGTGCAGCTTTTATCATCCAATTATTTTTTTTACTAGAGATTATGGACACCTAAAAATACATTAGAATAATATGTAATCACATTACATAAAAATATCCATATCTCATCTCTTATGTTTATTTATAGTATTTACATTACTTCTTCCATTCCTATACCACTTCTCCATACCACACTTATAATGCTTTATTTAATTAAAATTCTAAATATCACTCTGTTAGAAAAGAATCATTTTCCCTAATGTTTATATTATTTCCAATGATTATTTATTAAATTCAATTTCCTACACTCTAGTTATATTATTTCTTACAAACTATATCTATTGATTTTTATTTACTTATGATTGTGGGTAAGGTATCTTTTATCATTTTTTTATTTCTATATGATCTCATTGTACCATTTTTTTAACCACAAATGTTTATAAAAATTCCTTTCATGGACTTCATAATTATTAAATAGTAAATTATAATTACATATAAGTTAATTTTCAAAAAAAATTTATATATAAATTTTTTTTAAAAAAATTCATCAAAGTTCAAAGGAATTTTTTTCTACTTTTAAAAAAAATATTCTCATTGATAATTGTTTTTTAGCTATAATTATCTTTCTTATGGTGATATTTTTTGTTATAATCATCCAATTTATTTATTTGGAAGATTGATTTTTATTTCACTTGATGATTTTAATGAAATTTATTTCAATTATATATATCAATTATGCTATGATATACTTATTAATGTTATAATCTTAATGTGAAACAAAAATGTATGGTTTATCATTATGTGCTTATGTGAAACCCTATTGTTTATAAATTACAATTTTTTATTAAGAAAATTTTTGTTAAATTATATAAGTTATATACACATATATCACATAAAAAATAAATAAAACTTTATTTAAGAGTTATATTAATCAATTATTAAACCCAAAAAAATCCAAATATTAGAAGCGAATATGAAAATAGAAAATTAAAAAACTAAAATTGGAAAATTTAGCCACCCTGGTCAGCTATAATCATCCCTCTCATGAACAAACCCAAGGAAAATACACAAAATATTATTATTCCAATTGAAATTTTCAAAATTGGTAACGAATCGCCATGAGATTAATTCCGGTGAATAATTAATTATGGAATTATGTGTTATTTATATGAGGTAATATGACCATTGGAATAGTAATATGATTGTTTGAATAGTAACATGATAGTTGGGAATAGTAACCTAACTTTTGGGAATATTGAACAAACAGTTGGAATAGTAATGTGACCACAAAATAATTAAATTTAATTTTAATAACATATATCATGAGATTTTTAAGTAAATATAAATATTATATATTCAAAAAAATAAATATCATCAAAAAATATTAAAAGAATATATAATCATATTTTTAATAAACTATGTTTTAAGGTGTTTCATAAAAATCCTAATTTTTTAAAATTATAAATTAAAATTAATTGTAATATGATATTATTTTGATAAAATTAAAATATTTCTTTTATATTATCATGATGAAATTATTCAAAGGTTATTTTTTTAGAAATTTTATGAAATAAATTATTTTCAAGGTGAATTGTAAAAATACAGTTTTTTATAACTATTATATCTTGAATTACATCATTCATAATGTGTACTATGAATGTAAATAATTATATATTTATTTACAATGATTATGATATAATTTATGCTCCTATTTTATGTGTGTACATGATGGTACCTTTGGTTACAACAATTTTTGGTTCTTGAAAACAATTTTTTTATGTTTTGTTATTATGAATTTTCCACATTCCATGAATTTATAAAATTTTTCCCTAATAATGTTTATGATGATAATATTATTATGATATGGTAATGATGATTATTCTCACCGAATTTCCATTCTATTACGTCTCTTAATCATCCCCTTACTAGGCTTTCAGCTCACCGATTTCTTTGATGTATATCCTCAAGTGAATACTTGTTCTAAGGAGGTCATGAGAAAAATACAAGGATAAATATGAAAATAAGTTGGTTTTCTATAGTTGGTATCGATCATGGTTTAGTTATATTTGTAATTAGGATTATAGATATTTAGTTAATACCATTATAAAATGTATATGTATAGGTAGACATCCCATAATAACCATTTTAAAAAAAGGCTACACATATTGATCCCAAAATATACATCTTTAATTATAATATATGCATAAGAATAAACTATTTCCTCATGATCTGTTAACACAAATTATGTTTAAAACATTTCTATTTTAGAAAATTGTGGGAACTAGGAGATACTAATCCAAAAACCCATATGAGGTAAATACAATAATATTCCATATTAAATCCCCAATGTCATGTGAGGTAGATTAAAAAACATCATGGTGATTCTTACCTAATTTTATCAGGATATTAATAATAAACTAAACCATGTCGAACATATTCCCTCTAACAATGAGAAACTATCCATTGATTCCATTATGTGGCAATGAACAATGGATTTTTGTGGGTATTCTAATCCACTTTTCATTGAATTTTTTGTTAACTCAATAGAGATGATATTTTCAATACTCCATTGTTCTAAGAAATAGAAGGTGACTATGGACATCAATCGTTATAATGGAGAGAAGGATCAATGGTTGGATTTGATAAAAATACCAAGTCGAAGGATGATAAGGAAGAGATTGAGTGGGAAAGATTTATGAAAATATTTAGTAACAAGTATTTCTCTTATAATCTTCAGTCAATACAAATATATAATTTTAAGATATTAATAAAATCAATGGTGGATCAATAACAACTTATGAGGAAATATTCCTAATGCTTGTGAGACATGCCTCAGGTTCGGTTACAAAAAATGACATAAAAATAAATATATTCTTTGGTGGTTCAAAATCACACATTCGATCCGAGATATTTTTTTTGTTTTTTAAGTGTTTATCGATGTTCTGTCAATGTAGATCTGATGTTTTGTGAATGATCCCATGGATATGGAGATAAGAAGAGAGTAAAAGAGTTTTAAGATGGTGGATCAAATGATAATTGAGGAAATAGGTTCCTACCACCCACATGGAACAAATGTGTGAATAATTATAATGGCAATTGCCTAAAATGGATCAGAAACTAATTCAAATGTGGGAGATAAGGCCACCATGATCATGAATCTTGAAGAGACATGTATAATCCGGCCAAAATTATAGAGGAAAAGAAGGCACCTCCTAATTCACCATCAATGGAAAAATGTTTTAGTAGTAGGGATACTGAGATCTATGTAATCCAATCCACTAAAACTTACATCCTTTAGGGTAATCAACATCAGTATCCACTAAATCCAAATGAAAATGGTAATGAATATTCCATCGCTATTGTTGTAGTGGAGCATGAATACGAATTCATACAATGTAAACTTCTTATTCAATAAAGAATGAAAAAATTTATTTGATTCTAGATCTATCTATTCTTTTATATTATGTAAGGTTTATCGTACTCTTTAATCTATTACCTTATACTTTAATGTAGATATTTCTATAAAAACACCTAGTGGTGTGATCATTTCAACCCAAGTGTTGGACACTTCTCCTATTACTGTCTGTAGGAAGATTCCTCCAGTGAATCATGTAAGACTTCCCCTAAAGAAATTTTACAATATAATGGGAATGAATTTATTCTCTTTATATAAAAAACTCTTAAATTTCAAGAAAATGTAAATATATTAATATATTTCAAATTGTATGATTCTAATGTAATAATTAAATAATTATTTGGAATATTCTTTGGAAAATGCCTCAATAGTGTGGGTGTTAATACTCAATGAAGAAGTATACAATTCCTAAATGGTTGAGTTGAAGTAAAGTATCAACCTTGTGGAATTTCCCATTGTAAGGTAATATAATGATATATTTCTTGATGAGTTAACCATACTCCCAATAGATTTCAAGGTAGAGTTATCAATGGAGATTATACCTAGAGCCACTCTTATCTCTAAATTCCACAAAAGGATGGTTCCTTTAGAACAGGAGGAGTCAAAGAAGATTCTACAAGACTATTTAGAAAATGGGTTTATATTCCCAATTGTATCACCATTGGGTTCACTGATGCACTTTGTTACGAAAAAGGATGGATAAATGCGGTTGTGTATCGATTACTGAGAGGTAAAAAATAACACTATAATGAAATATTATCTCCTACCAAGGATAGATAACTTGATCAATCAACTATGAAGAGCTCAATACATCTCAATAGTGAATCATCATTAGAGATATCATCGGCTGAAGGTGAAGAAGGGATATATTCAAAATATAGCCTTATATAAAAGGTATGGTGACTATAAGTTCATATCTTTTCCCTTCAAACACACTAATTCCCCTAAAATCTTATAGATTTCAGGAATAGTTCCTTCAGAGATTACTTTGGAATCAAATTTTTCGGGTTTATTGATGGTATTATCATTTAATATAAGGTCATGGAAAAACATGAATAGAATCTAAATATTTTTATAGTGATATGAAGAAAGGATAAAATGTAATCTATTTTTATAAATATTGACTTTTGGTGAGAATTGTTGAATATAAAATGATCATAAGAGTCTAATGTATATATTCACATAGATACAGACTAATATGCATCAAAAAACATGGTGAGAGATGATTGAGGACTATGATTACCCTATTTACTACAATCTGGGAAAGGCAAACAAGGTAGTTGATTCTCTTAGTAGAAAATAACCTTCTACTATATCTATGATGGTGATTAAGAAAGACCCTATCTTAATGGACATGCAAAGAATTGATCTGGAAATCATAATGGTAGGGAATACATCAAACCATTCCAGAATGATTTCCCAGCCATTTATCCATTAGAAGATCAAGGAGAAAGAAATGGATGGTTTGGAGATTATAAAGATGAAGAAAGCATTAAATTAATGTAAGATTAGTGAATTTAATATCTAATAAGATGGTATCATTCAGTTTGGAGCAAGTCATTATGTTCCTTCATCACATGAGATAAAGAAGCATCTATTAGATAATAATCATAGCTAATCTTTCTCTATCCATCCTAGAAGCACAAAGATGTACCATGATCTCTAAGAGCACTTATTTTAAGGGAACATATAGAAAGAGATTTTTGATTTCAACTCAAGGTTATTATTAAGTCAAAAATTAAAATAAGAGTGACATCAATCTAGGGGGATGGTGAAACCATTTCCCATAACTACATGGAAATGGGATAACATCACCATATACTTTTTCTCATCTCTCCTAAAGACATCCAAAGGGAACAATGTGATATGAGTTATAGTGGATTAAATCCCCAAGGATTACCACATCGTTTTTATTCCAGAAGATTTATCTCTGTAAAAACATTATAATATATACATAAATAATGTAGTGAGGCTGTATGGGGATCAAATTTTGATCATATTCCATCATGATCTAATTTTTTATTCTAAATTATGGAGAAATTTTCAACATTATTTGAATACTAAATTGAATTTTAGTATAGACTAGAACCAAAAAAAATGTTGTCCAATAAAAAATGAATATTTAGACACATGAGGATATACTAAGAGTATAATAAATTGAATTTAAAGGTATGTGGGATCAAAATCTCACATTTTTTGAGTTCTCATACAAATATAAACTAAACTCAATTATTCAAAATTCTCCTTATGAAGATCCATACTGGGAGTGATGTACAACTCCATCTTTTTAGTATATAGTTGGTTAATTGAATATACTTTGAAATAATCTAATGAAAGAGAAAAAAATATATGGTTCAATGCATCCAACAACTTATAAATGTTTCTCAGATTTAGATTATGTTTTATGATGGAAATAATTTAAGGGAGATGGAGTTTGAAGTTAGAGACAAATTTTTCCATCAAATACCAAAATGAAAAATATTCATGTGGTTTATAAATAAAGGGAAGTTGTGCCCAAGGTATGTTTTCCCCATTGATATTCGTTTATCACATTGGAGAAGTTTTATATCAGCTAACACATCCACCAAATATGGCTCACGATCATGATGTGTCCCACAAACCTATCCTGGTGAAGTACATACCAAACACCTCACAGGTACTGAATTCAAAGGTGGTATAATTAGAGAATGACATATCATATGAGTAGTTTCCAGTGAAAATCAAGGATTGTAGGGACAAATTTATATGAAATAAAACAACTCACATTGCTAATTTTCTTTGGAAAATCCATAAGTATGAAAAGGTAACGTGTTAACTAGAGGAAATAATGAAATAGATGTACCCTCGCCTTTTCTCAACCAATAATATGAGTTGAAATTTTGTTGATTTTTTTAAATGGTGAAATATTATAAAATCCAAGAGTTTATAAATGATATTTGTTTAATAAATTAAATTTGTGTTATATTTTATACATATTATACACATATAGCACATACATAATCCAACATCACTTTATTTTTTCATTAAATTAGTGAATTAATAAACCCATTTAAATGAAAAATATTTAAAGGGACAAAAAACAGAATATATAAAACTAAAATGGGAATTTTTGGACCAACACTATTGGAATGAATAATCCCTCATAGGAACAAAACTATAGTAAAGAAGAAAAATAGTACTAATATAATTAATATTTTAGAAAACAAAAATAAATATACTTGCCAATAATTTAGGTGAATAATGAATTATGAAATGAATTGGTATTTTAATGAGGCAATACTAGCAAATCAGAATAATCTCACTCATAGAATAGTAACATGGCCATTTAAAATAGTAAACTAAATGTTTAGAATAGTAACCTTAACATTTGAATAGAAATTGGACTATAAAATATTAAAATGTAGTATTAATAAAACTTTTTAGGAGTTATTGAAGAAGATATAAATATTATAATTCTATAAAATTAATATTATGATAAAAAATATAAATGAAAATATATGGACATTTTTAATAAACTATATTTTAAGGTATTTCATAAGAATATAAAAATTTTATATTAAAACTTAAAATAACCTATGTTATAAATATATTGTGGTAAAATGATTTTCATTTTTTAAATAATCGTGTTGATATGATCCAAGGGTTATTTTATTATTTAATTTTGTATATACTTTAATTTTCATGTTAATAGTAAAAATATAGTTTTTCTATAACATTTATCTATTTAATTACATAATTAAGGTTATAATAAAGAACTATGAATTTATATAAATAAGGTTCACCCAATTAATATTTTATTTAAAAAATGGGTCTTTAAAATATAGTAAACATTATTTCTAACCCTAAAAATTACTTTTCAAAGTCTAATGTCAAATGTATTCCTTAAAAATAGCATTCTAATTTTTCCACATTCTATTTTAATAAACTATTGAATTATAATTTTAATCTGGTTTAAAGTCCCAAAACCATTATATTATATTTATATATTATTCATTATTTAAAAAATATAACTATTATAAGGTTTACCATTGATGTAGTATTTTATTTAATATTTTATTTTAAAAATACCCATATCCTCAAATATGAATAACCCCTCTCCCTCCACATGGAAAGCTAGTCCTCCCTCAAATTCCAAATCCCATAATATGTAAAAATATCCTCAATTAAGACCTTTTCATCCTTAGGTACATGTTGGAGTAAACCAAATCCACTAATCATGGAAGCCTAGTGTCGAACAAGATAAGAAACATCGAGAAAAGTGTATTTTTTTCAACTCTTCTATCATTTACCTTCTCTCTTATATTTTTTTTCAATTTCAATCAAAATCAAATATTCTATGATTAATTATTGATTATGTAAACTCTATATTAATTATTCTTACAAACAATAAAAATTATTTTTCAAAATTATTTATATTTAATACCTCAATTATCTCCTTATATAGACAATGGTCTCAATAATGTTCAGTTAACCACCAATGAGGACATTTACAAGTTATTTCATATCACCACAAAAATAGATGGTTATATGAAATTATTTATAATATATTCATGTATGAATTGTTTTAATTTAATATTATATAACTAAAAATAGTTATTTATTAGTTCCCTTAATATAAAATACAAAATTTTAAATAAAACATTATATTTTAAAATAAAAAAATGATATCAAAATGATTTACCTTTAATAATTGAAAGTTAATAAATATAATCAAATTATTGTAATGGAAAAATAGTTACATTAATTAACATATTTATATTATTGTTTAATTTTTTAATAAACTTTTTTTATCATTCAGGAGGCATAAGACCAATGAAATAAAGAAATATTTAAGGTAAGGAGAATCTCAAACACAATATCCTTCTTTTGGATTATCTCTGATTTCATAATGATTTTCTCTATGTATGCTACTATAATATCCAAAATATGTCAATTAAATATTGTTTCTCTTTTCTATAAGTTATATACATGTTTATACCATTCAAAAATATTTTTTGATCCATTCATATTGTTTTTTTTCAAAATACATAAATTTCAAAAACATCTCTTGATTCTTATTTAATTGTTTCTCCCTTCATAAAGAAAATGATTATATATGCGAAGGTATTATATTACTTATTCATTTGGGAATACTAATATTCATTTCATGAATTATGATATCTAAAATAATTTATGAAACCCATATCTTCTCAAGGCTTATT
The DNA here is from genome assembly GCA_963277665.1 of Viscum album. NCBI lineage: Eukaryota > Viridiplantae > Streptophyta > Magnoliopsida > Santalales > Viscaceae > Viscum > Viscum album. Next base: position 544,833,962 of record OY728132.1, read on the forward strand.
TCATGACTATGGTTGATAACCATCCATGTGGCATGTATGATTATGAGCATTTTATGATGCGATGAGTTGTCCTATAATTGTATATCCCTCTAATCCATTTTGTAACATGATATATATCATGAGATAAAGTTCATTCTTCTTGAAAAATATTCTATATTTTTCCAAAATGATGATGTCATTAATTATGTACATATCTTAGGTGTGGAGAAGATGTAAGGTATTTTCAAAACTATGAGTGGTATTTTACCACTATGATATGATGTTACATTATTATGAATATGACACATTCCATTCCTTTATAAAAATTTTCCCTCATGATGTTGATAATGATCATATGATTATGATGTGATAATTTTGAATATTCTCTCCCCTGAAATATTGATTTCAGTCCCTTATTACTCTCTTTAATGGGGTTTTATCTCAACTAATTCTTTGATTTATATCCTAAAGTGACTATATATACTAAAGATAACATGAGATCTATAAAATGATAAATTAAAAGAATCTAAATAATGTTTGTTTATTATTGTAACACCCTATGATTTTAAATATGGAATATCATGTTCTATATTGTATATAACATGGAACAATAATATTAGAAGATGATTTAATACCTTGAGACATTATGATATATTTATTATTAAATAAATTCAATATCCTTGATAGCTTGTGATACAGCAAACAGAGATTTTAAACAAAATAAAAAAGTCTATCAAAAATATATTATATCAAACATGACTGTTATAAAAATACTCTTAAGTTGGAGGTTATAAATAAGAAAAAATAAATTATGAAATTTAAGGTTATCTTTTGATTGTAAATAATATAATAATCAATTAAAATAAAATGAATTTATTTTTAAAACAATATTTTTTTAAAAGACCGGTTATTCATGTTTTGAACATATAATTCAAACTTAATAATTAACACTTTTATAAAATTTATTTGATAAAATAAACATAATTTTCTAAAATATCATATCAAAATTATCGTAGGGTGTTTTTTTGAATTTTTTTAAATGTGTTATTTTTTATTAATAATGAACAATACTAATTTTTATTGAAAACTTATTTTACATTTAAATAATATATATGGGTAAATTATTTTTTAAATTTAATTTAAGTTAAATTAGTTCACTTATATAAAAATATAAATAATTCAGGTTATTATAATAAAATTCATATAGAATTTTTATATTTAAATAATCTATATTTTTGAGAATTTTGTCTTTGGAAACCTTCTTTTTCATTGCATATTTGGATACAATTTTAAATTATATTCTGACACATTAGTGAATATGATTTTTATAAATTGATTGAATATTTTGAATGATCATATTTTATATTATATAATATGGTAAAATTAAATTTTTTCCATTATTAATAGGAAAAGACTGGGGGATAAGGTAAAAACTAGTTTACTGAGGGTTTAGATTAAAAATAAAAGGGTAAAAATTCCCTACCAACTTGTTTGAAACCAATTTTCTAGAAATAGTTTGTTTTATCACCTATAAGGTTCATTTATCAACCATTTTTTCTTGTTTTGTGATAAAAACATTTGTGTAATTGAATCATTTCAAAAATTCCATGTGTGTCATCTCCCCAACTTATAAAAGTCCACCGCCTCTCATCACATATTCACACATAAAAATCCATTTGGATAAGACAAGACATTACCAAATTAAATATAATTCACTTCAAACATCATTGAGAAATTAGTTTGATCATAAATCTATCCTATTATGTCTTCTATTGAAAAAATAAATAGGTCATCTAATTAAGAGAAAATGTTCTTAAACAATTATTTTTATTTTATTTCTTCTTCCACCTACATAAAATAATATTTAATAATACTATTATAATTAAATCCATATTTTTAACATATTTAGATGTTATTATGTTAACTAAATGACCAATATCCATCTCTTCCATCAAATGGGAAGTAAAATTATTGATCGTATGTATGGTGGACTACCAGCTTATAAACCAACGTAATTTGTTCCACAACCACCTTTCAAGGATGAATATAACGAGGGATTTAGAAAATTTATATGATATTTATAACTTAATTAAATGTTATTAATTTCAATATCACATATAAATTATTACATTACATGTCTTTTAAAATATGATAATGTTGCTCATGAGTATAGTGAACTACGACCTCACGAAGAGATGTGATTTTTTTTCATATAAATGTGTATCAAGATCTTTTGAGACCATTGATATTTTTAGGGGGCCCAATGATCATGACCTCTTAAAAGAGTGTCTTTGATGATGTCATGGATCATGGATTGGATTCTCCTATAATGAGCATTTCATATCACATAATCCTTTTAATGGTAGTTTTCTTATGCTCTCTTGGAGGTGTGGTGTCCTTCCTAAGTATATCATGGTTTTTCATACATTGATTTTTATATCATTATTATGAGATGACTATTAATTATGCTTCGTGTTTACTATTTTCAATGTTCCCTGTTGGGTATTGTTATAATAACCCTTTCATGAGCTATTCTCACATGTGTCATGTCTTATACAGATTACTGCTCATTTGACAGTGTCCTGGGAGGATAGAAAGATGGTTAACCATAACTTGATCTTGACCGACTAATGTATTTTCTGGGTTGTTTCATTTTATTTTCATCCTCTCCCTTATATCAGGTTAGATTATTTATAGTTTTTTAAATTGGCCATATAGTTTTCCCTCTTTATTGCTTTCTTTACCTTACTATTATACTCTAATTATGGGATCATTTTTTTTCATATAATGGTATTAGTTATTTTAAATTTCTACATTATTTTAGATTAGAGATGTGTGTGTGTTTACAAGAATATTATGCTAATTCCTCCCATGTGTGTGATATGTCTACTCCACACCGGTCATCATCCCCTAAACTATTGGAGGCATGATTTGGGTAGTCACAGTTTAGAACCCATTAGGGTGGGTCATGAACATCATATTCATCTATTTAGGGAAAAATGATAACAATTTTTTCTTTAATATGGAACATGAATTCCATTTTTCATTAATTTGTAATTTCTCTAATTAAATAGAGACAATATACGTGAAAAATCAATTCAAATTCAACTAGATGGAGAATCAAATGATTTTTATGAAGTAAATTCCCAAATTCATCTATATTAGATTATCTATAGTCATGAGATGATATCATCACACTCTTATGTTTTTTTACTGCTAACTCAACAAATAATCATTAATGTATTGACATGATACCCTAATAAAATTCATGATATATAAATGTGTTGGTTGATGTAGATTCAAATAAGTCACTTTCAATTATTGATAGGATGGTAAATATACCTTTCAACAATTATTTCTCATGATCCACACCAATAGTTCTGATTTCATTTTCATTCTCTTTAACTCTTGTAATAAGAGGTTTCTGAAAATTATTATTATCATTGACTCGGGGATTCATTCATTAATTGGTGTAATGTTTATATGACTTAAAATTATATCACTAGAGTGTGTGGGGAAAATTCAGTTTAAAATTTTAACCTCTATTTTCAATGATAGATTCTTTATATCAAACCGATATTCATTTTCTCGATAGAATTATTTTTCATTGTTAAAAAAATTTTCAAGCCCTAGAATGAAATTCCATATGTTCTTCATTTCAAACTCCTTAAATTAAGTAAAATTAATTTTTTATGTATTTTATTATATTTTTATTTTGAATATAGAGTTCATAGAATCATCAGGGCTTCTAAGTTTGGCCTTGGGATATTTCTTTAGAAAACATCAGACTTCACTTGAAAGTTTCGATAGGTTTGTCTTTGGATCTTTGGGATTATAGGACTGGGAAATTTTTGGAATCCTCAATAAATAACACATTATGATTCATTTTTCTTTATTGTTTAATTTGATCCTTTCATTGTCCATAGCTCCTTGAACTTGAAATAAATTTCCTTTATACCTATTTCGATGGTTTTATTATTTCTATATGAAATGAGATGGTCCTACTAAGATTTTGAGGGTAATCATTCCATAAAATTTTGTCAATTTCCAAAACCCTCTATTATACATACTCTTAAAAATTAAGTATGAAAATATCTATGTTTTAGTAGTAGAAAAAAATACCATTTTCACCCAATATCAAATCTTGTTTGTGTTAATTTTAATGTTTCAAAACTACTGGTGGACTGGGTTTGGATAACAACTAGGGAAGAATTTATCATCAAACAATTAGTGGTCATTTATTCTTGGATATATTATTTTTCATCATATAAATTTATGTAACTTATGTTCTTAACATTTATTCAAGATCAAAAGGAGAAGCATGGGGTGCTTACTCAATAAATCGATAGATGTTATGTACAGATGATTTCTATTCCATCAAAGTGATTTAGATGTGTAAGAAGGAAAGAACACATGCTAATACCATCTAGAAAGATGCAAGAACATTGAATTATAATATGACTGTTTTGGAAATCTTAGACCATTTGATATGGAATTTTGTTGACCACAAGTTGATAGTCCAGGCCCCATATGGTTCATGGGGATTGAAGGGGGTGAGTAAAGTAGTTTATTTGGAAGCAGGAATCATCATAGAAATATCATTATTCTAAACAGAGTTAGTGCAACATATATACCCACCTACACATAGGGTGGTCATACAGGAGGCATGTGAGGGAGGTTCCTCAGGCTGTATGGTCCATGAGAATTTAATACAGGTCACACCTGTTTTGAAAAGTTTTGGGTGAATACAGTGAGAAGGTAATTTCTTAAAATAAACTTATCAACTATTAATCTAAGAAATCTCTTTGAATGTATAGAATTTAAAGGCTTGGTTCAGGATGAATGAGATTAAATATGGGAAGAGAACTAAAATTAATGGAAAGGTATCTCTAGGGAAGATTCAAGAGAAGAGATATCTAGAAAATTCCATGTAGATAGTTCAGATGAATGGCATTGTAGAAGATATCACAGCCCAAGGAGGAAGAATAAGTATAAGGTAAATAGGTATTTAGTGAGTTTAATTGTGATCAAGGGGGAGAAATCAAAAGGGTTTAATGATTAATATCACTTACCTAAACCAATGTAGGGAGCTTATTACAAAAAAATATTAGGTCCAATGTTATGGATTGTTAACCAACTTATAATGACTGAGAATAGAAGAAGAGATCAATCTATTATGGTGAAAAGAAAATGGACAAATGTGGTGATTCTATGGAAAAATAGAAGGATGGTGTTATGATAGAAGTTATGTCTTAGATGCAAGGAGGATCTATGGATTGTTATGATAATAACATTGATGATATCACTAATATAGATGACCCCACTAAGGATGTGATGGTTATCTCATTGGGGGTAGAAGGTAAGAAGGCTAGAAAAAAAATCACTGGACATTATCATTAATTATGAGGAAGAAATGATAGAGGAGGATTTATAGATTAATGATTCTTAAGATTAAGTAGATAGGATGACTGGGAGAATGATTCTAGTGGATACCAATAAAGATCATTATGAGGGGATAAATAGGAAATATTATATTTTCGAAAGAGACATTAATGAAATAAAGATAAACATGGAGGATTACATTTAGACATAGGGTAAGATTAATTATCATTTTGAAGACCTCATTATGGATGATTTATATACAAAGGAAATTTCACATTAATGGAAATTATATATGCATAATTTTTATAAAAATCCTTAAACTTTCATTCAAGGACTTTATTATTTCTTATGGTATCTGGTTCTTTTGGGTTTGAAATTGTGTTTTCTCTCACCATTTAAATAAATTTGACTTTTAAAATAATGAAATTAATTTTAAAACACACCAATAATGATCTAATTTTTCAAAATTAGATATTCTTGTAGGACAAAATTTTCATTTTTTTAACACTGGGTAATAAATAATATATTTTTAGTGGTACTGATCATTTACTCTACTCTTAATAGATCATAGGAATCACTAAGGGAATGTCGAAAGTTCCACACAAATGAACCAATAATGAGTTGTTACTTCCCATTTAATTTTGGAAGATTAACATGTTTTATGTTACTATTAATATCTTTAGTGTTTTGGGTGTGCACAACCATATTATTTATGTCCCTGGTCCAATTTCATTTGGATTATCCTAGGGGAATTCATTTTATTTACCATCACATTAATAATAAACATGATGCTACATAGAACCAACCATTAAATAACAAAAATATCATAGTTTAGTAGAAAAAAATAAATTTTCATTATCATATAATCATGGAAAATCAGACTTATATTTTTTGACTCATGGAACCTTCTATTAAATCTATGACCCCATAGGTTTAATTAGTACCATTCATGCATATTATCCTTAAATATCCTTTATAATGATTCATATAGAAATTATAAATTAACCCAAGAATATCATCTAGGTTAGTCTATCCAGGTGTTTATTTTTAGGCCCAATCAGCATGCACCACATAAGATCAATTTAATACAAAATCCTTCCCCCCCATTCAAATTTGTTACCCCTTAGGGAATCAGTTCCTCAATTGCATTAACTTTCCATTATCTTGACAACGATATATTTTCTAGGAATACCACAAAATATCTATATTACCAAATCATGTGGATGTTATCCTCTAATTACACTTATACCCTTGTTCTTTAACAAATTTCTCAAACAAAACTCTCCATTTATTAACTAAAAACTTCCCTGATAACAATTGAAGTGATCTAAGAATTTACAACCTATATATTTTATAATTTTAGATGAATATTTAATACATATCATGCCAAATTAATCCCTCAAACTATAATGTTTTGGAGAAATTGGATACTAGATACATTATCATATTTTTCTTAAATAATTTTAAGCATATCCTAAAAGAATATTCTCACATAGTAAACATCTTAGACATGAAATTCTTAAAAAAATCATAATTACTAAGGGAAAGGAAACACAATAAAGGGTGACATGAGATTATCAATAAGTGTAAACACAAGAGATATCAATAAATGATCATTAGTGAGCATAAGATAAGAAAATGGGTACGATAATATTATCATGACATAAAATAATCGTGCTTAATTATTCAGAGATCATTATTCAAAAATCATAGAATAAGGTTTTTTTATTAAAAATACATAATTAATATGTGTGTGGAATAATAAATAATAAATAATCAATCATAATAAATGATTTCATATCATCATCATACATTATAATATCTTGGAATTCATATGAGAATTGAAAATCATTTTCTTATAAATGTATCACAAATACGTTCATCACAGTGGATTGGGTTCACTCCCCATTCCATTATTTATTTATTCAAGGTCAAATCCCAAGATAATAATTGTTGAAATAGTCCTTTACCAATATAGTTTCACCCCCATTATAATATTTATTATCTCATGATATATACATTATTATCGAATACATTATAGGGATATATAATTCAGATCCTACCCATCACATAATGAAAAAATACATATGTGGTCCATAATATCATAAAAAATTAATCATATTGTATCCTATTGAAAATAAATATTATTCCTAAACATTTCATAATTTCATCATAAAATAACCTATGGAAACGAAACATGTTTTATAAAGGTTTCATCATAAATTATATAACATGTGGGGATGAAGTGAATTTAATATAATCTCCCTTAAATCATCATTATCATAATACATATAGATAATGAATGTGTATTGAATCCTAATATCATATCCAACGTAAATTATTATAATCCATAAATCATTTTTAAATAAATTAAAATACCTTTAAATACCATTCAATCCATTCTTTGAAAATATTAGAAAATATCATTTTCATTAAAAAAAATTAAATAAAAATTCCAAAAAAAGTATTTATTAAATATAGTTTATTAAAATAAATCATAGAATCTTTTAAAATAATATTTAATTCAAAGAGTGGTCCTGATGGTGTGAAAATATATTCATTATGTCAAAATTAAATGAAATCATTTTTTCTCACTTCTGTGAAAAGAAGAACATGGATTGGTTGTAAATTAATTAAAAAGTGTCCTTTTTAAATCTTTACATAAAATGATTAACGATTTGAAATGAAAATTTTAAATCATTTCACGAAATGGTATGAACATTTATTAAAAAACATTGAATCATGTTGACATGGGAGAAACTTTTTGTTGGCCAAAGATGAAATAAGGCTACCTTTAATTAAAATAATTTTCCTAATATTTTTCAATAAAAAATATAGGAAAATGGTAATAATAAATTAAAAAATAGAAATAAAAATATGACAATAAAATATAATGGTTTTAATGGTAAAGATAAATATAATATAAATGAACTAAAACATATCATAGACAATTCCAAAAAGAAATAAAATTATAACACAAATCCTTACCTTATTGGAAACCGTAGAATCATGATCCCCATAAAAGAAAACAATTAACTGAAAAATTAAATAACAAGAATTTCAAGTGATTCACTATATATAATATTTTAGTGATGATATATAAACTACATAAAAGAAACTAGTAAGGAATATGAAATTTTTGTTAAAGAAACAAAAATGATATGGGAAACCCTTACCCTATGTTCCATATTATTTCCTACACATTCATATATCCATTATAATAACTATATATTTATTTTAAATATATTATAGAAACATATTCATATATATAATAATATGTAACATTCCATTATAATTTCCAATTATATTTTTGTTAATAGTTTCCTTAATAAAGAAAACTTTTGGGTAAAAATTGGTCTTTGCCCATAAACTTTTCAATTAGATTGTTTTGTTACTTGCACATTTGTCATGGTTTAATAATTTATAGAGTATTAATTATAACATATGTATCGTATTTATTAGTCATATGAATTTTTTAATAATTTTAATATTCAATACCTGACCCACCAAGACGATCTTGTATGGTAGTAATCTGGGTGTGACAACCCAAGCCTGTCTCAAATAGGCTAGTGTCTGCTGACAATTTCTAAGCAAGTATAAACTGAAATGGGAGGTACTAGCCAAATGTACATATATTTATACACAAAACCATATCCAAGAAAAAGTGTCGAGGAATAATAAAAGGCTTTAACATCTACAGTATAACAATGAATGTAATAACCTCTTGTGAAAACATCAGAGTATGTCAAAATAAACCAACACATAATAGGGGAAATACACACCCAATCAGAAAAAAAATTCCTACATAACTAAAACTAGAAAAAGAAATGATAAAGTGATCCCAACTCCTAATATCCAATTCTATCCACTAAACACGGTCAATACACACAAATATTTGAAAGCTCTACTGATGTAACTACTAAATTTTCTTTCATATTTATAAGGCATGACACATATTGGAAAAGAAAAAGTATCGGTGATTATATACATACATAATAGGATGCCTTGAAAAAAATAGAGCATTATAAAGATACATCAATAGTAATATCAACCTATAGAAAGAGGTAATAAAACCCAAACATATATATAAATTCAAATAATGAAGCTCAGATGATAAAGAAATGGGATCTCTATATCCACAACCCATATAATTACAATGAGACTTTCTTCATATACAAAAGACTATTTATAATACCCAAAATCATGCTATGTTGAGGTGTTCGTACCTTACTATTGTTATAAATAGTTGAGGGATCCAAAACTCTAGTGGAGGAACCACTCTATACTAGAGCATGCATACTAGGGTGTACCCCTCTATATATAGAGGACCCTCTAGGTTTTATAGTGTGGGGGAGTACCAAATCTACCTATGTAAAGAGTATAGGGGACCCATTCCCTGGTTCAATAAGGGAGTATTGACCCCAACATCTCTCTGGTGATCCTTCCTGATCACTTCCATCATTAAATCCTTTCCTAAAGAACTTTCATCCATAGAACACCACACATAATATCTCATATTCCATAATAAAGGATACTATTTCAGTCTACAATGAAATAAACTTAGGATATGATACTATCAATACCTAATTTAATTAAAAAATGAGTTACAATGGAATATATTCTTCGTAGAAGTACATAGCATGTATTTGAGTTCACACATCATGTAACCTCATCTCGTTGTGTGGCCATGTTCTCCCATGGACATGGATTTGGAAGTCGTTTCATAATACAGAACATGTATATGTGGTATACAGAATGCCTCTACCACTTGAGACATAATCATGCCTTATAGATGCTATCCATTGTACAATAGTTGTGCATGTACACCCTGGCGATATTTGAGTACATATTTATGCTAGTTTACTCTCTCTATTATTGTATGATAGGACATTTATGTGCTCATATACTCCCAAAGAAAATTTTGATATTCAAACACTATATCACATGGTATTTTTGGTATATAAATAGAATGTGATATTTATCTCTTCTAATAAATTTATTTGTTATTTATATGGTACTACACAACATGTGTTCTTCTAGAATACATGTTGAGTTGACTGTTTTTCACTAGGAGTAAATCGTGGTCATCAAAAGGTTTTAATATCGGCCCTCACCACCAATAATAAATCCATTTCACCTACCAAAGTCAACAGAAAATGAATCTTTCCTTGATTCCCAACATCTGGAGGCTGTAAACACTACTACAAATATGGATTATAATAGCACTAAAAATGGCATTTAACAGCACTAAAAAAGTCTTGTTAATCTCGGTGAAGATAAAGGGGGGTCCCCTTTATCAGTGCTAAGCAAGAACTGATAAAGGCAGTATTTACCAGCACTATTTTTAGGGCTGATAAATGTATAATATATTAGCGCTATTTTGAGTGCTTATAAAAACTACCTTTATCAGTGCTCAAAATAGCGCTGATATATCATCCATTTATCAGAGCTTAACTAGCGCTAATAAAGGCCAAAGATCCTATCTAAAACCAGAACCTACACAGAACCTGCCCAGCACCTGCACACATTACAGCACCTGCACAGAGTCCAAATAAAACCTGCACAAAGCACACACAACACCCACACACAATGCACAAAAGAACAAAAATGATAAAACATTTACTTGAAATCATGAATACAAAACAAAACACTTCTATATACATTTCAAACAATGTTTAATTTGGTTACAATTACATTTATCCAACTAAAAGTTAAAAAACAATGATGTTCCATCCTTTTTGCATCCATCTGCTCTAAAAAATTGTCGTCCATGGCGGCGGTTTCTGAAAAAAGCATTCGAACTGAGGAAAAATATTTCACCTACATAATAAAACAAATATTATGTTAGTAATATAATATTGAAATAAAGAATGGGGTTGCTAAATGGAATTATACTAGTGAGGCAAAAAACATAAAATAACCAATTAACAAAATTGGTGCATGGTTAGGGCTAATCATCTATAATAATCAAATGCCCAATGTTTAGTAGAACATGGGCCATTTAATGATTCGAGGGGGAATAGATAAACCTATAGTTTGGTTCTAAGGTTATGATGGTCTCACATTGATGGTTAATGGTTTGTCAAATAATGTGATGAACTTTTGTAAGGTATGAGTTTTTGGGGAAGTCTATCTACATGGTTGAATAATGGATTGTAAGCCACTCAATGAAACTATACAGATTAGAAGTGTGTGTATATTGATTCCCACATTATCGGAAAATTATTTATTTTACCCTTAGGCCTAATAATTCACCTAATTAATGAGTGGAATTAAGAAATTTTCACTATCAACCATTAATGCGGGTTACCCTCATATATCACTCATTCCACTCAACAAAATCCTTTACACACACTCTCCTCCTTCTCCCTTCCCCCATGGGATATCTCTATTACGTTTGATATAAATAAAATATTATCAATTACATTAAAAGAGTGGTGGAATATCTTCAACCCTATTATCCTCCTCTATTGGATACCAATGATGGGACTTTTCAATGACATTCAACCTTGGATATATACCTATAGCCACGGTTTAAAACCATGGATATATGTCCCCCCATTGCATAAAAAAGAAGCACCCATGTCCCCTTCCCCAGCACACCCCTTACACACTGCCCACCCCCGAGCACACCCCCTACCCCTGCACACTCCCTACCCACTAAACACCCCTGACCCCTTCACCAGCACACCCCTGCCCACTGCACTTCCCCCCTGCCCATTGCACACCCCCATGCCCACCCCCTACATATTTCAAAAGAACCCAGCACACCCCCTACCCCTTCCCCCTACCACTTTGCCCCCTTCCCCCTCCCCCAGCAAACCACCCCTACCCAGCACACCCATGGTTTAATACCATGGCTATATGTCCCCCCATTCCGTAAAAAAGAAGCACCCATGCCCCCTTCCCCAGCACACCCCCCTACACACTGCCCACCCCTGAGCACACCCCCTACCCCTGCACACTCCCTGTCCCCTGAACACCCCCTGCCCCCTTCCCCAGCACACCCCTGCCCACTGCACTTCCCCCTGCCCATTGCACACCCCCTGCCCACCCCCTACATATTTCAAAAAAACCTAACACACCCCCAACCCCTTCCCCCTACCACTTTTCCCCCTTCCCCCTCCCCCAGAAACCCACCCCTGCCCTCTCACCCTGTCACCTGCACATCATAAAGAAAATACCTTGTATGGAAATTGTGCTCAATTTACATTATACACATCATATATATCAACACATTCTCATGTAAATTCATTCAATGTAAATACACATATATATACTATCTACATCTCATAAGAAAACCCTCTTTAAAATTCACAAACACATTAAATCCATTTGAAAACACCCATCACACAACTTTCTCATTTCTTCAAACACATTTAAAGGATTTAAGCATGAAAATCCACAAGAAATACAACTACATTCATTTTAAAAATAACTTTCAAGTCTATACACACCCCAAATTACTTTGATAACACATTTTTAACCACACAAACATTTCATATAGTAAACTTAGAAAGAAAATACAACATAATAAAATCATCATATAATGTAAAAGCATGGAATCACCTACATAAAGCATGGAATCTTCCGAAATCTTCTGGAAAACATAAAACCACACCTCCACAATACCTTAATAAGGACTTATTAAACATTAATATTGAATATATTAATGGAAACCCATGTTTAACTTGTTTTATTCCATGAGTTTAACATCCCAAAAGGATAAAGGGTCATGATTTAATTTCTTACAAATATGTAAGACTTGGGTGGATCAAAACACTTATAAAGGTGGATCAGGTAGGTACATCTCTAGGAGGGAGCATCTGGAATGTTTACCTGATAGATGGGTCAAAACTCCCAATGAGGTCTAACCCATGTGTGGTGCATCCCATAAAGGTAAGGTTTCTCATTTTGAAGAATTATTCGGATCCCACTAAGGGAAATACAAGAGGGAAAATAAGCGAAGGTGTACCCCAGTGAGGGGGTCACCATGGTTTACCATTGGTTGGGATTTAACCCCAAGGAGGCTTCCTACATACCCTATTTAGAATAAAAGGATCAAAAACCATATATTTAAAAGAGGTATGTTGTGGGTATTACCCATGGTTAGATTCCCTTCACACTAGGAATACTCTTGGTTGGATGAGTATGGGTTTTGTGGGGCTTATGCATTGTCAGGTTGTTCCAAGAGTAGCAATGGGATGAATGGGAAATACGTGCTAAGATGGACCATGTGAATGGAGTGATCCTTGTAAAGAGGCATAAGGCACAAAAAACATGTGGAGTTGTCTGTAAAAATTATTTATGGTGGCCATGGGGCTTATCAGACTCCCCATACTTTCCATAAACACCTCAAAACATCACGAGGACCAGATTCTACATGATAGTGCATCATAGGGTTGATTCTTTTGATGATGTACTGGTCGTTTGAGCTTGGATTTCATCTCAACCAGCCTTTCCCTTACTTGAATTATCCTGGGACACATATTTTGGTTCCAAAAAATCCCTCAACGATACCGATTATCTCATGCATCTACCTAGAAATAATTGTGCAAGTTAAACAACAACACATGTTCTCAAATACAAGTTCAAACAAACGAGATACAGAAAATGGATTTTGTTGAACCTCGTTTGTTTCGTCATTCACCCCATACGCACTACACACCATCATGCCTTACTTCAATATTGATTTTTTCAAAGATCAATAATATGAATCCGGGGATAGAAAACATTGAGTAATAAATTAATACTTCAATACATCGGAGCATTCTCAATTCACCAATGAAGGTTGGAGGATAATCAATGATCATGTATATATAACATAAGTGGTAGGAATTCACCTTTGTCCTATTTTTGTACAATCTTCCATCAGGTATGTTGCCCATTTGTTTCTAAACACATCTATATCATCTTCTGAATCTGAGTTTTTTCGACAGTCATAGTATTACTGAACAAATATAAATACACAAAGGATTAATAAATATTTTAAATGAACTCATAATTATTTTCGAAAATACCTCATCAGGGATGCTATTTTGTTGATGAAATACGATCTATTTCATAAATTTACAAACATAATAACCACAGTCCTTTCCATTTGTTTGTTTTGGACACTGTAGAAACATCGAAAACAATAAGTAATTTGTTTTGATATGTGTTTGGATAGTAAAATGTTATTATATATACTCAGATACTTTTCCAGTTGTAGATCTTGTAGGCATGCTTATCCTTGTTCCCTAGATTCATTCCATGCATTAGACGATATTGATGCACCGCCCTATCATAACAGAATCCTCATTAAAAGATAACCTAAATTATATTACTAGATGTTTAGTTTTAAAATGTTGGATCAAGTGTATTAAAAATTAACAAACGCCATCATGCGTGGTCGGTTTGTTGGATATCCATGTGTTGAATCCAGAAAATAAATCTTTTGAGTATACAAATTGACTACAATCAGCATCCAATGCTCCCTAAAAATAAAAAAAGGAATAAGTAAAGAAAGAAATGAAAATATAGTTTATATGATTAAATTTTAGTGTTTTACCCCTACATCGTTGGTATTAAAAAGAGTCTGTCATCCGTAATTTTGTTTTCAAACGATTTGAGCAGGGATGACATTATTTGAGCCTCTTTAACAGGATCTATTTCGTCTTTTGAATATGTGGTGTGAGGACTAACGAATCCAAATTTTTGTTCATGGGGAAATCCTTTCAATTGTTTTTCATATATAAATTAGTGACAAATATAAAATATATTTAGTCAAAATTATCAGAGTATATCAGCTTTTGTAAAATCAAATCATGATAACTTACCTCATGTATACATTTACAACTGAGGTGCCTAGCCATTCATACATGAGGAGTTCATTTAAATTTTCAGCACTAATGAAATCTGATATCTCCTCTCCATACACATATTTTTCGAAATAATCGATGTGACTACTGTCATATTTCAACTTTGTATCCACATGAGCCTGCAATGATATTAACTATGGATATAGAATGGGCGGGGTGAAGGTGCTCTTAGTAGACGGTTTCAATCGGTTGGTTGATCCTTGAGATAGTTTTGAGCAGATATTTCGTTTCACCCCATTTTCTTTGTCATTCTATAATAACAGTCATTGGTTCAGACCTTTTTTCATTAAATGTTAATGGTCCAGCTTGAAAAATAAATTAGAAATGAATACCTTTTTGTCGACATGTTTTTTTAAAAGAACTGTCGGCCATGGGATGAATGTTCCAACAGCTTGTTCAACCATATGAATGTCATCATCGTCATTTGGAAAAGGTATCTCGGCAATCGGCTCATTAGCTACGTTAATTTACACTCTAATATGATCTTTTGGAATTTTACTGTTGTGTAGCATGTTGTTTTGCATAGTGAACACCATAGACCTCGCTACAAGGCGATGGGTGGGAGTTGATAAATATAAATCACAGTCATTTTCACCCTATGGAATATTAGTACAGGAAAGGTATCAGTGTCTATGTAAATCACATTTCACAGAAACAATTATTAAAACATTGATTACCTCATCTAATTTAGGATTCTTAGGGGAATGGCTCGCCTCAAAGCTGGTGGGGGGTGGGGTGAGATCATCATGCACAGGTTGTTGTTGAGTTGTTTCTTCTCTTTGCCTCTCCCCCATAAATTTTTCTATCATATCTCTCTGGTATTGTAATTCTTCTTGAAAAATAGATAATTGTTCTTACAGCTTTTCAATTTTTTTCATTTTGATCCCCCGCTTGTTTTTGTTTTTTAAAATATGTTCGGGGTGTCACCCCAAAACCCGCACCTCTGATGCGGCCATACTTTTCTGGCTGCTTCAAGGCTGCTAAAAGTATGTCCGCATCTAGTGCGGTTGTTGTTGATTCTTGTGATTATTTCAGACAGAAAATATATAAAAATAAGTAGTTATTGTAATGTAATAGCGATTTAAAGCAACTCAAATTTATATTATGTCATAATTACACATGTTTCCCACACTTTTTGTGTGTTTTCATCTATCAATGTCTCCTCTTTATTTACATGATCCTCCTTCCATAGTACATGGCGTGGGATGGATATGGCTTTCAATTTCGATTCATCAATCTGCATATAAACAGAGAAACATGGTTATGGTGGTGTTTTATGTCACATACTAGTAGTAGGGTAGATTTAAAAGACGTACCAATTTTTTCTCAAGTTCAGCATACCCCATCCTTGCTTTACGGTAAGGGTACGCTGGTTCTGTTGTGCATTTTTTATTTTCAGCACTCAGTACCTGTTTCAAAAATAAAAAATTGTCAATCAGAGTGATGAATATAAGAAAACGTCAAACAACGTATTACCCCACACAATGTACCTGAAAAGTATGCTCCCCACGACGGTTGCTAAATGCATCCCACTCTCCTTGGGATATCAAGTGTGCGTAAAGAGGAGGTAGGTGCGGCTTGATTTTCCCTTCTGCATCTTTAAGATGATATTTCATTAAAAGTGTGCGAGAACCTCTATGAATCCTTCCTGCAACTCTTAATACATATTCCTTGTGTGATATATCTACTATAAATGCACTCTACAATGGATGATGAATAGTAAGTAAATGTTTTGGTATTTTATTTTATTTTAATAAATTAAAAAAATGATATCATAATGTTACTGTAATATCTTCCCACATTAGTGTCTTCAGCCTAGTGACAACATGGTTCCACGACTGTACATCAATCGGCACGTGTTGCCGAGTGATTATTCCAATGTAGCTACTAAAGATGGCTCTGTTGGGGTTAACATGTTGGCCTCTCTTATTCTATCCCACCTCAAATTTGATGCCTTTTGATTTTGCCTTAAGGATTTTGGCCAACACTGTCAAACTACGATGCTCTTGTTTTTTTTGCCCTTTCAGGTTTTCATTTCCTACCATTTACTCATAAGTAGCATCAATATCTTCCCTTGGAGCGCTAGCATCGGCAATGGGACCAGTAGAAACAGGTTGAGAAACTTGTTGTACCTTAGCACTAGGACTAGCAACAACAGGTTGAGAAACCTATTGTTTCTCTGCACTGGGACCACCAGCATCTGGTTGAGAAACCTGTTGTTGCTCTATAGTGGGACCACCACCTACTGGTTGAGAGACCTTTTGTGCCTCGGGATTGGGCACATCAGTAGGTGCAAAAGTCATTTTCTACAGAAGTGGTTTAATATTTAATTTAGATTATATAAAAACAACAGTGAACAGATAATAACATAATGTAACACAATGTATGTTACAATAAACAAATAACCTAATTATTGTACTCTCTTTTTTCATTAAAGGCTGAAGTGATTTGACACCTCTATCAACTATGTAAATTCCTTCATTGTGGTCTCCTCTGACAAACAAAATGCCGTCTACATTTGGACTGCTGCGAAATCATTGTGAAGTCCCTATAAAAGGGTCAACCTCTGTTGAACATTTATCTGACCCTTAAGTTTTTTTGGTCGATAACAGAACAATTGACCAATTTTGGTTTGCGGGGTCTGGAACATAAAATACTTGTACTGCCTGTGATGCCATTATAAATGGTTCGTCTTTCTCCCCTTCCTTACTGAAATCAACTTTCACGAATCCTAATTCATCTATTTTAACCTCACTCCTGTTATCAACCCACTTTCATTGAAAAATTGGCACTTTTAATTTCGTATAATCCAACTCCAATATTTGTTTGATTATGCCAAAGTATGACATATTTGCATAAATTGGATTTATGTCCTTAGCACCTAAAACATGCATCGCCTCAGCCACAAGTGTAACCCCACTATTCTGCATGGTACTATCTTCATCATGTTCATTAGTATAGAATGTATAACCATTAACTGCATAAGCATTGTAAGATAATACGTACACACTTGCTTCTCCGGCTATCCATCGAAGTCGTTCTGAAATTGAGTTTGGATTTTCATCTAAGTTCTTAAAAATATGGTCTCGAAACCATCCTATAAACTATCTATTATGTGTATCTGATATCCATTTTTCATCCCTAGAAGGTTTCAAATTCCTAATAATTTCTTTGTGGGTTTGAACATATGGGTCAACGTTGAAACTGTTATGCAAAACATAAAGGTGGGCCTGCTCCCGATCTGTAATATTGATTATGAAAACCTCTCTTCTAGAAATTTCATCACCCTCAAGACACTCAGTGTGACGAGATTTGGGTAGGCCAACGATTTCCACACCATACAGGTATTCGGTAAAAAATTTAACATCTTCCTCAAAAATATATTGCTCCGCAATACAACCCTCTAGCCGACTTTGGTTTTTTACATACCCTTTCAAAATCTTCATATACCGTTCAATGGGGTACATCCATCTATAATGTACAGGACCACATAGTCGAATCTCTCTCACCAAATGAACCATCAAATAAACCATCATATCAAAAAATGTTAGCGTGAAGAACATTTCCAATTAACATAATATGACGGCAATTTCTCTTTCCATAGTTGAAAATTTCAAAGGGTCTATAACTTTAATACATATAGCTTTGAAGAAGAAACAGAGCTTCGTTAATGTATGGTGGAAATTCTTGGGCAAAATGCAACGTAAAGCTATAAGAATTAGATCTTGCATCAAAACATGGAAGTCATGTGATTTCAGACCCTTTAATTTTAAATTTCCCATTTACACAATGGTCTTGATATTTGAGGAATACCCCTCTGGAACCTTTACATCATTCAAGAATTTGCAAAACTGATATCTCTCCTTCCTGGAAAGAGTGTAAGTAGCAGGAGGAAGAAATGTTCATTTTTCACCCTTCACTGGTGCCAAGTCTTCTCGTATTCCCATCTCAACAATGTCCAATCAAGCCATAATTCCATCCTTTGTTTTCCTGGGTGAATTTGGTAACGTGTCGATGAGACTATCACATATATTTTTTTCAACATGCACAACATCAAGAAAATGTCTGACATACAGAAAATTCCAGTATGGTAATTCAAAAAAAACTGATCACTTTTTCCAACCAGTTTTCATAAGGGTTTTCAAAAACGTTTTACCAAAAGTAGTGTCCAAATCATTCACTTTCTTAAAAAATTGATCACTTGTTAGTGGAGACGGTTCTATACATTCCTCTGAACTTCCATCTAATGACTTCGTCCAAGATCAGTACTTATGTTATCAGGGTAGAAATCTGCGATATCCTAGAAACACGGTTTTCGATGAATGTTTCAACCTAATTGACTATGTACCTTGTTCGCAAATGGGACACCCTTGAGTTCATTTAATTATATATCCTGAAAAATTACCATAACAGGAAAGTCATTTATCATCCCGTACAACATGGCTTTCAAAGTAAACTATTCATTTTTGTAAGCATCATACATCGTAACACCAGAATCCCCCAATATTTTCAAATCCTTGATCAATGGGGCCAAATAAGCATCAATATCATTACCCGGTTGTTTTGGTCCTGATATAAGCATAGATAACATGATGTATTTTCTTTTCATGCATAAACACGGTGGTAAATTATAATTTACCAACAGAACCGGCCATATTCTGTGACTGCTGCTTTGAAAACCAAAAGGATTCACCCCATCTGTAGATAACGCAAGATGAAGGTTTCTCGGCTCGTTCCCAAATTCAGGATACTCGTGATCAATTCTCTTCCATTGAGGAGATTCTACAGGGTTACGTAGTTTCCCATCTTTAATTCTTGTATCTACATTCCATGTTAATTGTTCTGCAATCTCCTCACTTCCATATAGGCGTTTAAACCTAGGAATGATTGGAAAGTACCATAGAACTTTCGTAGGACTACAATCATCTTTCTTGTATCGGGAAGCACCACACTTTGGGCATTCTTTAAGTGATTTTCGGTCCTTTCGAAACAATATACAGTCATTCGGGCAAGCATGTATTATTTCAGAGATCATACCCATCGATCATAGCATTCTTTTGGCATCATATGTTCGGCATTGGAGTTCATTATCTTCTGGGAGCCTGTCATTTAGGAGAGCAAGTAGTTCTGTAAAACTAGCATCACTCCACCCATTGCCTACTTTCAAATTATACAGCTTCAATACGGCTGACAATGCTATATATTTAGTGCAACCAACATACAATGACATTTTTGCACAACTCTTTAACTTCTCAAACAATTTTGGGCAGTCACAAAGTTCATATTCAACTGTCATTGTCATTTCCTTAATACGATCTTCATCATCGTTCACATCTGTAATCACACCCTCCATATGATCGTCTTCACTGTTCACGCTTCTAATCATATCAGATGATCTATAAAATGTCGTGTTCTCTGAGTCACTACCTACATTGGTTTTTTCCCTGTGTTTATTCTAACATGTATATCTTCAATCTATTCCGTGATAGATCAGGTGTTCTTCCAACTCCTCTGGACTAAATTGTCTTGAATAACAACAGCATAAACATGATCAAAGGATTTGAGAAGGGTCACATGCATGATCTTCTACAAACTTGATAAACTCTTTCACGCCATCTTCATACTCTTTTGTCAACCAATTGGAATTCATCCATTATTTATTCATATTCATCATCTTTATGGGTTCGATCTCGAGATCTTTCCTAATATTATGTTTTAATTAATCAGGTAGCATTGTTTGGGTTTTATAAAAACAAATAATAGTACAAATGCCTTTAAACACATGTGAAATCCATATACATGGTGTGTCTAGTAGGGTGAACATCGTGTATGTATAAGATACCTGATTTAATCTGACATATATCAAATTTATTCCAAGTTATTCTTACAAAGACTAAATGATTCCTTCGAAAATACATGACATGCGAACAAGAGGAAACCAATGAGTAAGAAGAGAAAATAGTAATAAATATGATGTTATCTCAATACACTCAAGGTGATGATAAGATGTTGGTCAAGATCAACTATGGTTTGGGAGTACACTAATATTTAATTGAAAAAAACTACTAAAAACTGATCCAGAAAAGGATGAAATATCCTATTCATCAAGTCCCTTAATACAACCAATGCATTAGTTAAACCAAAAATCGTCGCTAAAAATTCATACAGGCCATAACTACTCCTAAAAGTAGTCCACGGTAGGTCCATCGATGTCTTACTCATCTAATGGTATCCCAATGTCAAATCTCTCTTGGAGAAGATCATAGAACCTCATAGATGATCAATGTGATTATCAATGCATGGATGAGGATACATTTTCATGACTCTCATCAGGTTCAATCTCCAATAGTCCAATAAAAGAATAAATAACAATCAACCATCTATTTTAGAGAACTATAAAACCCCATGGTAATGTACTATGCCATATGAAACCATTATATTCTATATCATCAAATTGTAATTCAAACAATTGATTCTCTTTTGGTGTTATTTTATAAATTGTGATATAAACTGAATTTTCTCCCAAAATTTACTAGATTATAAATTTTATCTCTTTATTAAGAATAAAATTTTATACCTCATCAGTGAAAACATCCTAAAAATGTACTGCCATTGGGAAAAAATAATCCTACAACATTCTAGCAACATCTACAATTTGCTTGACTATTTGGGCCATTAGGGTATAGTAAATATATAATTATAACATGCTATTTAGAATGAAATGTGGAAACAGGAAATCATACAAACTCCAAATAAACCCATAATAAAAAAACATATCACCTAGTATGTCTGTCACATATAAAAATAAATAAATTACAAAAAAACATGCTAAAAAGAATAAAGGTACCATTAAATACTTACATTGGTCAACTTGTTTTGGAAAGTGTTTATCTTCATTCATGCCTTGTACTTTCACCCATGAATTTGAAGGTGAGTATGCGTACATGATAGTTGACCTTCATAGAGAAGAGTTTCTGGAAGAGTATAAGAGACATGAATCAATGAAGATCATTAGAGTGTTGGAGCAAATGTGGTTGCTACAAAAAATGTGGTAATCGGCTTGTGCAATGCGGCCTAAGTTACAACTTGCAGGTATTGTACTTTATTTTTTTTCTGGAGGCTTCCAATGTAAATGCATTTTGGAATGATCATTGATATTCATTGTCTTTTAGGTTCTTTTGACAGCCTAGGGGAAAGGGTGGGGTCTGAAGACATTGAAGGATATGTCAAAGGGTGATTTTGTGTGTGAATATTTTGGAGAAATTGCCTCTTTTCCCTTCAAGATCCCCGAACCCTAATCACCATCGGGGTTTGGGGAGCTTGAAGGGAAAAGAGGCCATTTGGTTAGCTGTTAGATACTATGGAAATGTTTCAAAAATATAGGATATAATTTCCCATAATGTCACCCTTTGACATATCCTCCAATGTCTGCAGACCCCACCCTTTCCCCTCAGCAGTCAAAAAAACCTAAAAGACAATGAATATAATGATCATTCCAAAATGAATTTACACTAAAACCCTCCAGAAAAAAATAAAGTACAATACCTGTAAGTTGTAACTTAGGCCGTGTTGCACAAGCCGATTGCCACATTGTTTGTAGCAACCACATTTGCTCCAACACTCTAATGATCTTCATTGCTTCATGTCTCTTATACTCTTCCAGAAACTCTTCTCTAAGTAGGTCAACTATCGTGTATGCATACTCACCTTCAAATTCATGGGTTCAAGTACAAGGCACGGATGAAGATAAACAATTTCTAAAACAAGTTTACCAATATGCATCATCCTCGACACTCATCACTAATTATGAATCACATCCCTAGAAATAATCATAATCACATTAAGAGCACACTATCTATTATAGAAATCCTTACTATAATTAGGCTCAAGATATGGTATCATTCCTATCTCACATCTATATTCACTATTTGGTCCTCACACACACACTATATAAATAATATACCAAGGGAATACCATCCATGGAACTCACATCCCACCTTGAGAGCACAAGGAGGAGGAGGACAAGGTGGCGGCAGTCGTGACAGTGAGGGTGGAGGCAGCAATGGTGGTAGAGGCGGAGGTGGCGACGGTGGTAGAGGCGGCGGCGGTCGCTGCAGCGAGGGTGGAGGCGGCAGAGGAAGTGGCAGTCGCAGTAGCGGGAGCGGGGGAAGAGGCGGCGGCGGTAGGGGAGAAGGAGGAGGATGAGGAGGATGAGGATGAGGTTGTGTGGTGAGGGGCCTGGTTCAGCTTCCGCGAGAGCTTGACCGCATGCAAGCGAGGATGGCCTGTTAGGGTTATTAAATAAAAACAGACAGAACCTTTATCAGTGCTCATTTAAAGAGCTGATAAAGGTATGTTTTATCAGCGCTAAAATAAAATCAATGATAAAACATTCATTTATCAGTGATTTTTTAGCGCTGATAAAGGGGTACCCTTTATCAGTGATTTTAGATAGCGCTGATAAAGTCATACCCCTTTATCAGCGCTTTCTGTTTAGCGCTGATAAAGGTAAGTGCTTCCCTTGCCCTGTTTTGTGGTAGTGACATTATAATCGGATCACCTGTGCTGGATTTTTTTGTGAATCCATCATTTTTCAGTGTCCCGAAACCTGTATCCAACACCATTAACTCAATATCCAAGAATTATCCATTCATATATCATCAATACATCAATAATCCATATAAAAACCATGGATCAAAGTGTTCAATAGAGAAATAAACAACCCATTCAATGTTGAGCTGCAAACTAGTAGACCAACGGTGATGAAAAAAAATATTAATCAGGGAAAATAACACAAACAAAGGTATTAGTCATTGATGGATGATTTAATCTAGGACAATGATCATATACTGTGGGATCAATTGTGATATATTTTAATATCTAATATAAACAAATTTAGAAAATTCATTTTTCATTTAGTGTTATATGATGAATGAAAATCACATATCAGGATAAAGAATACAATAAATCCATGCTTATCAAATTGAATGGGTGAAAAAAAATCCAGACCTATATTATAGATTTTTTTAAGATAATGTCCACCAATTATGAATAAGGTATCCTATATTTTATACCTACCAATTGATCAACCTCGATCTGATAATATATCGGTTTCCTTGGGTTTTCCAATAATAATAAAGAATTATCCTCCACTAAATGCCTGGCATGGTTATGCATCTAACCCTGAATATTATCCAACATAGAATATTTATATGAGGATATAGGTTTAGTATTATAAAATATAAATAAATAAATAATTTATTTATTTTATAATACTCATCTTCCACTGGTCAACACCCATGGAAAATCTAACGCCAACCAACATTATGTTATGCCTACAGGTAAACCATTCATTCCAGAATCAACCATGGTCTCAAATTTCTCATCCAATGTCTCCAAAAAATGGGGAAGCTATTTATACTAAAAATATTCATGTGTATTCTTAAAAATAAATTAATATTTTTAATGTATTAATTTCTAGGGTCCCAAGTCACCCAAACACATTTCTAACTCTAAGTGAAAATCCAAATATATGAATAGAAATATTAAAAGTATTAATCCAACAAAACCAGAGTCATTACATTCTCCCCTACATAATTGATTTTATGCTTGAAAATCACAAGATATAAAAAAAGGTGGGGGTACTGAGCTCACATCTTCTCTCATTATCCCATGGAATCTAATTTATGATTCCATGAAGCAAATGAACACAGACCAATGTGATGATCTATTCATATAAGATCCTCTTCTATCGATCCTCGATCACCACCAGGTACTCCATGAAGGTGGATCCATCCTCGATGTCTATATCTCCCTAGTCAGTAACACATGTCATATCATGAATGTATCTACTCATATGTGACATAGAATATTTCACATACCTTATCCAATTATGGAGGAAATTCCATGTGATAATCAATCTCACCATCCCTTAATGTGATCTCAAATGGCTCGATGATTCTTTGGGACAACTTGCCTACGTAGAAAAATATTAGTAATCCTCAACATAGGGAGACCCTTAGGAAAACTTTATTTCCATTCTCAAACTCAAAGGGACTATGATGTCGATCTCCATATGATTTTTGTATTCTATAGGTTATCCACAATGCTTACAGGTCACCTGAACCATCTTTGTTATCACCTTCACCATCTCTGATCCATCAAGATATGTCTCACCAATCCCAGTCCATCATAAGGGTGACTTTAATGGTCTTCTATTCATGGAATTTAAATGTTCCATTCTGACATTGGGACGATATTTGTTATCATAAGATAATAATACCAATAAAAATCATACTCCATGATTTGGATGAAGTCCAATACACAAGACCTCAACATATCCTCCAATAACTGGATAGTATGCTCAATATACTAGTCCATCTAGGGGTGAAACGTCGTACTCATCCTTATATAGGTACAAATTTCCTCTAATAGGACTCTCCAAAATCTTGAAATGAAACGATAATTATAGTTAGTGAGGACCGTTTTGGTACCCCATGAATTCATAAGATCTTTCACACATACAACATCCCTAGACACCAAACTAAGATCTTCTATTATATGGGAAGAAAGTACATTGACATTGTACCTAGATATCATTGTGGACTATCACTAACTATCAAATCACCATAAAAATATTTTTAGATATTTCATCCCATTTACACTCTAGGATATCAATAGACTATTTCAGGACTTCTTGAACCTGATTCTCAAAATTTACTTACTATCATGTGAGACACCAATAGATGAACTCAATTACATGCCACCTTTTTCTAGCACCAACAAAACTATTTTCAATAGTCCATGTACAAATATTCTGGGCTATGATGTACATTCAAGGTGTATGTTTGATAAACCATAAACACATTCTCATGAAACATGATTGAAACCACCATTCATCCATAAAAAATGATTATGTTATCCCCTAATTCAAAAAACTTTTCCACTACATCTCTTAAGGATATATGGTCATGTAGAACCACATAGTTTATTTCTACCAACTGACCCCCTATAACTATCTATAAAGAATAATAGGATTTTCCACTATTTAAAGAATAAAAAACACACCCCTCTCCTTCAACAGGGTTAAATGAAACAAATAAAACTTCACAGAATCCTCCCCCACAAAGGAAGAATGAGGCTTCCTGCTAATGGAATCTTCAACCACATTTCCATTCAAATAACTAAAAAACTATCTCAAAGTCATAAACCTATTAAAAATGAAACTAAATCCACTATATCAATTTATTATTTCTCCATTTGATGATATACTTAAGACTCTTTCGTTCTGAGAAAATAATAAAATACTCACCCTGAAGATAGTGCCTCAACATCTTTAGATTAAAGACTACCATGCCAACTCTTATTTTTGATTCATGTTATTATGATAATGGGTTATCAACCTCATCAGACCATATGTGGTAATTTCCTACCTCTAAATCAATACACATCCAATTCCAGTTTTAGAGGCATCACAAAACACTATGTAATTCATAGCCTCCTCCAATATTTTCATTATAGGAACACTGGTCAACCTTAGCCTCCACTCCTTAAATGATATATGAAACTTCTCTATTAAAATAAATGGAATCCCTTTTGACATCATGATGGTCAAAGAGGATGAAAATATGGGTAATAATGAAATTAATCTCTTTTAGTATCCCTCTAAGACAAAATAAAACTCCACGCTTATGACACTCCCTTGGGTGGCTCCCAATCAATCAACACACAAGTTTTTTTCACATCCATAGCTAAACCATTATCAAAAATGGAATTTCCAAAAAATTGAAACTCTTCTATCCATGAATCAAACTTAAAGAGATCACCAAAAAGATAGTGATCCCAAAGTAAGTTTAGGACCATCACCAAGTTCTCTGCATAATCCTCCTCTAACATTGAGTAAATGAGTATGTCATTAATGAAGGCAACCAAAAATCACTACATGTATGGTTAGAAGATCTTGTTCATAAGAGAATAAACATAGTTTTGGAACTAATGACACCAAAATGAATTACTAGGAACTGTTAGTGCATTCAGTGACATTAGAATACCATGTTTTGGAATATTGATATTAGGAACCACAACTGGTGGTCATCAGACCTAAGGCCAATCTTGGTGAATCTACTCGTTCATCTCAACTAGTTGAAGTGTTCATTTATCCTTAGAAAGGGTTAATTTTCTATTATCATCAACTAGTTCATGAGATAATAATCAATGAAAATACTAAATCTCATACCCACATTTTTCATTAAAAAAAAGACATCTTCCCAGGGGAAAACTGGGTCTAACAAAACCATTCTTCTGATGCTCCCACAACCAAACCCATTGCTCCGGAATCTCGGAAAGGGCTACCTGACATTCTATAAATGATATATATGTGATATCATGGTGAAATTCAATGAATAAGACCACCCCAGACCTCATAGGTATTCCCAAATACTCCTTGGTTAAGACATACCTATAATCCCCCACTACTAAATGAGGCTAGATGCCTGAAGTTATCTATGTTCCAAGAGATAAACATAAAAAATAGTTAGTAATGGGTTATAGATTCTTTATTAAAAGGTCAACTCACTCACCATGATATATCTCTTTCCTATAAAGAAGAATATTGTCCCATTTAACTGGAGTCCTATAAATCATCAATGGTCATAGTAAATATGTTCCTGAATTGTGGATAACTAGTCCATACCAAAGATGATTTTATATGGTTTCATTTTGATGACCTAGATCCCCCATGATAAACTCAGTCCACTGAGCGCTAGCTCACACAATAGGAAACATATATCACATAGAAGAATCACTCCATTTATGAACCTCTTGCCATACCTTCTAGGAAAATGCCTTGATGAGGAGATATAGATATCCCATGATGTATAATGATATAAAATAATGATCATGTCTTTGTCTACTATTATTGGGAGAAGAGTATATTAGTCCAAGATCTCATATTGAATCATCTATAAGTAAACATAATCATATCCATCCATATCCTACATATTCCCATGAACCTAAACTCAAAATCTATATACTTGGAATGGTTCACCTAGTGATGGTGGTTGAAGTGTCTCATGGAATATCCCTCTACCAAAATCTTTTCCCTATAGAGCTACACATACACCTCACTCAGCAGAACCTCCAAGGGGGATTCCCTAACAACACATAAGAGATCCCTAATCATGTTGTCACCTCCATTGTGGTGGTCCATAAACTATCTACTTATCCTTATAAAAATGAATAGTATAGATATAATGATCCATGTGACCTCACCAATCCAACGATATCATTATACCTACATTTGTTAACTAGATACTCTACCTGATCCCTTATCTGTTGATACATGTGTTAGAGTTCGGCCATGAGTATGCATCTCATGTCAAGATCTCTATATATTTCATATTATAGATACTATAGATGACTCATCCAAATTATTTATACCACTATCCACATCCACCCAACAACACATTTCTAGAAAAATATCAATAACTGGAATCCCATCTAGCACTCCAACATAAGTAGGAAGGAACATGGGAGAATAAATTGGCACAAATTTACCTACGAAGGTCCTATTCAAACATCCATTCCTTTTGGAATCCTTATTGAATTATATCAACTGATTACTAAGTGAGTTCATTGAACCTTTTTGACTACTCAAAAAATGTCATATCACACTATTATAGCTTGATAAGATCATCTATCTATACTGAGTGTAAGAATGAAGGGAAACACTCATCGTGAAACATCTACTAGAATTATGACCATTAGAGAATTACCTCATTGTGGTTCTGTGTCATCAAACTCCACTAGTGCATCGATACCACCTAAATAAAGATGGCTGGAAGAACAACCATCTAGTTCATTAAGATCTAAACAAGCTAGATGACTTGAATCACCAACTCAATCAAATCCTTAACTAACCATATGTTTTTCATTACAAGAAACTATAGAATCCACTATCACTAGAACTCATATAGTGTGATAATACTATATTAATACTCATCCAGAAATGATCATAATATGTTCTAATCAATAAGAAGTGGAACTTCTCCCTACCTTACAAAAGGAAACCCCACATGTGCTAGTCACTGAACTGAGACTTCATCTATTATTCGATTATCATTATGGTCCTATAATGGTAACCTGCCTTCCTATCTTCAAAAGGCATCATAAAACTGATTAAGACATACCAGGGTAATTTGAAAATATATATGGGGAGATTACTCATGACGGATAGTCAAAATACAAAATCTTATATGATTCATGTACCATTTTTTCCTAGAAATGGATGTATCTATAAGATGAGTTGACAAGTAGGTGGTCAGTGTCCTTGTGAATAGATACATTGGAAACCACACCATCACTGGGTTCCCTGGACTAAAATTCACACTCAAGACACTCTATCATTATTACCCTACATTCCCTAAAAAATCATCCCCATGGGCCCACTCAAACATCAGCCTGAGGATGAGTTTCTCTGATGCCACTCTATCACGACCCAAACCAATCAGGTTGTCTTGGTTGGTGGAAAGTCAGGTGTGACAAACTCATTCCCACATCCAATTTTATAGGGGCTAGCAACAATTTATAAGAATTAATAAACTAAAATGTCGAGGACTTATCCTAATGTATATATATTCACACACATATAACCA
Source organism: Viscum album (assembly GCA_963277665.1). NCBI lineage: Eukaryota > Viridiplantae > Streptophyta > Magnoliopsida > Santalales > Viscaceae > Viscum > Viscum album. The sequence continues at coordinate 544,863,834 of OY728132.1, forward strand.
TATCCATGAAAAAGAGTTGATGAATAATAAAATATTGTAACATATAGAGTATAACCATGCACTCAACTACCTTTAGTGAAATAATTAGGGTGAAACAACAAACCAAATTATACATGGGAAAGATACACACCCAACTAGAAATAATTTTCTAACTACTATACAACTATAAAAAGGAATTTTGAAGATATATTGATTGTTTATCTCCAATTCTAACCAATAAACATGGTCAATGAACCCAAGAATCACTAATAACAACTTATCTCACCTCTAATATGTATGTTGTCCATAAAATAAATGAAATATGTGGAAATTTATGATGCATGTGTGAGTATACACTTATCTATTATGATGCCCTAAAAACCATTGATGTTGAAATAGTAACACACAAAATAGTTAACTCAACCCATAGAAAGAGGGAATCAAAACCCATATATGATCATAAATAAACCCAAATGAGAGGGAAAGTGGTTCTCTATATCAATATCCGATATATGTATTATGAGTCTGATTTTAGCTCCAATGGTCCATCTATAATCCCCAACATCACACACAACCTCACATAAATCTATGTGGAGTGTCCCTCACCTTACTATTATACTCCATAACCGAGTGAGAAACAACACATAGGGATGACCCACTCCCCATTATTACTCAATTATGAGAAAATTCCAATTATATAAAGGGTGACATAACCTTTCTATACTGTGGGGGAGTACTGAATCTGCCTATTTCAATTTTAAGGGTAACTATACCCTGGTGTGATAGGGTAGTACACACCCAATAATTTCAATGATTGTCTTACCTGATCAATAACATTTCTCTGGAGTCACTTGAAGAAGTTTCATAATCGAAAAACCTCAAAAAATTTATCATGTTACATAGAAAAGGATACCATTAAATTCTAGATGAAAAAACACATAGTATGACCTACACATGATCCAAAACTGATTTCCAAAGATAAATATACATATGGTGAAGTTACTTAGATCATTGCATAGTATATATGTCATGTCACATGGTATGTGGCGTCATCTTTTCACCTGGGAATATTTTCCCATGAACTCATTATAGGAATCCATGTCATACTACACATAATTTAAAGAAGGTACATAGCATGTCTCGGCAGCTAGGGACCTACTCGTGTCCTCCCAACATGTTCTCGTGTATATATGTGGGGCATGTATACTCATACTATGGATGAGTACATGTTTGGGTGAGTTTTTCTATCCATTATTGTGCATATGTACTCCTAGTGTACCATATGATCCTCCATCATTGGGTCACATGAATTGTATGGTCCATACACGACATGAGGTATTTATCAACACGTAAAACCTAAGCATCTATTTCCAGGGTTCAATAGGACCAACATTCTTCTAGACTACATGTTGTGTAGTCATGTTTTCTGAAGTTATTAACACCTTTCCATCACATGGATTCCATATCTGGATGTGTAATTTAAAATCATGATATTTAACCATACTAAATCATAGTAAAAAATATCTTACAATCGATTCCTAGCCATTGGTGTCCATAAATCAAAATCCAGTCACCCACATTAGAGTTTGACTTGATTTTTCTACTTTTAAGGGTCCAAAAACTCATATAAATCACCAAAACATCATGATCCTATCATGATCCATCCTTAAATCATCATTAATTGAACCATTTATGAAACAAAAATTAATCATGGAGTCTAATCATGACTAAACCCACCTCGAAAATGTCAAACCACACCTCCCATAGTCCAACCACGATCAATGTGAAGAATAATTAGGGAAAAGAACATGGAAAAGGTGATGTGTATTGTTGAAATATGCAATCCATTCCAATGATAATAAAGTATGGGATCAAGGGTGATTCCAAGTAATAACAAATATAAACTGATTTAAAGAAATAAATTATGATTTGATCTCATAAAATATACCTAAACCATATTTCAAGATAAGGAAGATAAAAAATCCATGTTTATCAAATAGAAAGGGAATAAAATGTAGATAATGATTCATACCTTGATTATGGATTGATCATTGGTGAAGATTGTGTTTTCTAGTGATGAATAAGATCCCATGTGTTTGTTGTCTACCTCGCGATCCACCTTGATCATATCATCGATCTGCATCCTCAGGTTTTACAATGCCAACGTAGAATGATCCTCCTATAAAATCATCCTAGGGTTATGAAGATATCCCTATAAATTTTATATAGAAACTTATTCATAAAGGTATTTAGGTTTGGGTTTATTTAATAAAAATTAATAATTTATTTATTTTTTAATGCACCCAGCAATGGTAACCACTTACAAATCATTCAAGGCCGACCATCTTTATGACTCGCCAAGGTTAGCCCATATATTCTGAAACAAAATGTTTTAATGGATTACTCATTTGATGACCCCCACAATAGGAAATCCATCTATCCTAAAATGATGCGTTCAAGTGCTTTAAAATATATTAATATTTTCAATATATTAATTTTTGGGGTCTCAAGTCACCCAAATACCATTATTACTCTAGATAAATATCAATATATCACTATATAATTATTGAAAGGATTAGTATAACATAACCATCATTATTACAGATATAAATTCATGATGAAAAAACCGAATCACATCATTTTTTATGGGTGGATGACCACAAAAACACATGAGAAACATTATTATCTTCCAATAAAAGGAAACATAAGAAGGTATACAAGATATCTTAATTACACTAGAATAATTATTTAATAAATTTCATATATATAAAATAATTCCATCATAATAATTGACCATGAATGATTTTTATATAAAATTAATCTAATAATGATTTGGATGCGGTAGTCCCCATGTATATAGGAGAAATATTTATGTTTCCCATTTGATGGAAAGGTGGTGAAAAACGGTTGATACAAAATCATAATAAATATTCATTATATTGAAGATAATAATCAAATTATTTTTTATTGGATACCTTATATTTAATAGAGGTAATATAATAAATAAATATGACATTATCTATATATGAGTTAAACTTTTTAATTGAGAAACCTCTATTATCATGCACCTTAAGCCCTGATAGGATAGTATTATGTTCAAAATGGGACCTCTAGAATGTGTGTAGAGATGTTATAAAGGTATTATTTTAGGTATTTTCTCATATATAGTGATCATGGAGTGTTTGGAAGAGATGAGAGGTCATATCATTTTATATTAGAGGGGGAGGATAGAATTAGAAATTTTTAAATGATTAAATATAAAATTATATTACTAAAGTGTAGTGGATCCATAATTTCAAGTATATGAATATGGTAAGGATAATATTGAAATTACATCATCCAATAAATATAAACCACATGTTTTTTAATATATCAAACCATATCTTTTTGGATGACCTGCTAGTAAAGTCGGTTTTGTCTTAATTGTGGTATCACATTTTTACAGTTCTTATAATTCCTTTTAACTTAAAATTATGTTGAACATTAATTATTTCATTAATTATTATGATTAAAAAAATGTAATAAATTTTAAGATATTCTATTTCTAATATTTGTTGAAAATTATTTTAAAATAAGTGTGAAAAAATCAATAAAATGATTTTTAGAAAAATGTACTTTTAAGCATAAAACTGAGTTTACCTCCCTTACTTTACATGTAAAAACAATTATGTGAATATCAAAAAAAATTGAATGAATATATTATGTAAATATTTTATTAATACCATTTCTAAATAGATATTAATTTAATTTAATAATTGAAAAATATATTATGCTTTTAAAAAAATCAGGAAAACTTCTGTTTTTACCTTCAAATAATTTTATATTAATTTATAAAAAATTAAAAAATAGTCTATAAAATATATAACTATCTAAAAGATAATATTTAATAAATATTATTTTCCTATTATTACATTCCAATCCAATGACTATGGAATAACTTTCACATTAAATATTAAAATTTTAGTAATTTATCACGGTTCATTTTAACTCATTGTTATATATAAATAGTGATGTCAAATAAATGTTATATATTTAGAGAGAAATATATCATAAAATTTCAATGATTCATATTTTTTTATTTATTATAATTTACATCTTGATATTTTATCATTCCAATTCAACTATATAAGGATACTTTTCCTCGTCACATCTTTTAGATCCTACATAGCTTCTTTATATTTTTGTCTTTTCCAAAAAAATGTTCAACAACTGAGCGGTATTGTTCCACAACACATTCTATTATCATTCTAAAATATCCACCAATTTTTCATCATAATATATATTTTCATATATTTTTATGAACTATGAGATCAATACATGTGATGGATTAGATATGTACTTCCTCGGGAGTGATGCATGGAACACATCCTAATCATGAGAGAGATTAAGTGTGATATCCATGTGATATGGAACTATACCTATATGATCAATAATTTAAAATTGAATTATATATACATGTATTAGTTTAACATTATTTTGAAATATCATAATATTAAACCAAGGAGGTATTTGAAAAAATACATTCTCTCCATCTTCGACCACAATATCTCATGGATGATTTTTAGTATAACTTTTCTCTAGATTATGAGGTTACCTTACTCAGTAAAATAGAATATTTAATGATGGTATAAAGGGGGGTGAATATACCATATTAAAATTTCATTCATTAAATAAATTTGAATGTTAATTAATATATTTTATTATAATTATAATAAAATAATGATCACATGGATTTTTCATAGCAGTTCAGTCCAAAATGGACTTAGTCTACTCATATACATATATAGAAGGAAATATATAAATTTTTAATTATATTTATTTTTTAAGTGGAATCATAACCTAATTATATATGATATTTTCTATTGTGTTCATAATTAGAAAGAATCCATAATTTTTTAGAAAGTCAAAACCTGATTACAATACTGACTTTGTTAAATTGTAGTCACAACATGAATTGTCCTGACTATATAATATGTGAATTATAACCTGAAGAAAGAAAATATATTGTATTTGAAATCATAAACATAATGTGAGATCACATGTGGGATATCAGAAATAGTGTTACAGACATAAGAGACCAAGAAAAAGAGATAGATTGATACGTACATTTACTTGTTCTTCAGTATTGGATCAAATCATCTCATCACATATATAGAAGTTGAGTAATATGTAATTTAGAAATTGATTGATCATCTAGATGATTAACTATAGATAACATAAGACCTTGTATGTTTTCCAACACATTGAATTTTAACATACTTATTCTCAAAGAAAAAATAGAGTGTCAAAAATGTTATCTATCATCATTCAGAAAATACTATAAAATCATTATATAAAATTATAAAATTATACAGAATTTAAATAGATATTTTTTGAATTTTAAAAATCATTTATTGTAACTATAATTGATTCATCTAGTTTTATCGATGATAAAAAAATTTAGAATATAAAAAAATTAAAAAATATTAATCATATCAGTATAATAATTAGAAAGAATCAAACATGTTTATATAAAAAATTGAAACTAATTTCATAATAATCATTCAAATAATTCTATAAATATTACAAGTATAATAAAATTTTAAATATCATGAATCAAATAGATAAATCGCATAAATAAAATATTTGAAAATGTTTATAAAAAAATAATATTAATTATGAAATAATTAAAAAAAATTATGAAACATATATTGTATTTAAATATTGTAATCATAATGTGATAAAAATAAAACTAAAAACATGGATCTAAAAATATTTTTGAATAAAAATAATTAAAACATAAAATATTCATAACTAACAGTATCAAAAATTTTCATTTGAATAAATGGTATCAATGACATTTAATTGGTGGTACAAAAAAATATTAAGAGGTGCTAGATAAAAAATAACTAGATGTACTAAAAAAATAACATGGGGTAAATGGAAAAAATTACCTAGAAGTACAGGGAAAAATATACCTATAAGTACATGAAAACATAATTAGTGGTACCTAGATAAACAATATTTCATAGAGGTGGAAAAGGTCATAAAAAACTACTATTGCAATGTGATATATCAATATAGATGGAAGTTACTACCATAAAACTCAAGATTATCAATATTAAGATAAATTATTTTAACATTGAAATCATTATACTATTGTATGTTTCAATGTGATACCACTATTTTTGAGTGCTACCAAGGATGATTCTCTAATACCGGGGATGGTTGAGTGAGAGTGATACTATCAAAGTTGTGTCTGTAGAGACCTGAAGCTTAACATACATGGACATTACATTACTTTTTTGTAATACTTAGTACATAACAAAAACACACACACAAGGACCGTAATAGTTTAGTGTCTTTGGAAACTCAGAATATAATCTTCTAATCGTGGTGAAAGATCTTCAACATCTCCCATAAAGATCTTCCTTTTTTTACCTAAAACCATTCTTTATATCCTAGGGAAAAGAAAACATAAAAGGGTGATCTCAAATGCTCAGTAAGGGTAAACAAAAGAAATATCAATCACGTCATATACATAAGAACATAACTTTTGGAAATCTTAACCTGCAAAAGAAATCATAATTTCATAACATGGGATAAATCATAGTAGTGAAATGTAATCCCAATAATCATAACTTAAAATATGAAGCTTTGTGGCATACACACATAATCATAGATAATCATTTCTTATTAGTCAAGGCTCATTGCCAAGACTATCTTAGTGGACAAAGTCCATTTCTGAACTGAGTTCACTCCTCGTTTCAGTCCTGTTTCGCTGAACCGGTTTAACCTGCCGTTCCAGCCATGTCTATCTCATGAGATATAAAATCTTTACCCAATGCATTGGAGGGAGATATAGGTCCCACCCATCTCATAATTATACCATTCTTATGTGTGCCACAAAATCATAAACCATTCATCATAGCATAACCCATGTAATAAAAATGGGAATCTTAAACATAGTGACATCATAAAACAATTCATATAAGATAAAGGAATTCATAAAAATATTTCCATCACAACATAATAAAATAAATGTAATAATAGGGATATAAAAAGAACCCTATATTATCATATATGGAAAATAATTTTGATAAAACACTTGAACTCCATTCTTGAGGAAAATATCCTTTCTTCTTTAAAAACAATTTTCCTTTCTTAACATGTCATAAAATTTTAAACTAAAAGAAGTTGATTAAAAATAAAATTGAAATCTTGTAAAGGAATATTCTTGGAAATATTGTTTTAAATATCCATTCATTCCGTAAAAGTTAAAAAAACATTCTTCTCATACTTTTGTTGGAAAAGTCAAAAAGTACCTCGTATGAAAAACGACAAAAGATTCCTTTCATATCTTTTACTAAAAACTTCACGGAAGGGTAAAATTGGATTTAAAAAATTTTAGGTGGATGTAAATAATATTACATATTGAGGAAACATGGATGTGGATGATAATATACACCCTAGTAAATACCAAAGTATAAACAATCTCGGATAAAAATGAGATTGTGATATTTTCCCTTACCATAGGTCTGATTTGCTTCGTAAGTGTCCGAACCTCTTGTATAATGATTTAAATAATGTCATTGACTTATTCCAGAATCATGCTCATTGTTATGATATCATATATGGTTCACTTATGACTTTATTTTACCCTCTTTTTTGTAAATTCCATGTTAAAGAGCGTTTTGGGTAAAATCGTTTCATTTGTCGTCCGTGTTTTTGACTTGTAATTATTTATCTGATTACTTAGATCATGATTACTTAATTCCAGAATATAAAACATGATTTATATATAATATATATTCAGAATATATATTATATAATAGATCAGTAAATGGAAAGAAATACACCGTTCATGGAGACGGTAGGCCGTACGTACGCATGAACGCTATTTTCGTTTCCTTATTGAGTTGAATGGAATTAAGTAGATGACATACATATATATACACATAAATACAGTATCGTTATTATGTCATATATTTCATGATTACTTATTATATATACTTTATAATCATTTATGAATGGTTAACGTGGAGAATGAATCTCATTGCGTCGTGGAGACGGTAGTCCGTACGTACGCACGAGCGATGATATCGTTCTCATGATCGTGGAATTGTATTGGAATGTATTTCTACTATTTCAGAATCAATATCACTTTACAATAATCATATATAGTTATTCTGTACACCATTATATCCATCCAAGTAAGGTGGTGGTGGAAAATAGATTACACTACGGCGTAGAGATGGTATTCCGTACGTACGCACGCGCGGTGATTTCATTTTACATAGGATGGATAGATGGTGAAATAGGGTTGTTTAATACATATAATAACATATCAGTATATGGGTCATACTGATGTTATTACTTAATAATGAAACAACTTAAGAAGAAGAAGTGGAAGAAGAAATAAAGTTGAAAGAATCGGTAACGGACATTACCTCTTCTTTGAAGCGCCTCTTTGAGTCCTCCTATTAGGGCACTAAAATTCTTCTTTGAAGAAGAACAGGACCTCTAGGATGTTTCTAGGGAAGTGGAGAAGAGAATTTTGTAGGGTTTGGCCGAGCTTGAAGGCTCAAAGTGGTGTGAGGAAGAGTGGGAGGAGGTTCCCTTTTATAAGGGAGGAGAGGGGCACCTTTGGAATAACTAAAAATATTATTTTATTATAAAGTCAAGTTCGGTTTTAAATAGATCCAAATTGATTTATTTAGAAGCTAAGGTGGGTATGGGTCGAAACCCTCTCATCCAATAGAATTTAGACAAGTTTAGGTTCCTATTTTTACCTTATCATTTAGATTTAACATTAAGTTAAATAATTTTATTTTTACCTTGTCTTCTTGTTGTATTCTTATACTATAAGGTTGATAAACATATTATAAGCAGTCAAACGAACCACAAGTAGTTTATTATTAATATATATAACCTTATCTAAGTCATTTTTCCGAACCTTAGATTTTTAGGAATAAAATAACAATTAATAATATAATATTTGTTTTAAAAACTAATTTATGTCAATTTTGACACTATTTAGTAATTGATTTTTTTGAAAATTATAACAGAATGATTAGTTCGAAAAAAGTTACTTACATTAATACTAACATTTAATATTAACCTAGAAAATTAGTTGAATTCATAAAAAGTCTCAAATTACATTTATTTGGGTATTTATACCATCAATTATGTCAATATTTCATTAATAAGATAATTACTGCATCATCATTGTGTCATAAATAAATTTAATTATTTAATGTCTAAAAATTACAAATAAAATAACATTATATAATAAATCTATTTAGATTTCTAATGAATATTTATAGTCGAATTTATCTTATGTATAACCCTATATTAAAAATTATCTACTTATTAAACATTGATTTTAACTATTTTAACCCTTCTTTAAATAAATTAATAATAAATGTCATAATCTAATCCAAGTGGACCTAAATGGTCATATTTTTTTCCTAAGGTTGTTTTGGTCGAATTACACTTATCCAATTGAATTAGGACATGTGTTAGAGTAATAATAAAATCATTTTTACCCTTAGTTACCCTATTTACTTTTAACCGTGGTAAAAAAAAGTAAAAAGTTATTATTCACCAAAAATTATTTTCATCTCATTGAACCACATTTTACTTACTAACATAAACTGTGTCTCTCGGATTTTTGAAATTCCACTCATAGAAGCGATAAAATTAAGTTTTATGAAAAATTCATTTTTTTAACTACCACTTAGTGGTTTCACTATTCATCAAAAAAATGAAAGTTTTCAGAAAAATACCAAAAATTAGGCCTAAGCTATATTTGATATTATGAACTCAAAAATGATGTCTATTTTACCAAATTCAAAACATATCAGTTGCATTAATTAATTTAAAAATTAATTCTCGTCGTCAAAACAAATAGCGTGTTCTTAAGAGATAATAATTATCAAAAGATTGACACTTGTTTATGTCTGGTTTAAATGTCAAATTACATCCAATGACCAGCATTGTATTAAATTGTAAAAATATATTCTAAATAAACTTTAAAACCACTCAAATTAACAATTTATCACTATTAATTATTTCGATTAAAAAGGTTTTTTTTAATTAAAAAATAGTAATTTTCACTATTCATCAGAAAATGAAAGTTATCCGAAAAGTACCGAAATTTCACCCTAAGCTAATTTTGATATTCCAAATCCAAAAATGATGTCCATTTTGAAAAAATAAAATTTATAAAATTTCAAAAAGTCAGTATTACTATTCATAATAGTTAGTTTTAATAATATTTTAATAGCATATCGTTGTTTAGTGAAACTCGGTATTGCGTACAACACACGCTATCGTGGAAGGTCGCGCTTGCGTGTAATGCAAGACAAGTCAGGGATGCATGTTGTGCAAGCTCCTTTTGGTGTAGCATACAACACAAGACATTAATGAAATTAAAAAAAATATTTTTCATAAAATCTTAGGGTGTTACATTCTACCCCCCTTAAAATGAATTTCGCCCTCGAAATTCGTCGGGGTTATAAATGGTTTACTACTCTAAAGTTTCTTTAATAGAAACCCACATCGTAAAAATGAATACCAAAACCAATCTTTAAAAACAAAAGTATGAAACGTAATGGTTACCCAAATAAACTAATCACTGGGTTTCCACATAGGTGAAAAAGGATATGGAAGAGAAATCTAACCATCATGTTCTGATGGAGAGTGGTAGAGAACATGGCTATGGAAAATCCAGCAATCACAAAGCCATAAATTTGTGACGATATAAGGTACCATCTGATTCATCAGATATAAGAGCACTAGGACAACATTTTTGGTTTTCAAGATCATTTCCCTAAAGTTGATGAAATTGGAATTAGAAGAAATACTTTCATGATTTTGGTATAGTCTCACCGTTGGTAATTCTTTAGACAATTTCCACTTCATCTCTTAAATAAATGAAGTTGAATTTGTCATTCATGATGTGTTATCAAATCATGTGATGGAATGATGGGTCATTCTATCTGTCTCAAACAAAAGGTTAGAAAAGTTATCAAAACTTACATAAGTCCATCTATAGTGAGATTAATCATATATGGTTCCTAAAATGGACTTATACTTAATACATCATACTTCTTAATATAATAAAACTAATTTCTACTAAATAAGGACTTCTTGTAGGCCAGTGGTAGGCAATAAAGGCCAGTCGCACTTTGGTTGTGGGTTCGATTCCCACAGCCTTGTCCGACGTGATGGGTTGTCGCCCGTCCTGCAGGTTGTCCTTTTTATAAAGCTATATTACTATAACATCCCATCAATAATACTGAAAAAATTTCTATCCTTAAACAATACTAACTTATGTCCAACATAATCCATTCAAATCTTTAGGCTTATCTAAAATACTTTGGTCCAAGCTCATAGTATAAAGAAAATGATTACTTGAAATGTCACATAACAATCACATGAATGCCATCATTTATCCCCCATATATAATAAAGATACATCTTGTTGGTCAAATTACAAACATGTGAATACCTTAATCATGTATTCTCTTGAAGAATGAATACCCATTGAACCTTAGTGAAAACATGAGTGCTATCAAAAGTTAACTCTTTCCACATACCAAAATCCCAAAATTTCTATATACTCAAACCATGATATCACTTTGTCCTTATTTTAGTCATGAGCTCATGATTACTATCATATTATTTTATCCATATCCCTTCCATATTCACATTTCATCTGCCTTCCAGAAATATTTGAATCACTTTTCATGGTTACCGGTACCATAAAATTATTGAAAACCACAATGGACTAATACAAAAATATTCTAATACACCATAAAAGTACCTCAACAACATTATTCTTGAATACCATTACTTAAACACTTCATTCCATCCCCTTCAATGATTGTCCTGGAATAAGTCCTTCCTTGATTTAGAAGTAACTTTTTAGGTCAGGGCATTGAGTTGGGTAATGCCCATGTTCTCCACAAATAAGACATTGAACTCCATAACAGTCCGTCACTCTATGACCCTTTTCTCCACATAGATCACATATGTCCCTCCATTTGAGGTATTCCTCAAGGTTCTTCTTCCCTTCTTTAGAAATCTCAATCTTCCTTTCTTTATGCTCCTCATCATGCAAACATGCATAAAAGTCTATCTTCCTCTTATTTGATGAATTAGGCATACCACTAAATTTCACCTTGTTAATCATATATCGCGATGACTGATTTGGAATAATCACAATATATTTCTCTCTAGGAATTACGTAATTTTGTTTCTCATAGTCTCCAATTTTTCCATTGGATTCAATGTTAACCGAATTCCTTCTGGTTCCCTCCATTGACTAAAACACAAAAAAGAATTTTGTGAGAGGCAAAAATCATACATGTAAAATAACATAATCAAGGGGGAGTACCTTCGACATCTAAAATCTTAGGTTTAATTCTAATATCATTAGCGCAATTCTAGGACTATAACCTATACGTATACTTAACCTTAGGGACATCCCTAGACATACCTTAGAAATATCTCTACGGATCTCACTAACAGTTTTGCATCCTAGTTTCCAAAGGTTGACAAAACCTTTCCTCTGACAAAAACTGTAGAGACCCGAAGCTTAACGTACATATACATTATATTACTTTTTCGGAATACTTAGTACATAAAAAAGACACACACACAAGGACAGTAATAGTTTAGTGTCTTTGGAAACTCGGAATATAATCTTCTAATCGTGGTGAAAGATCTTCAACATATCCCATAAAGATCTTCCTTTTTTTACCTAAAACCTTTCTTTATATCCTGGGGAAAAGAAAACATAAAAGGGTGAGCTCAAATGCTCAGTAAGGGTAAACAAAAGAAATATCAATCACATCATATACATAAGAACATAACTTTTGGAAATCTTAACCTGCAAAAGAAATCATAATTTCATAACATGGGATAAATCAAAGTAGTAAAATGTAATCACAATATTCATAACTTAAAACATGAATTTTTTTGGAATACACACATAATCATAGATGATCATTTATTATTAGTCAAGACGCATTGCCAAGACTATCTTAGTGGACAAAGTCCATTTATGAACCAAGTTTACTCCTCGTTTCAGTCCTGTTTCACTGAACCGGTTTAACCTTCCGTTCCAGCCATGTCTATATCATGAGATATAAAATCTTTACCCAATGCATTGGAGGGAGATATAGGTCCTACCCATCTCATAATGATACCATTCTTATGTGTTCCATAAAATCATAAACCATACATCATAGCATAACCCAAGTAATAAAAATGGGAATCTTAAACATCGTGACATCATAAAACAATTCATATAATATAAAGGAATTCATAAAAATATTTCCATCACAACATAATCAAATCAATGTAATAATAGGGATAGAAACAGAACCCTATATTATCTTAGATGGAAAATAATTTTGATAAAACACTTGAACTCCATTCTTGAGGAAAATATCCTTTCTTCTTTAAAAACATTTTTCCTTTCTTAACATGTCACACAATTTTAAAAAAAATAAGTTGATTAAAAATAAACTTGAAAACTTGTAAAGGAATATTCTTGGAAATATTGTTTTAAAAATCCATTCATGTTGTATAAGTTAAAAAAACATTCTTCTCGTACTTTTGTTGGAAAAGTCAAAAAGTATCTCGTACGAAAAACGACAAAAGATTCCTTTCATATATTCTACTAAAATCTTCACAGAAGGGTAAAATTGGATTTAAAAAATTTTAGGTGGATGAAAATAATATTACATATTGTGGATACATGTATGTGGATGATAAAATACACCCCAGTAAATACCAAAGTATAAACAATCTCAGATAAAAATGAGATTGTGATATTTTCCCTTACCTTAGGTCCGATTTGCTTCGTAAGTGTCTGAACCTCCTGTATAATGATTTAAATAATGTCATTTACATCATCCAGAATTATACTCATTGTTATGATATCATATATGGTTCACTTATGACTTTATTTTACCCGTTATTTTGTAAATTCCATGTTAAAGAGCGTTTTGGGTAAAATCGTTTCATTTGTCGTCCGTGTTTTGACTTGTAATTATTCATATGATTACTTAGATCATGATTACTTAATTCCAGAAGATAAAACATGATTTATATATAATATATATTCAGAATATACAAATATATAATAGATCAGTAAATGGAAAGAAATACACCGTTCATGGAGACAGTAGGCCGTACGTACGCATGAACGTTGTTTTCCTCTCCTTATTGAGATGAATGGAATTAAGTAGATGACATACATATATATACAAATAAATACAGTATCATTATTATGTCATATATTTCATGATTACTTATTATATATACTTTATAATCATTCATGAATGGTTAACGTGGAGAATGAATCTCATCGCGTCGTGGAGACGGTAGTCCGTACGTACGCATGAGCGATGATATCGTTCTCATGATCATGGAATTGTATTGGAGTGTATGTATACTATTTCAGAATCAATATCACTTTACAATAATCATATATAGTTATTATTTACACCATTATATCCATCCAAGTAAGGTGGTGGTGGAAAATAGATTACACCACGGCGTAGAGACGGTATTCTGTACGTACGCACGCGTGGTGATTTCGTTTTCCGTAGGATGGATAGATGGTGAAATAGGGTTGTTTCATACATATAATAACATATCAGTATATGAGTGATACTTATGTTATTACTTCATAATGAAACAACCTAAGAAGAAGAAGTGTAAAAAGAAATAATGTTGAAAGAATTAGTAACGGACATTACCTCTTCTTTAAAGCGCCTCTTTGAGTCCTCCTCTTAGGGCACTACAATTGGTCTTTGAAGAAGACCACAACCTCTAGGATTTTTCTAGGGAAGTGGAGAAGAGAATTTGGCAGGGGTGTTCTGAGCTTTAAGGCTCAAAGTGGTGTGAGGAAGAGAGAGAGGAAGTGCCCTTTTATAAGGGAGGAGCGGGGCACCTTTGGAATAACTAAAAATATTATTTTATTATAAAGTCAAGTTCGGTTTTAAATAGCTCTAAATTGATTTATTTCGAAGCTAAGGTGGGGATTGGTCGAAAAACTCTCATCCAATAGAATTTAGAAAAGTTTAGGTTCCTATTTTGACCTTATCATTTAGATTTAACATTAAGTTAAATAATTTTACTTTTACCGTGTCTTCTTGTATTCTTATACTATAAGGTTAATAAACTCACTATAAGCAGCCAAACGAACCCCAAGTAGTTTATTATTAATATATATAACCTTTTCTAAGTCATTTGTTCGAACCTTAGATTTTTAGGAATAAAATAACAATTAATAATATAATATTTGTTTTAAAAACTATTTTATGTCAATTTTGAAACTATTTAGTAATTGATTTTTGTGAAAATCATAACAGAGTGATTAGTTCGAAAAAAGTTACTTAAATTAATACTAACATGTCATATTAACCTATAAAATTATTGTAATTCATAAAATGTCTCAAATTACATTTATCTGGGTATTTATAACATCAATTATGTCAATATTTCATTAATAAGATAATTACTGCATCATCGTTGTGTCATAAATAAATTAAATTATTTAATGTCTAAAAATTAAAAATAAAATACCATTATATAGGAAATATTTTTATATTTCTAATGAATATTTATAGTCGATTTTATCTTATCTATAACCCTATATTAAAAATTATCTACTTATTAAACGTTGATTTTAACTATTTTAACCCTTCTTTAAATAAATTAATAATAAATGTCCTAATCTAATCCAAGTTGGCCTAAATGGTCATATTTGTTTCCTAAGATTGTTTGTGGTCGAATTACACTTGTCCAATAGAATTAGAACATTTGTTAGGGTAATAATAATATCATTTTTACCCTTAGTAACCCTATTTACTTTTAACCGTGGTAAAAAAAAGTAAAAAGTTACTATTCACCAAAAAAATTTTTCATCTCATTGAACCACATTTTACTTACTGACATCAACCGTGTCTCTCAGATTTTTGAAATTCCACTCATAGAAGCGTTAAAATTAAGTTTTATGAAAAATTCATTTTTTTAACTACCACTTAGTGTTTTCACTATTCATCAAAAAAATGAAAGTTTCCAGAAAAATACCCCAAATTAGGCCTAAGATATATTTTATATTATGAACTCAAAAATGATGCTTATTTTACCAAAATCAAAACATATCAGTTTCATTAATTAATTTAAAAATTAATTCCCGTCGTCAAAACAAATAGCGTGTTCTTAAGAGATAATAATTATCAAAAGATGGACACTTGTTTATGTCTGGTTTAAATGTCAAATTACATCCAATGACCAACATTGTATTAAATTGTAAAAATATATTCTAAATATACTTTAAAATCACTCAAATTAAAAATTTATCACTATTAATTATTTCGGTTAAAAATGTTGTTTTTAATTAAAATTTAGTAATTTTCACTATTCATCAGAAAATGAAAGTTATCTGAAAAGTACCAAAATATCCCCCTAAGATAATTTCGATATTCAGAATCAAAAAATGAAGTCCATTTTGAAAAAATAAAATTTATAAAATTTCAAAAAGTCAGTATTACTATTCATAACTATTAGTTTTAATAATATTTTAATAGCATATCGTTGTTTAGTGAAACTCGGTATTGCGTACAACACACGCTATCGTGGAAGTTCGCGCTTGCGTGTAATGCAAGAAAAGTTAGGGATGCATTCTTTGCAAGCTCCTTTTGGTGTATCATACAACACAAGACATTAATGAAATTAAAAAGAATATTTTTTATAAAATCTCGGGTTGTTATAGTGTCGGGATACTATCATATGAAAAGAAATAAGGTTAACTGCATGGCAGCCAAGGAATGGGATCTACCATTTGAATGAGGTGAGAAAAAACTTAAACTTTTAAGAATCTATTATTCTCATATGAGGATGAAATACAACATAGAGGAAACATAGGCAAGCATGAGCTTCTTCAAGAGATGATATGAGGGAGATGGCACATTGATGTTGGTGGGTTTTTGCTATGAGAAATAAGAAGACACAAATATAGAATATATTTATATATATATTGGAATTTCTTGTATATATAATAATATATATGAAAAAAATATATTTAAACACAAATATATAGGTAAAAAATAATTATTATATTTATATTGAACGAAAGAATTTATGAAATTATAAAGAAACATTAACACAAGTGCTATAAAATATATTGAACACAAATAATTTAAATGTATGATAATATTAAACATGAAAGATATAATTTTTAATAAAAAATAGATAAAAGAATAAGAAAAACAATATTTCAATTTTTTCTTGACTACAAAACCGAACATGTTAAACTAAATATGATCTCACTTGTTTAAAATAAAAAAAGATATATCTTACAAATGTGATTAAAAACATCTATTATCCCTCCATTTTCATATAAAAAAGATAAAAAACATTATATATTATACTAACTATAATAATATAGACATCAACAATATGAAATCCCACTAAACATATGCAAATATAATCCAATTAATCTTCCATATTCCCAAGAAAAACTTTTACTTTTTTTTGAACTAAGAAAACACTAAAGTGTTACTAATGACGTATTCATGATGATATCAACAGGAATAAACTCAAAAATAATATTACACTTATTCACATGATTCCTAGTAAAATGATGTCCATGGTCAATATTATTTATTCTAAAATACGGCAAAGAATATTTAGAAATTGAAATTATAGATATGTTTTTACAATAAATACACAATTTATCAAGATAAATACCAAAATAATTTAATGTTCACTTAGTCATAAAGAATTTATCACAAAAACTAATAGAAAAGATATAAATGACATCTATATTAAATAGATAAATAAATAATTTCTTCTTAGAAGACCAAAAAATTATAAAAATCCAATAAAATGGAAAATACCATATTTTATTTTTTAGTTAATTATAAAGAATCCAAAATCATAACTGGATAGGTTGTTAAATTGATATAGTTATATTTAGAATAAAAACTGGAGATAAAATTTCCAAAAACATTTCTAATTATTCATTTTATATCATTAATTTGACTCTCTTTAGGATCAGCTTGAAATATTTCCCATAAATAAACACTAAACATGATATCAGGTCTATATGTATTTAAATAAATCAAGGTACCTATATTTACCCTATAAAAATTAATAACAAAATATTTAATAGATGAATCAGTATCTAATTTAAAAATATTACTCATAATAATTTTCCTAGATTTATAGGAATTAATACCAAACATTTTAACCCACTCTTTAGAATAAATATATTGATTAATAAAGATACGTTGTTTCCAATTATAATTTTTATTTATATCAAATAGTTCTAATTATACAATTAAGATCATTTCAAACTCAAATGAGATCAAATTATAAAAATTATTTCAAATAAATTTACTTTAAGAACTAAAAACTCTATCATCAATATAAATCATCAAAAATAAAATATCATTAGAAATTATTTTATAAAAAATATTAGGATCAAAATTACATTTACTGAAACCATTATTCAATATATTCTAATAAATAATTGCATACCAAGCGTTGGATTTATATTTGAGACTATACAAAGAATTAGATTATTTAAAAACAAGAATCGTAATTTTTTCATTTTCAAAACCAAGGGTCTAAAAAACTTAAACTTCTTTAGTTAGAAAAATATATAAGAAATAAATTTTAACATTCATTTTATTCAATTTAAAACCTTGAATATAAGAAAAATATAACAACATTCAAATAGAATCTTACAAGGAAGTATTCTGAATTATATCTTCGATGTATATACCTTATTTTTTCAAGTATCACTTGGAAATAATGATATCTTTATTTTTCACAATAACCCCATATTCAGCCTGATTATTTTAAAAGATATATTTAGTTATAATTTTATGATTCTCCTTTAGTATATCTACTAACAAAAAAATTATTTCTTACAAATTTATTAAGATCATCTAGCAAAGAAACAATCTAATTAGAATCATTTAAAACATCAACAACATTATGAGGAAGATGATTAGAAACAAAAGCAGGGTTAGCAATGAAGTTTATAATAGATTTTTTGGTTTTCATAGTAGAAAAAATATTACCAATTACATTTTCAATAGGATTATAATTATGAATCCTACAATATCTAGGATTATATTAAGAATCAATTTACTCCCTTTCAGTTGATTCATTATCTAGTTGTTTTTATTCCCCAAAATTGAAATTCGTGAAATGATTTTCAATATATTCCAAAACAAATCTCTAAGTGTCACAATATTTATCAAACTTTATTTTCCTAGATTCTTTAAAATTTATATCATTATTATTATAAACTATTTAATATTTACTCATAGGGGTATAAAAAAGATAGATAACTTCCAAACATTTAGCATCAAACATCTCTAAATAATAATTTGTATTCATGATAAAAAAATATGACAAAAATTATTAAAAAACATCGAGTTCCCTAACATTAGTAAATTCACCAAGGGTTTTATTCAACAAAGTTCTAACATAAACTCTATTAAAAACATAGAAATTATTATTAAATGTTTCAGCTTGAAAATATATTGGTAAACTATTTTCATTAAGAATGGTTTGAGCCATTTCTTCAATTTTTCTAATTTTTCATTCTACAAAACCATTTTTATGGTTTTCTAGGAGTATATATAATTTGAGAATAAAAAGTTTATTCAAAAATTATTAAAAATTAATATTATTAAATTTATCTTCACTGTCACATCTAATAGAAACAATTAAACAACCAGTCTTATTTTGAGAAAGATTATAGAAAATGTAACTATCATTTTATGGTAATGAGACATAAAATAAACCCATGTAAATCTACTAAAATCATACACATTTATAAACATATTCCTTGTACTTAATTTGACATTTTTCATTAGAACAAATAGATCAAGATGTAATAATACATGTGGTCTAGATGTACAAGTATGAATTATAGATTTGAAATATTCCATATGATTCTTATATTTTAAGCCTAAATTACAAAGAAAACCATTTCTTATATTCATCATGGGTAAACCTAGAGCGTGTAATTATATGGATAAATCATTTATCATTTGAAAATGATCATTACCAAGCCTTATGTACCAATGAACATCATCTTTTTCAATATAATTAGAAAAAATAAATTTTTTTTATTGTATTGGTTTGATAAATTAATATAATAAATAATATCATTTCTATACACATAAAATAAAAACAATTAACTTTAAACCCAAAAAATTTATCATCGTTAATTATAAGATGATTATTATCATTTAAAAGTTTATAGATACTAATTAGATAATGTTTAATCCATTTAATATAATAAATATTTTAAATTTATACAATATTGAAAATACTTAGTTCACCAAACCCCTTAACCTAGCCTTTAGAGTTATCTCAAAAAGTAATAGAGCCTCCATGTCATTTAGTGGATGATATAAAATTTGATATGTCATTAACTATGTGATAGGAATATCCACTATCTATGTACCATGTTTCTTTGAGATTCTTATGGTTTTTACCCTAAAATGATAAAATATTGGGATAACAATTAGGTACCCACTCTATTTTGGGTCCAAATAGGTTATCAATAGAATTTAAAGGTACACAAATCAATTTAAAAGATTTTTTGTGAGTTTATATAGTAGATAAATATTATTGAATATTTTTTTTGGGTATAACCAAGATATTGGAAATATCTTAGATAACATTAATTATAAAAATTTCATTACATATAATATTTGAATCATATAATAGAGAAAATAATTATAGATAAAATTTCAAAAAATTAGTCTTGTATATTTTAAGAATATTTAGAAGATAATAAAAAAATATCATTATTAGGTTTAGTCATTCATGTAATTTTATCATATTATTTCATTTCCTTGAACAAAATAAGATAACATTTTTAAGCATACAACTTCATTTCAAATATTAACATTTTCCTTCTGAACTAATGAGATATCATCATAGATAATAATTTTAGAACATGAGGCATAATTTCACATTTCTTACTTAAAAGAAAATATTCTGCTTACAGACTTTATTTTTTTCATTTACAAACCTCTTATTTTATTTTTTTAATTCTTCATACAACTCAATAACTCATAAAAAATCCTTTTGAACCTTCTCATTTTCTTCATATAACTCATCAAAGCAATAAAATTTTCTATAAAAATAATAAATTGAATTAGAATCATTACATACCATATTTGTATTTACTACTTTTTAATTCTTTATACAACTCAATAAATCTTAAAAATCCTTTTGAACCTTTTCATTTTCTTTAATTCCTTTTTCTATTTCTTATATCTATCTTCTTGCATTAGTGGCAGACACTAGGGGAATGTGTGACCTTTATTTCTAAATTCATAATAGGTTATATCTGCTTCATATTTAGAAACTATCATTTTTATTCCATCAATGTTTTGATATTTACTTGGTCCCTTATTGAACTTTTTCTTTCCCTTCAAAAAATTATAAATAGAATTTCTTATATTATAAATTTCCACTTTTTAAAATTATTATGATACATATTCAAAATAGTTAGAAATAAAATTTATATTTTATTTTGAAAGAAATAAATTTATTATTTTATGTTTATTCTTTCTCAATATTCATCAAATGGAGTTATTATTATAACAATGATCCAATGCGTTAATCCATTTTATATTCATTGATGTTTTTACATTAATTAATAAAAAAATTAATGCATGCTATTTGTTGTGTATATATCTTATAACTCATTCAAAAAGTATGATGTTCGCTTAAGTTTCCCGATGGGAATTAATTTCATTCAAAAATATTTTGATTTTATAGAAAATTTGATTTATAGTCTCTTATTCACAAATCCTAAAACCTTGGTACAATGCTTGAAGTATTCCATTTATGGTTATAATTAACTTTTCTGATCTAAGGTGAGTAAATTATAGAATCTTCTATAGATCATTATATTCTTATATGTAGACACATGACTAAATAGAAATCCATCAATAATATATTATAATATATTTTCTAATTTTAAATACAAAACATATCATGTAACATTATTTCCTATAAGAGTATCAAGGTTAGGTTCTAGTAATTTTTATGGGTTTTCCAAGATATACCAGTGTTTTATTATTACCTGATTGAGGTACACCTTCCTTAAATATTCTCAATAATCATAATCATTTACATCAAAGTGAGGTGGATTCTAAGGAATCCAACCATGATTTTTTAAGGGAAATAATTACCAAATTACAGCCACTTTTTTATACTGGTAGAATAACCAGAATGACAGTAGACATTTTTATAAGGAGTCTTAACCCATTTACGTCACTGAATTAAAAAAATAAGATTCATAACATGAATAGTCCTAAAAAAAATATGTGATTAATAACCGGAATAAATAAAATTACTTTTTTATATAAAACCACAATTAGATATATTCGACAAGTAAAAGAGATGGGAAACAATGTTATAGACATAATAGACCAGGGCAGAGAAGATATATGAAAATGTTCTTGTATTGGTTCTTGAGTATTGGATCAACTCATCTCATTAATGTAGTATAATTTTAAGAATATGTAATTCAGTAATTGATAGACCATATTTATGGTGAAATAGTGACAAAACATGACATTATAGATTGAAAAATACCTATAAATATCAAAGTTATATTCATAAGGGATAAATAGTGTTAAATATGTTGTCAACATTTATTTCATATATCCTCTAAGTTTTCATAAACTCTTGGAAGCTTACAAAAGCTAAATAGGGATCTTGAAAATGTATAGAATCGTTTAAAATAATAATAATGATAGTGTTAATCTATTTTATTGGATATTAAACAAATTACTAGAATTTAAAAATGTCTAAATAAAAATTGAATATATCATTTTAGATATTAAAAAATTCTTAACAAAACCACTTAAATTCTATAATAATAAGTCAAATATTTCCAAAAATATTACAAGTATAAATATTCTATAAATATCATACGTCAAATATGTATATAACATAATTACTATCATTGACCATGTTTATAAATAATTAATATTAATTATAGATTTATTAAAATCAATAAAGTGTGGAATATTAGTTGTATTTAAATACTAGAATAATATTTTTATAAAAATAATATTAAAAATTGGGTATAATAAATATTTTAGAATATAAAAATTTATAATGAAAAAAATCAAAACTAATGGTATTGAATATTTTCATTTGAACTAATTATATAAAGGATATTTAAATAGTGGTAAAAAGAAAAAAACTAGTTGTAATATAATAAAACTATTAGTCGTAATAGAATAAATAACTTGTTATATAGGAAAAAATTTCTGTGAGTATAGAATAAAATATCTTGTGGTACATGGAAAGTTAAATCATTTTAATTAGAAAATAAAATTATTTTTTAATAGTAGATGTACACTTTTACTACTATTACAATGTGAGATACCTATACCGATGTAATTTCATATTATAAGACATGAGAGTTTCTACTATAAGATAAGTTTAACTTCTATCGCAGTCTTGGTACTATTTCACGTAGTAAGGTTTTTCCACTACATTGGAGGACTTCCATAGATGATATAATATACCCAATGATGTATGGTTTATTATTTTAAAATTTAAGAGGAGTAGTGAAACCACCAGTTTAAAAAAGAGGAGTTTCA
Organism: Viscum album; assembly: GCA_963277665.1. Lineage (NCBI taxonomy): Eukaryota > Viridiplantae > Streptophyta > Magnoliopsida > Santalales > Viscaceae > Viscum > Viscum album. The sequence continues at coordinate 544,887,475 of OY728132.1, forward strand.
TTTCAAAGTTGTAGTGTCACTTGTTCTACCATTAGAATGATGTGTGGAAATACTTCTTTTGTTGAAATGGAGTTCTTATCATTGGAGGATAAACAAAATCATGGAGGAGATACATAGAAGAGCGGTCATCATAGAGAGAGGATATTTGGGAGATGGTGTAACAAATCTAGTGTTTTTGTGCCATGAGGAAGAATAATAATCAAATATGAAATATATTTATATATATATATATATATTATATAACAATATATGTAAAAACTATATTTGAACATATATATATATATAATAAACATAATACATATTTGATTAAAAAACACATAATTAAGTGTTTTAAAAAAATTAACACAACTGATATAAAATATATAAATTCTAATCATTTAAACATATGATTATTTCACACACGCATTAGAGAAGTTATATTAAAAAAAGTATTCACATGAACAAACCACTGAATAAATATAACATTCTCGAACATTTCCTCACCTATATAATGTACCAATATCTTTTTTAATAAAATCTATCCCATCCCATTTGATTTAATCACTTCCTAGTATTAACGACTACATATAGAGCCATTTGAATTCTTGATTGAATGCTATTATTGTATTATAATTCATCAATAGAGAGGTGGTGATCCCAATCACCTATAAAATCCAAATAATAATCTCTCCACATATCATACAAGTTTCGATTAAATTCATTATAATAGATATTTATCTTATGATGATATATAATATTGAACCTCAACTATGTATATAGAGGCTGGTAAATATATCTCTAGAACATTAAGGTAAACATAGAATCCTAATCAGATACAATTTGGAGTGGTACTCCAATGATATCTATCCACTTCTTTATTGTATATCATGGAAATTAGTTCAATTGATAAATATTATATGATGTAAATGATGTATGATGACTTCTTAAGGTGATCAAATACAAAACAAATAAAATTATTCCAATTATATTTTTTGTGGAGTCTGATGATGAAATCCATGGTAATGATTTCCCATTTCTATTCTAGTATGGGTACTTGTTACAACATCCCCTAAGACTTTTGTCTCTCTGCCTTAACATTCTAACATAGTTAGCAAATAGATACATACTCTGAAATATCCCTTTTCATGTTATCTCAGTATAAATTCTCTTTCAAATATCTATACATCTTCATACTTTCAGTATTAATATATATTTTTGAACTTTTAACTTTATCCAATAACTATTTCTTCATGTATGGAATTAATGGGATACATAATCACTTCATTAAACTTATCATTACATCAAAATCATGGATTAAATATTGAAAATTTCTCACCTTATTTTTAATTTCCCCATCCCGCTTCAGTTCCTCTTTAATCCTCACATGGATGGATAGATAAAAATTCATATGAGAAAGGTATGACTTTCACCATTCTTCATGATCCCAAGATCCAAATTCTTTAAATACATAAATATTTTATCTCTTTCAATACTCAATATGAACAATGTAGAATGATCTTTCTAATATAGGGCATCTACCACAATATTTTCCTTCTCATGGTGGTTGATTATTGGGCAGTCATACTAGTTAATAAATTTAAACCATATAATTTTTTGTGCATCCAACTATTTTTGTATGAATATATACATCAATATTTTATGATTAATATATATATATATAATTATATTAAAAAAATATAATTTTTTCATATTTTTTTCAAAATTTAATATTGGAAACTCCAAATCATAAGTTGTGTAATTTTTATCAATAGTTTTCAATTAGAATGATGCATAAACTATCACAATAAAAAGTATACATAATTTCACATCCCAATACATTTTTTATGTATAATTAAAGATTAAAACCCATTATGCAATGTATTTTAGTGTATATATAGGTTCCCTAACCACCATTTTTTCATATCATTAAAATTTTCATCACATTCATTTATCAAAATGAATGTGGCTCTCTTATGATTCATCTTGGTTGTTGGATTTTATAGGTATAAGAAATATCTTACAAATCATAAATGGTATCCTACTAACCTAAGAAAATTATTTATCTCACCTATCATGGTTTTCCTTTTGAAAATTTCAATAACATCCCTCATTGAATGATCCACTCATATACAATTATGTGACATTATATGATGCTAGAAGGTAATTCTTTTACATAAAATTCACACTTGATAAATTTATCATAAAATAAATCCTTACATGGGTTCTTCCACACATTTCATAAAGGATATTAATGATATACCTTGATTTATAAATATATAATAATATATTCTATAAAGACTACCATATACCGATCAATCTAATATCTAAATGTTATATTAATTAGATATATGAATAGAGTAGGGGCATTGGAAAGTTAAAATGGAATATATATAAATTTATAATGATCATAGCTCATATGGAAGTTTTTCATGGATATATCCTCCTTGACACTCAACTATATAATATAGAATGAAGCTAAATCTTGGAAAAATATTGAGCTCTGTGTAGTTGATCAAACAATTAATCAATACATGGTACATGTTTCTTTCTTGATATTGATATTATTAATTTCTCGATAAAAAATTAAAAGATGCATTTACTAATGTTTCTTTTAAAAAAATAACTAAGAAAATCCATAGTGAAGAACTAAGGAGTATTAATCCCCTATCAATATTCTTCTAGATTAGCTTCTTTAATCCTTGTAACTTAATCAAGGCTATTCTATATAGAGTCTTTTAAATGGGTGTAGCAAAAGGTATGAATTCTACTAAAAACTAAATTTCATGATTTGGGGGAAGACAAGGCATGATAGTCAAAAATACATTAGAATAATATTGAACAATAGGAATATCATCATTATTGAGTTTATATATATTCATTTTAGATAAATATTCCTCATGAATAGGTATTAAGACCAATAAAATATATGCAACATTTATTAAAATTTCATATTTATCATCAGACCAAAAAATGAACATATATTCATTCTAAATATTAAAAAATGAATATTCATATTCTGAAATTAATATAGTCTCTATATAAATAGAGATAATCCATGTCCCAGACCACATAAAATTTATCTAGGGGGTATCAAAATATTTTTTAAAATTAATTCCCACAAACTTATATAAATTTAAGCCATAGACTTTAGATGAAATCATTGTGAAATTAAATGTTTTTACTGCTAACAAAATATATAGTCATTGAGTTGGGGACGTTATACACTTATAAAATTATTAATATATAAAAATGTGGGTGAAGTTATAATAAAATTATAGAATTACAATTCAAGAGTAAATTTTACGTATACATTTCACCACTTTATTCTCCAGTCCCACTTTACAAGTTGTGATCAAATGGGATTTCCATTCCTCTCTAGGATTAAGAGGTCACTAATGGTTCTTATCATAACTAACCCATATTTACAGACACTGATAAGAATAATGTCTTTACACATTGATATTATGGTATTTCATTGAGGATGGAACATTCAATTTAACTCTTTCATCGCTCTTTTGATTGACTGGCCTCTTCATATAACATCTACATTATTTTACTCAAGGCCCTTTTTATAGTAAAAACAATCACCAAACCACATATGGAAATTTCATAAATTATTTTATTAAAGATTTTGGGGGGAGAAAGATTAATTTTCATTCATCCATAGGTTTAATAATTAGAAATTCCATGAAATTAGTTCTTTCTTTTTTTCCTTAAAACCACAAGATCACTAAGATTATCCCATTTCAAATTCCATAATTTTAATTCCGCAATATTTTTATGAAATATATCTCTTTATCAAATTTTATTTCTTCAATATCTTTCATTACATGCAACAATGAGTTTAGAAAATGTATCATTATTACGTTTATGTTATCATCTAACTGTTAGCTTGGAGAGAATGAATTATAATAAATATATTATGAAAAATATAAGTTTTAGTAATTTATAAAATTAATTATTTAGTTATAAAATTATTAAAATTTCAAAACAAAAATTGTTTTAAAATAAAATGATGTTTTATGAAAAATTGTTTTATGCCTAAATTGAATTTTATATCAATATATTAAATAAATCATATGGAATGATTTTAATTAGATATATATATTATTTACCTGATCATATTTTTCAATCATTAAAAAAATATTTTTCTAAGGATAAGATAAAAACAAATCCTGTTTTATTCTTAAAATTTATTTTACCTAAAAAGTAGTTTTATAAAATTTTCCATTTATAGGTATTGAATTAGATAAAATGAATTAAATATTTATAATCAAGAGGTTTAAATTTTTTATTTAATCCACTTTTATTATTTTCAATATGAATTGTAACTGTGGTAAAATTTATTAACATTGAAAAGGGTAAAATAGGTTAATCGTAATTAAAAATAATTTATAAGGCCATAATGTTTCATCATATTTCTTATTGGATGAATCTAATTATACCCTTAACACCAAAGGTTAGAATTTTTTTTTTAAGGGACACTTTTCTATTAATATTAATTATATATTATTTATATCAAAGAAAATAACAAAATGTCATTTTATTTGTCTTAAATATCTCTTATGTGTTTGCATGAAGAAAGAATTAGGTTATGAATGAGTCTAATTATCAATTTTGAACTTAATAAACTTATATTTATGATATAAATTTATTTATCACTTTTATGCCACATGGATAAGATTATGATCTTTATAGTCTTTTATTTAATGAAAAGTCAAACATGTCACACTCGTAATTTTAATAAGTATAATACTTTTAGTATTGTGTTAAAAAGACGATATGATAAAATATAAATATAATTTGGAAATAAAAATTTTAATCCTACTCAATGTAATTTATTTATGATTTATAAATAATAAATAAATACCCTAGATGCTTACATAATGCTGATTTAGAAATTATTCAATTAACAGAAAAATTGAAGAAATGATAATAAAAAAAGAATAATAATTTGAGTTATTTAAAGTTATACAATAATTTTATAGCTTACCTTGACATGTATGTGATATTATAAAATATTTTGTTTTATTTTTATGTGTTTTACTTATATTTTTAAATTCAAAATTGTGGATAGTTTCAAAATTGAAAATAATGAGATTTTTTAGAATTTATATATTATTATATAAATCAAATATAATAATAATAAATTAATAAAATAAAAATTTATTAATATATGGTCTAAAATGTCAAAAAATCTTCTTTTATGGATCAATAAACACCATATAAGTAAAAATTACTACCTATTAATATTAAAATATTTGTTACCGTACTTAAAATTAAATTAGGTTAACTAAGGGCTAATTAAAAATTATAAAATTTATAATAACAACAAAATGTTACTAAAATAATTTTTATAATTATATTCAAACCTTAAATTATGTTATATTTGAATCCATGGAATTTTTTTTTATTTGGTTAGAAAATTAATTTATTATAATTTAATCTATTAATAAACTCCAAAAGTGCACCTCACCTCACTTATAAAAGAACACCTAATGCCTCACTTATTTACATAAAATTCATCCTTATAGATTTACCATCCCACTAAAATTTCTCTTCTAAAAATCCTTGTTCACATTATAGAGGGTTTTTCTTCTCAAAATACCAACCCTAAAGCCCTTTAGAGAAGATTTAAAGAAGACATTTTAAAGAAGTGGTAATTTCTATAATTAATCAATTTCACTTTTTCTAATCATTATTACCTATTATAAATATTTTATTTTTACCATAAAATAATAACTTATGTATCCTAAATATTATGAAAATTTATTATGAATATGAAAACATTGTTATAAACCCTCTTTCCCATCACACAATAAGTGAAATTATCGCTCGTGCATACGCACAGCTTACCGTCTCCACATAGCGATACAATGTAGTTTTCATCACTATCTTTTATATATGGGTTTTATGATGGGATTAATGAATGTATATTATAAATATGATATAAAAATTATTCAATAAAAATTAATTATTATTTACCTTTCTTTCATTATATCGATCAAAAATGAAATTATTGTCCATGCGTATATACGACCTACCGTCTCCATAAACAGTATAATTCATTTTTATATCTCTACATTATATAAATGATTATGAAAATTTATAAAATTTTTATATATTATTTTTATATCTTTATCATAATTCTATAAATGATGATACCAAGATCAAATTATAAGGAGAAAGACTTCCAAATGAAACATTCCTAGAATATGAAGTAGTTATCAACCAGAAAAAAAAATTAATAAAAAATTGTTAATAAACTTGTGATTAGATGTAACAAATAAATAATTCAAGGTATTATATAATTATTCTCATGGAATAAATGTTTAATAAATTCATATTTATTATACATTAGGTTTAAACATGAACAATGAATGGAAATAGTTGAGGTAAGGGATTTTTTTATCACATTTATTTCTGTGGGACACATGCCTTATACACAACTTGTTTATTTTATGTGGTGTATATACTACCCATGAATTAATTTTGAGAGTATTATCCTAAAAATTATTGTCTTTATATATTATTATCTATTTATTCCTTCTATCGAGCATACAATCCGACTGAGTAAAAAGTATTAAGGATTTATTTCATAATCTCATCATCAATAGTAATTGTTTACATTTAAGTATCTAATGGGGATTATTTCCCTTACATGTACATGTTTTATAAAAAAATTAAAAAGAGGTTTAATATTATTCTATTAATATTTAAACTAATGTTAACCCATGATTAAATTTTAAATTTTTTTTTAAAGGAATATTTTTATCATTTTCCAAACTAGGTACATTGTGACTCTTCCATAAAAAAGTATAATGTATGCTTTTTAACTTATTATGAATGAGAAGATTTTGAATCCTTCAAGATTAATTATTTATTTGAAGCAACCTATAAATTATTATAGGATTATTTTTAAATAAAATTATTTCCTTTTTAATTTTAAATATTTTTTAAACAAAATTTTTTCAAAATAGAAAAGATATTTTTCTCAAGAATTATTTCAACTGATCTTTCAAAATAAATTTCCATCTAAGAAAATATTATTTTATGTTACTTTGGATTTACTAGGGATATGATTCCATGATAATATCCTTATTATTTCTCCATATGGTTTATTTTTATGATGGAATAATGTTTATGAATCCCATTACTTTTACATGGGTTATCCAATGATAAAAGGTTTGTGTAACCTACTTATTTTTGTGGGTTATGATATAATAAATTATTTATGTTCTTATAGAACACATATTTTTGTTTTTAATTTGATTTATGGGTGGTACCAATATCATCATACTATAAATTGGTAAAGGATTTATATCTTGTGATATATAAATGACTAGAACAAGGAGTAAACCTAGTTTAGTAAGACTGGTCGGGAATTGGATGTGAACCCTGTTTAGTGAGGGACTTTATACATTTCTATGGTTTATTTAGTGAACATATTGTAATATAACATCCTTTAAAATGATCCTAGACTAATAGGGAAATTATTTTCTTTTCCTATATGTTTTACACAATTCAATTTCTTTTGCTAATTAATTCTCTCATAGCTCATGTTTCATTATGATTCATGTTCTAGGAACTACAAAGATTTATTCAATGTCTCAACACTATAATATTTCATATAAATGTAATAATTTCTAAATGTTATGTCAGTGTTATTACACCCATATTCTCATGTTATTCTTATGTAATCATGGATATCTCCCTTGTTTACCCTTACTGAGCATCTGAGCTCACCATTTCTTGTGTATATTTTCCACACGATATAAAGAAGAGTATTAAGTATGATATGTAGAAAGGGTTACTAATTATGAAGGAATAAGACAAAGATAATTTAGATGTTTTAGTAACTATATTTTGATGAATCTATTTTTCCAAAGGCACAAAACCAATATGGTTTTGGCATGGTTTTATTATGTTATGTAATGAATATTCAACTAAAAATATTTAATATCTATGTATGAAAGGTATGGGACGTTATAGTTTGTATCATAGCATGGTTTAGTAATCCTTAGTAATATTTGATGTCAAAACTGTAGTACGAACTCTAAGGATAAATCAATGTATATTTTATAATAATAGAGTTTTTGTAATGATCAAAAATAACCTAAGATTAAACCATTGATGTCATAGAATGTAATTGTATAAGTAATTTCCCTTGATTATATGGTTTTCCCACACTAGTTAGTGTCTCTCACATAAATAATTTTTGTTATAGTTAATGTCTAGAACCTGAATAAACCATGTTAATGTTGAATGTGAAGGGAGTTGAAAATGATGTCCTCCATAAAAACAGAATGTTAAAGGAGAAGCAATTAAAAATATTTTTCTTAAGCTCAAAAAACACTCTAAATATATGAATCTTACTGGACTTCCAAATGAAAAAAGGGGTGAGAATTTTTTTTTGAGTCCTTCATGAGGAAAAATCCACCTTCCTTCAGAGGGTATTTTGATCCACTAGTGGCTCAAAAATGGATAAGTACCACAAAAAAGATATTTTTGGTTGTATAATGTTCAGAACATGGAAAATTCATTTGGGATAATGATATTGAAAACATAGATTATCTTATATTTTAATTCATTCCCATTTTATGGTATTTGGATAGAAAGTTAATTTATTATAATTTAATCTTTTGAGAAATTCTTAAATTACACCTCACCTCACTTATAAAAGGGAACCTCCTCCATCACTTATTTACATCACATTTACCCTTATAGATTTACCATAACATTCCAATTTCTCTTATAAATATCCCTATTCACATTTTATATGTTCTTTTCTTCTCAAAATACCAACCCTATATCCCTTTTGAGAATATTCAAACGAGACATTTTGAAGAAGTGGTAATCACCCTAACTGATCTATTTCTTTTTTTAATATTTATTAACTCTTATAAAACTATGATTTTTACCCTAAAATAATAAATTCATTATTCTTAATATTTATAAATTTTATAATTACTATCAAAACATAATTATAAACCCTCTTTCCCTATCAGGCAATAAGTGAAAGGATCGCTCTTACGTACATATGGCTTACCGTCTCCACATAGCAATATAATGCAGTTTTCGTCACCATATTTTATGGATGGGTATTATGATGGGTTTAGTGAATATATATTATATATATGATATAATAATTATTCAATAAAAATGAATTATTATTTACTTTTCTTTCATTATATATATCAAAAAATGAAAATATTTTTCATGCGCATGTATGAACAACCGTCTCCATAAATGGTGTCATTTATTTTTATATCTCTACATTATATAAATTATTAAAAATATATGTACAATTATTATATATTATTTTTATATATTTATCATAATTCTAGAAATGATTATTCCATGTTAAAAGTATAATTACCAAGACTTACAAACTGAAACAAGCTTGGAATATGAAGTAGTTATCATGCAGAATTGAGATTTTAAAGATGATTTTTAATAAACATGGGATTAGATATAAAAAATAAATAATTAATGTTATGATAGAATTATTATCATTTAATAAATGTATAATTAGTCCTTACTTATTATATAGTAGGTTTCAACATGAACAATGAAAGGAAATTCTTGAGGTAAGGGATTTTTTCCACATTTATTTCTTTAGGATACATTCCTTATACACTACTTTTTTCGTTAATGTGGTTTATATAATACCCATGAATGTTTTTTTTTGATTATTTTCCTATAAATTTTTTTGTTTACATGTTAATATATTTTTCTTCATTTCATGGGGAATACTATTCGACTGAGTACAAAGTGTTAAGGTTTTATTTCATAATCTCATCATTATTCAGGATTGTTTACATTCAAGTATATGCTAGGGATTATTTATCATTAAAATACATGTTTTCAAAAAAATATTCATAAAGGTTTTTACAATTATATTATGAATATATAAACTTATTTTTACCCATGTTTCAATTTTTAAAAAATGGTTTGAATGGAATATTTTTATCATTTTCCAAAATATGTGCTTTGGGACTTTTCCACTAAAAATATATAAGGTATGATTTTTAAATTATACAGAATGGTAATATTTTTCTGGTTCCATGATTAATTAATGATTTTAATCATCCTATAGATTATAAAATTTTTATTTTCAAAGAAAATTATTTCATTTTTAATTTTATATCTTTTTAAAAAAAATGTTTCCAAAATGGAAAGGATATTTTCCTCAAGAATTATTTCAACTGATCTTTCAAAATAATTTTCCTTCTAAGCCAATATTATTTTTTGTTACTTATTCTTTACTAGGTATATGATTGAAGGATACTATCCTTATTATTTATACATATGTTTTATTTTTTTATAGCATGATTTTTAAGATTCCCATTTCTTTTACATGGGTTATCCAATGGTTTAAGGTTTATGTAACCTACTTCTTTTGTGGGTTCTAATATAATAAATGATTTATGTTATAGTAGAAAACATATGTACATTTTTCATTTATTTTATGGGGGTACCTATATCTACATACTATAAATTGTTTAAGTATTTATATCTCATGAGATATAAATTACTAGAAGAGGTAGTAGCCCCAGTTTAGTAAGATTATGCAGGAATGGGAAGTGAGCCTGGTTTAGTGAGGGACTTTTTCCATTGTGATGGGTTGGGGAGTGAACCCATTACAATATGTTATCCCTTGATATGATCCTTTAATACTAAGGAAATGATTTTCTTTTCTTATATGTATGTCACAATTCCATTTCTTCTACCAATTTATTATCTCACATCTCATATTCCATTGTGATTTATGTTTTATGAACTACCAAGATTTATAAAATTTTCAAGAATATAATATTTCATTTGAAAGTAATTTTTTTTTTCAAATGTAATGTTCATGTTATTATACCATTATGCTCATGGTATTCTTATTTAATCATGTATATATCCCTTGTTTACCCTTAATGAGCATCTGAGCTCACCATTTCTTATGTATATTTCCCACACAATATAAAGAAAGGTATAAAGTATTATATGTTAAAAAGGGTTTCCAGTTATGTAAGAATAAGACAAATATAATTTAGATGTTTTATTACCCATATTTTTATGATTCTATGTTTACAAAGGCACTAAACCAATACGTTTTTGGCATGGTTTTATTATGTTATATAATGAATATTCCTCAAAAAAAATATTTAATATCTATATATGATAAGTATGGGTCATTATAGTTAGTTTTAGATTATGGTTTAGTAATCCTTTGGAAACAAGGATGTAATAACCATAGTATGAACCCTAATGTTAAGTCTATATATAGTTCATAATACTATATTTTTTGTAATGATAAAAAATAACCGAGGATTAAACCAATGATGTCCTAGAATATAATTTTATAAGTAATTTCCCTTAATTATGTGGTTTTACCACATTAATTAGTGTCACTCACAAAATTAATTTTGGATGTATATAATGGCTGGAACCTGAGGGAACCATGCTAATTCTAAATATGAAGGGAAATGAAAATATTTTCCTCTTTAAAAACTTAATTTAAAGGGATAATATATTCAAAATATATTTTTTATACTCAAAAAACATTCTCATTCTATGAATCATATTGAAATTCCAAATGAGAAAAGGAGATATAAAAATTATGTGGAGTCCTTCATGAGGAAAAATCTACCTTCATTCTGTGGGTATTTTGATCCACTAGTGGCTTATAAATGGATAAGTACCACTAAAAAGATATTTTTAGTTCTCTAGTTTTTAGAACATGATAATGTCATTTCATTTTTCTATCATTTGGAAGGTGAAGCAGATAAATTGTAGAATATTATCAAGAATATGAGGAAATGGGATGTAATTGACTCCATGTAGTGGTATGTGATCATGAACATATATTTCTAAAAGTATATTCCATCTATTATTTATAAAAAATGGTGAAGAAATTCATTGAGTTAAATGAAAAAGATGATGAATCCATTTGTATCCTAAAAAGAAACTTTATGGAGACTTGCATGGTATACTTATGGAATTATCATCCAACCTCGAAGTAAGGTTCATTAATTATTCAGTTGATTAAAACAAAGTCCCCAAAGGATGTTTTCCATAATTTAGTTTTTTAGAAATGAAGAAATAATTCTATGTGCTCTCAATTTTTATATGGATATTGGTGTTACCCATCTATCTTATGGTTTTGATAAGAAAATAACGATGGAATTTAAGAGAAAATATAAAAACCATGTATAAAATTATATGATCTTTCTTTTATTCTCACTATAAGTAATGAAATTTGGACTAAATTGTCTTAATGGTACTTGTAAATATTTTAAGAGTGACAAAAAATTTCATTGGGTAATTGACTGTCGAAGTTATGGGAAAAATTTAACTAATGATGTAAATATTGAGAATGATGCACATAATTCACCTCACACAGATAAATGATTCAATTATAAGGAAAATGATCATTATGCTTACCAATTCCTAAATTTTTGGGTTAATGTTGATGATAAAAATTATAATCCTCTAATGTTCAATGATAAAGGAAAATTTCATGTGATCATTATTAGCGATCTGGAGTACAACAATGATGTGGTGAAAGGTACACTTACCATCAACTTTAAAACATCTAATGTCTTATTTGATTCTAGATCCACTAATTAATTTATTTTTAATGAAATTTATAATTTTATCACAATATCACCTCATCAACAATATATTGAGTTAGCTGTGAAAAATAAAAATGGAACAATGGTTATATCTCAAGTTTATGAGTATTCTCTAGTTGATGTTTGAAGGAGTGTGATTCATAAAAATATTTTAATCCCCCCTTTATTTAAATTCATTGTGATTATTTTTATGAATTTTCTTTCACTATATTGGAATCATATTAATTTTTGACTAAGGGAATTCAAATTTCATATTCCAAATAAACCATGATCATATATCAATGAAAGGATGAATATGAATATAAAATTGAAATTACTTCCTTTTTGTGCATATTAATTCTTATAAATAAAGGTCATCTACCTCAGATAGTTGGGGAGGAACTAAATATTAAGGATACACCTAATTTATATGAGTTTAGTGATGTATTTTTTGAATAATTTCAAGTTCTTCCAAAAAAGTCACGCAGTTGAATTTTTAAGAGAACTCATACCTAGTGCTATACCTATTTTAGAGAATCCTTATATATTGTCCCCAATTGAATTGCAAGAATTGAAAAATAAACTCTTGGATAATCTTGATAAGGGATTTATATGACCTAGTGCATCACCTTGGGGTGCACCTATTCTTTTCTTTAAGAAGATAGATGGATTAATGAGACTCTGCATTTATTGTTGATAATGTAATAATATTACTATTAAGAAAAAGAATATTATTCCCTTTATCGATGAATTATTTGATCATGTATTCATATTTAAATACTTTTCCATGATTGATATTCATTTTGGATATCATAAATTTAATGTTAAAGAAGGATGATATCCCCAAGATAGCACTATATACAAGGTATGTAAACTGTGAATTTATAGTGATACATTTTAGTTTTACAAATTATCCCTCCATTTTCTTGGAAGTATTGGATAGTGACATTAGAGACTATCTGGATAAATTTTTGGTAGTCTTTACAATTGATATTTATATATATTCAAAGGGAAAGGAAGAACACGAAAATCACTTGAGGATTGTACTTAAGACCCTGAGAAAATAGAATCTTTATGAAAAGTTTAGCCACTATAAATTCTAGCTTAAAAACTTTTCATTTTTGGGTCAAATAATCTCAATAGAGGGTATATACGTGGATCTGAATAAGACATATTTTATTGAACATTTACCTAGAACAACCATGGTAAGGGAAATATGTAGTTTTTTTGGATTGATATTATTTATGTTTTATAAGATTTTTATCATGATTATCTAATCCACTCACCAGGTTGACTCATAAAGTATTATATTTATATGGACAGAGGAATTTTAATACTTTTTCAAGGGGTGAAAAAAAGTTCATTTGTTGTATTTGTGATCACACTATCTTATAGTACATAAAAGTTTTTGATCTATAGTGATGCTTCAAATAATGGACCAGGATGTGTTCCCATGAAAAATTATATGGTGATAGCCTATGCATCATGCCAATTGATGTTCCATGAGATAAATTACCCAACTCAAGATTTAGAGTTAGCTTTGGTAATTTTTGAATTAAAGATATGGAGGAATTATCCCTATGGAGAAAGGTGTGACATACATATTTATCCAAAAAGTTAAACTGTATTTTAACTCAAAAATATTTTAACATTTTCCATACAAGATAGTTGGAGATGATTAAAGAATTTGTATGCCCTATAAATTACTAAACTGGGAAAGAGAATAGGGTGTAATATTCTTTGATCCAAAAGAACCAAGATCTATTATCTATAATGAGGAATAAAAAGATCCAATATTTTTGTATTTACTAAGGATTTTCCGGAAAATTTTAAATGAAGGTGTGAACTGTTATCTAGATCAAATTAATGTTTAAACATCAATCCAAGTAATGATTAAATTGTCACATAAGGAAGATGCAGAGATACAAATTAATGTGAGAAATGTTCCTAATTTCAACATTTATTGTTATGGAATAATAATATTCAGGAACCAAGATTTTTTCACTCTCATGACATATTTAAATAAAAAAAATTGGATGAGGCTCGTAGTTCATAATTCTCTACTAATCCTATATGAACGCAAATGTATAGAGAACTGAAAGTTTATTTATGGTGGGATGGAATGAAGAGAGATATTGTAGATTATTTTTCTTAGTTCTTAATATGTCAACAAGTTATGTCTGAGAGATATAATTCTAATGTGATGTTACAGAAATTACCCATATTACAATGGAAAAGGGAAAACATCACCATGGATATTTTTTATTGGACTCCCCAGATCATCTAAATCAAATAATTCTTTATGGGTTGTAGTCGATCACCTTAATAAGTTGAAACACTACATTTTTATCAAATAATTTTTCTCCCTTGAATAGATTGTGAGAATATATAGTTTAAATGTGGTATCATTGAATGGAGACCACTTTCCATTATATGTTATTGGGATATGAGGTTTTCCTCGAAGTTTTATTAAAGTATTCAGGAGACTCTGGATATAGAGTTATGATGTAGTATTTTTAATCACCCTTATATATATGGTTAGTATAAGAGAAAAATGAAAAATATATAAGATATATTGAAATATTTCTCTATGAATGTCAAAGGTGGTTGGGATTAATATCATCCCTTGGTACAATATTCTTACAATAATTGTTTTCACTCTATTATTCAGATGGATCCTTATTAATACCTCTATGGTTTGAAGTGAAAAACGGATACCTGATGGAATGTATTTAGGGAAAGAAATATATTGGGACTTATTATGATTACAGAAATGGTAGATAGTGTGATATTCATTCAACTGCATATAAGAGCATCCTAGATTAGATAAACAAAGTTTTGATGAAAACTGATGGAAAGATCTAGAGTTTTATGTTGGTTAAATCGTATTTATATAAATTTCCATATATAATAGAGTGATTATAATCAGAAAGAATGGAGATATAATACATAGTTATATAAATCATTTTTTATTTCTTGATCGTGTTGTGAAAGTTTCTTATTGATTGATCTTTCCACCGAATCTCTCTTAAGTTCCCGATGTGTTGCATGTATCTCTACTGAGGAAGTAAATGTATGATATTTCACAAGTATTAAATATATAGGTCATACTAATGGAGAAATATCTTTCTTTTTAAGAACAACTAGTAAATATTCTTGATCATAGAGATGAATTTCTATGAAACATGACCACTTTCCTTGTTAAAGTTCATTAGAAAAAACCATCAATTTGAGGAAGCTATGTGGGAACTTGAGGATGCGATGAGGAAGAGGTATCCTCGTATTTTTGTATCCATGTGTAAAATAATGAGTGAAAAAATTATTTTAAGTCTGTTTTAATGTAACTCCTAAATATTTTTAGGAAATATTTCCCTTTAAATAATTTTATTTCTTCGAATTCTTATGTTGGATGCATCAAGAAGTTTAAATAAAATGCATAAAATTATTATGTGTCTATTATCATCTAGATTTTATAGTGGTGGTAATGAATATTAATAAATACATTATGAATAAAATATTTTGTATTCAATTATAAAATTTATTCATTAGTTATAAAAAGATTGGAAGTTAAAAAAATTATTTAAAAAATCATATTTAATGAAAAATAGATTTATGAGT
This sequence comes from Viscum album, assembly GCA_963277665.1. NCBI lineage: Eukaryota > Viridiplantae > Streptophyta > Magnoliopsida > Santalales > Viscaceae > Viscum > Viscum album. Next base: position 544,903,677 of record OY728132.1, read on the forward strand.
AAAATGAATTCAATATCAGTATAATAAATAAATCTTGTGGAATTATTGTAATTAAATATATATATTATTGAATTTATAAAATTATTTAAACATTTAAAAAATATGTTTCTAATATTATTATAAGAATAAATCTAGTTTTACTTTTAAACATGTATTTTACCTAAAAAGAAGTTTTTGTCACATTTATCTCACCTATGTTAAAATTAATTTCATCCATTAATATATATTTATTTAGATAAAATGAATTTATTTTTTACAATTAGTATTTTAAAATTTGGTAATTAATCCCTTTTTATTTTTGGCCAATAGGAATAGTAAATGTGGTAAAATTTATTACATCTAAAAAGGGTAAAATAGGTTAATCTAAATTCAAAATAAGTGAAAAGGGAATAATGTTTAATTTTATTTAATATTGGATTAATTTAATTAGACCCCTAACACATAATATTCAAAAAAAATTAATTTTCCACTTTCCATGAAAATGAATTATATGTTATTTAAATCAAAGAAAGTTATAAAATCCCATTTTCTTTATCTTAAATATATCTTATCTATCCAAATATGGAAAAAATTATGAATGAATATATGTGTATATTTATAAAATAATAAAATTAGTTTCATTATATAAAATTATTTATTACTTTTTGGTCCTCATGGATAAGATTACAAACCTATAGTCTTTTATTAATTAAAAGTCAAATATATCACACTCTTTTTATTAATAAGTATAGTATTTCTAATATGGATTTAACCCAATGATATTATCCACTATAAAAATTATTTTGTAAAGATAAATGATTTATATTATTCATGGTAATTTATTTATAATTTTTAGAAATTAAATAATTACACTATATTCTTACCCAAATCTAATGGAGTAATTATTCAGTTAACAAAAAATCAAATAAATGATATGAAAAATATTAAATAAAATACAATATGTGATATTTAAGATGATATAATAATTATATATATTAATTTTAAATATTATAGATATAATAACATAGTTTTTTCTAATTTTAAATGTTTTATTGATATTTTTAAAATTCAAAAGAATGAATAGTTTCAAAATTGAAAATAATGATATTTATGGGATTAATGCATTATTAAATTATTTAAAAATCATAAAATTATTAAAAATTAAAAAATTATTATTATATGTTCTATAATTTCATTAATGGAAAATTTATGGACCAATTGAAACAATATAATGAAATATTACAACATTTTAATATTTAAAATATTGTTATAGTAATTTAAATTAAAATAGGATAAATAAAGGTTAATCAAAATGATAAGGTTCAAAATAAAAGAAACACGTATATCGAATATATTTTTTGATTATATTACAACATTATCTTATCTTATATTCAATCCCACGTCTATTTTGTGGTATTTGGATAGAAATTTGCTTCATTATAATTCAATCTTTTGAGAAATTCCAAAAGTTCCCCTCACATCATTTATAAAACGGAACCTCCTCCATCACTTTTTTATGTCAATTCAATCCTTCTTTCTCTACCATATACATAAAATTTATCATTTAAATTTTCCTATACACCTCATGAAGTTTCTATTTTTTTTTTCAAAATACAATCCATGTATCCCTTTAGAGGACATTTATAGGAGATATTTCGAAGAAGAGGTAATCACTCTAACTGATCACTTTATTTTTCTACACTTTCTTACCTCATATTAATATATGATGTTTATAATAAAATAATAAATTCAGTATCGTAAATACATTTAAATTTTACTATTATTATGAAAACACCATTATATACCCTCTTTCTCATCAAATAATAAGTGATAGTATATCTGAGGCGTTTGTACGATTTATTGTCTCCACATAGCGGTACAATTCATTTTTTATCACCACCTTTAATAGATTGTAATTGTGATGGGTTTAATGAATATATATGATATATATGATATAAAAATGATTATGAAAATATTAATTATTATTTACATTTATTTTATCCTATCAAATGAAAAATGAAAACAACGTTTTTGAGTACGTACGACATGTCGTCTCCATGAACAGTGAAATTAATTTTTCATTATATACTTTATATGAATGATTATAAATATATGTATAACTATTATATATTATCTTTATATAGTTATTAAAATTCTTTAAATGATAATACCAAGATCAATGTATAAGTACCAAGACTGCTGAACCGAAATTTTCTTAGAAAATGAATCAGTTATCACCCTGAACAGAAATTTTAAAAAAAATTATTAATAAATGGGTGATAATATGAACCAAGGAAATAATAAATGGTAGAATTATGGTTATGGAATAAATGTATAATAAATCCATATTTATTATACATGTGGTTTTAATATGAAAAATAAAAGTAAAATTTTAAGTTAAACGATATTTATCTCAGATTTATTTCTATATGTCACATGCCTTATGCAATACTTATTTATTTTCTATAGTGTATATACTTCCAATGAATTTATTTTATTAATAATATCATGAAAATTATAGGATTTACATATTCAACTATGTTTCTTTCATTCATGGGGCATATTATTACTAATTACAAAGTGGTAAGGGTTTATTTCACAATCTCATAATTATTCGGGATTATTTACATTTAAGTCTCCTCTATGGAATATTTATCTTCCATGTCCATGTTTCTAAAAAATATTTTCGAAAATATTTTTAATATTTTACTCCAAATATTTATTTTCTTTTTTACCCATGTATTACTTTTTAAAAAATTTTATGGAAGGAATATTTTTATTATTTTTCAAATGAGGTACTTTTTACTTTACCAAAAAAAATACATAAATTTTTTTAACTTATATGACATGATAATATTTTCTGTAATGAACCAACTTAGAATACCATCTAAATCGGTACTCAAACCGATTCTACACTCACCAGAAGTGTGTTACCGATCTCCGTGGGCTAGCGATAAACACCTGGGTATTAATAAATAACTATTGGTAATGATTTCACCATCAAATTATTATAATAAATGAGTAAAATACATAAACATCATCAGATATATATATATATAAAAATATATATATATATCATAGTAAAAAGTTCGCTATAAAAACCGAAAGTGGAACATAAAAATAAAAACCGATCTCCCAGTGGTCCATGACAACACGCAATGTCCCAAGTCACCCACCCTTGGTCACCCAAGAATAAACCCACAATGTAAGGAAATATAATGAACACCTTCTAAAAGATAATAAATGACTAAAAACATCAAAATTTACAAGTAGGGTCTGAGCTACAAATCCCAGTAGGATTCCACCAAAGATTCTATGAAATTACTTCATAAGAAAATTAAAATATTCTAAAATGGGATTAAAAATGTGAGATTATGAAGATTATTTTTAAAAATAGAGTTTTAAACATTAAAAAATCATTTAACAAACTAAACGTACAAAAATTTCCATTACACCATTAAAAAAATAAACAATTTCTTGAACAGATTTGAAAACAATTTCACAAGATAAGGTTAGACAATCATGAAAAGATGATAATATTCACCTAATGTGTAATGATTAAAATTAATCAATACAATAGAGTCAAGGTGGATAAAATAAAAAAATAAAGAAAGGAAACTCTGGTGTTACATAGTTTAACAAACAAGTAAAGAGATTTTAATTTTAAATAAATAGGTTTTTCATTTAAAAATAATAATTAAGAAAATCATGCTTTACACTTCAATGGATGGAATGTTTCTAATTAAATGGCTTAATAAAACATTTTTTATAAAATAGTTTATATAAATTCAGAAGACATGAATTTTTTTTCAAAAATAGTATATATTCATTCAAAATACAAATAATTAAGAAACATGCTTATATTCCTAATAAGGTATGATAGTTATTGGATATAGGGACCCCACACTCAAGGTGATTCATAAAATATCTACATATTCTCTTTTTAACCAAGGCCAAAGAGGACTTGTCACCCTCTCCTAAGGAATGTTATGTGCTAATATGTTGTTTTATAATGATGTAAGTCATAAATTTTCATCCAAATAACATAATAACTTCCTAATCTTTTTGTGGTCTCAAGTACAAAAAAACAATAGAAATTTTATTTCAATAAACCTTAAAATATAATTCATCAAATTCTCCATTTCAAATATGCCAATTTTCCCTTTAAATACCATAATGGGTTTTTAATGAAAAACGTACCTTTTGACCAATTTAAAATCCTAAGGTTTCTATCAAAACCATTTTTAAGAAATTTTCACAAATATAGATCTCAAATCAATTCACCATTCAATTTAATAATTATATTAAAATTTTCATTTTCAAAAAAATTCCATCAATTTCATTAAAAACCCTTCTAAATAATTCATTATCTAAAAATTGTAATAATACCCTCTTCCTTTAATAAATCATAATTAAAATTTATAATGGTCATTTAAAAAAATTATCAACGTAAATTCCAAACCTTTTATGAAATTAAACATTAAAAAAGGTAATAATACCCACTTCCTTTCACAATTCATCATAAACATGACAAATGGGCCTTTTAAATAATAATTTATTTTCACGAATCCCAAAATCATTTAATGGAAGTATTATAATTTTAAAAGTATTGAATAAATTTTAAAGAAATGGTTCTAAACCATCTTTCCATGTGAATAAATCATGTATTTCAAAAAATCCAAAAATACCAATTTCAAAAACAAGGGTAAAATAATTTAAAGGGGGTCAATAGTCCTTTAATAAATTCAATCATATAAAACTATTTTGAAAATTTCAAAAAGTTCAATTCAATTAATTCAAAACATGGATTTTCATTTTATACATCAAGACCCAGGCCAAATCCCTCAATTTCAACAAAACACCCTTTAAAATATAATTTTAAAATAAATAAAAACAAACATGTCATTTATTTTATTCAAAAAAAGGTGACAGAAATCAAAGTTAAATCCATTTAATTCATGTAATATTCAATTCAAAGAGGATAGGGTCAAAGAAGCTTTGATGAGGAATTAAATGATAAAAAATCATAGAACACCTATTTGAAATCAAGAAGCACACCTCTATGAATTTATCAATCAATTATGAATTGGAAAATGTAGGAAATAAATGTAAATTCCTACTTGAAATATTAGGAATTCAACCAAAACGAATCTGACATGTATTACCTTAGACGGAGATCATCGGATCTAAGAATATAGATCTTGAATAAATTTTGAGGAGATCCTCGATCTAAAATTCTATATAAACCAATAAAGATCCAAAATAACTAAAGGCTTTCACAGCCTTTGGAAAGAAGTAATCAGGAGGGGTAGGAAGATCTAAGAAAAAAAGAGAAGAACTCACTTAAATAGAATATTTCCAATTTGATTGCTGCTTTGATCTACCAATAGATGAGGTTGGGGAACCAAAATACCTTCAGAGGGCTTTCAAAAGACTAAGGATTAGATTATTATTGATTGGGGGAAGTTTGGTAATAATTTTGGGATTTTGGGACTTTAATTAACATTTTTGAGGCTTCAATTACCAGATGCACAATTTACTAGGTTATGTCGTACTGTTAGAATTAATTTATGTGCCCAAAAGTGTGACCAAAGGAGAGCCACTAGAAGTGTTTAATGGTTTGTATGCACACATGTTCAATTTTTTCACCAACCATGAGACCCCCTCCTGTCGAGGTTTCACACTATATCAAATCATTCTCAAACCATGCATAAACCATGAACAAGCCCAAAACATTCAAAAACAAGTCTAGAATAACTATACAAAATACCCATAAAGATACCCAGTCATTGGGTAATCAAATTGAAGGTTCAAAAAACATAATAACAATTAACGAGATGCTTAAACCTCCCTATTATAGGACTTTTTATCCCCAGAAAAAATCTAGTCTGAAAGATAAAACATGATGAAACAATAAGAAAATCCCCCACTCATATTGTGTGGTGAATGGTCAGGGGTCCAAAATAGAGACTCACCCAAAGGATAACAACACACAAAACTCCCAGATCAAAACACCAATATCATCACATGTCTCCAAACAAGAGAAATAATGGAGACCTAGAATAGGTATCCACACCATTTAAAGATTCACTAAAGATTTATAACATAAGAAAATAATGTCCCTTATATCCAAAAAAGATAGTTCATCCACTCACTATGGAGAAACATCTAATATCAAGCATGCACAAGAAAGCTAATGAATCAATAAGTATTTCTACAATGTGTAAGTACTCAATGGTATCCTAGGATTTGTTTTAAAAAATGAGCCTCATAACTTAATAATGTTATCAAAAGTAAATCCAGAACAACTAGGATCCTGGTCTATTAAGAATCCACATCATCCTAGTCACCTACGTAAATTTTCAAGATTCCTCCAAGCTAACTGGAATGAAATTAAACATCAATTCTAGTGCATAGTAGGACACTACACTCTCAAAAAGTAGATCATCTAACACATCAAAATTGAGATCTAACCATCAAGTCAAAACACTAGGAAAACCAAGGAAAAATAAACAAGGTGTCAAAATAAGGAAACTATTATTACATCACCAATAAAAAAACTACACCAACTAGGTTCCACAAGATATCATTACAAATATCCCAAAACAAAAGTTATATAAAAAAGGCAATCTTTAAGAAGGAAAACTAAACCCTTTTCCACTCCGATATCAAAAACAATAATCTAGAAACCAAAAGCTCATATACTACGTGAAAATCATCTCTATGATCCCTATGTATGGAGCCCTGTTATAATGAAGCATCTACTTCCCCACAGTAAGAAGCAGATATTCCTAACCAAAACATCTTTTTCGAACTAAAAACTTACATAACCTCTTAAGATGACCCAAATGGATACACCATTTACAAACTCTCATAACTTTAAAACAAAACCTCATAGAATGACCCAGTTCTCCACATTGTAACGACATGGTTGTCCTATTTTTTTCATGAGGAGAATGAACTTATTTAATTGGGAATGTGAAATTTATCCATTACTATTGTTTTTATATCTCCACTTCAACTAAGAAATCCCTTTCAATAATTTTTGGATAAGAGATCAACTATTCCGCTGGAATGGAGGTCACAAGGTCTGGGTGAAGACCTTTTCTAAAAGGTTTAGCCTTACTGAATTAATTACCAATAATATTGAGTATGAAACATACCAAAAATGAGAACTTTTTTCATACTTCATAATTGATATATCATTTTTACTAAAACTAAATAACTTAGAAACATTATCCTTGTCCACTTACTCACAATACTTCCATTGACTAAAGACAGACTTGAATAATTCCCAAGACATTATTTCAAACCTATAAGAGGTAATCACAACTTCCCAACACTCTGGGCCAAGTCACTTAAATAATGAGTTGATTGACTTGACCATCAGGGATTCAGTAGTATAAAGATTATAAAAGATCACATAAAATTCTTCAAGCCACTAAAATACCTCCCTAGAACCTCATTATCGATTATAAAAAGCTGGATGGTAATCCATAAATTCAAGTATGGGATTCAAATGTTGTAAATTCCCTATCTCCACCACTCTATATGGAGTCTGTAGATTTTTTGATAAGGGATTCAACTTCTAGAAAATGTAAAGAACTTCCTCGATGACCAGACCATTGGAAAAAAATCTATATTTAAAAAAGGAATTTCTAGGATACATTTCTAAAAATTACAAAAACATAATAATACAAACCCTGACATAAAAGAACACTCAATAAGATAAAATAACCTTTAGAAGAAATTCATAATACTTATTTAATTAAAACTTTATTGATTTCAAAATGCACAATATTTCTAAATTTTTAAGACATTGCTCTATCCTTTTGAAATGAATAATCTTGTTATAAATAAATCAAAGTTTCAAAACCCATTTTCCAGTAGTTTTAAATTATTCCATGGTTTCAAAAAAATTCACCCATTTTTTCAATTAACAATACCATTTTTATTGAAATCCATTACAAAAAAAATTCTTCTCAAAAAATCAATTTACCACATCACATAATAGTATATGATAATTAGTCTTCTAAACAAAATACTTCATAAAACTTACTCTTTAGTAATTTAAAACATTAATATAATAACATACCAAAACTTTTTTAAGACACAATTAATTTTTTACAAGTGATTTAAAATTATTAATAATGGATTAAATTTGAAACAACCAAACCAGATCATGAAACATACCACATCAATAACCTACATAACAAACCTCACATAAGCGAAGTCACGTGTAAGAAAATGGACAAGGTTTATTTTTTTGAACCAAGTTAGAACTGTAAGAGGCTTGGTTTTATGGGCTGGTAATCCACACTCCAATGTCAACACTTTTCATGGATGGATTTCTAAATCAACCACATCAATTATTCACAGTTTACCATACCATGAAAACATAGGTACATTGTGGTTATCCTTCCATTATGGTTCAAAAATTCATAATAGATTCCCAAAATAAAAGATACTCTCATTAGGAATCTATATATAATTTTTCATCAGAAAACAAATAACTAAAAAGAAATCATCAAGTCCAAATATCCTTTGTAACTCAAGTCTCACAATGAAGGGGTGGTGATCAAAACCCACTCACGGACTAACTCTTGAGTTCCAACACATTATTAGTCTAAGTTCTACCATGACTCACCCCAAATAAAATAAGGATTTTAATTTAATGTATTTACCTTTATGTAAATACCTAATCTGATACCCTTTTTATTGAACCAACCCAGAATACCATATAAACTGGTACCTAAAATGATTCACCACTAACCCAAAGAGTGTTCTTAATCTCTAGATTCTTTAGAGAAGAACCTGGGCATTAAACTATTTGGAATAATTTTTTCCTCATAGAATAATAATAATAGAGTAAAATGTTGAAATATAATTATAAATGTGTGTGTGAAATAATATATACATATCGTAGTACAAAGAGACACTGAGAAAATTGAATGAAGAACATAACAACCAAAAACCATCTCCTGGTCATCCAAAACCACCCACCATTTCCCAATTCACTAACCCTTGATCACCCAATCATGAACCCATAATGTAAGGTAAGAGCAAGAACACCTTCTATAAGATAATAAAAGGTTGAAAACACCAAATTTTACAAGTATGGTGTGAACTGAACTACCCAGTAGGATTCCACCAAATATTCACTTCAATTACATCATAAGGAAATTAAAATATGATACAATTGGAGTACAAATGGGAGATTATGAGGATTAGTTTTAAAAATATAGTTTCAAACATTTAAAAAATAATATATCAAACTATACCTGTAAAACATTCCATAACACCATTTAAAAACTAATTATTTTCTTCAAATGATTTTCAAACCATTTCACATGAAAAAGTCAGGTGTTCAAGAAAAGATGAGAATATGCACCTGATATTTAAAGAATAATATGAATAAATAAAAAATATTTAAGGTTAATAATAAAAATAAATAAATAAATCAAGGAAACTATGGTTTCATATGGTTTAATATCCAAGTAAAGAGTTTTCAATTTTTTTAAAAAAACATGTTTTTTATTTCAATAGAATATTTAAAAAATCCAGATTTACATTTCAAATAAAGGAATATATCTAAATAAATGTCTTAATATTTTTTTTATATAAAACAGTTTATATAAATTCACAAGGCATGATTTTTTTTACTAAAATGGCATATATTAATTTTAAATAAAAACAAGTGAGAAACATGGTAATATTCTTAAGAAGTTAGGAAAGTTCTAGGAAAAAGGGACCCCACACTCAAGGTGATATTAAAAATATGTAAATATTCTCCTTAAAACCAAGGACAAGGTGGACTCATCACCATCACCGAATAGATGTGATGTAATGATATGATACTTTAAAATGATGTAAGTTGTAAAGTTCTATCTAAATACTCACTAACTACCTAAGTCTTACATGTGCTCAAGTAAAAAACAATGATGATAAATTTATTTCAATAAACCTTAAAATACATTTCATCCTATTATCTATTTCAGATATTTAAATTTTCCCTTTAAAACCCATAATGGGTTTTTATTAAAAAACCATGCCTTTTGACCAAGATAAAACCCGGAGGTTTCTATCAAAACCATTTTAATACATTTTCACAAATAGGTATTTGAAATAAATTCACCATTCAATTTCAAAATCCAATTTCACAATTAAATTCATTATTTTAATTTAAGAAATCCATCTATTTGATAATAACCACTTTTAAACAATTCATTATTTAAAAAGTGTTATCATCCTTGATTCCTTGCACAATTCAACATTAAAATTCCCAACAGGCCTTTAAAATAATAATTAATTTCAATTCAAAACCATTTATACAATTAATCATTAAAAAGGGTAATAATACCCACTTTATTTCGCAATTCACCATAAAAATTCCAATTGCACCTTTTAAATAATCATTTATTTTAAATAATCCCAAAATCATTTAAAGGAAGTATTACAATTTTAAAAGGATTTAATGCAATTAAAATAAATTGTACTACACCCTCATCCCATGTGAATAAATAATTTATTTTAAATAACTAAATAATATTTTTTCCAAAATAAGGGTAAAATCATTTAAATTGGGTTCTTGGTCATTTAAAAAATTCAATAATTTTAAACTATATTGAAAATGTAAAATAGTTCAATTCAATTAATTAAAATTATGGAATTCCATTTTATAAATCACAACCTGAGAAAAAGCCCCCAATTTCACCAAAATACCCTTTAGAAGATATTTTAAAAAAATCAAAACAAACAAGAAATTTTTTAATTCACAAAAAGGTGAGAGAAATAATATTCAAGTAAATTTATTTCATGGAATATTCAATCCAATGAGGATAGGTTCAAATAATATTTTATAAATAATTAAATAAAAAAAACATAGAACATGAGTTAGAAATCAAGAAACACATATCCATTAATTTATCAAGAAATGATGATTTACAAAATAATGGGAAATAATAGAAACACATACTTGTAATATTAGGAATCCAACAGAAATGAATATGAGATGTATTAACTTCGCTGGAAATCACCGGATCTAAGAAGATATATCATCAAAGAAGAGAGAGTAGATCCTAGATTTAAAATTCCACATCAACCAATCAAGATCTAAAAAAAATCGAGGATTTCACAACCTTTAGGAATAAGAAATTAACATGGTCATGTATATCCAAGAAAATAAGAAAATAACTCACTGAAATATAAGATCTCCATTTCGATTGGCACTTCAATCCACCAATAGATATGTTTTGGGTATCCAAAATACCCCTAGAGGGCTCCAAAAATCCTTAGAATCTAATTATGATCATGTGGGAGAAGTTTAGGGTTAATTTTTGGGTTTAGGGATTTAAATTAATATTTTCAGGGCTTCAATTACCACATTCTTGACTTCCATGGGTTAAGTCAAATGGTTAGTTCTAACTGTGCACCTAACTATGCACCCAAAACAGATCCATTAAAAGTGTTGCATGTTTTGGATGTGCACTTTGTCAAACCATGTGGCAACTGTGTGACCCCTACAGTCCAGGATACACACTTTTTTAAACTTTTCTCAAATTTTGCACAAACCATGAACTGTCCATGAAACCTTCAAATAAAGTTAATAAAAACTCTAGAAACAACCCTTGAAGACACCTAATAATTTTGTGATCATAAAATATGTAAAAACACATAAAAATAGGTAACAAGATGTTATATTTTCACTATTTTAAGAATTAATAATTCTTTGATTCTTCCTCTATAATCTTAAAAGGTTATTTCCAAAAAAAATCTTTATAATCATGTGAATTTTTTAAAAAAAATCTTTTCAAAATGGAAATGATATTTTCCTCAAGAATTATTTCAAATTATCTTTTAAAATCATTTTCCATATAAGAAAATATTATTTTATTTTAGATTATAAATTAATTGGGATATGATTCCAGGATACCATAATTATTCTTTCACTAGAAGTTTTATGTTTATTATGGAATGATTTTTATGAATCTTAATACTTTTCCATGGATTATTCAATGGTGAAATGTTTATAAAACCCATTTATTTTCATTGGTTATAATATGATAAATGATTTACATGCCTATTGCACATATATGAATGGTATTAATTTATGAGATTGGTTAGACCTATATCTCCATAAAATTTATTTGGTAAATATTTATGTCTCATGAGAGAGATAGGACTAGAATAGGGAGTAAACCTGGTTCTGTAAGAAAGGTCTGGAATGGGTAGTGAACCCTATTCAGTAATTGAGACTTGACTAATATATAAATGGATTAAAATGATTATGTGTATCCAAAAATTCCAAGTCTTACACTAGTTTATTCTCTCCTAGATCACATTATTTTATGATTCATTTTTTTATGAAATGCCATGATTTATTCCTTGTTTGAGGATTATGATCTTTCATATATAGGGGATAATTTCAAAATGTTATGTTTATATTCATATAATCTTATTCTCATGTTATACTTATGTAAATGTGGATATCTCCCCTATTTACCCTTAGTGAGAATCTGATCTCACCCTTTCTTATGATTCTTTTCCCTAGGATATGAAGAAAGGTATTGAGTATGATATGTCAAAAAAGGTTTCTAGTTATGAAGGAATATGTGGTAGATGATTTAGATGTTTTATGAACTAGTTTTTTATATTTCCAAGTTTCCAAAGAAACTAAACCCATATATTTTTCTTGTGGTTTTATTATGTTATGTAATGAATATTCATATTAAATGATGTAATATCTATTTATTAAAAGTGTGTTCCATTATAAGAATTCTAGTTTAAGAGAACATAAAATGATTTATTTAGAGACTTTTATCTAATTAAATTTTCAAACTTTTTCTAGAGGATGTAGAGAGTCATTAAATATTTCATTCATGATTGATGATAATATTGAAGGAATTCCTTTCATGTATGGTGAAATTTTCCTCATCAGTATGGACAGATTCATCATCGTAATGATTTTTTTATCCAAACACCTTTTAATTTTCAAGAGAAACATTCAAGGAAAATAATTTTTTGAAAATAATATCTATAACCCATATCATTACATAGAGTTAATTTCCTCATCTTTTATCTTATTCATGATAAGTGTCTAACATTTATCTACATCACCTTCTAAATGATATACTTCCTCGAAGAAATTTTAATGTAATAAAATGGAAAATAACATTTCAGTGGTACTAATCCATTTCTAAGCTATTTTTGGATCAGAGGAACCATTTAATGAAGATATACAATTTCATATAAAATATTATATAATTAGTTTTTGATCCATTTGGTCATTTGAAAGATCAACATGATTCATGTGACCATTTTTAGTTTACTATATTTAGGTTAGAATAAATACATAATATTTTATCATATCTCCCATTTCATTTTGTTTCTCAAGAGTATGGTCATTTCATTTCCATTTAAATTTAGCATTAACATGATTTTTTCTATTTTCAACCATTTACTAATACCAAAAATCATAGCGTGATTAAAAACAATAATAGTAAGAAATCATGAAATCATGAAAAATATTTAATAATATGTTTGAATCATGGAACCTTCATTTCAATATTACAAACCTTAAAATTAACCTAGATCATTCATGGTCATTATCAATTGAAATCATTTATATTGGTTCATACTGAAAATTTTAATTAACCAAAGAATATCCCCTAGAGTGGATAGTTAGGTCTGCAATATTAGGCCCACTCATCATACACTAATTATGATCTTTTTCATACCCAATCCGCCCCTTTCATTGTTATTAACCCTTGGTGTATTTTTTTCTACAACCAAATCCATCTTCGAGTATCTACACAAGGATATATTTCTTAGAAAAAAACAATATTTACATTACCAATACATTAAGAAGTTATCCTATACATAGACATATCACTAGGGTTTTCAAAAAATTCTATAACCATAATATATAAATATTAACTATTACTTTATATGATACAAACCGAGGAAAACCATACATTTTTCACCTATATATTTCTTTATTTTAGTTGAATAATCAATACATGCCATAAGAAAACATTCCCTAGAATAATATAGGTTTATAATTTTTGGAGACTATATAAAAAGAATCTTATATTTTAAATGGTCCTAAAAATATTCCACAATAATCTTCCCACAAAATATGCTTCCAAGAAATACCCTACATAATACAATTATTCATAGCTTTATGAAATAAAACTTAATAAAGGGTGAGTTCAAACATTTATTAAAGGTAAATATAAAATATGTCAATACATGAACACCAGTGATAAAAAGATATGCATATGGGTATCAAAACATTTTCATAAACAATAATATTCATTCTAAATTATTTAAAGATCATTATTCAAAAATAATTGAAATGGGATTTTTCATAATAAATTACATATGTCATATGTGTGTGGAATAATCAATAATATATCATGAGTAATGATAACATATCATAATCATAGGACATAAGTTTTATATAAAAACATACACATTGAAAATCATTTTATTTGTTAAGGATTACTTTGAAGGATATCATAGTGGATTGTGTTCACTCCCCATTCCCTTGTTTACTTTGTCTATGTTCACTCTCTAGACTATCATTGTTTACATTCTGCCTTATTAAACTCAGTTCACTCCCATTTCTAGTCTTTATTATTTCATGATCTATCCATCAATACCAAATGCATTGCAGGGATGCATAATTCCATGACAAAACATCACATAAAGAAAATGATAAATTTTTGTTCCAAATGATCACAAAATATTATGAATATCATCATATCATATTATTATAACCCATATAAAGAAAATTAATTTAAAAAATATGTCATAAATTCACCATTACATACCCCATGGAAAAGAAATGTGTTTCATAAATGGTTCATCAAAAAATAATTATACTTCAATAATGAAATGGTTTTACTTGAATAATCCTTAAATGATAGTAATATTAATCCATACAGTAAAATAAATTGAATAGTATTAAAATATAATATCCAAAGGTAATAATAAAACTCATTAATTTTTGTTGAAAAATATTAATAATACATTAAGAAGATCATTCAAACCATTCTTCAAAAACAAGAGAAAATGTAATATTTTTTTTAAAAAATAACTATAAATTCCATGAATTCTTATTATATGATTTTCATTAAAAATATCCAAGAAACATAGATAGGGGTATTACTTGAATGTAAGAATAATTAAATATGAAAAATCTATTAAATCCATATATTATAAAAAAAATTGAACACCTTTTTAAAAACTAAAAAACAAATTTTTTGGAATTTTTTTTAAAATATTCAACTTAAAACCATTGAAAATATTTTAAAAAATTATAAAATAGAACATTTTAAAAAAATTATGTATATTAATAACATTAATAAAACAATTTTTAATCTTATGGGCATGAAAGAAAATGTTTGGGGACTAATATGAAAATAATGATGGATTTTCATTAAAATAATTTTCTCAACCATTTTAAGTAATAAAGGGATGAAATGATACTAATATATAAAAATAATGTAAATAAAAATAAGAGAAAAAAATATAGAGGTCTTAAATATTATTATATGTATAATTTCCCTCAAAGGTAACTTATCCTAAACAATCCCAAAAAGCTCAAGGATTATAACATAAACCCTTAAAAAATTGGTAATGTTTGAATCACAACCCCTATGGAATAAATAAAAAAAATAAATCATTAAATTATGATTATATAATTGGATTAATGATATATCATATAAAAGGGTAAATATTTAGACCTCATTAAAGAAAGAAGTTATAGATATTTCATCTATCATCGAAAACAAATCATAGATGAGAAGCCTTTTATCATGTTTCGTCTTTCCTCATACACATTAAAATATACTAAATAATAAATATAGTTTTATAATAAATATATTATAGAACCATATTTATAAATAAAATAATATAAATCATTCCTTTATAATTTCAAACCATCCTTTTATTAAAAATTACTTGATTAAATTGATCATTTATGTGGAAACTAGTCCATTTCCTAACATAATTCAGTGCGACGGTTTTAGTAGGAGTACATTGGTCAGAGTTAAATCATCTATTTAATATTAATTATGAAATAAGTTTAATATTAATTATTCATTTGAAATTTTATAATTATTTAAACAATTTTGTGATGAAAATCAAATCACGTATTTGTATGGAATTGGTTGACAACATATACACACAAGCAACATTAAAATTTCCATCAAATGGAAATATTATTAAGTAGATAATATATTATAATATAAAAAGTATAATTATGTCCTAAAAATAATATATTTATATTTAATTCATCATAATAACCATCCATTAGTGTTTTTGAAGGAAAATGAATCATATCATGACATGCAGGTGGTAGTCCACTTGTACACACAAGTGATACTTTCATTTCCCATTTAATTGAATGGATGTTGAAAACGGTCAATTATTCATCATAATAAAAATTAATTATATTAAAGATACTGAATTAATTTTTTTATAATTGAAACCATATATTTATAGGTAGTATAATAATAATTAAATTAAAATTACTCTTATAAGAGTTATATAGCTTCATTGGAAAACCACCTTTGGATTACACCATAATTCTTAAAGGATGGTATTTTGATCAAACCTAAATATCTAAAACATAGGGAGAGGTTTTATAAAGGTTTTAGTTTAGGTATTGTATGATCAATAAATCTCATGATGTGTAAGGAAGATAGGAGAGGTTGTATACTATTATTTGTGACTGGGGATGACACACATGAAATTTTTTGAAATATTAAATTACAATAATGTCTTAATCATGTAACGTGACTAAAAAATGAAAAATATTAGAATATAATAACCCTATGGTATAAATACCATAAAATAAAAAAGGAAATAGATTTTTTTATATTTAATACATTATTCAAAAGGTTAACCCCTATAGTAAACTCGTTCTGACTATAACCATTGTAACATATTTGTATTACTTTTAATATTGCCTATGACATAAAATTAACATAAAATTATTGAATTATTTTAATTATTACTGTACCAAATATATTATTAGTTTTATATAATTCAATTTATATAATTTTTATAAATTTATGTTTAAATAAGTACAAAATACAAAACAAAACTATATTTAGTAAAATTAATTTTAATGATTAAAACTGGATTTTACTTTATTCAATTCCATATAAAAATATATAATATGGATATTAAAATATATTATTGAATATATTATATAAAATTTTTCTTAAAATCATTCATTAATATAGGTGATTTAATATATTACCTTAAAGACCCATTGTGCGCATAAAAACAACTTTTTAGAAAACATAACATCTATTTTTACCTTAAAATGATTTTATTATAAATTTTAACTAATAAAAAAATAATTATATCATTTTATACATATTAAAAAAATAACTTTTATTAATTTTCATAGACCTATTAATACCCTCTAATCTGACGTATTGGTGATAATTTTTATATTTAATAATAATGTGTTAATAGTATATCAAGGTTCATTTAAAATCAGTGTTATATATAATCCAAGATATTAAATAAATAAAAGGATAAACGTATTATAATATATATATTTTTTATGCTAATATAATTTTTTTATAACTATTTGGTTTTATTAATCATTTATATATATACAATTTACTTTAGTTATATTAGTTTACAAAAAATAATAAAATTTTCTTTCTTTTTTGAAAAATATGATTTTCTATTTTTAAAAATCAATTAACTATAATCAAATATTTCAAAAAATAATTAAAAATTATTAGATTATCATCATTTATTTCATATTTTTAAGAATTTTTATATTCATCAATTTCAACAAAACATTTTTTGGTTAAAGAATATTAACCTCATTATTTTGTTACAATTATTTATTTGTATTTATCCTTGATAGGGTTCTAAATTTCTCTTTCTATATTTGTTAATATATTCGATAAATTTTTATTTTAGTTATGAAAAATAAAAATTTTACTTCTAAAAATAATTTAATTTAAATCTAATAAAGGTATATATGAATTCATTAATTTTGAAAACATCTATTTAAATACCAGTCTCAAACATAGAGAAACGTTTACCAATGTATGTGTAATTTCTTTCATATTAATATATATTCAGTATTTTAATTATTTAATTAAATTAAATAAATATTTTTAGAAATTTTTGAGATATCTTCTTCTTCTTCTATGAAGGTAATGAAAAAATCTATTAGATGATGGATTTCATGTTTACCAAAATATTTACATGATCATATGAAGGAATGTTTGCATTTATAATTTTATTATAATTAATATATAGTGGGCCTAAATGGGAAGCAGTTTCATAGTTTCATTTCCATCTAGATTCATTTCAATAAAACTATATTAACAACTAATAGGAGGAGCATTCACTATATAATTAATGATGAGTTATGGTAGTCAATAATGGTAAAATATCTCATCCCATTTATTTATCTTTTTAATTGTTCAAATATTATATATTCCGTATGTCTAAAATATGTTTTATTCAATTATCTATAACATTAATCATTACTAATCCAATAGAATTTGAAAATATTTGAATGCACCTTTTTGTAATTAGATTAAAGTATTTAATGTTAATGTTTAATTCAGTTAATGTTTTTAGGAATAAATTGAATAAAAATTCATGCTTCAAATCTGTGATTTAAAATTTTGATACAGGGAAGAAGTTTAATTCAATCTGATAAGAGGAAAACTCTCTGATATGATAAATATTATTTATAAACACAATTATTATTTACTAATTACATAATTAATTATTCATTTATTCTAATGAAACTTGCATCCTAATGATCTCAACATGTTGTCCAGTTATAGAATATATATTCTCATGTAATTTCATTTGTAGGGACTCCATTAATGGTGGATAAAATTTTTATATAATGTTTTTACACATTAAGAGACAAATCTTGTTGAATTTTTTAAGAGGTTCTATTCGGTTCCCCATCAACCCCCCCCCCCCCACCACCACCACACACACACACACCATGACATTTTAAAAATGGAGATATTAAAAATATATTCTTAATAATCTATCAAAACATGAAGTTGATCAGATTGTAGGAAATTTCTTATTATTTTAATTAAATATCGTTTTTTATTTAAATTTATCATAATAATATAATGTAAAGATTCGACTTTAATAATTACATATTCAAATGAATTTATAACAGTATTATCTTTATTTCATTACAAAATATATTTTAGGTTTATAGTTTTAGTGAATTAAGATGAACTCATACATAGTAAACCTATACATTGAATGTTAACACTTAAAATAAGTATCAATTTTTCCACCAAACAAGACTCTAAAAAATAAAACATGATTTTTTCCATTAATTTTTTTTTACAAATTTGATCATGACCTCAAACTTGTCCCTACTCATCATTAAATACCAACTACAAACATTTTAAAATGTTGGATGATCATAGAAATTTCATTAAGTTTCATAAAAAAAGAAAACAATTATTAAAGAGAAAAAGATGAAAACCCATTAAAATGATTTCTTAAAAACATTCATTCTCATCTTAAAAGACAATAATTTTTCCAAAAAACCATTATCTTACCATTTGAAATCAAATGAATTCCATGAAAACACATTAGCAAGAATATAAAATTCCTTCATATTCTTAGGGACATCATCATAAAAGAACTGTTTTTGAACTGTGAAAAGACTCAATATAAATTGGAATAATCATACTTCCAAATTCCAACATAATTCTCTTGAGAACAAAATCATTACCCAATGCATTGGACTGCTATTTGGGTGAAGCCATCAAATAAGCTATTTTGGGATCACCAGTGAGCTATAATTAGTATGAAATCATTTCAAACAATTTCTAATGAAAATATCATGAATAAAACCCTTGAAAACCTTTCTATACCCATGTGAAAAGAACTTTCTAATTTCAGAATAACATTTTAATTAAAATCAATTTTTAAAATCAAAAAATTGTGCCCATAATAAATAACCCATTTTCATTAAAATGAAATATGAAACCTTATTAAGGAAAATTAAAATCATTAAAGAATCATGATGGTGGGAAATTATATTCATTTCGTATATGTAAAAAATAAACACTTTTTGACTTTCATACAGAGAGTTAGAAAAGGGACATTAAAATATTATATAAAAAATAAAGTCCATTAACTTAAGTCTAATTCCTCAAGTAAATTCATTATCCTCCTGAATAATAAAATTATGTTAATTATTTACTTTATTAATAAAATTTTCATGTTTATTTGTAACACCCCAGGTAAATAAAGAATATGACATTTTCATATTTATCCATATTTGTGAATAAAATATTAATATGACTTTAAAGGGGATGTTATGCTCAATGGCGTACCCAACACGCAACAACGAGTTTCTTGGGAATCTTACGTTGCACTCTAATAAAAAGATAATATTATTTTAAATGGTAGTTAACATGTAGCCGTTGTATTGGCGGGAATGGATATAAATAACTAAAATATGATTATATATGTTTTTAAATGTTTTTACATTTATCCAATAAAAGATAAAGGCTTAAAATACGGAAAGAATTCAATTTTAGGCGTATATGCCATAGTTTTCACTAAAGGTTCACTTATCTCCTTTTGATGGAGAACCATCATTAAATTTAGTTTTTTTCACTCTTATACATTCTATTGGACCAAATAAAACTCTTCTTAAGAATTGGGACATCAAAATTTACTTTGTGTAAATTTTTGGTATCTTTCCGACAAAGTTCATTTTTTAATGAATAGTGTAAAATGTTGTATTTTAATTCAAAACCTCTTTTTAATCTAATGTATTTATATGATTAGATTATATTTTGAATTGGTTTTAAAGTGAAATTAGAATATATTTTTACCATTAAATCCAATAGTGGTCGTTGGAATTAATTTCACTTTGAAATCAGACTTAAACAAGTGTCAATCTTTTGATACTTATTGTTTCCTAAAAACATGCTATTTGCTCTGACAGCAGGAATTAATTATTAAATTAATTAATTTGACTTATATGTTTTGAATTTTGTAAAATAGACTTCATTTTTGAATTTGTTATATCAAATATATCTTAGGGTGAATTTTTGGGATTTTTCTGAAAAACTTCAATTTTTGATGAATAGTGAAACCACTAAGTGGTACTTATAAAAACTGATTTTTCCGTTTAAATGAAATTTTTCCATATTTGTGTTTTGAATTTTAAAAATCCGACATATATGGTTGTCATTAAGAAGTAAAATATGGTTCAAATGGATAAAAATAATTTTTTGGTGAATTGTAACTTATTAAGTTTTTAATCGCGATTAGAGGTAATTAGTGTAGTTTAAGGTAAAAATAATGTTTTAATAATATGAGATGAGCTTGACACATGTCCTAACCTCATTTTATGTGTCATGACCGACCAATACAACCCATGGGTCAACTTGGGGACCCCATGAAGCCACTTTGGTTGGGAAATGACATAAATAACTTTTTATTTAATGTTAAAGTAAAAATGACACAAACATGAAATGTTTTACTAAAACAATTTTAACATGGTGTTATACAAGTCATATTTTTGACTATAAATTGTCATTGGAAAGATAAAGATATTTCCTACATCATATTATTTTTTTTATAATTTTTAGACATTAAATAAATTAAATTATTTATGACATCATGATGATGCAGTGATGACCTCATTATTTAACGATTTAAATAAAATGGAAAGATAAAGTAATATATAAGACCTAAACATGTCAAAAACCTATTGGATGAGTGTATTTATAACCCTTATCACCTTATCCTCTAAATACATCAATTTGGGACCTTTAAAATTCGAAACTAGTTTGAAAATAAAGTAACATTTTGTAAATTTACAAGAGTGCCCCTCCTCTCCTCTTATAAAAGGCCCCCACCTCTACCTCATTACCCACACTCCCAAAGCCTTTGGATCGTCCGACCCCTGCCCATTTTGTCTCTCCACTTCCCTCTTGTACTATTTGAAGCCTCACTTGGGGCAGAAGTCTTCCCAAGGAAGCCTTTGAGCTCAAACCATAGGGAGTTACCCGATTTTAAGGTAATGTCTTCACTTGAGTCATTCTGTTTTATTTTTCTTCTCCAACCCCATAAACTCTTTTTATTAATTTCTTT
The DNA here is from genome assembly GCA_963277665.1 of Viscum album. Classification (NCBI taxonomy): domain Eukaryota; kingdom Viridiplantae; phylum Streptophyta; class Magnoliopsida; order Santalales; family Viscaceae; genus Viscum; species Viscum album. Next base: position 544,925,802 of record OY728132.1, read on the forward strand.
TATAACAAATTCAGTATCTTAAATATACTAGGATGTTTTTATAAGAAGGATTCGAGCTACACTTACACACACCTACTTCTAATGGTTATAGAACATACTGTTTCCGTGGATGGTGAATTTCTGCCTCCCGAAACGATGATTGTTCAACATTATTCTAACACCTTCAAAGGTGGACATTAAGATGAAACTATATTTATATATAATATCTAATATGTTTATTTTTTACTTAAGCTTCTGTATTTTTCATTTATGGCATAACTTTATGGTTTCCATTATGGGTAAACGCGATATCTTCATTTAAGGAAGTGCGGACTACCGCCCCCTAAAAGTGATTTGATTCGTTAATACCATATGTGGTACATATAAAGGATATATTTAATGATATTATATATGATAACATACTGGAATTAAAATACTATTATGTATAATTATGTTTTAATTCCATTAAATATGAAATAGAAATGGAAGTAGCGTTCATGCGTACGTACGGATTACCGTCTCCATGAACGGTCAATTTCATTTCTTATCTCAAAATGTTATGTAATATTATAAGTACATATATATAATGGATATATATGTAATATATTACATATAAATTATGGATATCATTATAGAATTATAACATATATATCTCTCTCATTTTGTTTTAATTCCATTAATATGACAAAAAATGAAAGTAGTGTTCATGCGTACGTATTGCCTACCGTCTCCATGAACGATGCTTTTCGTTTTTTATCTCCAAATGATATGGAATAGTATAAAATGAATATTTAATGGATATATATGATATTTTAATCATTAATAATATTCTGGAAATTATTTACATATATCTACATGGGCAATCTTTTTTCAAACAAGTTCATTTTTGACTCATGTACCAAACATTGGCAAAAACGTCTGATATGAACTAACATTATTAAACAATTATTATAACATTATAATATGTGATATGAACTGAATAATAATCTCTAAAGGAGGTACTTAGGCAATTATTAATTGACCAAAGTTTATTATTCAGAAATATAAAAAAACGAACAAGACAATTTGGACTTGAGGTAAGGGATCCAACCCCTCTCTTTCTTTTTAAGTACACTCTTTTATGTCATTACTTCTAAGATCATCTTTCTTGTTATTGGGATGTTATTTTATATTAATCTTACTGTAATTTTTATTTTCATATGATGAGAGACCTTATTCTCTCTCATCAATCCATTTTGGAAGTTTTGAGTGGCGTCGTTAGACTACCGAATTTTCGTAAGAGATCTAACATCCCTCTTTCTCTTTAAGTACTCTCCTTTATGTCACTTCTTTTAAGCTCCTATTTGTTATTATGGGGGATGTTCTTTTATATTCATCTTGCTTTAAATTTTATTGTAATGTGATGAGATACCCTATTTGATCTCATTAATCCATTTTTGGAAGTTTTAAGTGGCGTCGTTGGGCTGCCGAGTTTTCGTAAGGGATTTTTCATCTCACTTTTATTCCCGTGATATTTATGCTATATTTGCCATTATTTACTTTGAGTGGTGTATGTAGTTCCCATTATTTTACTAATTGTGTAATATACTTTCTTTTATGAGTATTTACATCAATGTTGTATTTTCCTTCTTTCACGAGGTGTATGTTTCGAATGATACCCATGTCGGTAAGGGAACCTTTCACCCTCCTCTTTTTAAAAGACTTCTTTTGTTGGGTATTTTAATTTACATATTGATATGTTGGGATATGTTCTCATATATCCTTATTGATTTAAATTTTTTGTCCAAGTGATGAGATACCCTTTTTTTATCTCTCATCAACTCATTTTGATGTGATGTCGTTAGGCTGTCAAGGGAACTTCTTAACCCAATTTCAATTTCTTTGGGTTCAACATGTAGTTATTGAATATTTCATCCTTTGAATATGTGTGAATGACCTTTGATTATTTTACACTTAATATCCACTTATATTTGGTGTATTCGTTTGTCACACATAATTATGTAATTGATTTATCCTTAAACCAAGGATATCGTCTTTGTAAGGGACTTCGTCTCAATCTCCTTTCATTGAGGAATATTCTGTTTTATACACAACCTTCTTTTATAAGGTGTATAAACCCCTTTGACTTTTATGTTTATTCAAAAGAAATCTTTTTTATACGAAGTGTTTATTAAATGACAAAAGGGAATGTTTTTGTCGTACGTATGTGGCGAAAATGACTTCTCCGCCGTCGTGACCATTATTTGAGTTTCGGCTTCCTCTACAAGCCATACCTTCTTTTTAAAAGAAAAATAAATACCATGTTTTACTTTTATTTTATTTTGGTATTGAAAATGGTTTTCATAATGTTTTTATATCAATGTGTTGTATTGATATCTTATGATTGAAAGGTGGAAATGTTATGTTTCCTTTATACATGTTTTATGTGATACGATTATGTTGAGGTTCTTGGGAATTATTATGAAGACGGGTGGTTCCGTGACAAACTAAGGGCGGGTGAGCCCGATATAGCTCTCCAATGCATTGGGTAACGCGAAGGAGTGAAACGTTAAGGTTTCTCCGAAAAGATTTAGGGAATATACTGTGGTGGGTATTCCAAACGTAACCAAGAGGGTTACTCTCTACGTAAGAATGTTATGAATGCCTCAAGTTACCTTTTATGTCTTATGATTTCTATGATTTATTCATGATTTGATGAGGTATGTTAAAGTGCCTATGTTTTATGGGTAAAGTATGATTTTATTCTTATGTATATATGAACTCATTTTTCCTTTCCATATTTTTATAACCCTTACTGAGCTTTTTATGCTCATACCATGTTTTTGAAATGTTTTTCACAGGTCAAGGAAAAGGTACATGATGTGATGATAGTGTCAAGGATGTGTCAATAAAGAATCCATATTTTATTTTAAATATGTTTCCATTGATGGGAAGAATGAATACTGTATTTTATGTAACCACTTTGTTTAAATGTGGAATGTAATGCAAGTTTCATGATCTAATTCTCTAAAACTCTAAACCTGAAAAGATCCTCAATGTGTAATCTTATAATAACTCAAGATTAAGTAAGGTTTAAGGCTGGGGCATTATAGTTGGTATCAGAGGTCGGTTTAGATAACTTTAGAGGTTAGGGTATTCTCTAAGCATAAGTGACAGTACCATAATGGTTAGGATTTCAAAAAGAGTCCTAGTTTTAGATAAAGTGAATGAGTAAGTGTATCTTAGTGTTTACCTTCCTCATTAGTACATGATGGTTTTGTTGATATACTCACACTGACATTTCTGTTTTTAGTGAATGGATGGATCTAGCAGGAACCAAATAGACATCAGGTTTGAAGGAAACTGTGGTGGTTTTATGATTAAGATACTAGATAAAATGGGGGATTCAATGAGGAAACACATGGTTGTTCTAAACCAACTATCAAGGAGTCATGATCAACCACTTGAACCTTGGTATGATCTTTAATGCATCATGTACGAGATGACCAATCGATGTGGAAGTTCATGTAATAGTTATAAAGGTAACCAATAGAGTTTATATGATCCTTACTTTTGAGGTAATTATGGGTTACTATATGTTATGATGGAAGTGAAAGGCATGAGATAAAATTGAGGTTAAATTATGTTATGGTTATTTTAATGATTTTATCTCTTTTTGGGTAATGATTTGAGAATTATATAGTTTTGGAAAAAGGACAATACACAGACCATGTGACTACCCATCGCATCGGACAAAGCTGCGGGAATCGAACCCACAACCAAAGTGCGACTGGTATTTATCGCCTACCACTGGACTACGTGAAGTACCTGGTTATTTTGACTGATTCTTTTTAGTTATATGATTTTATTAATTAAGAGTAAGTTGATTTTGGGTTATTTATGAAAATGATTAACCTATCATGGAGGATATGTGATTAGGTTAATTACTTTTCAATACGAGACTTTAGGAGCAACTGATGTTGTTTGGAGATAAATGTTATTATTTAACTTGGAAGACTATGTGACTAAATCCTTAAAATATTTGGGTTTCATTCTTAGATTGGTTTACTTTGAAGAATTTTATGGACAAATTGTTTATCGGATGGTCCTCGTTGAACTTTGGGTTTTGTTGGACAAATTTTGGAGATTAAGCATAGATTTTCTTTTTAAAGGGTTATCCTTTTCTGGATTATCTAACCTTGTACTAACCTTTTTGGTTTTGGTTTTGGTTAAAGCCTAAATACATGGGAAGTATATAGTTCACTTTGGTGTATTAGGTGATTCTCTAGAAGTTGATTATAGTACTCTTAATGCGAACAAGTCTCCCTAAATACTCGTCTATTGGAAAAAAATATGAGTTTGATTAAGGAATCTAGTAAAAGTTGAAAGTCAACATGATAAGTGATTATGTTTCCTTATGAATAAATTCCTCAATAAAAAGTAACTTAAAACAAAAATGTTGTCTATTAACTTTTCCAACTGGGGAATCAAATACCGTTTAACCCATCACAAGTTTGTGATTTTCTTATGGTTAACTTTCTCCTAGACATGTTTACTATCACTCTCCCTCAAGAAAATGACCCTTTGCCTTTTCTTCCATGTCCATGTTTTTCTAAATTGAATCCTAGTATGGGTTAACTCAGGTGACCTCTGTACTTATCTTCCTTTATTTTAAATTGATTGTTTTACCGACTCTTGTTCTGATGTGGGACTTTAAAGGATGTTTCCAAGCTCAATTTTAAAAATTGCGAGGATGAAATTCCCAAAAGGGGTGAAGGATGTAACACACCAGGTAAATAAAGAATATTAAATTTTCATATTTATCCATCTTTGTGAATAAAATATTAATATGAATTTAAAGTGGATGCTATGCTCGATGGCGTACCCAACATGCAACAACGAGTTTCTTGGGAATCTTACGTTACACTCTAATAATAAGATAATATTATTTTAAATGGTAGTTATCATGTAGTTGTTGTATTGGAAGGAATGGATAGAAATAACTAAAATATGATTATATATGTTTTTAAATGTTTTTACATTTATCCCATAAAAGATAAAGGCTTAAAATACGGAAAGAATTCAATTTTAGGCGTATATGCCCTAGTTTTCACTAAAGGTTCACTTATCGACTTTTGATGGCGAACCGTCATTACATTTAGTTTTGTTCACTCTTATACATTCTATTGGACCAAATAAAACTCTTCTTAAGAATCGGGACATCAAAATTTACTTTGTGTAAATTTTTGGTATCTTTCCGATAAAGTTCATTTTTTTAATGAATAGTGTAAAATGTTGTATTTTAATTCAAAACCTCTTTTTAATATAATGTATTTATATGATTATATTATCTTTTGAATTGGTTTTAAATTTAAATTAGAATATATTTTTACCATTAAATCCAATAGTGGTCATTGGAATTAATTTCACTTTGAAATCAGACTTAAACTAGTGTCAATCTTTTGATACTTATTGTTTCATAAAAACACGTTATTTGCTCTCAAAACGGGAATTAATTATTAAATTAATTAATGTGACTTATATGTTTTGAATTTTGTAAAATAGACTTCATTTTTAATTCATAATATCAAATATATCTTAGGGTGAATTTTTGGGATTTTTCTGAAAAACTTCAATTTTTGATGAATAGTGAAACCACTAAGTGGTACTTATAAAAACTGATTTTTCCATTTAAATGAAATTTTTCCATCTTTGTGTTTTGAATTTCAAAAATCCGACATACATGGTTGTCATTAATAAGTAAAATGTGGTTCAATGGGATAAAAATAATTTTTTGGTGAATAGTAACTTATTAAGTTTTTAATCGCGATTAGAGGTAATTAGTGTAGTTTAAGGTAAAAATAATGTTTTAATAATATGAGATGAGATTGAAACATGTCCTAACATCATTGGATGTGTCATGTCCGACCAAGACAACCCATTGGTCAACTTGGGGACCCCAGGAAGCCACTTTGGTTGGGAAATGACATAAATAACTTTTTATTTAATGTTAAAGTAAAAATGACTCAAACATGAAATATTTTACTAAAACAATTTTAACATTGTGTTATACATGTCATATTTTTGACTATAAATAGTCATTGGAAAGATAAAAAGATTTCCTACATCATAGTATTTTTTTATAATTTTTAGACATTAAATAAATTAAATTATTTATGACATCATGATGATGCAGTGATGACCTCATTATTTAACCGTTTAAATAAAATGGAAAGATAAAGTGATATCTAAGACCTACACATGTCTAAAACCTATTGGATGAGTGGATTTCGAACCCTTATCACCTTATCCTCGAAATACATTAATGTGGGACCTTTAAAATTCGAAACTCTTTTGAAAATAAAGTAACATTTTGTAACTTTACAAGAGTGCCCCTCCTCTCCTCTTATAAAAGGCCCCCACCTCTACCTCCTTACCCACACTCCCAAAGCCTTTGGCTCGGCCAACCCCTGACTATTTTGTCTCTCCACTTTCTTCTCTTACTCCTTGAAGCCTCAATTTGGGCATAAGTCTTCCCAAGGAAGCCTTTGATCTCAAACCAAAGGGAGTTACACGATTTTAAGGTAATGCCTTCACTTGAGTGATTTTGTTTTATTTTGTTTCTCCAACCCCCTAAACTCTTTTTATTCATTTCTTTTATAAAAAATCCAGTATCTTAAATATACTTGGATTTTGTTATAATAATTATTCTAGCTACACTTACACACACCTACATCTAATGGTTAAAGAACATATTGTTTCCGTGGATGGTGAATTTCTGCCTCCCGAAACGATGATTGTTCAACATTCTTCTAACACCTTCAAAGGTGGACATTAAGATGAAAATATATTTATATATGATATCTAATATATTTATGTTTTACTTAAGATTCTGTATTTTTCATTTATGGCATACCTTTATGGTTTACATTATGGTTAAACGTGATATCTTCATTTAAGGAAGTGCGGACTACCGCCCCCTCAAAGTGATTTGATTCGTTAATACGATATGTGGTACGTATAAAGGATGTATTTAATGATATTATATATGATACCATACTGGAATTAAAATACCATTATGTATCATTATGTTTTAATTCCATTAAATATGAAATAGAAATGGAAGTAGCGTTCATACGTACGTACGACTTACCGTCTCCATGAACGGTACATTTCATTTCTTTTCTCAAAATGTTATGTAATATTATAAGTACATATATATAATGGATATATATGTAATATATTACATATAAATTATGTATATCATTCTGGAATTATAAAATATATATCTCTCTCTCTCATTTTGTTTTAATTCCACTAATATGACAAAATATGAAAGTAGCGTTCATTCGTACGTACGGCCTACCGTCTCCATGAACGATGCTTTTCGTTTTTTATCTCCAAATGATATGGAATAGTATAAAATGAATATTTACTAGATATATATGATATTTTAATCATTAATAATATTCTGGAAATTATTTACATATAACTACATGGTCAATATTTTTTCAAACAAGTTCATTTTTGACTCATGTACCAAACATCGACAAAAATGTCTGATATGAACTAACATTATTAAACAATTATTATAACATTATAATATGTGATATGAAATGAATAATAATCTCTAAAGGAGGTACTTAGGCAATTATTAATTGATCAAAGTTTATTATTCAGGAATATAAAGAAACGAACAAGACAAATTGGACTTGAGGTAAGGGATCCTACCCCTCTCTTTCTTTTTAAGTACACTCTTTTATGTCATTCCTTCTAAGATCATCTTTCTTGTTATTGGGATGTTCTTTTATATGACTCTTACTGTAATTTTTATGTTCATATTATGAAATACCCTATTCTCTCTCATCAATCCATTTTGGAAGTTTTGAGTGGCGCCGTTAGGCTGCCGAATTTTCGTAAGAGATCTAACCTCTCTCTTTCTCTTTAAGTACTCTCCTTTATGTAACTTCTTTTAAGATCCTATTTTTTATGACGGGGGATGTTCTTTTATATTCCTATTGATGTAAATTTTATTTTAATGTGATGAGATACCCTATTTGATCTCATCAATCCATTTTTGGAAGTTTTAAGTGGCACCGTTAGGCTGCCGAGTTTTCGTAAGGGATTTTTCATCTCACTTTTATTCACGTGAGATTTATGCTATATTTGCCATAATTTCCTTTGAGTGGTGTATGTACTGCCCATTATTTTACTCATTGTGTAATATACTTTCTTTTATGAGTATTTACATCAATGTTGTATTGTCCTTCTTTCACAAGGTGTATGTTTCGAAAGATACCCATGTCGGTAAGGGAACCTTTCACCCTCCTCTTTTTAAAAGACTTCTTTTGTTGGGTATTTTAATTTACATATTGTTATGTTGGGATGTGTTCTCATATATCCTTATTGATGTAAATTTTATGTCCAAGTGATGAGATACCCTTTTTTTATCTCTCATCAACTCATTTTGATGTGACGCCGTTAGGCTGTCAAGGGAACTTCTTAACCCAATTTCGATTTCTTTGGGTTCAACATGTAGTTATTGAATATGTAATCCTTTGAATATGTGTGAATGACCATTGATTATTTTACACTTAATATCCACTAATATTTGGTGTATTCGTTTGTCACACATAATTATGTAATTGATTTATCCTTAAACCAAGGATACCGTCTTTGTAAGGGACTTCGTCTCAATCTCCTTTCATTGAGGCATATTCTGTTTTATACACAACCTTCTTTTATACGGTGTATAAACCCCTTTAACTTTTACGTTTATTCAAAAGGAATCTTTTTTATACGAAGTGTTTATTAAACGACAAAAGGGAATGTTTTTGTCGTACGTATGCGGCGACAACGACTTCTCCGCCGTCGTGAACATTATTTGAGTTTCGGCTTCCTCTACAAGCCAAACCTTCTTTTTAAAAGAAAAATAAATACCATGTTTTACTTTTCTTTTATTTTGGTATTGAAAATGGTTTTCATAATGTTTTTATATCAATGTGTTGTATTGATATCTTGTGATTGAAAGGTGGAAATGTTATGTTTCCTTTATGCATGTTTTATGTGATACGATTATGTTGAGGTTCTTGGGCATTATTATGAAGATGGGTGGTTCCGTGATAAACTAAGGGCGGGTGAGCCCGATATAGCTCTCCAATGCATTGGGTAACGCGAAGGAGTGAAACGTTAAGGTTTCTCCGAAGAGATTTAGGGAATATACTGTGGTGGGTATTCCAAACGTAACCAAGAGGGTTACTCCCTACGTAAGAATGTTATGAATGCCTCAAGTAACCTTTTATGTCTTATGATTTCTATGATTTATTCATGATTTTATGAGGTATGTTAAAGTGCCTATGTTTTATAGGTAAAGTATGATTTCATTCTTATGTATATATGAACTCATGTTTCCTTTCCATATTTTTATAACCCTTACTGAGCTTTTTATGCTCATACCAAGTTTTTGAAATGTTTTTCACAGGTAAAGGGAAAGGTACCTGATGTGAAGATAGTGTTAAGGATGTGTCAAGAAAGAATCCATGTTTTATTTTAAATATGTTTCTGTTGATGGGAAGAATGAATATTGTCTTTTATGTAACCACTTTGTTTAAATGTGGAATGTAATGCAAATTTCATGATCTAATTCTCTAAAACTCTAAACCTAAAAAGATCCTCAATGTGTAATCTTGTAATAACTCAAGATTAAGTAAGGTTTAAGGCTGGGGCCTTTTATTATTATTCCATTTATGTTACATATTTCAATGTTATATACTATTACATAATCATTTAAGTTCACATCAGACTTTTTGACAATATTCACTATATAAGTCCAAAATAACTCATGTATATTAATTATGGTCAATGATATCAATAATTCAACATATATATAATAATATTGTTGAAATAATTATAATTATTAAATATTAATTTTACATTTAAATCAAAAAAATAAATATGGTTACGAAAAATTAACTACGGTATAATCGTGGAGATGATAGGTCATATGTAGACATGAGTAACATTTCTATTATTAAAAGATCATTATAGAAAGAAGGTAAGTATTAGTTTCTAATTAAATAATTCTAATAATATGATAGATATAATATTAATTCATTTAATATACAAATATATATCATCAATTTTATTTTGTGTTGAAACATTAATCATATCGCTTTGTAGAGGTGGTAGTCCACACATATGCATGAATGACATTATAATTATTCTTCCCATGGGAATGTGTGAATTAAATTGATATATTATATATTTATAAGGATAAATATGTCATTAAAATCATATATAGACATTAATTTCGTCATTATTATCATTCATGAGAGGCAGTGATGGAAAATGAGTTACATCGGTTCACGAGGTGGTACAATGTCATGAAAATGAATGATGATTTTGTATCCCATTTTATGGAAGAGGGCATGTATATAAGTTGGGAAATTAACATAAAAATATTAATATGTAATATAATGTTTTCATTATATTTTTTATTTAAGGAATTGTTTAAGGATATAAAAGAAAAAATAAAACAGAAACACTCAATTAAAAAGATATATCTTCTTCAAACAATATACTTTCTTAAAAACTTATGAAAACTATGGTTTGTATTCTATATAAACCAATACCTCAAGAATGAGGGTATTTATTATATTAATGGGTATGGGTAGTTATTTTCCATACTAAATGGGGTTTTTACGTGTGATGAATTGAGTATAATATGTTCCCTTTTATAATAGAGGGGAGGTTTATGCTTTGAATTTATCAAAATATTAAATAAATATAAATTAAATTTATATTCAAAATAGAAAAAGTGAACTTTTTTCAAATATAATATTATTATGGTTCAATATAAATTCATATAATAATTACAATATCGTTGACTATATTTATTCTTTTATATTTTAGTTACAACCAATATTTAACCGTTTTAATTGTTACAATGACAACATGTATTTTTCCTCTTTGAGGGTTAATATAGTTACTGTAAAATAAAATAAGGCCCCTAAATGGAACATGGTTGATATTTTAATTATTATCTTAATTGGTTAACCTAATTTAATATTTTTATGATTTTTATATCATTTAATAAATTATTATTTACTATAAATTATTCATGATGTCAATTTTTCTAACTATTCATTACATTGACTTAAATAATATCTATATAACATCTAAAATTATAAAAAAATGTTTTATTATATCCCTAGCAGGTAAAAGTAAACTAGAAAATTAATTTATCACATTATTTATCTCAAATTAGATGTATTAAAATATTTTTATTATCATTTATTTAATTTTTTCATTAATTGAATAATAAATGCATTAGAATTTTAAAACAATTTATGGTAACTATTTATTCACTAAAAATTATAAATAAATTAACATGATAAAGATAAATCTGTTATATTTAAAAATTCTATTTATAGTCGAACATATCCTCCAGATAACACTATATTTAAAATATTACACTTATTAAAAACAAGTGTAGTGACCTAGGATTATCATACATGGATATTAAATATTTTTAGATGAACATTCATTAGATTGCACAAACACATCCTTGAGGATGATAATAGTTTAGTTCCATTGAGAAGCTAGAAGAAAATCTTCTAATATGGTGAAATATATCGATTGATTCACCCCAAAATCTTCCCACTTAGTACTTTTTATAGACATTCCATACATAAAACCGTTCTTCATAACCTATGGAAAGGAAACATAATAAATGGTGACCTCAAATGCTCAGTAAGGGTAAACATAAGAGATATAAATCTACGATCATGTGAAATAATAAGATAATCAATAGGGTATATTATAATGATCACAACTTATGATGTTCATACATAATCAGTAATAGATCATACACATGAGTCATGACATAAATATTGGTTGTTAATAGGACATGAATCATAAGGGAATCAATGAACATCATCCATGAGATTATAACATTGGAATAAAACATTGATTTCATTCATACACATAATCATAGAAAATATTATATCAAGTCTCCCCACAAATACATTAAAAAAATGTTGGGATTGAGATAATCATCCATGTACCTACTTCAGGATTGGGATTACCACCTGTGTACCCTCTTTTTCTTGCTTGAGTTAATCACCTGTGCACCCTACATTTCAGGCTTGGGCTAACCAGCAGTGTACCCTTCTTTTTTGGGTTTGTGTTGACCACCTGTGCACCCTATTTTTGGGTCTTAGGTTGACCACCTATGTGCCCATATTTTTTTTGTTGGGTTAAACACCAATGTACCCTCATTTTCTATCTTTGGCTAACCACCTATTTAGACTCTTTTTTGGGCTTGTGCAAAACACCGGTGTACCCTCCTTTTTGGGATTGGGTTGACCACCAGGGTACCCTACATTTTAGGTATCATCTAAAAACCCTTATATAATCTAAACTCATATATATCACTTATCATTACCCAATGTGTTTGGTCACTATCAGGGTTCACCCATCATATAATATATAACAGGCTCACCCGTCACTATCTAGACTTCCCCATCATATAATCTATAATGGGCTTATATATTTCCATCTGGGTTTCCCCATCGTATGAGTTGTAGTGGGATTACCTGTATATCTTTGGTAATAACCTTAATGTAATATATAAAATTAATACCCAAAACTATATAGTCCACTCTATCGTATATGTAATATCCAAGAACCATAACCGAAATAAAGTGAAAAGTTATTTTATATCAACATATTAAATCATAAAATATAATTATTCTTTCACAACCTGATTGAACCATGGAAATGAAATGAATTTCACATCCATCCATTTAAAACATGATTAAACTATGTAAAATTAATTGTTTTTATAAAAATCTATTAGAAACATGATTGACCCATGGAACAGAAATGGATTCTATAAACATCATTCCATCAAAACATAAATTATTCTGAGAAATAATATGAATGGTATCCTTGAATAATATCCCTCGTGAGAAATAGATAACAATTAAATATGTCATATTAGATGGAAAATAATTTTTAAATTATCATTTAAAACATTTCTTGACGAAAATATACTTTTTTATTTTGAAATTTATTTTTAAAACACAAAGCTTTTTTGAAAAAGGTTTTCTTTTAAAATTACCTTATAAACATATAAAAGAATATTTAAAAACATTTTTAACACTAATTAAATTGTAAAATATTTTAAAAATTCTTTTAATTTGAAATTATCTTAAAATATCATTTAAATAAATTTTTTGAAAACATTTTTATTAAACATGGTTTTGTAAGTGAAGATATTTCTAATTGAAGATTGAAATAAAGTTGTATTTTCTTAAAAAACATAAATAATTATACTAAGTACCAAATACTATAAAATTGTTACCATAAAATGAATATATCATGAATAAATAGTGGAGAATAAAATATTGTATAATTTTTTAGGTAGAGCATGATATTTCAATATTGGAGACTTACTCATAGAAAATCTCGATAAACAGTGTGATTCTAACATAAAACTCTTACCAATTTGGTAACCTTGAATAATAATCCCTATAAAGAAATAACATAAAATGAAACTTAAAATACCATGAGTATTAATAAATTAAATATATTACATGTAAAAGAGTTTTTATATACACATTATGATATAATATAGGTGTATTACATAAAATACGTCTCAAAAAAATTGAGAGAAAATTCTCATACCGCTTTAGGAACATTGAAAAAATACATTTTATGAAAGATATATACCAAAATTGATATGAAAATACTATAAATTTTAAGTATAATAATCATAAAAATAATTTATGGGAATTTTATACGCCAAATAAAAGAAACATGTGGTGAACATGTCATGTGTCTCAATGAAAAATAAAGGTTAGATGGAAATACCTTATCTTAATTCTTGAATTCATTCATACTCATCCAAAATTAATATATAATAAATATATTTTTATTATAAATCTATTACAAAATATATGTGTGTATATCATACCATATATAATTTTATCACAACCGTTTTTACCCATTTATTAACAATTTCATGTTAATTTCATTTTTCAGGCAATAACTACTTTGTTTTTTGAGTATGTTTTGACTTGTTGTTTTTGGTCCTCTTAAATTAATCATGATTTAATCCTATGAAAAATGTAAAAAATGATAAAAATATCATATATTTTAAATATATATGTATTTAGAGTTATCAATAATAATTAGTGATAAGAAATGAAATATACTGTTCATGAAGACAGTAGGTCGTACGTACGCATGAACGTTATTTTCATTTTCATATTGTATTGAAATAAATAAAATTAAAGAAAATATATATATTATAATTACAATATAATTTAAATTTCATATATATAATATATTTTTATTAACATGATTCTTAATACATTCCCAGTAAATCAGGAATAAATCACATCACTTGGCGAGGTGGTAGAAATTCACACACACAAATGATGTTATCATATTATCACAAAATGGAAATAATGAAGGTATGTGGGGTATAATAATTACATAATCATAATAAAATCTTAAATTTAATAAATATAATACAAAGAAAATAAATCCATCATTATTTCCAACCATGGTAGGTTTTAATCAAAAAAACGAACAACATTGGTTTGCGACGTGGTAGTCTATCGTACACAGGGATAATGATTTCATAACCCATTTTATGGAAGTGTGAAAATATTAAGGTTTTAATAATAAAATGACAATATATAATTATATTTAATATAATTATGTTATTATATAATCCTGGTATAATAATAATTTAATTATATGGAGAAAAAAATAAAATAAAGATGATTGTTGAAAAATATTTCATATTCTTTGGGTATCCCCCATAGGATTTCACTAAAGCCTTCATAGAATGGATTTATAAAAAAACAGAGGATTCTAGGATTAGGGGAGGGAAATTTGGAAGTTATTTTTTAAGGTTTTGGTCTATCAAAATAAATTAAGTGGTTATAAGGAGGGGATAGAGTGAGTTTCTTTTATAATTGAGGAAATTTTAATTTCTTAAAAATACCAAAAAGTGTTCATGATAGGGAGGTATACCTTACCTAATGTGCCTCAAAAATAGATCAATAATGTATTTTAGGGTTTATTTATCTTATAAACACCTCCAAAAAACAAAAATAAATACATTTTTATCATTTTTTCCTTATTCATTAAAAGTTGGGGCCAAAGCCTCAGTTTATTCAGGAAAAGGGGCTACATTGCATTGAAAATAAAGAAACACACAATACAGGGAATAACTTGGTGAGTATAGAACATGAGACCTCACCGAGACACAATAGGAGATGTTACCGACTAAGATTCACCCTGGGGGAAAGGTGTATTTGGGTAACTAGGTATAGGTATAACCTCACAACCTACACACCACACGTCCCCAGTGAGTCCCAAGGCGGACAACCTTTGGCTTACGCCTATTACCAATGGGGAATAGGGGTCAATGGGAGGTTATAATGGCATATAGTGCACGTTACCTTGATAGGGACTCGAACACAAAACCTCAGGATCTGGACGCCACTACTAGTAACCAAATCACTCGTGTCTCGCAAGAAAACATGTATTTGGGTAACAAGGTATAGGTACGGCCTCACCACATGCACACCACACGTCCCTAACGAGTCCAAAGTTATCCAACCATGGGCTTAGGGCAGTTCCCAATAAGGTAGAGAGGCCTATGGGAGGTTATAATGGCATATAGTGTGCATTTCCTTGTGAGGGAATCAAACCCGAAACCTCAAGGTTAGGACGCCACCACCAGTAACCAACTCACATGTTCCTTGTGGGAAAACGTGTATTTGGGTAATTTGGTATAGGTGTGGCCTCACCACATGCACGCCACACGTCCCTAGCGAGGCCCAAGGTGGCCAACCTTGGGCTTAAGACAGTTCCCAACAGGGTATAGGGGACCATGAAAGGTTATAATGGCATATAGTGTGGATTACTTTATGAGGGGCTTGAACCTGGAACTTTAGGGTCAGGACTCCACTACCAATAACTAGTTTTCCCATTTATTTTATAATATGGTAAGTTGTATATTTTAATTTCCCTAGGTAATTTATACTTAAAGAATAAAATTAAAATTGGATTTATTAGAAAATGTATACCTAATGATTCTAAATATAATGTATAATTAATTAAATTAATATCACATGTCTATATAAAATTAATTTTACAACCAAAGAATATAATGCGAAAAACCTTTTTCTAACCTTAATTTCATTAATTAATGACAAGTGTTTTCAATAATAATTATGGTTAAAAATCAAGTTAGCATTATTAGATAATATAAATTATTTTTATTCCATGTATGGAATCAATTTTCCAAATTCCATTCATAGAAGTGGCAGAATTTAATTTAAATTTATTCCCGCAGATGTGACAAGAACGTGAGTTTTAAAAGTGAAAATGAACAGAATTTTACAAATGTTTTATATCAAATTTTAATATTAAATTGATTAAAATGACCTAAATTGGATTAGTATATTTATTATTTAAAAAATTTCAATTTAAAATTTTTAAATATTATTTAAATTTACTAAAAAATTAGATGAAATGTTATTTCTGAATTAAAATTCCTATATTTTCACTGGTCGTCAAAAAATGAAGCATTTTATAAAATTCCCAAAAATTCACCCTAAGATTTTTTTGGTATTATGATTTAAAAAATTGTGTTTTTTTATAAATTTAATTTCATAATAGTGTACAAATTAATTTTTAAAATATTTTTTTTATAAGGTGATAAAACTACCTTTATAAAAAATTAAGTTAAGCATAAAATTGGATTTATACATCTCTTGTGTATAAATCACATAATATTAATGTAAAATAGTTTATTAAATATATTTAGTATATAAATTTTATTAAAATCATTCAAAAAAATTGATATTGTTAATTTATTGATATATAACACACATGTGCGCATAAATGTAGTTTTATTCCGATAATGATTTCATTTAATTTTCTAAAGTGTTTAATTTTCATTCTTAAATAATTGGTCGCTAAAGAATTAATTTTATATATATGTTTAAAACATATTTTAAAAAATTATTCAATATTTTTTAAAACCACCATTCCAATGAGTATGTGACAATGATCATATTAAATTGTAATATTTTAATTATATATCACATTTTATTTAAACTTTATTATGTGTATAAAGAAATATAAACCAGTGTTCCATGTAACTCAATCCAATATCAATGTTGTGTGTAAATCTAGATGAAATTATTCTTTCATGTATCAAAATATAAAATCAGGGTTGCATTTTCCCCAAAAATAACAGTGTAGTGTGAAAAATAATCCATCAAATATTTTGAATTTATATGAAAAAAAGTTAATTCATAAAAATTCAGGTTGTTACATTCTACCCCTATTAAAATGATTTTTCCCATGAAATTATTTTGGGCCATAAAAGGTTTAATACATAAAATTCCCTCTCAGATAAACACACATCATAAAAAGGGTTAATAAAACATCTTCTTGAAAAATAGAAAAGGGATGTGTGAAGGCCAACTAGAATAACACATGCAAGGTTGTGAAATAGGATAACATAGGTAGGAAGTAAAAACAGGGACATAAAAGAGAAAAATAACACCCAAATATAGATGGAGAGTGAAAGAAAACATATTCAGAATAAATTTAATGATTATAAAACCATAAATCTAAGAGATATCAAAAAGTTCATTGATATTAGAAAATTGATGATAACAGGATTATATTTTATTTCAAGTTCGTTTTCATAATGTTTGAGAATTCCTTTTTCCATTTACACTATGAATGTATGAAAATTTACTTACATGATATCATTTTATTCCATAGGAATAATTTCATCATTTGGTTGTTTCTTGATGAACTTCCACATCATCTCTTACTCTAAAAAATGAAGATGAATTTTTCTTTCCAAAGTACTAATAGGTCAAAATATCTGTAGATAGAATGATAAGTCATTACACATATCTTTAGATATCATTCAAAAAAATTGTTAGCACAGGATATTAATAAATCTCTATATGGTGATGTAATACATTAATATCTAAAACTTCATCTGAAGTTTAACATTAATAATTCAATAAATTTTTAACATTATTATCCTTCCAAAATTCAGAATTTATAAATAAGTTTAAATAATTTCCCAACTACAACTTAATATTAATACTCCAAAATCAATTAATAATCTATTGATAGTCACATGCCAAATATGTGAATACATTGGTCATATATTCTTCTAAATATTTGTAATAACCAAAATTACCGTAAAATATCATTGAAAACATGCATGATTATTTGTTCCTCGAATAAATCCATAGATTATTAAACATATCCCATAGATCAAATAATTTTGTAAAATATATCAATGATTTAATGTACAGTTGTTCCGCCAAATAAATTATAAGTTTTGATTCCAACAATACTATCCAATTTACTTTATCTGGGATAAACACAATTTTCTCAGCATCTGGAACACATTATGAGTTACCTTCACTTAATACAAATATCACCTTTCCATTAAATCACTTTTCTAGGTAATCAGAACCATTAAAAATATTTTTCAAAATCAATAATTAATAACATATACTTTATGATTCATATAACATAATTCTTTATTTCAATACATAAACACTTCGGTCATCCCCCTTCATTCTCAAACCGTTAATTACGCTTAATCATATAATTCCTTAATACTCCTTCTAAAAAATATGAAATACATGTATTAACATTCATCAACCTAAATTTTATCATGATTGCAATGATATACCATTATATCAACACATACCCTTCAAATTTAATTCGTGGTCTCTTTATCATCAGCATCGAACCCATTCTCATATAGCCTTTCTGATTTCCTTCATGAGATTCCCCCTAATACATTGATTGGAATAATTCCCATAATTTACACACTTAAAAAAATTAAATATTGATAATTCCTTGGGGATACCAATATTCCCATCCATTTCTATAACTAAACTCCTCGTTTTCCTCAGAAATTACTTACTTTGTGGCCTTCTTCGTCACACATAAGACATCCTCTAATTCCTTTGAGAAAATTCATTAAGTGCTTATTCCCATATTGATGACACATAGAAAACCTAATCCTCATTCCTCTATGGTCTCCACCATATGATCTCTCAGTGAACTCTATCCTTCTCTTATTTTTGGATTCTTTGAGTTGGCTATGGTAAACATTGTTAATCTTGTTTTTTGAAAAACCAATTAGTCATAATCACAAAATTCTACACTCTAGACATTATCTCATTTACCTAAACATCCAAAAAAAATTCCATCAAATTTGATGTAAAACCAGTTACTTTATCTTCTTGATATTGTCTAAAACCAAAAAAAATAGTTTGAGAAACACTAATCATAGTATAAAACCAAATAATTATGAAAAATCACATATGGGATTGCTAAATCATGAAACATTATTTTATATCAATGATTGATTTGGATAACATATGATATCCATGATCATAACCTATTTTACATACTTTATTGGGCTTAATCATTTTTTAAATTCCCAAAGCATATTCCTTAGGAGTGTCAAACTAGGTATGTAGCAAGGCCAGTTTTTGTGGACCATTTCTGAATTTATTCTAGACCAATAGGATGTTTTAGGGATTATTATCCCCGTGTACATATATCCCATTTCCATATCCACTTTTAGTCTCTAAAGAGAGATTTTTATCATGGAAACCACTCTCTCTATCCTTTAGTGAACTTTAAATAAATTTTCTTATACTTTGACTCAACATTAGACTTATCCTTATAGACATTGTTAGACATATCCTTATAAATATCCCACACGATCTGTATAATTTTTTTTAACCTAGTCTCAAAAGGATAAATAACCATTCATTTTATACCAACTATATTTACCATGGATTCTCATACATAGATGTTTCATCTTTTTAGATGAATATTCATTACATTCCACAAACATGTTCTTGAGGGCCTTAATAGTTTAGTGACATTAGGAACTTAGAACACAATTTTCTAATATGGAGAATTATCATCAATGTTTCCCAAAAATATCTTCCCATTTAGTAATCTTCATATACATACCCTACATAAAACCTTTCATCATAACTTGGGGAAAGTAAACATAATAAAGGGTGAGCTCAGATACTCAGTAAGAGTATAGATAAAAGATATAAATATATTATCATATGAAAGAATAATAGAATAATAAGTGTATGTGATAATGATTAAAAATTAATAAGCTCACACCCAAAATTTCATAAATCATAAACAAGACTCGTGGAATAATGATTAACAGTTCAAATGACATGAATTATATGGGATTCAAAGAATATGATCTATGAGAGCATAAAATTAGGATAAAACATTTGTTTGTGTCATACATATTAGAATAAAAAATATTATGTTATGTATACCCACCATGAACTATAAATAATGATATGATTGGTATAACTACCCATGTATGTTCTTCAGTCTCAGGCTGATGACCCATGTACCCTCTATTTCATTCTTAGGCTGACGACATGTGTACTCTTCTTTTTGTTCATGGGATGGCAACCCATGTACACTCCTTTTCATGATTGGGATGACCACCCATGTACCCTCAATTTTTTATTTGGATAAACACTCTAGTACAATCATTTTTTTTGTTGCGATAAAAACCAGTGTACCCCCATTTTCGGGCTTGGGATGGCCACCTATTTACCATCTTTTTTCTTTGTCAAAATACCTCTTTCCCCACCTTTTCGGACATGGGATTACCACTATTGTTTCCTCATTTTAAGTCCTGAGATAAGCACTTATGTTACCTCTAAGTTCATATAGAATATATCATTACCCAATGAATTATAGAACTAACTAAGCGCACCCATCATGTAATACATAATGGGTTCACCCGACACTATCTGGGTTTCCACATCATATAACAGGCTTACCCGATGAAATTTGGGTTGCCCCGTCATATAAGATATAACAAGATTACCCAAAGAAATATTTTTAACCACATAATATAATCCACAATAGTATTACCAAGTTCTATATGGGACAACCCATCATATAAGTAATTACCAAGAACCACAACATGAAAAAAGTACAAATATCCTACTTATAATCATAAAAACTCATAAAAAATAAAAATTCATACATTACCTAACTATCCCATGGAAAATAAATGGGTTTTATATAAAACTATTTGAAACATGATGAACTAATGGACACTAAATGTTATTTATAACAATATATTTGATACATGATTGACTCGTGGAAAATAAATGGGTTCCATAAACATTATTCCATCAAAATAGAAACCATTTAGGGAAAGAATATAAATGGAATACTTGAATAATATTCCCTATAAGGCATAGGTAATTCCAACATATTTTATATTAGATGGAAAATAACTTTTAAATTATTATTTAACATATTTATTGAGTAAAATATCCATTCCTCTTTGAAAAACTCTCTTTAAAACATAATACAATTTGAAAAAACAATATTTGAAAATAACCTTGAAAACTTATAAATGAAGCTTTGAAAATAATATAAAATATTTTTTAAAACATAAAAAAAATTGAGATCCATTTACTTGAAAATTATATTAAAATATAAATTAAAAAAATTAAACATTTTTAGAAAACACAATTTTAGAAGAAAACAAGTCTCTAACCAAAGAGAGAAATAAAGTCGGATTTTAATAAAAATGTTTTTATTAATTGTATTAAGTACCAAAGAGTGGAAAACTATAAAATTACTTGAATATATCATTAATAACCATATTATATGAAAATTGATGATAATTATTGAGAGGTTGATCATGATATTTCAACATTTGAGACTTATTCCTAAACAATCCCAATAAACTATGAGATTGTAACATAAAACTCTTACCAGTCTTGTAACCTTTAATCATAATACCATTGAAGGAATAAAATAATTGTACTTAAAATATCATTTATATGAATAAATTCATAATATAACATGTAAAAGTTGTTTAATATACACCTCATTAAGGAATATAGTTGTATTACATAATATATGTCTCAAAGAAGGCAAATTGAAGAAAAAATACCTTACTATAATGGTATCTTTGAAATCGTAAACGCCGTGAAAGAGAGATATGAAAATTTTTATTTAAATAAAAATAATTTTATTTATAATCATCCTAAAATACATAAATGACTATTTTATATATCATATAAATGAAACATGTGGTGAACATGGCATGTGTCTCACAGAAAAATAAAGGGGAGACCAAAATCTCTTACCTTAAGTCATGTATTATATCTTACTCATTCAAATGAAAAATATAATAAATATATTTTTATTTTAAAACTATTAAATAAATATATATCTATAATACCATATATTATTATCTTTTTACATTTTATTACACATTTATTAACAATTTCATGGTAAATTCATGTTTTAGGTAATAGTTGGTTAGTTTTTCGATTATGTTTTGACTTGTTTTTTAGTTATTTTACTTTGATCATTATTTAATAACATAAATAATTTAAAATTTGATAGAAATATAATATATATTCCTTATATATTTATTTATATTAATTCATAAAAGTTAGTAATAGGAAATGAAATACACCGTTTATGGAGACGGTATGTCATACGCACGCATGAACGTTGTTTCCATTTTCTTATCGTAATGAAATAAAGAAAAAAATGACATATATATATATATATATATTATCATTCCAGTATCATTTTAATTTCATATATATCAAATATGTCTATTAAACTCATCCTTAATACATTTTATGTAAAGCCTAAATGAATCACGTCGCTTTGCGAGGAAGTAGTCGACCGTACACATGAATAATGTTATCGTATTCCCATAAAATGGAAATCATGAAGGTATGTCTGATATAATAATTTCAGAATCAAAATAACACCATAGATAACAAAAAAATTAAATATAAAATATATATCCATCATTATTTATAACTGTGATAGTGGGTAATAGAAAAAACGAATGACATTCGTTCGTGAGATGGTAGTCTGTCGTACACACGAACGATGATTTCAGAACCCATATAATGGATTTTTGTCTATTTTTAGGTTATATAATTCACATAAAAACATAATATTATTTTTATTAGGATGTTTTTATTATTTAATCATGGTATAATAGTAATTTAAAGAGGTGGATAATGAAATAAAATAAATACGCTCATTGAAAAACATTACCTTTTCTTTGGGTATCCTCCTTAGGTTTTAACAAATTCCTTTCTAGGATAGATTTATTCCAAAACTATGGCTTCTATGATGAGGGTAGGAACGTTTTTAAGTTACTTTTTCAGGTTTTTATTGAGGCAAATGGCTTTATAGGTTTGAATAATGGGGTAGAGTGATTGATCCTTCATAATTTAGGAGGAGTGTAATTATTGTGAATACCCAAAAGCATTCACTATTGGGAGGTATCCCATACCTCATGTGCCTCCAAAATATATAATTAATGTAGGGTATAGTAAATTAATTCTATAATTCCTCCACCACAAAAAAATAAATACACTTTTATCATGTAGTTTCATAGTCTTTAAGATTACTAAATTTTACCCTTTTAGTTTTTACCATGGTAATTGGTATATTTTTATCTACCTAGCTAATTTAACATTTAAGAATAAAATTAAAATGGTATTTATTATATAATTTTTAAATATTTATTCTGTATATTATGTCAAATTCTTTAAATAAAAATAATTTTTCTGTGTAAATTAATTTTAATACCAACATATTTAATGCGTAAAACCTCGTTTTATCCTTAATCGTAGAAATTAATATTAACTCTTTCACTAATAATTATGGTAAAAAATTAATTTAAACATATTAGATAATGGAAAAAATGATTATTCTAAATATTTTATACATTTTCACAAATTTCATTATTGTAAGGGGCAGAATATAATATCAAATTAATCCCACAAACGTGATTAGAACATTGGTTTTTAAAGTCAAAATGATCATTAACTTACAAAGTTTTTATATACAATCCAAATATGAAATTGATTTAAATTACCTTAATTAAGTTAAAAGGTTTATTTTTTAACTAATTTACTATAAAACCAATTTATTTTAATATTTAAATTTATAAATATTATAGATGAAAAAGGCAATTTTCAATTAAAATTCTATTTATCAATAATGAATATTTTCATAACAATACAAAAAAATTCACCCTAATATAATTTTGGTATTATAATTTTAAAAATTATGTTTATTATAATTAAATCCTTTTATAAAATTGTAAATTTTTATTTTTACAATATGTTCACTATAAAAAGGATAAAAAAATACAATTTATATGAAAACAAATACTATTTTTAAGCATAAAATAGGGTTTATTCTTATCTCTTGTATAGAAAACACATATGATGAATGTAAAATATATTATTTAATATATACATAATATAAATTTTTCCAAAATAATTCACTAAAAGTTATTTAGTTAATTTATTTATATAAAACACACTTGTGTAGATAAAAAATGTTTTTTAGGGAAATATTTCCTTTTATTTTCCAAATTATTTTATTTTAATTTCCAATTAATTGGTCACCAAAGAATTAATTTTATAAAAAAATTGGTAAACCATATTTTAATAAATTATTTAATCTTTTTTGTAATCTCCATTCCAATGGCTAGGTGAAAAATATCATATTAAATAGTAATATTTTAATCATATGTCACGTATCATTTAATCTTTATGTTGTGTGTAAATAAAGATAATATCAGTGTTGAGTGTAATGCAATCCAAACTCAATGTTGTGTGTAACTCATGAAAAACATAGTGTTATGTTTACCCCATGCTAATCTTAGGGCCTCACATTTAATAATCTAAACTTGTTCTTGTGTGCAACAAAATCCATAATATAGTCTTAATTTATTCGAGAATAAATTAATTCATAAAAACTTTGTCTGTTACAACAAGATTGTGATATGTTTGAATTTTATTTAAATAAAATACCATGAAGGTAATAATATCATCAAAGTTTCCCAAAAATGTCATAATTTATAACTTTTGATGATTATGGTTGACATATAATGATCAAACTAGATTTAGGTAATTTTTGGGGTATATTTAGGGTTCTTATCATTTTATTTTTAACCTAAATTACTGGATTTACCATTTTATGTGGTATCAAAAATTGCTAAGGTTACTATTCATATTTTACAAATATAAAAGGTAAATATTTATAAATTTAACCCCATTTTTTAAAAATATTGAATCCATTTTTTAAAATTGAGAACATAGAAGTTTAATAATTCAATTTGAAATAAACAGGAGAAACACAACTAAAACAAGTTTTCAATGAATTTTCAAATTCAAAATAAATTTTTTCTAAATTAAATCATAAAATAAATTTAAAAAACAATAATTGGATTATTTTGAAAAAAATTAACGATTTAAAATTTAAAGATAATCTAAAACATAATTTTATATTTTAAATATTTAAAAATAAATTACAGTTTTCAATAAAAATGAGTATTTTTCACTATTCTATGAAAATCAAAATTTTATAAAAATAATCAAAAATGAAACCTAAGATAATTTTGACACACTTAATTTTCAAATGAAATTCATATTTTCAAATTAAAATACTATAATTTAAAAATTATTCTTTTAAATAATATTATAATAAATGGGTTTAATAAAACTCTTTTCTTTTTTATTTTAAGAATTACATAATATATTTATAATAAATATAACTACATAATTCAGAAATACAAATAACTTTATAAATGAATCATTCTATCATTACCTGGGTTTTTACATTCTCCTATACCCTTTTCTAAATTTCATCATCACAATTTTAATTTTGGATTGAAATCCAAGGGTTTGACTTTTCAAAATACCTTTGTTGAAATCTCACTTCGTAAATAGGGTTAGTAAAAATTTCTCTT
Source organism: Viscum album (assembly GCA_963277665.1). Classification (NCBI taxonomy): domain Eukaryota; kingdom Viridiplantae; phylum Streptophyta; class Magnoliopsida; order Santalales; family Viscaceae; genus Viscum; species Viscum album. Next base: position 544,951,654 of record OY728132.1, read on the forward strand.
GAAATTAGAGAATGAAAGGTACAAAGGGCATATGAAATAACACATAGTAGGTTTTAAAGTAGTGTAACCTATGTGGGATGTGAAAACATGGATATTGAAGAGTAAAATAACTCCAAAGTACTGATGGACTGTTTTATAGGACATGGTCATGAGAATGTTAACCATCACAAAACCGCAAATCTGTGAGGCGTTTGAAGGCCATTAATTTCTCGGTAAGAAAAATAAATGGATAATGTTTTTGTTCCAAAATAATTCCCTAATAATTTTGGAATTATTTTACTTCCTATATTAAAAACATAAAGAAACGTACTTACTTAGAAAGTATAGTTTTATCCTTTAATAAATTTCCACAACAATCTAATCATTGGATCCAAATAATGAGCATTTATTATGAATTTTTAACTATTTAACCACTAGAATCTTGTTCAAGGATTTGTACAATATAAAAAATAATGGAAATATATTAATCCTCTATTTACATATAAAAAAACAAAAAAAAATTAGCACAAGATAATATGATTCCTAAAATTAATAAACCTTCAAATTAAGAAAAACTACTTTTAATCTCTAAATATAAAAATTAAAACCCAAAATTTAACTTAGGCTATTCAATAAAAAATAAATTTAAAATTCCTAAAAACATAATATTAAGATGAAAACAAAAAAATCGTAAGGATTTATCACATAGTCTTCCAATATAAATTTATTAATATCTCAAGACAATATCAATCTCTCTTTAAGTCTCATACCAAAATGTAATTTCCATAATCACATATTATCCAGGATATTATAATCATTTCTATAAATCCTTTAAATCACTATAAATTCAAATTATGATCACATATTCTTCCAAAAGTTAATTCAGCTATTATTTCTTAAAAAAATCTAATACTATCATATAAAGTTCCCTAAATATCATTGCTCAGTAAATTAATTTTTTATAAAGCATATGTTCCCAAATTTTAGTAACTCATAATTCCCTCAAAATCAGTGATCATATAAACCATAAAGGCTACCAATACATTAAAACTTATTTACACTGAAAGTAATGGTATTGATCCTAATATAACCTCTTTCATATCAGAAGAAAAATGGTTATATGTACCACAATCATCTATCAAAACTCAGTAAATATATCCAAAATATTATTACCATTTTACTAAACCACTTTTCAAAGATATAAATTCAAACAAAATTATTTTTCCAATTTTTTTTTAAAAAAACCAAATATAGAAAAAACCATAGGTGATTCATTATTCCCATAATATTTACAGAATACTGTTATATCATGATTTTGAAAACTTGATAGATAAACACATACTTTCTTAAACATCCTTCTTAAACATTTAAAAATGATTCATCATATTATTTCTTAATAAATATATCCTATAATAAAATATATTATTTATATCGTTATGATTCATCAATATCAACCCACAAATATTTCATACATAGAACATAAGAAAATAATTCATATTATAAATCCTAATATCAATATTTCTTTGATATCCTCTTTGTATTTTGACATGACGCCCATATTCTATAATGTAAATTGTAATTTCATTTTTTAAATTTCTATTTTGAGATATTTGGTAGAGTTGAGATTTTTAAATAAGATGAAAAAGATACTACGATCAATAAAAAAATTTGATAAATGAAAATGTAGTTCGACAAATCAAACAGTTTCTTACAGGTAATTTGAACACACTTAATAATTTCAAAAAAATGAACAATATTTTGTAATAATTGTGATAATAAAATCATATTGAACGGATAAAGAGGTTTTGAATGATTTATTTCCTTATATATTGATAAAAAACCTTAATCTATATAAAATAATATTATTATAACATGAAATGAATTATATCATGTTAAAATGGAAATATTCATTGAAAATATAATATTCTTAGAAATTCCATAATACATTAAAATTAAAATCACTTATAAATAATTAAATTACCATTCTAAATAGAGTCTCAAAAAATATCATTAATCCTCTCTAAATCCATAATTTAAAAAAAATTGAATTCCTATGAAATTGATCATATAATCAACCTTAAATTTGTAAACCCATGATGGTGTTTAAAACTCCTAAGAAAACCTCAATGAAAACATCCAAGCCTCTATATTTTTATAAACCTTTCTCTGATACCAACTATAAAGACCCGAACAAGACCATTAAATACTATAGTGTCCTTAGATTTAAATTATATTTATTTCATTACTATAGGTATGTTAGGATTATAGTTTTAATTTATTAGAAAAGGCACATAAATTATAAACCCATAAATTAAAAGTGGAAATTTATAATCAGTATATATTTATCACACAAAACAATACTCTACAAAATAATAAATGATTTATTATCATAAATTGTTTTTAAAATTTTATTTATTTACCTCATCCTTGTCTATACACATCATTAAATACCTGTAAAATACATTTTGAATCATTAGATGACCAAAGAAATCTTAGTGTGGGAAATAAAATAAGAAAACTATTAGTGTAGTGAAAAACATGAAAACCTGTTTAAATATATTTCTGAAAAACACACCTTTTCAGTCGAAAATAGAAGCATTTTTCCCTAAAAATCATTATCTTACCTTTTGAAATGAACTATTTACATAAAAACTCATTATAATGAATAAAAAATAAATATAGGTGCCTTGGGAAATCACCATCATATAACCCTTACAAAACCATTACCATAACCATAACAAATTAGAATAATCATATGGTTGACTACTAATATAATTCTCCAGAGAACAGAATCATTTCAAAATTAATTGTAGCACTATCTGTGTGCACCGATCGTATATGATATAACTAGCTCACCCATGATCTATAATGAGGATAAACCCTTTATTAAAAAAATCCATGGACAATATCATGAATAAAACTCTTGAAAATTATTTTAAACCCATGTGCAAATCACATTCTGATATCAAAATACCCTTTTTCCTTGAAACACAATTTTTAAAATATAAAAACTAAAGACATAATAAAGAAACCATTTTCATTAAAAATAACAATTAATAGTAATAAATTAAGCATCAAATAATTATAGAGTCATGAAAGTGGGAAATTTTTTTCATGTTGTATATGAAAAAATATATTCATTTTGAATTTTGTAAAAAGAGATGAAATAGTATAATTAAAAGAAGATTTTTAAAATAAATTACCCTACCATGGTTTATATTTTAATCCATATCCTAATAATTTTTTTCAAATATAATATTTTTATTAATTTAATACCCTTTAAGGAGAAACTATTTACTACAAAATATATATATTCTAAATTTTTAGAACTATTAAATACATTTTCATTAATAATATAAAGACAACATATCAAATTAGAAAAAAATATATTATATGATATAAATGTCTAGGTAATATATAAAATTCCTTTATCATATTGTTTATATCAAATTATATTTATTAAAATATTTTCAATACCATTTATTTTATTTTTTTCATTAAATGAATTATTACTACATCAGCGTTGTGTTAGCATTTAAGGTAATTATATGTTCACTAAAAATTATAAATAAATTATCATGATAAAGATAAATTTTTTAGATTTAAAAATTATATTTACATAGAAACATTTCCACTGGATAACACCATATTAGAAATATTATACTTATTAAAAACAAGAATGTGACATGTTTGACTTTTCTTTGAATAAAATTCAATAATGACCATAATCACATCCAAATGGAACCGTAAGGAAATAAATTAGAACATTTGATGATTATTATAGATATATTCTCATCCACTAATATTTATTTATGTTTTTGGGTAGTTTATGGTTCTTCTCATTTTATTTTTAACCTAAATTATCAGATTTACTCTTTACTATGGTAACAACAATTACAAAAGTTATTATTTATATTTTCCAAAAATAGGAGAGAAATATTTACAAAATAATAACCCATAGACTCAAAATATGGAATCCATTTTTCAAAATTAATAACATATATTTTTAATAATTTAATTTATAATTAAACCGATGAAACACAAAAATAAATAATTTTTTTTAAAAAAATACCTTTTTAAATAAAATGTTTTTATATTGAATAAAATATAAAATACATTTAAAATCCATAATTATATTATTTTAGATCAAAATTAACTAATTAAGATTTAAAATAAATCCATAACATAACTTTAACTTGAAAATACATTGAAATAAAATACATTTTACAATGAAAATCCCTATTTTTTCTTTATTCCTTAAAAATATAAATTTTCAGAATATAGTCAAATATTCATTCTTATATAATATTTATAGGATGAATCTAATAATTTAATATATATTTTCAAAATAAAATTATATAATTTTAAAAAAATCATTTAAATAAAATCTTAAAATAAATATGTTTGATAAAGCCATTTTTATTTTGATTTTAAGAATTACTTAATATAATTATAATGAATAAAACAACATAATTCCGGAATACAAATAAATATTAAAATTATTTATTATATAATTAATTATGTTGTTACATATATGATTTATATATATCACTTCTACTAACCCCTTAGGTGAAATCAAGGCATGTTACCTTTATCCTTAAGTGCAAGATAGACATTTGTTTTGAATATATAAGGAATGTAAGAACACCAAGGCCATGAAAAAGGATATAAAGAATGTTTTGGTATATATAATTATTCTATACATAATTTTTCCACATCATTGAAGGTGAAATACAATGGATAAATAACCTCTTTGATGACTATTCTTTGAGTGATAAATCATTCAATTTATGAGTGAAATATTTTTTTTGTATAGGATTTATTTGAACAATTTGCAAGATAGATACAGAATATGAAGCTTGTGAATTACTTGTTGTGGATCACCAACTATATAACATAGTGTAACTAATTTCAAAAAATATTTGTCATTAGTTGCATCATAATATTATGTATTATAACCAACGAAGAGAGGAAGTACAATATATTATTGATCCGACTCCTCCCATGTTAGAGTAGAATAGGGTGGTGGCCATAATTTGAGATATTACAATTAATTTTTTAATCTGGAAATCATTCCTTATTTGTCCACTAACATATGTGGTTTGTTATGTTTTTCAATATTTATTCATTTATTTCTTTTAAATAACTTTTAATTATTTTACAAAATTACCATATGTAAGGATATCTAAAAAAATTAATTTTTCCAAGGGAAAAAATGTTTCATGAACCATCAACACTATATATATTTTTCGACTCTCAAGGGCCCATGTAGTTTGTTTTGAAATATTTTATGTTGAATTTTTTTGGGATTATAATGAATTTTCAAATATTTTGGAGATAATATCAATTCATAATATTTAGAAATTAATATTGTATTTTCTTATTAGTGGTTTCCTCATGGTACCTAGGTTGTTGTTATCATGTAAGTAAGTAAATTAAAATTATAGTTTATATTTCCTTAGGTAAATATAACATGAATTAATTTAATTTATTATATATCTTACTAGATATCTCAACAATATTTTAATGAAAAATTATATAACATAAGTTAAAGGCTTCATGAATCCATAATTTATTCCAATGGTTTTTCAATACTTGAAGAATTATGTTATAGTGATATATAATTATATATATATATATATATATATATATATCTAAAATATTGAAAAACACATAGATTGTGTGTTTATTTCTTCTATTCGTTGACAGATAAGATGTCACAAAAAATTATGAACTAATAATCATTATAAAATCATTCATGGTAAATATTTTTTAATCTACATTGGATGTTTTCCATATTCCTCCAACCTAAATTAATGGTATATTGGTTATTTTGTATAATTTTTAAATATCATGAATTTTTTTATGTTTTTAGGAATTCATATGTTTCATTATATTCAATTGGTTTTTTAATAATAATTTATTCATCAAATATATTCTTTTGAAAATAATATATTAAAATAAACTAAGTCATATATTTTTTTTAAAAAGGTTATTAGGTCAATAAATTATCCAAATGAAATGTATCATGTGTAACTGTAGGTAGATAACATTTATATTTTTTAATTATTCATTTTTGTAAATATATTTTTTTATTCTCAATTTGTTGTTTTATTTCTACAATTTTATCATCAAAGAGAATTTTTTTATGTCGTAATTATGACTTTTAATTCATTTTTTAGATTTTTACAAATGGAATAATGATAAATTTTTACTAGATTAGTTTCATTAAAACCCCACTATTTTAATCCATTTTTTTAATTTTTAGGTTTTGAAACATATATTATTTTTTCAGTTTTTCATGATGTTAAGTCATCTTTGTAAGTTGTATTATCTGAATCCCATGAATTTATACCACTCTAAAGTTCCCTAGTATGAGGATAAATATGACTGCAAAAATATGTCCCTCTATAGTAGTGGTTGTCGACTAGAAGCGAGGATTCAAGGTTTTACCATGGAGAGGATATACTATAATATCAAATAAAAATACATATTGAATGTGACTGAAAAATAAAATGTTGATAATTAGTGTATGTATAAATAAAATTACAACAATAGTATAATATATTCTGCCATGCATAAGTCTATAGTAATACAACAAACTTATTTCCAATTGTGCTGATAACATACCAAAAATAAAAAAAAAAGAAAAAAAATACATGATATCCTTACTAGTGTCCATGATAATCTGTAACCACATTTTTAAATACCCCTAGTTCTTCCCCAACCTAATATCATACATCTTATATACCTATAATAGATATAGATATTAGGTTTTCACATAAAATGGAATGTCTGTGAAGGGTATGATAAATATATCTCATCAAGGTCTGTCTAAGTTCCTCTTATATATTAAATAATATACATTTAGGAACAATAAAATAAATAATCATATGAGAAATCATAGTCAAACATTGTGTTATAACAAGGAAAACATGAATCCTAGAACATTGGATTAGCATGAATTTACCTGACCACTGTGACACCATGTCATACCTAATTTATAACAATGTATGATTATATATGACTCATATCATCTAACTCATAACTCATCTAGTACTTCAATACATATGGTAGGGATTCAAACTCTATTTTAAGGACAACATAAGTTAATAGGGTGGGGTTATGTGTTGAGTTCATGGATAAACCCTTATCACTCAACAAATTTTTTCATGTGACCTATGGAAACTACCTCATCACTCAGTATAGGGCCTATTATCTAATGAAATCCCAACTCACATCCTCATACTCATAAAGTGGATGAACAAACCTTTTATTAACATGTAAGTCCCAACATTCAACCATTATTATATCACTCAAGGTAGGTTCTAACAAAATATCACAACTACACTAACCCCCTCACTAAAACATTTCCACCCCCCCCCCCAATACCTTATCCTCTATGAAAGGGTTCAATCTAATAAAAACCTTTAATAATACCTTCTTAGTCAAGGTAGTGTTAAATGAATACATTCACTCTCAAGCTGAGTCCCCCAGGTATCATGACATACCTTCCAACTCAAAGTAGACCAAGACTTAATACACAATAGGATTCCTTCATTCTTAGTGTGATCATTAATTCTCTCTATCAACCTTGGTGGGGTTAGATAATATGATCCACATCTCCCGAACAATAATTTATCTCATATTAGATGAACGTGAATCAAAAGTGAGGTATGAATCCCATCACATACTCTCACCACTTTCTTATGGGGAAAACGTTAATCAAGAGTTATGCCCTCTAGTTATTTACACCAACTCGTATACATCACCCCATGGTGGCCGAAGAACCCATAAGTTAAATGGAAACCTTATATCTAGAGGTAGGGTAAAACGTCTATAAATAAAACTATTGAAATACAAAATCCACATCATTAAGTACTCCTTACTATAACAAAATATGATTTTTATATTCATTTTCCTCTAATGAAAAAAAATATGTTTGATAGATTTATATAAATGAAGCACCAAAGTAAAACAAAAACGTTGTGTATGTAAATATATATATATATATATATATATATTATAATGATTAAATAATGCTTCTAAAACAAGAAATTTAATTAGTATATATTAATAGGAGTATGTAAACTATAGAATATAATAATATACATATTTATATTTATATAAATTTTTTATTTTATATGATTTTAAATAATTCGTTATTTTTTTTAAGAATCCAACTTTTTATCCATTGTAATTTTTTAAAAATATATGTAAGTAAATTATTATTAAATTATAATGTTAAAAAATATAATACTAATTGATTAATGTTATATTTTTTTGGTTTTATTAAATTTTAATTTAAATGAACTATTATTAATAAAATATATTTTTCCCACAATTTTTTTTTCACTATGATTTATAATTTTACATAAATAAAATTAATATATCTAATAATGTTAAAATGAAAATAATAAACATGATTTTTGGAATTATAAAAAAATATTGACTTAATATTAATTAATTTTATTCTTTTTAAAATGTTGATTGTTAGGTGAAGAGAAAAAAAATTACAATAAACAAGAATTTTATAACATTATTAGTATATGTGTATGAATTGGTAATTTTATAAACCTTTTTATAAAAGAAAATTTGTATTTAATATTTTAATTTACAATTTTATAAATGTTTATTTTTTTAAAAAAATCAATCAATGGTATTTTAGAATTATGTTATATTTGTTAAAATATATAAATTATAAAATTAGCATTTTAAAATTGAATTCACCAAATTTAAAAAACTAATATAATAAATTGTATTTCAAATTTTTAATCCTTAGGTCCATGTTATGTAATAAAATTTTATTTTATTTAATACAAATAGATAGATTATATTGGAAAAAACTTGTTATCATAGTAAAAATTAAAAGGGGTAAAAATGGATTAACTAAGAGAGAATAACCAAAAACTTGTTTAAAAGAATTGTGTGAATGCATGGTTTAGGCCTTGATTGAGATTATGCATTCACTTTTCCATTATTTCCTAATTTTTAAGCTATTATCCTTGAGCATGACTCTCATTGTTTAAATGTTACATGTATTTACAATAGTATCATTTCTTTCACTTATAGAAGGTGCATTATTCTCATACTTACCCTCACACTAAATCACACATAGTTCTACCAAAACACTTCCCAACAATCAACTCAAAATTTCTATGCACAACTAATTGGTTATAGTATTCTCAAAATACAATATATAAAATACTTAACACCCATTTAAATGAAGATAATCCATGATGTGAGGTATAAATTTTCTAACTTGTCCATTATTATTTGTGTTTCTTTATGTTTATATTTTCAACCAAAAATTCAATTACACAATCTTAAATTGATAAATCTATATATTTATTATACTTTTATATTAATATTATTATTTTACAACCATCAACAACCTTTCTCCAATTTAAATTAAGAAAAATTAAACCTCCATTCATGAATCGTGAGGACTACCGACTCTTTGAAGTAAATTATCTTGTTTTTCATATAGTTTCTTTATTGTTTATTAAGTTCTATTAAATATGATTCATCATTTTAAAATTATGTAAATAATATCATTATTATTTTTTAATAATGATATTGTTCTTAAATTTACCTGTTGTATAATCAAAATCATAAATTAATTAGGGTATGTTCTTGTTTGGGTCATTTCAACCACCTATATGTACAATTATATAAAACAATAGCATGAATTAAAATGAGAAAAAAATTATTAATAAAATTATATAAAAATAAGAAATAAATAATTTTCTTTTGTAGAATGGTAATATTATTATGAAACTCATTAATTATGATTCCAATTTCTGGTCATTAAAAATCACTTAAACAAGTTGATTTATGATTTCATCTTTAAGAAGCATAACCTATACTATAACATCCTCAAACTTGGGTTCCTAGATCCAGTGAAATGAACATAAGATTACTTTTTTGGCTTCAATATCAATAAATGTGTCCCAATTTTTTCCATATGAACTATACAAAATGAAAAGGAAATATTGGATCACTTCCATAGTCAAGGAACGTTTTGGTTTATAGTTTTATATAACTAGTAAAAAATATTACATAAACAACATGCATGAATTCAATATAGTACTTCTCCCACTTTACCCAACTTTTCATTTTTCAAACTATGTCTTCAATATCTCCAATAAAATTCTATACATATGAATCCTTTTCAAACCCAAATCATTTAGCATCATTATTCATAACCTAGGGAAAATGAATCATAATAAGGGTGACCAAGAATTCCCTGTAAGGGTAAATATAAGCATTTATAATTAAACAACATCAATGAGAGTTAGATGAGAATATGGTTATGAGTATATAATCATAGTGAATGTGAATAATATTACTGTATTCATACCCATAAATACATGTATTATCAATCATGAATCATTGAATAAATCAATAATAAATGAAAAAGTCATGAGAATCAATAATCATTAGACATTAGATGTCAATATTAATAAATGTAAATATTTATAACTCATAACATGCATAAAACCATGTTTTTATGATAGAAAATAATATCTATATAACCCTTAAAACCCCTAATAATTAGAATAACCATATGCTCAGGTTCCATACCTAGTTCATGGAAGTTCTATCTGGGTGCACCGATCATATATTCTGTATTGGGCTCACCCGACGCTATTTGGGTGAACTCATATTATAAGATACATCATTGTCACAGAAGATCTATTATGTGAATCAACCCTTCATAAAAGATTTCCCTTAACCATAACATTAATAATGTAAATAGAGGCTTTATATCATCATAAAACAAATAAAAAAAACCATTAACCCTTTCATAACTTGATTATCTAATAGAAAAGTAATGGGTTCAATGAAAGTTTATTTGGAACAATAATAATCTATATAGAGAAATTATAAGGATTTTATCATTTCAATATATACCATTGGAAGATAATTAATTTCAAATTATGATGACGTTAAATAATGGAAATAATATTAAAAAGTTATTTAAAAAATTCTTTGGGAAAATAAACCTTTCACTTTGAGAATATGTTTTAAAAACTAAAAAATCACAAAATATTGTGAAAATAATTTTATTTGAAAATACCTTAAAATATAAAAATTATTCTTTAAAATATTGAGTGCTTATGATTGATGTTCCCATATCAGTGTGAATTACTAAGAGGGGGGTGAATCAGTGATCCTTTTAAATTATTTTTACTAATTGATTCTTATCCATTAAACCTCTTTGGCTGGTTAAATCCTTGATCCACTCTTCTTGTGTCTCTTAGCCTTACATCGAGTGATGCTGTAAATGTAAAGGCACTAAACAGAAGGATTTACATGGTTCATTTCAAACACCTACTCCTTTTTGTGTTAGTTATTCTCCCCAATACAGATTCTCCTCTATAATTCAATTAGTAATTACAATGTTCGATACAAGTTCCTGATGTATCTCTCCTAAGTCCCACCGGAGGTTCTTTATACTGCTTCACGCAGTGTTACCAGAGTCCCACTAGCCTACTTCAGAGTCCCAATGAAGACTTATTCTCCTCCTATATTTCACAAGAGATGATTTTTGATACACTATATATGGATCTTCTAATCTTCCCTCATGAGCTTGCTGAATCATACTTGCTCGTGAATCACTTCAAGAATATTCAATAGTTTTGGTAATGTCAGTTGGCCTTACTCAATAAATCTGATTACTTTTCTAATCAGTCCCCAATCTAATAATGATCAGGCAATTATTTATTCTTTTTATAAATACCAGGCCTCACTTATGTGTCTGAAAATGGTAGACACAACCACTTCAATAATGCATGAGTGATTCCTCAAAATATTAGCTTAGTATGCCTTCTTGTACTCTCAATTACTAAAAAATAAAATAGAAGAACTTATTTAATTATGTCTTGCTCTATTCTCAAAACTAACTTACTTCATGCATGGATTGCATGGGATCTAATACCAATTTTATGTGGATATCTCAATGATTTTCACACGTGTATGTGTCCATGCATGATTGCATTCACGTGTCTTTTTCTTTTGAACATACATTGTGTTTTATTCTTTTCTTAATGTGCACACACACTTTTGATTCTTTCTTTACATGTGCATGTGCATGAATGCATGCATGCACTCTTCCTTTTGTTCTTCCTTATGTCAAAACCTCTATGGGTAAAATACTTTGATCACACACACAATCTCTTATATTTATACTTTTCTCTTTATCTTTTTCGCGCTTAGGGTTAGAGAGAGTCTCCTTCACAGAACCTGAGAGGTTCATGGGTCTGTCGTTGCAAGGCACTTCAAGGGTTCGTAACACCGGTTGTGTACCTACGAGATCAAATCCTTATGAAAATAGGATGAGGGTTCAAAAGTACCAATCGCGTGCTCACGGGTTTCTTCAAATTGAGGTGTGGTTCGCCTTCATGAGACAACTTCGAGAGTTTGTAGCACATGTCAAAGGTCTTCAATTATTATTCTTCCTGTAGAAAAGTTGTGTGGAAACCTTTTTAGCACGATGCACTATTTTTGGTAAAACCTAATCTTTCTCAAGATTTTCAACAACCAAACCTCAGTTGAGGGATTATTATTTATAGGCAAGAATCATTGTGTATCTATACATTCAAATTTGTGGGGTTTAATGCTTTGAAAGCCCATGATCTTCGGGTTTGAATTATTGAAACACGAGATCAATATATGGTGCATATCTTGATTGTTTTCATTCAATGAAAGCCTTATTCTTCACGATTTTATCCTCGTGTTCATGCATTTTTGAACGCATGAAAATCATCTTCACCATGAAATCTAGATCAAGGATATTTCTTCCTAGCCTCGATAGCTTAGTGTTGCCTCAACCTCATTTGAACACTTCATCTTAATGGATGCATGAAACATTTAATGCATGCATCAGTTTGATTCTTCTAGACGATCACCATGCACTAAATTTGAGCTTCAACGGTGGTTGGGAGACCGATCTCAGTGGATCGGTAGTGGCGATGGTGAGTAGTGGTGTTGGGTGGCTCTCCTAGTGATCAGAGGTCGAAGCCGACACCATAGCTGTTGGATCACCTCATATTAATCTCAGACGGTGGTGATTGAATCATGGTACACAGGATGGAGTGTATGGTCGAGATCTCATGCGAGATCAGATGAGTGGCCAGGATTACCTCCACATTTTTTAAACCCATATCACGTCGAAAGAAAGACATGAAGGTGACTCATTTATAATACAATTAGCCTTAACCACAACTCATAATTCTCATCCTCCCCTCACAGTACTTCCCCATAATATGTTCACCCAACGGGTGCACTCTTGCTCCCACTCTACTCCTCGAGTGCGCTCCTAGTGCCCACTATACATCCTTGTGTTCAATGGTTGATAATTGTGTGTGCTCTTATGGGCTTGTACATATCTCACACTCCTAAATCATGCGAGGATGGACTTGAGGGATTACCTCAAGCACAATTGACTCTCAGGTCTCGCATGTGCTTGAGGATGAGGTCCTCAGATGGCCTCTGTGGTTAGCCATATTTTTTGATATATGGCCATATATACATGGCTAAAAACCAAGTTTCAAGTATGAGAATAATGCATGGACACCTTATTCCTTCAAAGCTCATGCATGGGCTATAACGCCCTGACCCCAATTACCCAGAGTCGGTGCATTATTACATAACATTTACACGATCACAAAAGATCAACTCTCGAAAGATCGATTAGTTTAGTAGACTTGGAATCACTAGATACATTCATAAAGTTTATATTAAATCATAAAGTTAAAAACTAAAACAACATCTTGTCTCCATAGACCACACTAATATCCCCTCATACTATCCATGCAGGTCATTCATAAAATATTTCTTCATATCCTAGGAAAAAACATAGAAATGGGTGATCTCAAATTCTAGGTAAGGACAACAATATAGCGGAAACTTTCATAAATAAGCATAAAAATTTAAGGCAATGTATAACTAAAACAAAATCCTTTTAAACTTGAACTTCAGAATAATATGCCAAAAATAAAATGAAATAATTCCATTTACTTATTTATATGGATATTCTACTAGTCGAATAATCACATGCAATATCAATAGCCACTTTTATAATGATGGAATGCATAATTACAAACTATAATAACCACATAGTCAAATCCTTGTGCCAAGACTACAAATAAGATTTTGTCAAGACCTTGTTCCAAGACACTAGTTTGTCTCATGAGACCTACTGATGTACCGAGGAGCTATAGAGGGCTCCACCCATCACTTACTAAGTCCAATGCATTCCTTATATGAATACGTTTAAACATAACATAAACATTTGTATTAAAACTAGCATACGAAATGTCAATACTTTCTCCATAAACCATGAATGGTATAAAAATAACACATCCACACTCAAACATATCACAAAACCTTCAATAAAATATGGAAGTTTTGTATCATAATAAATCAACTTCAAATAAGCTTAAAATAAATCAAAGGATGTTGACATAGATGAAATCAAAACTATTTGAGAGAAATATATCTTTTTTGAAATCATTTAAAAGTAACAAAATTGTAAAAGAAAACATTTACTTTGAAAATATTCGTATAAGATTTTAAGGGAAGCTTCGATGATTTTATAACCTTGGAAAATAGCCGCACCCACCTTATAAGTTAAAAAAGACATTCTTACCTTAATTTTGTCGAAAAGGTTAAAAAGGACCTTGTTTGGAAAATGACAGAAAGATTCCTTTATAAACTTCTTATAAATATTCAAAAAAGGGTATAAATGACTTTAACCCATAGTCTATAAAATAGTAAGAATGATTTGAAATAAATTTTTAAGAAACATGGATGTGGATGATAAAGAGGTCCGAGTATATAATTATGTATAACCAATCTTGGATAATTAAGAGATTGTGAAATAAACCATTAACTTGTACTTTTCCTTGGTCGAGAGTAGGTTAAAATCCTATATAATTGTGAAATAATTGTTATTAAATTATACAAGAATCATATACATTAATATGATATCATATATGATCCTTTAACATTGCTTTGTTAATAATATCTTTGTATTATCATTGTTTCGGGTGTTAACTGATTCGATTTCCTTTATATGATTTGTTACGTAACCCATTTTTGTTATGGATAGATTGTATATTATTTATATCCAGAATGATATCAAGTCCTTAAACATTATTTTTAATCATCAAATGAGAATTATACTTGAATGGATCTGATGGGTAATGAATCTCATCGTGTTCGTGGAGACGGTAGTCCGTACGTACGCATGAGCGACAATATCATTATTTTGATATTAAAATAATATATAATTGGATGGTAATCATATATAAAGAATCATTATAATTTTATATATATTATTTACTTCAATTACACATCGTTATCATACCCATACAAATAATAATGTTTTGAATAACAATTACACCACGACGTGGAGACGGTAAGTCGTACGTACACACATATGGTGACATGTCATTCAAAGGATGGATAGAATACTGAATATGGTTTTAGCATATTTATAATAACATCACGGTATATTGAAGATATTGGAGTTATTATTTTATAATGTAAATATGATGCCCCGACCCCGGTAGCCCAGAGCCGGTGCTATGGTTATGGTGTGCAATTTATTTCGCACAAATGAAACAAATAAGTCACACATCATAACACATCAGGAGGAACTTTCTGGTTTAGATCCTGGAGAATCAGAGACAACATCTTTGCTTCTTTACTTTCTGAGCTAGGAACAAGCATCCAAGTCTAGGAAAGGCTCTATCAACCTGTAAAAAATTTAACATAAAACATAGGGTGAGCATTGAAATACTCAGTAAGGGGTTTTTGAAAATACTTAAATACAGCTTTTGAAAACTACGTTGAAAAAGAATACTTTTCCATACTTAGAAAGTTTTAAAAGAAAAACTTCAAGACTAAACAAAGGTTGATATATCAGAGTTAAAGTACTTCATACGTATGCACTAAAACACTTAGCGTCAACTCACATAGTAAACAAGATAACCATAATAATAAAAAGGCATGGGTTGCATGAAGTAAAGTGTCCATAAACAAGAAAGGTGTGCATGAACAACAAGGGGTAAACATTATCAGAGTCGTGCACAAGCGCATTATCTAAAAAAACACATCATGACATGATAAATGTAATTGCAACATTTTTAATAAAAATCCTGAGAAGAAACTGGACATGCATCAACATTTCCATATCATATGTCTTGTATATTTTCTTTAAATCTGATACTCATAGGTAAGGTTCTATAACCAAGGTTATTCCTCTAATCGGAATAATCACTAGGTTGGTCATAATCAAAGAAATGTATGCTGAAGGACTCATGATCTCTGTGTCAAGGCCTTGTGCCATGAACTAAGGGTAAAAACCCAATATGACTGTCTCGAGAACTATCGATGCATCGAGGAGCTTACTTTTACCGGTCTCCAACCCGGAGGGCTTACCTTAACCAGTCCCCAACCTGGAGGGTTTTCTTCTTACCGGACCCCATTCCGGGTAGTCCCATACATTTCTCACATGTTGATAGGGTCAGATATTCAAGGTGTCCCATACCACTTTGAATATTTAATTTTCATTTCATATTACCCAAGGTGTCCCATACCACTTTGGGTAATACCATTTTCATTTCTCATTACCCAAGGTGTCCCATACCTCTTTGGGTAATTAGTTCTTAGTTCCTCTTCATGTTGAGTCATATGCATGAATAATATTAATAAGGTAACAATTACATAACTGGTTTACAAATACATGTTATGACAGATAAACATGAAAGTATGGAATAAAAGAAGGCATGGTTAAGCAAGCATACTATGTGTGTAGAACAATTATTTAAGCACATAAAATGATGAATGTGAGAGACTTTCTCCCAAGGGTTATTAAATGATGAGTTTCTAAAATTCCAGTGCATGGAAAAGAACTACTTGGCATTAAATATTGTACTTTACAGGTCATAGTACTTGCAACAAATCTTCATCCGCTAATAATTACTACGGCATGCTTGGTATAAAAATAATAAACACTTGTAATCTTTAAAACTCCGACACTTGGAAGTAAACCACTTTAAAAAAAATAATACCTTTCATTAATTATTATTCTTCTCTGGTCATAGAATTTGATGTTACACTCTGCTCACTAAAAATCTCTGCAACGAGATTGGTATAAAAATAATAGAGGATTTCTACATATTAACATAACCCTTAAATCCATATCCTTTTCAAAGAAAAAGGTTCAAAACATGCATAAGCATATCCTTAACAAAAAAAAACACACATGTCAGTTCAAGGGCGACATTAATCAAGTTCATTGGTGTATACTTAGACCCAAAAATAAAACAACATAGGCAAGCGCTAAAAATTCTACATGCATAACCATTTCTTGAAACTAGGGTTTTCAGATGTTAATCTTAAAAACACATACATACATAGGGTTATATATACACAATGTATATAAATAGGGCTTCTCATAAATTAAACATGGTTCACTTGAAATCTAAATCCACTCAAAATCTATCATTTATTCAGTTTAAAAAAAATGAACAAAACCTTATGGGTTTTTAGTGTTCAAGAAACTGTAAATATACATAAAACTTCGGCTTCAACTATTACATGTTTGCACTTAAAACAAAGACCTGGTTCGCATCTAATATTTTTCATAGACAAGGTAAAAATCAAAAACTTATTTTCATTGAAATACATAACTAATAAAATTATATAATTACATATGTATATAAGGCTTACATAAAGATTGTACACGTTAGGACTTGTTTTAAAATACCCCTTTCAAAGGTATAATTCTTATCATAAAATACTGCATTATAAGGAAAATCCTAGAAACATAATTTTGTATGGTTTGCATGGAATATATATATATATATAAAGTTATATATATACCATTAACCATTAGGTGTGTATATATATATAAACCCATGTATAAAAACATGAACCGGGAATAATGGGTGGGGGAAAAAAACACACAGCCGTGGCACCCTTACAGCTCAAGAGAGGAGCTCGCCGGAGGTTTGCTGGGTGGCCGGTGAACCAGGAGAAGCTTGGTGGCCGGTGGGGTTGCGGCCACTTGGAGATGCTGCGAGGCGACGTCCTGGTGTCCAGCAGTGTAGCGCTGGGAATAGTGTGGTCGTGCGCGAGGGTGAGGTGCAAAACTGGAGGTGGTTCGTGGTGGCAAGGCGACGGCGAGGCGGCGGCAAGGCTGGTGTCGCGGGTTGCCTCCGGAGGTCCCGATTTCACAGTGGTTTCTCAGTTCTTAAAGGAAGATGATCCAGGGGTTAGGCCGGTCCTATGGCGTCCTAGGTAGGTAGGGTGTGCGAGGGTCAACGTGAGCAGTGGTGAAGGAGGCGTCTCGGGCAATCCAGGTACTGGTTCGTGGGACCTCAACGCGAGGTTGAAGACAACGTGAAGGCTGAGAAACGAAAAAAAAACGACGGTCGGGATCCTACATCGCGAGATCGGACGGTCGAAGAGAAATTAGAGTTTTAAAACACATCAGCGGTCGTGATCTGCTATAAGGAGATCGGACGGAGGACGATTGCGCGGCCAGCATCCGCTTCGCCGAACAGGAACAGTTTGTTGTTTTTTTTTAAAGAAAGTTTACTTTTAAAGAAGAAAAAAGTATATATAACATTAAAATTGAATTTTACACAATTTTAACAAATAGTTTTAACTTAGAGATTCAAAATCTAAAAATCCCATTTTAGATTATGTAAAATACCTTACAATTTGATATAAATCTTATAAATTTTATAATTAACATACTAAACATTTATTAAGAACTTATATCTTTAGAAATGAAAAATCCAATTTATAACATGCTTAACTTGTTGATTTATAAAATTATGTTTAAAAGACCCATAGTTTTTTCTCTAATTTAAAACACATAGTTTTAGAGATTCGAAAAGATACACTTTTCAATTATTGCCGATACCCCGTTCGACACATTTTAAAATATCATGTTTTCCACCACATAAATACCGTCATAAAAATAGATTCATTTTCAATAATAATATTTTATTTTAAAACTCGAAAATATAATTCTAATATTTTGTATAAAATAAAATTGAAATACCATAATATTATAAAAGCGTAATAAAGACCAAATTATATAAAAAGATGCACTTTATCCCTTGGAACACAACGGTCCAAAAAAAACGGTCATATTTCCTTTTAGAGGTTCATTATAAAAGCAAGGGGTAGGTTGTTTTATATTTTCAAAACACCGGACCCTTGGCGGATGGCTCTCCTCATACCTCTGGTGCTGAGTGCGTGCGCGGTGATTCTGGCGGTTATACTTTTCACACTGTTGGATCCTGAAGACGACGACTATCTGATTGCCCGTGTTGTTGTTCTTTGTAGTCTTGCTGTGGCCGTGTTAGGTCTTGTGCAGGGTACTTTCAATTAGATGGGTCTTGTTGTAATGTATCTTTTAAATATATAATAGTTTATCATATTCTTCATGTTTGATTTCTACTCGAATTCTTTATCAGAACACAAACCATAAAATAAAATAAAACAAGAGACATCATTGAAAAGCACAACATTGCTTACTTGAACCAGTTTATAAAACCTGGGGCGTTACATTATCCCCCCCTTAAAAGAATTGTGTCCCCGCAATTCGATCGGCGTACAAACACTGACTTACTCACACAGCTTCTCTGTCACCCTCGGTGGTGTCCCTTTACCTCCAAGGCCCATGGAAGAAGATACTATTCAACTCAATCCCCAGGGCTGAACAGAGCTTGTGGGTCTCCTCTTCCCAAATACATTTTTGGCAAAGTGGATCGTGATTGAAGCCAAGCTCCCGCTTGATGCAGGTGGTTTTCCAGAGATGGGAACGAGTGACATCAAGCTTCGAGACATCTTCTTGGATTTGGTTCCTAAATATCTCTCGAACCATTTCATAATTGAAGGATTCTAGGAGAGATCCAAAATCACAGAGCTCCCCAAGCATGCTGAAGCACAAGATTTGGTACATAAAGACTGCGCGGAAGTCCAAATTCTTTGCATCTTCTCCAAATGTCGGGAAGGCCAACCATTTATTGTTCAAGGTGAAACACAGGAAGAGTCCCTCATAGTACTTTCCTTTCTTTTTATAATTCTCAAACAGCGCACTAGCCATTAGGTTATACACAACTTCTGAACCTCGGAAGATTCGAAGGACATTCGAGCTTTTCAATATTTCATAGAGGGTTTTGCACGTGAGTCGTAAGTTATCAAAAGGTTGGTAACATGTTGAGCAGGATTTTGCTACAATAGTCTCTATGATTTCTGTAGGGAGAGTCAAGAGTCTAGGCGTGGTTCGCTGTCTTGCCATCTGAAAAGTTTAAGAACAAACCCTACTTAGTAAAACGTTATTAATGTTTTTGTGTTGTCCTAATTTTCCAAGGTTGCCTAAACCATTCCTCTGATACCAACTATGACGCCCCGACCCCGGTAGCCCAGAGCCGGTGCTATGGTTATGGTGTGCAATTTATTTCGCACAAATGAAACAAATAAGTCACACATCATAACACATCAGGAGGAACTTTCTGGTTTAGATCCTGGAGAATCAGAGACAACATCTTTGCTTCTTTACTTTCTGAGCTAGGAACAAGCATCCAAGTCTAGGAAAGGCTCTATCAAACTGTAAAAAATTTAACATAAAACATAGGGTGAGCATTGAAATACTCAGTAAGGGGTTTTTGAAAATACTTAAATACAGCTTTTGAAAACTACGTTGAAAAAGAATACTTTTCCATACTTAGAAAGTTTTAAAAGAAAAACTTCAAGACTAAACAAAGGTTGATATATCAGAGTTAAAGTACTTCATACGTATGCACTAAAACACTTAGCGTCAACTCACATAGTAAACAAGATAAGCATAATAATAAAAAGGCATGGGTTGCATGAAGTAAAGTGTCCATAAACAAGAAAGGTGTGCATGAACAACAAGGGGTAAACATTATCAGAGTCGCGCACAAGCGCATTATCTAAAAAAAACACATCATGACATGATAAATGTAATTGCAACATTTGTAATAAAAATCCTGAGAAGAAACTGGACATGCATCAACATTTCCATATCATATGTCTTGTATATTTTCTTTAAATCTGATACTCATAGGTAAGGTTCTATAACCAAGTTTATTCCTCTAATCGGAATAATCACTAGGTTGGTCATAATCAAAGAAATGTATGTTGAAGGACTCATGATCTCTGTGTCAAGGCCTTGTGCCATGAACTAAGGGTAAAAACCCAATCTGACTGTCTCGAGAACTATCGATGCATCGAGGAACTTACTTTTACCGGTCTCCAACCCGGAGGGCTTACTTTAACTAGTCCCCAACCTGGAGGGTTTTCTTCTTACCGGACCCCATTCCGGGTAGTCCCATACATTTCTCACATGTTGATAGGGTCAGATATTCAAGGTGTCTCATACCACTTTGAATATTTAATTTTCATTTCATATTACCCAAGGTGTCCCATACCACTTTGGGTAATACCATTTTCATTTCTCATTACCCAAGGTGTCCCATACCTCTTTGGGTAATTAGTTCTTAGTTCCTCTTCATGTTGAGTCATATGCATGAATAATATTAATAAGGTAAAAATTACATAACTGGTTTACAAATACATGTTATGACAGATAAACATGAAAGTATGGAATAAAAGAAGGCACGGTTAAGCAAGCATACTATGTGTGTAGAACAATTATTTAAGCACATAAAATGATGAATGTGAGAGACTTGCTCCCAAGGGTTATTAAATGATGAGTTTCTAAAATTCCAGTGCATGGAAAAGAACTACTTGGCATTAAATATTGTACTTTACAGGTCATAGTACTTGCAACAAATCTTCATCCGCTAATAATTAAGACGACATGCTTGGTATAAAAATAATAAACACTTGTAATCTTTAAAACTCCGACACTTGGAAGTAAACCACTTTAAAAAAAATACCTTTCATTAATTATTATTCTTCTCTGGTCATAGAATTTGATGTTACACTCTGCTCACTAAAAATCTCTGCAATGAGTTTGGTATAAAAATAATAGAGGATTTCTACATATTAACATAACCCTTAAATCCATATCCTTTTCAAAGAAAAAGGTTCAAAACATGCATAAGCATATCCTTAACAAAAAAACACACATGTCAGTTCAAGGGCGACATTAATCAAGTTCATTGGTGTATACTTAGACCCAAAAATAAAACAACATAGGCAAGCGCTAAAAATTCTACATGCATAACCATTTCTTGAAACTAGGGTTTTAAGATGTTAATCTTAAAAACACATACATACATAGGGTTATATATACACAATGTATATAAATAGGGCTTCTCATAAATTAAACATGGTTCACTTGAAATCTAAATCCACTAACAATCTATCATTTATTCAGTTTAAAAAAATGAACAAAACCTTATGGGTTTTTAGTGTTCACGAAACTGTAAATATACATAAAACATCGACTTCAACTATTACATGTTTGCACTTAAAACAAAGACCTGGTTCGCATCTAATATTTTTCATAGACAAGGTAAAAATCAAAAACTGATTTTCATTGAAATACATAACTAATAAAATTATATAATTACATATGTATATAAGGCTTACATAAAGATTGTACACGTTAGGACTTGTTTTAAAATACCCCTTTCAAAGGTATAATTCTTATCATAAAATACTGCATTATAAGGAAAATCCTAGAAACATAATTTTGTATAGTTTGCATGGAATATATATATATATATATAAAGTTATATATATACCATTAACCATTAGGTGTGTATATATATATAAACCCATGTATAAAAACATGAACCGGGAATAATGGGTGGGGGAAAAAAAACACACAGCCGTGGCACCCTTACAGCTCAAGAGAGGAGCTCGCCGGAGGTTTGCTGGGTGGCCGGTGAACCAGGAGAAGCTTGGTGGCCGGTGGGGTTGCGGCCACTTGGAGATGCTGCGAGGCGACGTCCTGGTGTCCAGCAGTGTAGCGCCGGGAATAGTGTGGTCGTGCGCGAGGGTGAGGTGCAAAACTGGAGGTGGTTCGTGGTGGCAAGGCGACGGCGAGGCGGCGGCAAGGCTGGTGTCGCGGGTTGCCTCCGGAGGTCCCGATTTCACAGTGGTTTCTCAGTTCCTAAAGGAAGATGATCCAGGGGTTAGGCCGGTCCTATGGAGTCCTAGGTAGGTAGGGTGTGCGAGGGTCAACATGAGCAGTGGTGAAGGAGGCGTCTCGGGCAATCCAGGTACTGGTTCGTGGGACTTCGACGCGAGGTTGAAGACAACGTGAAGGCTGAGAAACGGAAAAAAAAACGACGGTCGGGATCCGACATCGCGAGATCAGACAGTCGAAGAGAAATTAGAGTTTTAAAACACATCAGCGGCCGTGATCTGCTATAGGGAGATCGGACGGAGGACGATTGCGCGGCCAGCATCCGCTTCGCCGAACAGGAACAGTTCGTTTTTTTTTTTTAAAGAAAGTTTACTTTTAAAGAAGAAAAAAGTATATATAACATTAAAATTGAATTTTACACAATTTTAACAAATATTTTTAACTTAGAGATTCAAAATCTAAAAATCCCATTTTAGATTATGTAAAATACCTTACCATTTGATATAAATCTTATAAATTTTATAATTAACATACTAAACATTTATTAAGAACTTATATCTTTAGAAATGAAAAATCCAATTTATAACATGCTTAACTTGTTGATTTATAAAATTACGTTTAAAAGACCCATAGTTTTTTCTCTAATTTAAAACACATAGTTTTAGAGATTCGAAAAGATACACTTTTCAATTATTGTCGATACCCCGTTCGACACATTTTAAAATATCATGTTTTCCACCACATAAATACCGTCATAAAAATAGATTCATTTTCAATAAAAATATTTTATTTTAAAACTCGAAAATATAATTCTAATATTTTGTATAAAAGAAAATTGAAATACCATAATATTATAAAAGCGTAATAAAGACCAAATTATATAAAAAGATTCACTTTATCCCTTGGAACCCAACGGTCCAAAAAAATTGTCATATTTACTTTTAGAGGTTCATTATAAAAGCAAGGGGTAGGTTTTTTTATATTTTCAAAACACCGGACCCTTGGCGGATGGCTCTCCTCATACCTCTGGTGCTGAGTGCGTGCGCGGTGATTCTGGCGGTTATACATTTCACACTGTTGGATCCTGAAGACGACGACTATCCGATTGCCCGTGTTGTGGTTCTTTGTAGTCTTGTTGTGGCCGTGTTAGGTCTTGTGCTGGGTACTTTCAATTAGATGGGTCTTGTTGTAATGTATCTTTTAAATATATAACAGTTTATCGTATTCTTCATGTTTTATTTCTACTCGAATTCTTTATCAGCACACAAACCATAAAATAAAATAAAACAAGAGACATCATTGAAAAGCACAACATTGCTTACTTGAACCAGTTTATAAAACCTGGGGCGTTACAGTAAATAACAAAGAAAGAAGAAGTGGAAGAAGAAAGGAACTTGAAAGAGGGTGGTGAAACTATTACCTCTTCTTCGGGTTCTTCCTTTTGATTTGATCAAAAGGGCTCCTTAGGTTGGATTTCTGATCAAACTAAGGCCTCTAAGATGAATTTAGGGAATTTTAGAGGATATTTGGGCAGGTTTTGATCAAACCAAAAGGATTTGAGGGTATAAAAAATTGGTTAGAAGTGGTGTTCTTTTATAAGGGGGAGGAGGTGCTCTTTAGGAAAAACATAATGTATTATTTTATAATAAATTCATATTCGGTTTCTAATGGCTCAAAACTGAATTATTTAAATTCTAAGGTGGGGATGGGTCTAAAACCACTCAACAAATACGTTTTAGACAGTTTTGGGTCACTTTATTAACCTTATCTTTTAGTTTTAACTCTTAGTTAATTAGTTTGACATTTACCATTTCACTTTGTATTTTTATATTATATAGTTAATAAACTTAGTATCTACTTCTAAGAGACACAAAAGTGGTAAATTAATGATACAACTATAATTATATAAGTCCTTTTTCCAAACCTTAGATTTTTAGAAATAGAATATCAATTAAAAATATAATATGGGTTTTAAAAACTCTTTTATGTCAATTTTGACACTATTTGGTATTTTGTTTTTTATAAATTTATAACAGCATTATTACTTTGAACCTAATTAATTTAATCAACTCCAACATGTCATATTAACCTATAAAATTCTTTTAATTCATTAAAAGTCTCATATTATATTTATTTGTGTATTTATAATATCAATTATTTTAATATTTCACTAATAAGGTAATTAGTGCATCATCATTGTGTCATAACTAGATTAAATTATTTAATGTCTAAAAATTATAAATAAAATACCATTATTTAATAAATCTTTTTATATTTCTGATGAATATTTATGATTGAATTTATCTTATGTATAACCCTATATTAAAAATGTTTTAGTTATTAAAATTTGATTTTACCTCTTTTAACTCTTCTTTGAATTAAATAATAATAAATGTCCTAATCTAATCCATGTGGACCAAAAAGGTTCATATTTTATTCCTAAGGTTTTTTTTGGTCGAATTATACTTATCCAATAGAATTAGAACAATTTTAGGGTAATAATAATATCATTTTTACCCTTAATTACCCTATTTACTTTTAACAGTGGTAAATAAAAGTAAAAAGTGATTATTCACCATGAATTATTTTTATATTATTGAACCACATTTTACTTCTTTATATTAACCATATCTCTCATATTTTCTAAATTCCACTCATAGAAGTGGTAAAATTATTTTTTATGTGAATTTGCAAATTCTCCTAAGAGATGGGTAAAAGATGGTGAAAAGTTCAATAAAATTTTTATATATCTAAAATTATTATAAACTGACTCCAATGGGTTACATTGACCATATAAAGGTATTATTTATCTATTTTTGACCAAAAATAAATTTTAATAAAATAAATAATTATTTAAATAAATATTTGTTTTTAAACTATAACTCAGTGTTTTTTCACTATTCATAAAAAAATTGAACGTTTTTTGAAAAAAAACAAAAAATCACCCTAGGATAATTTCGATATTCCGAATCAAAAAATGAAATCCATTTTGAAAGATAAAATTCATATAATTTTAAAAAGTGGGTATTACTATTCATAATGACTAGTTTGATTGGTCATGGTGTGTGTTAGAACTCGAAGTTGTGTATAACACACACTACTATATTATTCAAAGAGAAGCGTACTGTGGATGCTTGGGGTGTTACATGGGCAATTCACTTAGTAGATCCTATACTAATCCCTTCCTCCTTTATTTTTCTTCATCTACCAACTCTTTTCTTTTTGGAATAACAAATCCAGGATTATTAACATTACTTTAATCTAATCATGGATGATTCATGGATCATTTCATTATGCCTCGTGAATTAAAATATAATGCATTGCCTTCTTGTCGTGAGAGATGTGTTATCCATTAACACATATCTTGGACTTTGATGATCAGCTCAAACAATCATCTGATTTTTATTCACAACCTTCATCCGAATAGAATCCATTGTATGGATCTTCCACTTTCATCATGAAATGGAGTATTTCATGGGCTTCTTCAACTGTTGTAACAAAGTGACTTCTAGTGACACATGTATTAAAACTTAGGATCAGTTCTACAATTATCAGAATTTGTTTCCTCAATCTTAATCCATAATCAAAGTACATGATCAAAGTGGTATCATCACTAAATTAATAACCTGACGACTTCAGTCATACAAAAAACATTCATAATCTCCTTTCCATACACATATTGACAACTTATTAAAACTTGACTCCTTATTGAAAACAAATGCAATACCATGCTATACAATCTCCGCCCATTATTTTGTTTTCAATATTACTTTATCAGAGTTCGATCATTTAGTATGTGTGCCAATATTTTTCCCCCTTATTTGAAACCAAATGAAAAGGTGTTGTGGTGTTTATTCAAAACATTTTCTACTCCATTTAAATATTAACTTCTTGAATATTTCTGGGAGATGTATAATGTCACATGGTTCACTTAGTAAAGAGCCTTTAGTAAATCAACTCTAAGTCTACTTGGGATAACCAAGTGTAGAAAACAAGAGATATATGACCATGGTTTTCAATGTTGTCCTTAAACAACCATACATGTCATATCATGCTCAAAATTTCTCAATTATTAACCAGGGGTTTTAAAATAATCAAATTTATCAATGAAATGCTAAATCCTACACATACTTCACCAAACATATTGAAAAGTTCAAGTGAAAAGATAAAGCTTCTCATTTCATCCCATCTTGTCATCAATCAAGGACTCCCCCTTAATTGACATGATAAATAAAATTAAGAAGAAGGGATGAAAGTGTGATTGGAAAACCTCAGTTTTAACTTCTTGAGAAGATATGAATTTAAAGATTTTTCATGACATAATCCTTGATATCATCTCCTTCATTTTTTCTCCCCATCAAGGGGTTCAGTCCCTTTGATTCATCATGGTGAAAAATATCATCACATATTCTTCAAGATATTCATGTTGATAATCATTCACTATAGAACATTTCAATTTATTATTAAATGCTGAATAATGATTCTACTTTTCTCATTCAACTTTCATCTTATGAATGACCTTCATCTTCAAGTTTCTATAATTTAAGCACACATATACAACAAAAATATAAGTGAATAAAATGGAACACTTGTGAGAATCTTAATAGAATCATTGGGGCTGAAAATTTTCTCTCAAACCAAGAACTCCTTTCCTTGAAGCTCTAAAGTGTCTCGTAATCTTCATGGTGATGTCTCCTCTCCATTTGGAATTTTTATTTTTCATTGTCGGCATAGATTCTTTACTTCCATTTGCCTTCAACATGTGTGGATTTTTTGTTTTCACTTCTATTAGTAGTGAAGTAACTATTAATAATGCATATTTTTCAATTGTTTCCATTTGGCCTGGTAAAACAGTTATACATTTGTTTGTATGATGTACATCCTTCTTGCACCTTCCACACGGTAGTTGTGAGACATTTGGGTTGTCATGTTCTAACAACCTCTCATGAAATTCTAATTTTCCTTCATGTGGAATGGCATGTTTCCCTTTTTCCTTTTCATTAGATAATACTTCATCTTCAGCACTTTTTAGTTCTATAGAAATTTTCAATTGTATTACTCCATATAACTAAAAACTTCTTATTAACATTTTTTTATTTGGAGCTTCCACGTGGCTTCTTCATTATATTCATGTTACCTTTCTTAAACAACTTATTATCTTCAAAAATGTCTTCAGTCAATCCCATCTTATTATGTGTTGACTCTCCTTTTAGTTTCAGCTTTATTACATTCATTTCCAGGGATTTTTCTCAGTGATCCATGGTATGAACTTTCATTCCCTAATAGAAGCATCTGCTCTTTGTTTAGATGACATTTTGGGAATCTACCTTGAACTTATTCTAGGTAATAATTTCTTTCACAATTTTCTTGACATAATTATATTGCATATTCCAAATGGAATACTTTTCCACTCATTTTTCATTCTCTTAGCTTTTTTGTGGTCTATGCTTCTTATCAACATATGCTTGAGGCATGGTTGGACTAAACTAGCACTCATCATAACTGTGAACACATTTGTTGAAATTATCATAGAAGTCTTCAAGATACTCAAATTTATTCATGATATAAAGATTCTTCTTCATCTATGTTTTCTTCCTTAGCATTGCAGGTTGCTTCATTTCTTCCCATCTACTTTCTCGGAAGGTAGGCCTTCCACAATTTTCATATGCTAACATATTATGCCAAAAATCATTGGCATGATGTCCAAACTTCCAAAAACACCAAAAATAGCAAAAAAAAATCCTTCTTTTAATTTTAGTATCAGTCTGTGTATTTTTAATGAATTTTTGTTTCTCGAATTGTCTTTATTTATTTGGAGAATCCTTTTGGGACTTTTTCTTATTAATAATTCCCGTATCCACCCATGAAATTTTGATGTATGTATTGAAATTTTTATAAATACACATCTTCCCAACTTATGTCTTTGAACCTTCACTTTCATATGAAGCTACATTAGTAGAAACAGAAATAACTAGATTATGGGATACCTTCTTCTTGGAGGATGTTTCCATTGTATTAGAGGAAGATTTTATATTCCTCTTAAATCATATTCCTCAATGAAAACTTGAGTGGAAACATATCTAATTTCATCTATTTGAGAAGTTCCATCTTGGAGTGATTGTTGATTCTTTAATTTAACCTTCATCTTTAAACATTTCATGTTGAGGGAGTTCTTTTCATCCTCAACTGATCTTAGCTTTCTTTCCCAATTACACTTCAGATTTTTCATTTGTTCTTCATGCACATTCCTTAATTTTCATAAAGAGATGTCGAGATCCTTTACCTTGTTGTCTTTTTCTTCTAGTTGAGTATCTTTGACAACTATAGAGATTTTTTTGTAACTTTTCAAGTGCATGGAAAGCTTTTACAAATACCGTTTCAATGAATTATTTCTCACAAATACTTCCCTATAATTCTTCAGTAACTTGAGCATGTATTTCATTTCCATGATAAAGAGTTTCTTCCTTTACCTTCACTACTTTTGTGAGAGTGTTGGATATACCAACCCTTTTATCCAATGCTTATTCAATGGCATTAGATTATTCTTCCAGTTATAATTTTTCACCTTAAAGAGCACTAATGCTGGCAGAAATGTGTCTTGAAACTTCTCTAAGGAATTTCTTCAGATGATATGTGAGTGTAGTCTAAAGATAACTAATTGATCTATCATCATCATAGCTTGAGTAATCATCATCATAAGAGCCATAATAATAAAAGTAATTATCTCTTGTTATGCCTTTCCGATTACCTTCTGTAGAAGGTGACTCTCTATTAGTAGTAAGATTCTTCTTCATATTCTTTTCCTATTTCTTCTTTCTATTTTTCTGAGTCTTGGCATAAGTCTCCATTTGAGGTTTCCCACTAATCTCATAAAATCTGCAATTCATAAAGACTCACTTGGATCTTTTAGAGGTAACCTCACTCTGATACCAGTTGAAGTGATCAGATCAGTGTGAATCACTGGGAGGGGGAGGGGATGAATCAGTTATCCTTTTAAATTATTTTTACTCATTAATTATTTTCAATTAAACCTATATGTCTGGTTAAAGACTTGATCCACCCTTATTATGTCTCCCAGTCTTACCTTGATTATTTCTTTAAATGTAAAGGCACTGAACACAAGGATTTACAAGGTCCAGTTCAGAGACCTACTCCTTGTTGTGTTGGTTATTCTCCCCAACACAGATTCTCCACTTTAATCAAATTGGTAATTATAATGGTCAATAAAGAGTCCCATTTTATCTCTCCTGAGTCCCACATGAAATTCTTTATACTGCTTCACAAAGTGTTACCAGAGTCTCACTAGCCTTCTTCAGAGTCCCACTAAATACTTCTCCTAGCTTTCACAAGAGATGCTTCTTGATTTACTATGGATGGATCTTCTTATCTTCCCTCATGATCTTGATGAGTCAAACTTACCTTTAAATCCCTTCAATAATATTTAATAGCCTTTGGTAAGGTCCATTGCACTTGCTCAATAAATAGGATCACTTTTCTGATCAGTCCTCATTCTAACAATGCTCATGCAATTCTTTCTTCTTCTGATGAATACCTGGCCTCACTTATGTGTGTGCAAATAGTGCACACAACCTCTTTAGGAATGAATGATTGGTTCTACACAATATCATATTAGTCATCCTTCTTGGACTCTCAATTATTGAAAACTCAGATGGAATAACTTCTTTAATTATGTCTAGCTCCAGTCTCAAAACATCCTTACTTCATGCATGGATTTCATGGGATACAATACCTCTGGTATCTAGATATCACATTGATTTTCACACATGCATGTGTTTATTCATGACTGCATGCATGGGTATCTTTATTTTGAACATGAACTTTCTTATCTTCTTTTCTCAGTGTTCACACACACTTTTTATTCTTTCTTTACGTGTTCATGTGAATTCATGCATGAATGCACTTTTCCTTTTGTTCTTCCTTGTGTGATAACCTCTATGGGTAAAACACTTTGATCACACACACAATCTCTTATATTTCTCCTTTTCTCTTTCACTTCTTTCCTTTTGTTTATTAGAACACACACATCTATTCCTTTAATTTGGATTCAATGTAAGTGCGTTATCCTAGTGTTCACTTCAATCCTGAATGGGTTCTGTTAAATGTTTTTCTTGTTCTTTCACACTCAGGTGTCTCAATTCATCCATATGCATGAATATTCATCATGCATGAATTTT
This sequence comes from Viscum album, assembly GCA_963277665.1. Lineage (NCBI taxonomy): Eukaryota > Viridiplantae > Streptophyta > Magnoliopsida > Santalales > Viscaceae > Viscum > Viscum album. The sequence goes on from OY728132.1 coordinate 544,982,944, forward strand.
CCTCTCTTCCTTGTAAAGGCATGAAGCCTCGAGTTTCTTATTATTCTTCAAATAAAGCATACATAAACCTTTGCCTTTATGAAATCACCATCTTTTTCAAAAACAAACCCCTGCAAAACAGTACATATCAAAGGTTCAAGAAAGAGGGTGTTCTTATTCTCCGTGCAAACCGAAGGGCACAAGGTTGTCCTCCTTTGTGTTTAAGGTGCATGAGAGTCTCCTTCATAGAACCTAATAGGTTCATTGGTCTATCATCGTAAGGCACTACAAGGATGCATAGCCCCAGTTGTGTACCCGCGAGATCACCTCCTCCTGAAAACACGATGAGGGTTCAAAAGAACTAATCGTGTGCTCACGTGTTTCTTCGCACAGAGGTACAGTTCTGCTTCGTGAGACAACTTCGACAGTGTTTAGCACCTTTCAAAGGTATGCGGTTCTTCTCCTTCACATAGAAAAGCTATGTAGTTTTTAGCATGATTCTCTATTTTTCAGAAAATAGGAACGTTCTAAATATTTTCAAAAACCGATTCTCAGTCGAGGGATCATTATTTATAGGTAAGAATCATCATGTATCATCAAGTTCAAATCTGTGGGGTTGAATGCTTTAAAATCCCATGATATTTGGGTTTAAATTATTCAAACACGGGATCAAGATATGGCGTATATCTCGGTTGTTTCCATCCAATGAGGTCCTTCTTCTTCAATGATTCATCCACATGTGCGTGAATTTTTTAATGCATAAAAATCATATTCACCATGAAATATAGGTCAACGATCTTTCTTCTTAGCCTCAAAACTACACGTTACATCAACCTCGTTTTAACTATTCATCACGATGCATGCATGAAACCTTTAATGCATGCATGAGTTAGATTCTTCCAAATGATCACCATGCACTAAATATGAGCTTCAACGGTGTTCATGATCTTGATCTCGGTGGATCGGCAGTAGCCATGGTGAGCAGCGGCATCAGGTGGCTCTTCTGGAGGTCGTAGGTTAAAGAAGACTCCATGACTATTTGATCAGCTCAGATTAATCATGGACAATGGTGATTATATCACGGGATATGGGATGGACCATGCGGTCGAGATCTCATGTGGAATCAGATAAGCAGCCAGGATTACCTCCATGTTTTTAAACCCATCCCACATCAAAAAAGAGACAAAGACATGGCTCATTTATAATACAAGCCACCGCAACCACAACTCGGAATTCTCCTCTTCCCCTCACAGTACCGCACCATAGCATGTTCACCCTACAGGCATGCTCCTGCGCCCACTCTGCTCCTAAGGCATGCTATTAGTGACCACTATGCATCCTTGCAATCACGGTTTGATCACCGTACATGATCTTGGGGGTTTAAACGTGGACCACTCTCTTGTCTCATGCGGGGCCAGCCATGAGGGCTTCCCTTAGGCACAGTTGTCTCTCAGGTTCCGTATGTGCTTGAGGATGAGGTCCTCGGATGGCCTCCATGGTTGGCCATAATTTTTTATATAAGGCCACATATACATGTTTAAAACCCAAGTGTCCATTACAAGAATAATTCATGGCCACTTTCTTAATTCAAATATCATGCATGGGTAATGCACTTAGTTGAATTCATACTAATTCCTTCATCCTTTCATTTTCTTCATCCACCATCATTATTCTTTTATTTTTGGAATAAAATATCCAAGATCTTAAACATTCCTTTAATATAATCATGGATGATTCATGGATCATTTCTTCATGCCTCATGCATTAAAACATAATGCATGGCATTCTTGTTGTAAGGGATGTGTTCTCCAATAACACATATCTTGGACTTTGATGATCATCTCAAACAATCATCTAATTTTTATTCAAATACTTCATCCAATTAGAATCCATTGGATGGATCTTCCACTTTCATCATGCAATGGAGAATTGTATGGGGTTCTTCAACTATTGAACAAAGTGACTTCCAGTGACACATGTCTTGGAACTTAGGATATGTTCTACAATCAACAGAACTTGTTTCCCCAATCTTAATCCTAATCAAAGTCTTTGATCAAAGTTGGATCTTCTCTAAATTAATAAACTCACCACTTCAATCATAGGCACAAATTCTATAATCATATTTCCATACACATATTGAAATCTTATTGAAACTTGACTCCTAATTGACATCAAATGAAACACCATGCTCTACAATGGTGTATGTAAAATATAAAATTGTTTTATATATTAAAAATAAAAAATATTTTCAAAGATTTTGTAAAGGGAGTGAAAATGACCCATTTAGATAACATTAATAAATTTCCTTTTAAAAATATCTTAAAATAAGGTCAAATATCATGTAAAAATGATTTATGAAATCGTTTATTTTCAAAAAAAATAACATTTTTTAAAACATTTTAGAATACATGGTTATGGAACAGAAATATAGTCTTTGTAAAAGAAAAAATAGGTCCAACATCACATACAAACAAAATTACTAATGTTTATTTTATCAATAAGGGGGAAATTAAAATCAAAAAAGTTATATAAAAATTAAATGATGTAGAATAAATATATATGATCAAATGATCACATCCAAATGTTCATTTTGTTGGAACCACGGTCTTTTTATGAAGGAAATGGAGTATGGTTTGTGTTTGTTGTCAATCCTCATTGGAATATTAGAGTGTTTTTAAAAGGAAAGGGATAATATAGTTCAAGAGGAAAATGATATTGAAGGTGGTGCCGTTTTCTAGTGTTTGCCAAATTTTTGGGCCTCAAAATCAGAAAATGAAGACATGGGTCTTGGTAAAAGGAGATGCACACAAAGAGGAAGTGGTGTGTGAAATAGGTGACTTTTGCGTGAAAAAAGAATGTTGTATGTGAAAAAGAGCATGGTGCACGAAATAGTGGAGAGAGGTTTTTCGCGCAAGAGGTGTTTCGGGATGAGAATGATGAAAATTTCAAACGCATGAGGTGTGTGAAAAATCTAGATATGTGTGTGAAAAATGGTTCATGCGCAAAAAAGGATTTCCTGAAAAATGAGAGTTTTTCACGACATGGTGGGTTTTACATGTAGGGATCGGCGAGGCTTATAAATAAGAGGATACCCCCATCATTCATCATGGTTATAGACTCAGAGAATATCTGAGGTCTGATGAATGTAAAAGGAGCACAAAAAAGGGAGTTTCGCAAAAAAGAAGAAGTTGCGCGTAAAAGTCTGAGGTGTGCAAAAAAGCAGATGATGTGCATAAAATTTTAATTTTCACATAAAATGTGAAGATGTTTGTAAAAGTTGAAGATTCATGCAAAAGTACGAGGTGCACCAAAAATCAGAAGCTGCATGTAAAAGTTAGAGGATGCGCATAAAAGACTCAATTGCGCGAAAAGGGTGTTGTTGCATGAAATATTTTCCCCACAAAAATCATGTATTGCACGCAAAAGTGAGATCTTTTGTGCAAAGGGTAGGTGTTGTGAGAAATATTCAGTGTAACCTATTTTCACATTCCAAATATCTGGTTAAGTGGTTCAGTGCTTTCAAGTGCATCAATTTAGGACTTTGATTCAAGAAGAGTCTCGTGCTGAGCAGAGGCAAAGAATTAAATGCATATCTATTGAAGAGACCTTCACATCTCTAAACTGAGGGTGACTTAACCAAGAGAAGTGAGCTAGGGGGACTAAACGGGAGTGACCCGAGGGATGCATTAAGCTATCCCTGAACTTTTGTAAAGGCGGTTTTCCTGGGACAGAGTGATTGTACCCAAACTTTGTAATCCCCAGCTAGTGAAGTTTAATGGAATTAGGTACGATCGACAACCTTTCGGCATATTCTCCTTAGATGTATCCCTTAGTGGTGAACCAAGTAAAATTGTTGTGTGTTATCTTTTCATGTGGTTGTTTTTCTTTCTATTCCCATCAGTCTTACAGGTTTAACGAGTTCCTACCATCGTGGGAACAAGTTCCTTGTGTTTAAAAGAAAAAATTTTACACCCTGATTCACCGCTCCACTCTTATGGTGTCCGGGGGTCCTACACATTTAATATAAACAATATTTAAATGATAATATAATGTAACTAAACCCTTTTCTACATTGGTAATTTTTATTTTATAATCCAATTTAAATAATAACATCAAATGATACATTTAATATAATGAAAATAAGGATACTCATGATATAACATGTCATAAGGTAAGTACATAAAACATCTAAAATAATATAGGTTCATATCATAAACATATGTCCAAAAAAATAATTTGGGATGACTAACCATTACAAATATCATATCATGGAATTGAGAGTTAATCAATAGAGATATTGTGTATAGAAAATTTAAATAAAAAAATAGGTGAAAGAAATAATAAAAAAATTGAGACCAACTAACACAAAATCATATAATTATAGAGTCAATGAAAAAGAGTTATAATCCAACCAATAGAAAATGAGTTAAGTAAAATTTTACCACATGGTAATGTTCATGTTAAATCTCCTTGGATGAAATAATTCAAATTGAAACTTAAAATGAAATTATGTATGAAATATTAATTATATTACATGAAAAAAGTTCATTATATACACCGTTTAAAAGAAATTATCTAGATGACATTAAAATATTCCTCATTGAGTGAAAATTGAGAAGAAGACCCTTACTGATTTGGTAATCTCTGGGTCAAAACCAGATGAAAGGGAGAAAATCATTTATATTTTTAAATATAATTAATTTTTTTGTAATTTAAATTAAAATAAATTCGTAGTATTTATATACACCACATAATAAAATATATATAGAATATGAAATATGTCATGTAAAAATAAAAGTGAGAAGAAAATCCTTTACCTTGAGTCCAGACATTCTGTGTATTTCCATTAACTCATTTATAATAAACACATATAAATTATTTAATTTTTTTAAAAAAAAATATTATAGTTTTAATATATCATACTTAAATAATTTATTTTTTTTCTTTTTAATGAAATATTTTAATACTTAATCATTTATGTCTGTCTTATCTATTTTGAGGATGTTCAGATCATTGTTTCAAGACATCTTTGATGCATTGACCGTGGTCAAAGTGGTTATTATTAAATCATTTAAGAAATAATAATCATGAAATCGTTATTATATTTTTATTTAAATTATTATTTTAAAACTGATAATGAAATATGGTTATGAAAAATGAGAAACAATACAGTCATGGAGACAATAGGTCGTACACACACATGGGTGGCATTTCTATTTTTCAACAATCATTATGAAAAGAAGTTAATTATTTTTTTAATTATTAATTAATTATTATAATATCATATATACTATATTAATTCTTTAAATATATTTATATATCATCCATGTTATTTTTTAATGAAAATTAATAATTTCATTTCTTTGTGGAGGTGGTATTCCATGCATACGTACAAACGAAGTTATCATTTTTTATGAGTGAAAACGTAAGAATAAAATGAAATATTATCTTTTCAGAATGATATATATGTAATTAATATCATAATTATGTCATATATATCACATATATTCATTTAGATTATCCTTATTACCTTCTTTTTAAATAATTAGTGAAAAATGAATCACATCACTTCGTGAGGCGGTACTCTACCGTATTGATGTGTGATGATATTGTATACCCCACAGAATGGAAAGTAAGAATTTATATGTGATATAATAATGTAATAAGTATTATTATTTTTAAAATATCATATATATACTTTAAATCCATCATTATAATATTATTTTAGAGGCAATAATGAATAACATATTTAATCGATTCATGAGGTGGTAGTCCTCTATAAACATGAATGATAGTTTCATTTCCAATTTTATGGAAGTGCAAATGGATTTAGGTTGTTAAATTAACACAATAAAATCTTAGTGTATGGGTGAATTTTTTTTTATTTTATAATAATATATAAATATCATTTTAATGAGGGCGGAGAAGAAATAAGATAAAAGTTTTCTATTAGGAATGATACTTCTTCTTAAGAAAACCTCCTTTGGTTTGTATAAAAAGACATATTAGTATGGATTTATGATCAAACCATGGGATCTAGGTCATGGTAACATAATTAATGAAGGTATTTTATTATTTATTGTCTGAAATAAAGGTATTTTAAGGTGTCATGGGGAGGGGATAGAGTGTGTCCTTTAATAAGTGAGGTGAGTGGCACACTTGTAATTTTGGAAAAAAAGTGAACCATGTTATTCACATTCCAAAAGGATAAAAAAATGGACCAATATCAATCCTTAAAAATTAAAATGTTAAAATATTTCTAGAAAATATATTTTAGGCAATTATTTAGTTCAAATTAACAGTTATCTTTTTATTTTATCATCAAGGTAAACTCGTTTTCACCTTCACCGCGATAAAATATATTTGTTGTTTTCAATATTCATTATGAAAAAAAATTAAGTTTAAATTATTAGGTAATATAAAATAGTATAATTAAAAATATTTAATCCATTTTAGTAAATTAAAATTAATGATTTGTAATAATTTAATTTAAATATAAAACTCTTAGACATGATAAAAAGTGTGTTTTCCATAAATGTATTTTTAAGCATAAGATGATTAAGATTAACCCTACGACAAGTAATCATCATTGTATAAATTTAAATTATATTTCTTGATATAGAATTTATAAATTAAATTTAATTATTTCCTCATTAGGTATTGTTTGATTAATAAAAATAGGGAAACATCATTCACTTTAAAACAGTTTTCAGAAGAAAAAAACGCATTTTTAAACCTGAAAATAAACTCATACTAAAATCCAATATAAATTAAATTAAAATGTAATTATACAGAAAAATATAATTAAATAATAATTTTGTTACATTAAATCATATTTATAAATAATGGTTTATTTAAATTTCATAATTAATTGAAAAATAAATGACATTTTTAAAAAATCAGCATTTTTACTATTCATTGAAAAATATTTTTTTTTCAAAATATCCAAAAAAATAAACTGTAATTTAATTTTGATATTATTATATTAAATATGAATTTAATCTCATCAAATAAAGTTTCTTAAATCTCTATAAATTCATTATAATATTTTATTACAAAATAAAAGAGAAATTAATTTTGAATAAATCATATTTTGATAGATAAAATTACTTTACTAAATATTTATTTATTATTTAATAAGAATTTATCAATTAATTTATATTTATATGGGAATATGTAAATATATAAATTATTTAATAATATTTAAACCTACTAATTTAATGGATATGTTATGATAGACATATTTACAAAAATATTGTTCCATGGTTTGTTTAAGCTTGGTGTTGCATGTCTTTTACTCTATCAAGCATATATTCCATTTTTAAAATCTATGGGTGTTACAATATTCCACCTTTTAAAAAAAATTCATCATCACAATATGAACATAATATCTGTAATTAAATGTTTTAAATTATAAAATAACTTTATTGAACTCTTATATCAAAAATACGATTAATAAAACAACAACTTGAAAATAGAGAGGGGGATGTATGAAGGTCATCTTGATTTACACATAACTATTGTTTCCATGTAGGAGAATATTATTGAGATGTGAATATATGTAAATAGAGAAAATCCTAATTACCAAATAATTATTTAGAGAGAGAGGTCATTGACCACAAAAAAGATAATGTTCATGAGAAATCTAACAACCATAAAACCACAGACCAAATAGGTGGGAAAAATACCATTGTCTCATCAGAAAGGAAGAAAATTGAATAAAATTTTAATTTTAAATATTATTCTCCTAGATTTTAATAATTTCTTACCATATATAATAATAACATAAAGATAATATGCTTAATTGACATGTATAATTTCATCCTTTAATAAATTTCCACTATAATCTCATCTTTTTCTACAAATGATGAGTATTTGAGAAGAATTGTTCATGCTTTAAGGAATAAATAAACTACTAAAAATTCACATAATTAAATAATTCGATGAATCTATATTACTCCAATATTTATAAGTTAAACAAAATTAATATTTTTAGAATATCTTATGATAATTCCCTTAATGAATACACATTTATATGATCAAATAATACATTCATATTCAAAATTCAATAGTAATACCCAATGTTAAAATTAAATCATTCCATGAATAAGTAACCCAATATCCCTAATAACCTCAATAACCTCATCATTAAAGAGTGTTTTAACATAAAATTCTATCTCATACCTTTCATATTATATGCTAAAATATATAGTGATTTTCTTGTGAAATGACATTACTCACATAGTCACCAAATTACATTTAAATCTCATGGTTTTCTATATGATTATACAAGTGTTCACATAATTCTGTCAATATCAATGATATTATAAACCCTAAAGGTTATTAATTCCTTAAAAATTATCCAAATATTTTTAATTCATGCATCATGTTGAAATAAATATTTAAATACATCAAAATTATTATATATCTCATAAAATTTCATTAATCACATTAATATTTCATAACATAAAACCTAAAAATGGGTTTCCAAGACATTGAACTTTGAGAAACCGTAATATCTTAAACTCGTAATTTTATCTGTAAATGTTAATAAACCCCCTTGTGGGATCATCTTATTCTCCATAATTATCTAAAACATCCTCTAATACAAATTATAACAACCCCAAACCCTCACTCCCATATCTAGTGTTAAAAACAAAATCTATCATTTCTTGATTTGAAACAGAAAAATGTGACTCAATTTTTACCATCTAAACCATAAAACAAAAAAAATAATTTTTCACTTACATAATCATGGAACTTTTATGTTTAGAGTTTTATAAAATTATGAAAAATTATTACATGAACTACACACATGTCTTCAAGATAATATTCCTCCCATTATACCCAACATTCCATATTCCATATTATGTCTTCAAAATATTCAAGAAAATTATCCAAATTAAAACCTTTATAGAAACAAATAATTTTTCCTCATTATCCATAACATGGGGGAAAGGAAACATAAAAAGTTTGATCTCAAATTCTTGATAAGGGAAAACATAAGCATTAACAATTGAATATCATTAGTGAGAGTAAGATGAGAATAAGGGCTTGATGAAATAATCATAGGGAATGACAATAACAAAATAATATTCATACCCATCAATACCTGTATAATCAATAATGAATTATGGCATAAATCTTTAACAGAGGAAATATTTATAACAATAAATAATCATGAGACATGTAATTTCAATCTTGATCAGGGGACATATTGATAACCCATACAAGAATAATGAAATCATAATGGTATCTTGGAACATGATATTTATATAACCCTTATAAAACCCATACAAAATTATCACAAATGTAATAACCATACGGTCAACTTACATACCCAATGAATTGGAGTGCTATATGGGCACACCCATTATATAAGCTATATCGAGCTCTTCCGAGGCTATCTAGGCGCACACATCATAAAAGAAACAATAATAATACATCCATATATAGAATAAGGATTGTATAATTTCATCAAATCATGTTATATCATAAGTATATTCAAATAAAATTTATTTTATGAATGTAAATACCATTAAAAATCATTAACAATATTATTAATAAAAATAATCTTTTCACTTCAAAAAGAAGTTTTTAAAAATAAAAATTCACAAAATATTGTAAAAAATATTTTTATTGAAAAAAAGTATAAAAAATAATAAGTAAGATTTAAAACATTGAGTGTTCATGGTGTTAGGAAAATTTGTTCATCTTCTAATTGATAAGAATAAAAATAAAAATAAAACATTTTTTAAAGAGAGTCAAAATGACCCAATTGAAAAATAATATAAATTTTCATTTTAAAAAAAGTTTTTTAAATGTTCAATGATCTTGTAAATAATATTTAGGAAATTAGTAATTTTTAGAAAATAAATTTTTGGAAACATTTTATAAAACATGGATATGGAAGTTAAAAACATCTGATCTAAACGAAAAATCAAGATTAATATTAATTATAAATGAAATTAATGATATTTAATTAATAAATATGGGAGGAAATAGAAATAGATCATGTTAACCACATTTATAAATAGTTTAGAAGAAATATATGTTTTTTTAAAAAACATATAAAATGATTTCCTCTAAAGGAACCATGAATATAAGAAATCCTGAAAAGAAAGTAGATTGTAACATAAATCCTTTTCCACTTTGGTAACTTTCCAATTGCAAAGAGCATGAAAGAATAACTTCAAATGATACATTAAATATCATTAACATAAGTATATTCATGATATAACATGTTAAAAGGTTAGTATATTATCCTCATAATATAATATAGGTGCATATCATAAACATATGTTCCAAAAAAGGGAATTTTGGATGATTAACACTTTCAAATATCATATCATTGAATTGAGAGTTTATAAATATATATATTGTCTATAAAAATTTTAAATCCAAAATTTAATTTTAACTACATAATTAATTAATTTAGAGATCAATTCACACATAATAATGTCATAACATAGTTAATTGAGAAGAGTTATAACCTAATGATATAAAATTGAGTTAGGAAACCCTTTACCACTTGGTAACTATCATGTGAAATCCACCTGGTTGAAATAACTAAAATTGAAAAAGTACTATGATGAATGGATTATTGATGATAGTACATGTATAAGGTTATTTATATGAACCATATATAATAATTTATGTGCCTAACTTTAAAATATGTCTCAATGAAGTACAATTGAGATAAAGTCCCTTAATGCTTTGATAATCTCTGTATAAAAAACAAATGAATGGTAGAACCTCATATGGAATTATAAATACAAATTAATCTAATGAAACATATAATAAAATACATTCACTGAAATTATATAGAATACACATTAAAATAATTGGTTAATATGACATAAGTCTCATATAATTAAAAGTTAGACAAAAATCCCTTACCTTAAGTCAACCCAATCCATTTATGTCCATTAACTCATGTATAATATGATTACATAAATTATTTTATATATTAAAAAAAATTAAATTTTAAATACCATATAATTAAATCATTTATTTTATTTCATATTAATTACATATTTAAATACTTAATCAGTTAATTCCATGTCGGGTGTTTTGAGGATGTGTGGTTCATTATATCAAAATGGCTATGGTGTACTGATCATGGTCAATGTGGTCATTTTTACATAATATCCAGAATAAAAAATGAAATATTTATTATATTTATATATCTATTATAATTTTAAATCCAATCATGAATTATCGTTATAAAAAATGAACTATGTTACAATCATGGGGATGGTAAGTCATATGTACGCATGTGTAACGTTTCCATTTTCAAACATCAATATGTAGGGAAGTTAAGATTTATTTTATCATTATATACTGATATTAATTTGATAAATACTATATTATTTCAATAAATATACTTATATATATCATTCATTTTATTTTATAATGAAAAAAATAGCATTTCTTTGTAGAGGTGGTAGTCCACATGTTTATTTGAATGACAGTATAATTTTTTTGTCATTTTAAAGGTAATAAAAATGATATAATATAATTTTATAATGATAAATATGTCATTATTATAATAATAATGTCATATATATCACATAAATTAGTTAACATTATCCATATTACCTTTCATGTGAATCCTTAGTGAAAAAAAAATCGCATCTCTTCATGAGGTGGTAGTCTATTGTATATACAAGAAGTCTTATTGTATCCCCATTGAAAGAATATTTAGAAGGTATATATGATATAATAATTCAAGGAGTATAATTACGTTTCAAATATCATATTTATTATTTTAATCAATCATTATAAGAAACTGTTAGAGGTGATGATGACTAACGAATTACAACAGTTCGTGAGGTGGTAGTCCTCCATGCACACAAATGATGGTTTTGTTTCCCATATTATAGCATATGAGATGGATTTAGGTTATTAAATTAACATAATATCATATAATTATATGGTATATACTTTATTTATATTATTATTATAACTGAATACTATTTTACGGTGGTGGATAAATAAATTAAGTAAAAATTCTCAGTTATTACCAATACATATTCTTTGGAAAACCTCTTTAGGTTACATAAAAATTATTCTATGATAGCTTTGTGATAAAAAAGGGTCTAAATGTCATGGAGAGGGATTTAATTATTATATATGGTCAGTTCATGTTCAATCCAAATGTAATTTATGGCATAGAGAGGATATAATACAGGGAAACCTTTTATATGTGGGGTGAGAGGCACACTTTTAATATTTTAAAAGAAAATAGTGTAACATCCTGAGAAGAATAACAATAAAACCAGTATCTAGACTGATTTCCACATGGACACAAGATCTCCTCCATATATTCTAAAGGATACAGAATAATAGATAGGGTAAATTATGTTATTATGGGGAGACTATAACCTTGTTATCATAGTCATACAATGGTATATAAAATCTAGGAAAAAGTATAGAAATATAAATAAATTAAAGAGATCAGATGAATAATAACAACTGAAGAAAGTAATAATAAATGTATAATTCTAATTATAATCATGCATGCATTTCAAGATGATGATATAGAGTAAAATATAGAAAAGTACAACAAAAAATACAATATAATACAATACATGGATAGAGAAAAGAATAAAAAACCATGGGGGAAATCTCCACAATCATCCTAAGTACTATCGTATTCCTATTCACATAAATCCCTGGTGTAATTCATAGCATAGGAAATAATCCATAGACCTTAAATCATGAGATATCCTCAGGTACCCAAGTAAAATGGTGACCTAAGCAAGGTCTGAGATATACTTAGTAGTCCACCACCAACAATGTCTAAAAAATAATCCCATTTGTGAATAAAATGTAAGACTGTGTGAATTCATAAAAATAAACAGGTGAATAAATAAATAAGTATACATGTTGAGCTCAAGTTCCTCAAGGACACCTGGCTGACCATTCCTAATTTATCCTAATCCGGAATGTCTCTAAACTAGGCTCAAAATATTTAGGTGTGATATGGTATATTGTTAATAAGTCATCATAGAACATTTATCATGATATAGATTGAACCCAAAATGAGATTTTTCTTGCTTTATGAATCCCTAGATAAAAAATATGTATTCTTAGTTTTAAATATAAAAGTCACCATGATAATTTAATAAGAGGAACCTTGACCCCATCTAAGGTGATCCGAAAAGGAATCCCAAGTCTCTTTCTACAGGGACTATAAATACCCAATATGATAAGACTCTGTCCAAGGGGATCCTTAAATGGAATTCTAACTATCACTCTCGGTATGGTGTGAAGATAATAACCCTATCATCCCATCATAGTTATATCACATAAAGGACTGAGTATCACTTGTGGACTAGTATAAGCATCTAGACACTAATCACATCTATAGTGTTTCCCCTCACGAATTTGAATCACTCATAAAGTGGGTATAGAATTCATAAGGAGAGTTCATACATGGAATACCTTGTATCTCTCATAGCATATCACAATACAAGTAACCAATGAGACCATCCATAGATTTCTGCAAATATGAGACCAAAGTATCTCCCATGGTACATATAATCTCTAACAGCCTCTATTCCCATCCAAGGAATCCCATAAATGGATCCTGAGTATCGCTCAAGGTGAAACATAATTCATTTAATAATTTCACTTATAAAGGGGCATTCTATGTTCATAAACATTCCACATCACTAGTATATTAAATTTATAGATGGCCACACCCATATACTATTACAATTAAAGAATAATAAAGGACATGAACTAAATAATGTATTATATAATTAATCAATTTCATTTACAATCTCATGGTTAAATTCACCATTTTAAAAATGGTCACATGTTAAGGTATTCCCAAATAAAATTACATTTAATTTAAATTAATACTTTTAATCATAACCCAAACCAAACCTCCTTAGGATGTGATTTTTACACAATGGGGTATTAGGGGGGAAGGATTACACTCATTTCATATCTCAAGAAATACAATCAATTTAAATCATTTGGATGGTTAGAACATGAATTACATGACCTTTAACAATTCCAAAACAATATGCAAGGGTTACTACAATTGGATATTTAGGTTCTATAAATTAAATTTCACATTTAAGAGGCGTTGTGTGGAAATTCCGTTGTGTGACACAACATTTAAATTTATAAATTGATAAAACATAAATGTAAAATCTATATACCACCTTCCTCATACTAATTATGGCCCACTTGTTCAATATTGAGGCTTGAATCGGGTCTGTTTAAATGAAAATGAATAAATGGAAAAATGACATGAAAATAGGGTAAATTAGCTCACACCATGATAACATTCTATATTGAAAAGGAAACCATATAAAAAGGGAATAGGAGTAATGGTCATACTAAGGGATAACCAATGCACCTAATAGTGCTCAAATCTAACCTTAGGTGGAAGAGATATCCACGTGCCTAAGATAAGAGGGGGAACCCTTAGTGGGATGTTGAGTGTGGAGGAGGATCATAAAAATAAAAGGGTTGGGGGTAAAATGGGAATATAAACCCATTTAATTTGGCTCATGGTTTGTCTATGTGGTCAGACAAATTATGTGCCAACTGTGCTTCAGCCACTGCCCAAGTGGGAGGCCTACACGGTTCCTGAACATGGTTTGGGAAACCATGCATTACCCCTCTGTTAAGAAAATGGCTGCAACTACCCTATTATGCATTTTATCTCACATGGTTATACAAAATCATGATAGAACTCCATCTCCACTAGATCATCCACATGTTTTCTTCTCGTCAGCCACATGGTTTCAAAACAACCTTGCACCCTTACAATCTTCTCCTCTTTTTTTGTTTCAGATCCCAATGATCTTGAAACTCGACAGAACTCTAGAGACACCTCTCGAACCTCAAAATGGAATAAACACACATTTGGGTATTGTAACTCTCAAAATTACATTTTTATTCTCGGTTTACAATTCATCCCATCCACCAAATTGAAAATTCATACTCCTTCAGGAAATTTTGAACCCACACCAAAATATACGATGTTACAACCTTCCCCACCATTAAAACTTATCATCCCCAAGAAGCCTTGGGGAAATATCATAGTCCACACTTGACCTACTTGGGTCATGAAGTTTCATCCAAAATTCCATGTTTTATTTCAAAACACCTAACACCCTTCTAATAATAACATTAAATGTATGGTACACATGCCATTAAAACATGAGATGTAATTTCCCCGGCATGGTAGACACTAAATCTGGTTCTTCGAGCTGGTTCACCACATGAACTCAAATATTCCTAACCATACGCTAAAGGCTACTAAATTGGAGCAAGGTTCTAATAGAACATATAGGGAGACTATACCCTCTTTATCATAGTAATACACAACATATGAAATATAAAATAAAATAAACAAGTAAAAAATAAATATGTATCCTGAATCCAGTTCCCAAAATTGGGTACTATCCCATAACCAGATAGTAAATATGCTATGTCATGTCATATAGTGCCAATTGTAGAGAAAACCAAGAATAATAAAAAACTAAAGAATCCCCAAAATAGTTCCAGGCTCCAAGCCCAAATCTCTCATCCATGAATATCCCAAACTCAAATAAATCTTCCAATATAGGTTTATTCCCCTTGACCTAGCCTAAAGCCATGAATTCTTATAGGTTAGCCAATGGGAGCACAAGAAAGGTGTGAGTACAACTCAGTAGGCCACCACCAACAGTTTCTACAAAATATTCAATCTAAACAGATAGTATATGCATCTATATAATGAATAATATGATAAATGTAATATAAATTGGCTGTGATTAATCAACAACATTCCATTTAGCCTCTTCCATCATTTTCTCTATGGGTTATCCACTTTCATCAATTACACATCATCATTTGATGGTTTAATAAACTATGCATAATGGAAAGGAATCATGCTCCATACATCACTAAGGAAGACATTACATAAAAAAAATAAAAGCTCTTACCTCAGATCCTCAGTCCAGGTGTTCATAGAACTTACCTTGGTGCCTCAGTCTAGGTATTCATAGAGCATACATTAGAGCCTCATTCTAGGTAGTCATAGAACATACCTTAGATCCTAAGTCTAGGTATTCACACCACATGCATTCATTAGAAGCATAGAGACTTAGTTTGACTCCATAACCCATGCATTTAAGGGGGTGGGTTTAGAGCCTAAGGCTAACTCAATCTATGGGAGGAGACTTAGTAGAATACCCCACATACCAGCAATCCATGTGCACATTCTTCCTTAGCCACATAACACACTTACCAATAACAAACCATAATTCATTACACATTTTGGATTTACAGGCCTTGTACATTTTACTCATACATCGTTAGAAATTAAAAACTCATTAAAATACTACATTTATGTTCTTATCCCACTATCACACACATACTATCTACATGACTTGATCCATACAAAACATGTATCATTTACATCTATAATTCATTTAACACATTTACCCTTTCACAAACACTCCCTTATTCTATGTCACTACTAAACATCCCTAACATTGGTTCCATTTCATAATTCATATTAACATTTTCAAAAAAATATCATGGGATCTATCTCATCACCATTCAATTATACACTTAACTACTCAATTACATGTTTAATAATGTGATGCACCCCACGGGTGGCCCTTAACCCAATCTAATTAAACTTAATGAATCCTACAGGGAACGTGAGGGGTTCAAAACATCATTTAGAAAATCAAATTATTGTTTCTATTGTGGAAAATCAAACATATATCCCAAAGGCACAAGCACACAACCCTATACACATAAATTTTACCATAAGACTATGGGATCTAACTTTTAGACCAATTACCTCTATTTTACAGTTGAACTCACACTTAATCTTAGAATTTTATTCGACCTCAAACCACCCTCAAAACCCTAACCTAGAAACTACTGGAAAAGAGGATTTAGGGATTCAAAATAATAAGAAAGATTCCACAATCCCTATTACATAAAATAGAGCATAAAATAGTGTTAGAATTACCTGGATCTTTGATCCACACCCAATGGAACTAAAAATGGCTTAGAAATAAGGGATATCAATCCTTGGGAAGTTTGGGAGAATTTATTTCATCACCAAAGTTCATATTGGAATAAAGAAGTAGATATTTGGGTGATGTTTCTTATATCCTAAGAAAAAAATAGTAAACCCCCCCCCCCCCCTTAATGAGGAATGTGGTTTCTCCACATCGTTTTGTAAACTGTGTGCCAAAAGTGTTCCACCCTATATCCAAGAAGGGTCTAGGAAACATAGTTTCTTGGGGAGAATGAATGATTTAACAAATCATGTCGTAACCATGTGGAATGGTACTATCCAAGCATGTAGGGTTTGGATCCTCCATGTGCATGGTTCCACCAAGTATTCCTTAACCCTCAATGAAAGCTCGGTTAAGGTTCATGATTACTACTAAATATGCACCAACCATGCAACATGAATTAGATGGCCCCGCTTCCCCTCTTTCATGTCCCAAACCCCTAGAACACCCCTGATCCTCTTTATAAACTCGTAATACATTTTATTATCCAATATAAATAAGGTTTTAACCAAAATTTAAATAAAAAATACCTCGTTATAAGTCTGGTATTTTACAACCTCCACTCTTTATAAAATCTTGTGATTGAGCCACACTCCCAAGAATCACTAAGCTTCCATGGTAAAGAGATATGGCCACTGGACTCATATATCTATGTCCCTCTCTTATTTTTTTCCTTGAACATTACCATTCTAACAAAACACTTTAACTAGTGACACAACCTTTCATCATAAAACATTCTCTCTATGATCCACAATACAAACTTGATGATCCTCAAAGGATGCATCAACCTATAGATTAAAATCATAAACATTAATCACATGAGATGGGTTTGTTTGATACTTCCATAGCTATTTCATATTAAAAACATTATGCATTCCACTATAACACTATGGATGATCCAATCAATACTCCATTGGTCTAATACTCTCCACAATCTAAAAATGCCCCACATATCGAGGTGCCATCTTACCCGATTCCCAAATCTCATCTTGACCCAACCTTTGGAACACTCGAAGGAACACATGATCACCCACTATAAACTCATGAGGAGGAGGAAATCAATTATCATATGAATACTCCCTACTTTGATCCATAACTATATATTTCTGTATCAACAGAATCCATTCTGATGTCTCATAAAAGAGACCCTATCCCACAAACTATAATTCCCCAGCCTCTATCCAACATAATAGAGATAAATATAGCCTACCACATAACACCTCATATGGTGATTTCTAAATAGTTTCATTGTAACATTTTTTATAATAGAACTCAAAATTCACCAACTGATCATACCATGATCCACCAAAGTCTAGGACACATGCCCTCAACATGATCTCTAGAACCAAGATAGTATACTCTGACTGACAGTTTGTCTGTGGGTGGAATGTCATACTCAAAATTACCTGGGTACCAAGCGCCTTCTATATCTCTTAACACAAGTGTGAAGTAAAAAATATATCATGATCCAAAACTATATTCCTCATCACCCTATGAAACTTTACTATCTCCTGGACATATAGCTCACCCAACCAATCAACAGTGAAGGTATCTCATATTAGAAATAAATATTCCACTTTTTTCAACTTATCCACAACCACCCATATCACATCACTCTTATAAGGCTTAATTAAAATACCCACTACAAAATAAACCATGAAATCATCCCACCTTCATTCTACAATGGAAAACAGATGTTAGAAACCACTTGTTCACTGATGCTCAACCTTCTCCTACTGACAGGTGTAGCATCGTGTCTCAAAACCTGCAACATCTTTCTTTATCCCTGGTCACCAATAATATCTACAAAGTTCACAATACATTTTGGTAAATCTATAATTCACAACTCAATTTGACTAAGTAAACTCATGCATCGATTCTTCCCACATACAAGTAGGAGCAACAACTCGACCACAAACATAAGAAATCTAATCATCAACACACTCCAATCAGAAGGTGACTCCCCACATTCAAGACATTCCCTCATGAAAAAACACTATAGATCATTATATTACTTCTCTTTTATCCAGCTTAGAATCATGGAATTAGCTGCCAAGGATGCAAGGGACATCTTCCTCTTCTTATCTGGAACCTATAGATGCATCTCACCAAACAACGCCATCATCTTCCACTTGGAATAGGATTCATGAACTGCCTAATTTTGATTATTCCTATTCAAATAATCTGAAATAATACTTTACCCATCATGTAGACCATCAAAAAAGCAAAATACTGCTTGTAATCAAGCCATCTTCGCTCCCAAAGATTCAAATCACACTGGGTGAGGATGTACTTATGTCTATTATGATCGGTATACAATATAAAATTTTCTCCTAATAAGTAATAATGAAAAAACATTAATTTATAAACCACCAAGTCCAACTCAAGATCATGTGTAGGGTTGTTCTGTTCATGGGGCCTCAAAAATCATGACACATACTCCACAACCTGGTCATCCTACATCAATACTACCCCAAAACCAACACCGAATGCATCATAAATCAAGGTATACACCTTAAACAGCTTAGGTAGGTTCAAAATTGATGTAGTATTCAAACTCTTCTATAAATACTAGAAATAATTCCCAAATATATTGGAATATTTGAATGTGATGCCCTTATTCATCAAGCCTAGATGTGGTGCTGGAAAATGGGAAAATTCTTTAATGAACCTCTGATAATAGCTTGATAAAACCAAAAATATTTTATTATCAAAAAAATCTTGGGATTATATTAAGATAAAAAAATCTTATAATTTCTCAATTCCCACTAACACACCTTCCCTGTAGATTATTTTTCCCATGAAATGTACCTTTTCAATCCAAAAATGACACTAAGATAGCTGGTCATATATCCTAGGATCTATTAGTGTACTCGGGTCAATTTCAAGATTTTTGGAATGATCATCATGAGTTTTTCAATACACTAAGATGGAATCCACCAAAACGATGACAAACTGATCCAAGTACGGGTGAAAGATATAGTTTATTATGATCATAAACACTACTAGCATGTTGGTTAGCCTGAATGTCATCACAACTAACATTAAAAAACATACCTTCTCTTAAAAGCAGTGCATGGTATATTATAAGGTCTCACCATTGGCCGATGATAAACCGATCTAAAGAAAATTTTATAGATCATAGAATAACCTATTATCTTTTCAAAAAGTTCATAAATTCATAGAAGAGGGTTTCTTTTCTTAACCATCATCTGATTAAACCTATGATAATCAATACACAACTACAACCTCCCATATCCCTTCTTGAAAAAAAATAGAGATCCACAAGGTGACATACATAGAAAAATAAACCCCTTATTCTCTAATTACTCTAACTACGTATTAAGTTTCTGATTTTTTTTTTGGTTCCATTCTATATAGAGGAATAGAAACAACTTCTTCTATAGGTAGAAACTCAATCAGGAACTCAACATCTCTCTCGGGAAGCAGGCTCGAGAATTCCTCAAGAAACACATGTTGAAACTGATCCATCATAGGAGAAAAAAAGCCACTACACTCCATTATCATCAATCATAAGACATGCCTTTTGGGCTTTGGGTTCACACAACTATTGATAATCTATCCCAATATGGCCAACTTGGATATCCCATTCCCCATGGCGAATAAAAGTGTCCCTATCAATGGATGTGAACGTTACCCTATGGTAGTAATAGTCGATATGGTCCTGATACAAAACCATCCAATCCATCCCCAATATCTTATCAAAACCTTCTATCTCAAGAACAAAAAATATCATAGGACACAGTACTCACCAACCTCAATAACACACTCTATACACTATTGAATATTTTCTACTCAAACTCCTAATGGTGTATCAATTGATATAACCCAACACGTGTGCTCCACCGCTAGACCTAACACATTCAAAAACTAAGAAATTATGAAATATTGTGAGGAAAATGTATAAAAAAGACACTAAAAACCATCAAATCTATATGAATACAAACTCAAACTTTCAATGGTCTAGCCTTTCCACCTCTAAGTATAGACTGAAATGCATGAAGCAAACATGTCCCTCTACCCTGGGCTCAGATCTGAGTTCCTACAGACATGCTACTCTAATGATAAGGACTCTCTTGTCCTAATGTACCATGTCTTCCGCCCCAACTAGTATGGCCAGTAGAACTCCAACATCCAACTTGATATGGGGTAGCATACCCTTTACTTTCACTATACATCAGTAGTGATCCCCATCACTTCCCATCTATCAAAGGTTCCTACAGAACCTCTTTACATTCCTTGTCCTTCCACATGCTCAGTACTCAATTGGAGGTCAAGGACACTGACTTTTCATGTTTCATGGCCTTCACCACTAGTAATAAAACACATTTTCACCCCTGGGACGTCAGACCTCCTCCATGGATACTCTGTTAACCACTGCCCTGGTGGAAACCCTCAAAATGGAACATCCTACTATCATAATTTTCATAATAGGATCATCCAACTAGAACCACATTTCCACCACATGATGCCTAATTTAGGTTCCCTTTTGAAATAAGGGCTAGATCCACAACTTCGGAAAACATATTTAAATGGAATAAATTCACCTGGTACTGATGTCATGGCTAAGTTCATCTTGAAAACTCTTCACCATAGCCGCTTCATCCCCTTCAAATGTAGTAAAAATAATTTCAAGTTAGTGAGGCATAGAACATAATAAATCACAAACATAGTCCCTTTAGTCAACCTCATAAACTCTATAGCCTTCTCTTGCCTCAAGGTCTCTAGATATAAATGTTATAGAAACTTTTCCGACAAATATTTCCACAAAATACCATCTACCTACTCAGTATGAACCATAATATCCCACCAATGAGTTGATAGTCATCACAACATGTAATCCTTATATGTTATTGCCTTCTCAGGAGTAATCTATATGTGATCCAGAATCTTCTAGATGAACTCTTTCCAGAACATAGCTTCCTCAAGTCCACCCTCTCTAGAAAACATCAAAGGGTTCTATAGTTGAAACTATCAAGTCAAGTAAAACATGCTCGATATAGCCTACCCTGGGTCTCATTCCATCCCCAACATAAAATGAGTAAATTTATGATAAAACTTCTTCTCTCCCCTATCACCCTAGATCAGTATAGTTTTTTGATTTGTTACTAGGGGTTTTCTCATTTATATCCTCTTGTCTCCAAACCACCACACGTCGTCATGGTGTCATCTATCTATAATTCCAAACACACATCCCAAAAAAATAACATAAAGCATCAACATTTTTCAAAAAATAGAGCCCTATACTAGGAATAAAAAACCCATTTCT
The DNA here is from genome assembly GCA_963277665.1 of Viscum album. Taxonomy (NCBI): domain Eukaryota; kingdom Viridiplantae; phylum Streptophyta; class Magnoliopsida; order Santalales; family Viscaceae; genus Viscum; species Viscum album. Next base: position 545,005,261 of record OY728132.1, read on the forward strand.
CATAAACTAACCCCCTCACTAATTTAGTCACATTGATTACACTACCCTCAATCATCCTTACTACGATCCATTGTCAACATAGGGTAAACCAACTTATATAAACATAACCCATTTTAATAAACAAACATTTTATTCATTTCACTTTTACAATATAAATCTTTCTCTTTTAGGCCTATTATATATTTCCAAATTTTCACAACAAGATTTTAAACCATTTATTACTCTTCATGTGGAACTTTTCATAAAACATTCTTTCACATTTTTTCCATTTTTTCCATTTGCCTCGTATTTTTTAGCGTCTATTTCTTTAAAATTTCAAGGAACATGAAATGAATCATATCCCACACATCCCACTTATATTTCCCATGTGTGCCTACCATGATGCATGTCACACATATCTCTAGGGGCCTAAAACAATGCATGTATGCACAATCCCATTCCATTTCATCCATGAGAGAAATATTATAAAATAGTCACATCACACAACATTTACATTACAAAGATTAAACTACCATTCAATCTTAAAAAACATCAACAACAACAATTAAACCCTAGGTACTTGGGTTTTCCCCCCATAAATGGGTAAGCTACTCTTATGCATGAGCTCATTTCCAAGTCCAGACGCATCCTAGTCTTCTGTCTACCATTCTCAAAGAACCCATCTGATACCACTTTACAACATCCCTGACTTGGTATCCATTAAATCTATTTCTTGGAGTCGGGTCACCACATAAACTCAAGCATACCTCCCTGTATGCCAAAGGATGTCGAATAGCAGTGAGGGACTAATAGAACACATGGGGAAACTATACCCTTTTTATCATAGTAATTCATAGCTGATGAAATATGAAATAAAGGAAATAAGTAAATAATAAATATGTATTAAGAATACATTTTCGAAAATCTAGTAAAATTCCACAACAAAAAAAATAAATATTCTATATTAGGTCATACTGTTCCAAGTGTAGAGTAAAACCAAAATAAATTCAAAATAAAGATTTCTAAAAATGGGTACTGACTCAAACTCTGAATCCCTCATCCATGCACATCCCATTCTCAAATAAACCTTCTAGTGTAGGGACCTATCCCTTGACCTGAACTACAATAATTAAGTCTTCTCAGGTACCCAATGGTGGTTCTAGCAGGGTGTGAGTACAAATCAATAGTCCACCACCAATGGAGTCTATAAAATATATATTCTAAATAAATAGTGTATGCATGTACATAATGAATAAAAATTTAAATATAATATAAATTGGGCGACATTAATAAAAAAGGTTCACTTCAGCCACTTTCATCAGTTGTTCCATGGGTTAACCACTTTCATCTATTAAAATTCAACCGATGAAGATCATATAAACTATGCATAATGGAAATGAATCAAGATACCTACATCACTAGGGATAGCATTAGACAAACAACCCATACCTCTTACCTTGGATCCACATTCCATAAATTCGTAGGAATTACCTTGGAGCCTTAGTCCAGGTATTCATATAACTTACCTTGGAGACTCAGTCTGGGTATTCATAGAACTTACCTTAGACCATTAGTCCAAGTATTTTCACCCCATGCATTCATTAAGGGAATAAAGCCTCTATCCAACTCTATAACTCATGCATTTAAGGGATGGGTTTTAGGGCCTCAGTCTAATATAACATGTGTGAGAAATCTCAGTCAAATTCCCCACATTCCACCAAGACATATCCACATTCCTCTTAAACCACATAACATACTTACCAATTAGAAATCACAATTCATTACACATTTCCAATTTACAGTACTTATCCATTTGACGCATACATCATTCACAATCCATAACTCATTAACATGTTCCATTTATGTGGTTATTCCAATATCACACACATACTATCTAAATTATTTAATCCAAACAGCACATTTATTATTTACATCCACAATTTATTTAATACATTTTTCCTTTCCCAAACACTTTCTTGTGTCATGTAACTTATAAACACCAATAACATTTGTTCTATTTCATACCTCTTGTTAACATTTCCACATAATTCTTAAGGCCTTTATCTCATAAATATTCCACTCTAATATTAACAACTCAAATACATTTTAAAGAAAGTGTCACACCCCATGGATGGCCCTTAACCAGTTCAAATTAACCTCAATGAATCCCATAAGGATCATGAGGGGATTAACTCATAATTTAGCTGATAAATTTATTGTTTTTATAATGTAAAAATAATTGGATGTCCCAATGTCATAAGAACACAACAAAAAACACATAAATTTAACCATAATACTATGGGATATAACTTGTAAAACACACACTTGAATTATATAAACAAACACTCACTTATCATGGTCCATTGATTTGATCTCAAACCACCCTCAAAGACCCAACATAAAAACTACTATAAAAATAAGGGTTTAGGGATTTAGAGGAAGAATAAATATTTCAAAATCCCTAATATACAAAATAGATAAAAGAGACGTGTTAAACTCACCCATATCTTTGATCCACTCCCAATGATAGTATAAACATATTATAATGTGGGAGATCAATCCTTGAGAAGTTTAGGAGGTTTGTTTTCATTTATAATGTTGTCGTAGGATGAAAGGATGAGAAATTAGGGTCATGTTTCTCAAAAACCAAGGGGAAAAATTAGTAAATTACCACCACTTTAATGAGGCACATGTTTTGTACACATGGTTGTTCAAACCATATGCAAACCATGTGCCACCCACTATCCAAAAGGGGAAAAGATGCATGGTTTCTAATGAAGCCCACATGATTTGACAACCATGTCATAACCATGTGTGATGGGTCTATCCAATCCTCCATGGTTTGGCTCCTCCCCATGCATGGTTAAACCAATTTTCTCCATATATCAATATAAGATTACCATAAATGGATATTACATCACTTTATATGAATATTTATCACATTACAAAAATACATGCTTGAGGACCGTAATAGTTTAGTTTCCTTGGAAACTTGGAAACATAAACTTCTAACTTAGTGAATTCTCTTAAACATATCCCTTGAAGATATTCCTATTTAGTAATCCCTACTTAAAACATTTATTCATAACCTAGTGAAAGGAAATATAAGAAAGGGTGATCTCAATTGGTCGGTAAGGGTAAACAAGGGAGATATGTAACAATAACATGAGCATAAATGTATGAGAACATGATCTTAACATTAGAAAATCATACTCTACATATCCAAGATAATAATGAATATTAATGTAATAAATATTGGTAGTTCTTACGACATTATTCATAAATAAATAATGATAATAATCCATGTGATCATAACATAAGCATAAGATATGTGATTTTGGAAGACACGTAAACATGTAAAATTATTTCTATAATAGTAAGGGAATAATACCAAAAAAATATTAGTGGAATGAGTTCACTCCCCAAAACATATTAGTAGTCAAGGTTCACTACCAAAATCATATTAGTTGATAAATCACTTTACAAAACAAGTTTCACTCCCCATTACAACACTATATTACTGAACCGAGTATACTTTCTAATCCAGTCCTGTATTACTGAACCAGGTTCACTTCCCATTCCAGCCATGTATTACTAAACCAAATTCACTTCATGTTCCAACCATGTGTTACTAAACCAGATTAACTTATCATTCTAGCCATGTATTACTAAACTGAGTTCACTCCTCATTCCAGACCTTCATTATGAACTGAATTAACTCCTCATTCCAGCCCTATCATATTAAACCGAGTTCACTCATCATCTCAGCCCTACCATACTAAAATGAGTTCACTACTAGTTTTATCCTTGTCGTAATAATGAGATATAAATATTTACCCAATTCATTGGATGGATATATAGGTACCACCCACAACATAATTAAATCAAACATATGTGTTCAATAAAATAATAAAACATTCATCATATCATTCCCAATAAACAAATATATGAGTTTCATAAACATCAAATCATAACCCATGAAATGAAATGTGTATCAAAAAAAATTCATCATATCATGAACTATGGAAAAGATATAGTTTTAATAATCATTTAATCATAGAATAACCCATGAATGTAAACAGGTTTCATAAGTGATTTATCATGGTATAACTCTTGCAAGAGAAGTGGGTTTCATAAACTCCTTTTCATCTTAATAATAAACCATTCAATGAAATAATGAGAATGGTTTCCATGGATAATAACCCTAGTAAATAATAAACTATATCAATGGATATCATCTTATATGGATAAGTATTTTCAAAGATCACTAGAAACAAACCTTTTCTTTGAAAATCATTTTATAAAACAAATAAATTTTTCAAAATCCTTTTCTTCAAAGTCGCTTTGAAAACATATAAAGTCATCATGAGAAATAATTTAAGAAAATTATATATGAAAATAACCTTTCCCGTATAAAAATATATTTTTAAAAAATTAAACTTTTGTAAAACCTTTTCCTATTATAATAACCTTTAAAACATGTAAAGGGATCTTTGAAACCCATTTTAAAAACTTTTTAAAATTTAAAACATTTTTAAATTTTTTTTCTTTAAAAACATCTTTAAATTATTGAATTTTCAGAATATTTGTAATAAAATTTTATTCTAAAAATATCCTTTTAAACTTTTAAATAAATATTCTTGGAAATGAAATCTAGTAAATTTATACATGTCGAATATTCCTTTTGCACTGTAAAAAGTTTAAAAATATTCCTTGATTAGAAAATGACAAAGAGATTCCTTTTAAAAACCCATTTGTTTAAAAGGTAAGACATGGTTTAAATTTTATTTTAAATATCATATTAGAATATTAAAACATTGTTGAAAACATTTTTAGAAATCATGGTTTTGCAATTACATAGACTTTTGACCAAAGAGAGATATTAAGTCATATTTTCATAAAAACACTTTCTTGGTTATCTTAAGTACCAAAGAGTGTAAAAATGGTACCATTAAATTAATATATAATGAATAACCATAGGATAATATAATTCATGGTATTTATTTAGGTATGTATCATAATTTATCATTAATGGAAGCATAATCATAAACAATCTTGATTAATGATGAGATTGTAAAAATAAATTGTTACCACTTTTCTAAATTTGAATAATTTTCCCCATGAAATAATAACATGAAATTAATATTAAAATATCATTAAAATAATAGAATTCATGAAATAAAATTTCAAAGGGATCTGTATACACCTCATATGATAATATAGGTGTATAACATGTCATGTGTCTCTAAGAATAAAAATTGAGATAAAATTACTTTACCGGTTTAGTATCCATTGAACTATAAACCCCATGAAATAGAGATCATAAAATAGATTTCTAAATAGACAAAAATTTGTTTATAATAACCATATAATATATTCATGGGTAGTATATACACCACACAAAATAAATGAGTGTTAAACAAGGCATAAATCTCACAAAAATAAATGTGAGATGAGAAAACCCTTATCTTAAGTCTTGACTTTCTTCATACATGTTCAAAACTCATATATAATAAGTATAAGTGTATTATTTGTATAAAACAGAACGATATTATAATATATATATATATATAATACCATATATTATTTTATTATGACTTTATTTCCCTTTTTTTAATAATTTCTTGTTAATGTTACGTTTTGTGTGACGTCTGCTTTTTGTTTGTATATGTTTTGACATGTTATTCTAGATCCTCTTACATAGATCAATATTTACGTACTTACATAATGTAAAACATGATTTAAATATAATATATTTTCAGTATGTAAGTATTTATACTAATTTTTAAAATATATAAAAATAAAATGGAATATACCATTCATGGAGACTGTAGGACATTAGTATGCATGAACACTATATCTATTTTATTATCGTATTTAAAGAAAGTAATTAAATTAAAAATATGTATATATGTATATATTATAACTATATTAGAATTAATATTTCATATATATCATATAATTTTACTAAACTCTTCCTTAATACATTCCATGTAAAGTGTGCATCAATCACATCACTTTGAGGAGATGATAGTCCCCATGTTTCCAATCAAATTTATTGTATTTAAAAAATTGGAAATCATGATGGTATATTTTATGTGCTAATTATATAATAATAAATAATTAATTAATATATATATATTATATAAAAACTATGTTTTTATCATAATTCCTAACAATTAGAGGTGGTCAAGGAAAAAATGAATGTCGTCGTTTCATGAGGCTGTAGTCCACCGTACACAAGAACGGTAATTTCGTTACCCATTTGATGGAAATGTGTATAGGTTTTGGTCAACACCTTATAATAAACAAATATCATTATATTTATGATATATATATTATTATATAACCATTTAATAAGAATTATTTATGCGGTGGGGAATGAAAGAAAACCAAAAGAGCTTGTGGAAGGATGTTACTTATTCTTTGGGTAACTCCTTTTGGTTTGAACCAAAATACTAAAATGGTTTTATTTCTACCGAAAGTGAGGTTTATAGGTTGATATGATTGAATTTGGCAGCTTATTTTCGCAGGGTTCTTATAAGAAGAACTGGCTTGAGAGGTGTAAGAAATTGAGGGGGGTGAGTGCCCTTTTATAGTGGAGGAGTGTCATTCTTATAAATATAAAAAGATAAACACTATTGAGAGGTCTCCCTTACATCATGAGCATAAAATAATTATAAAATTTATAAAAAAGGGAGTATATGGTAGAAATATTTCAATTCAATGGATTTAGGACATGTGTATAGGGTATTTGGACACTTAAGTTAAAGTTTAACCACTAAGTAAACTTTTTTTACCTTAATCATTGTAACTAATTTTAATTACTTTCATTAATATTTTTGGTACAAAAACCAAGTTTACACTACTATATATATAAATTATTCTAATTGAAAATTTTGAATCCATTTTCAAAAATTCTAACCACATAATTGGCATAAATTAATTTAAAATTAATCTCATAAACATGTCATGAAAGAGGGTTTCTAAAGAGAAAACGTCTAAAAGATTAAAATGTTTTTATATCCAATTTCAATATTAATTTGGTTCTAAATACCTACATAATAATTCTTGTATAATTTATCTAATTATACTTTAAAATAAAATTAATATATTATTTAATTATATAAATAAATTTGATGAAAAATGCAGATTTGAATTAAAATTCAGTATTTTTCACTATTCTTAAAAAAATGAAACTTCCCCAAAAAATATCAAAATTAACCCAAAAGTAAATTTTGATATTATTATTTCAAAAATTAAGTTTATTTTTTATATAAAAATTATTAAATATTCAAAATTTATATTTAAAATAGGTTCTCCATTAAAGGGAGGTAAGATTACCTTTTGGAAAAATATATATTTTTATTCATAAGATTATATTTATTATTATCTTATAAATATAAAATCTATTATATGAGTGTCAAAAATATTTATTTAATATATAATAATTAAATTTTATTTAAAACATTCATTAAATTGGTTTGTTTAATTTTTTGAAATAAAATTGTATTTATATAAAGAAAAATTGTTTTCTTAGAGAAGTAATTTCTTTATTTTGAAATAGTTGTTACATTCATTTATAAATAATTTATAACCAAAGGATTAATTTTATATACATCTATAAAGAATATTTTCATAATTTAGTTAATTTTTTTAACTTTAATTTGAATGGATAGGTGGTATCTATAATAATATTCTAATAAAAATATGAATAGTATATTGTTATTTGGAAAAACTCAGCCTTGCGTGTAATGAAATCTATCAAAGGGACTTGGTATTGTGTGTAACATAAGATAAAAATAGTGATTTTTATACTAAAATATAATCTAAGTGTTTCATGTAGTGACATAATAAATTGGTGTTGTGTATAACTCAATCCAAATTTTTTGTTTTCATATAATAAAATATATATTTTGTATGTTGTGAAATAAAAAATATTAAATTAATTCAAAAAATCACAAAATATGGGGTTGTTACATTATACCTCTCCAAGAAAAAATGTTTAAGGACATGATTACTAATAATTGTGTGTGAACCGTGAAACATGCACAAGATTACCCCATTATCACATCTTTCATCTCTTGAAACACCCTCAAGCCTACTAATAAACTTAAAAATAATTTTATTCTCCAACTAAAATTGGTTTTAACCAAAATTTAATAAAACATGCCTAGTTAGAAGTTTAGTATTTTACACAATCAATGCTTATTTTCCCACCTAAATCATCGAGGTTTCATTTAGTCATTCTCATAAAACGAATGAAATGATCAAGTATTAATCTATTTAATTACACTACTTATGGTTTTTCCTAACATGGGTATTTTAATTTAAGGGGAAATTCCAAGTCATGGTATCCTCACTATAATAATTTCCTATCATATCACACTGTATCCATTATAATGAAACTCCTTGTGTCTTTTTTATCATCTTGGAAACCCAATTACATTTGATGACATAATATGGTCCCCATTTGAGTGAAACAGTTGAATTCTGAATAACCAAGATGAAACTTCTCACACAATATTTCCAATAAAGGTAATGTTAACATTTAAATCACATCCATCAAAAATTGACAACATTCTCAGAATGTTTCTTCATCGACCACATTAATCAATACAAGAAGGAAGAAATTCGATCAATTTATGCCTGAAAATTCTCAAAAATGGTTGGATTAAATTGATGACATATCAAAACCTAAAACAAAGAAGATTATTCCAAGTAACCCCTCATTTACTTAGAACACATATACTAAAGCCCATCCTCAAATTCTGATGACATCCTAATAAAAATGTTAATTCAAATTTCCTTTCCCCAGCACGAACATGGGTGTAAATATGATCCATCATTCTTGAATACGAACTCTTTGAAAATTTTAATCAGAGATTAACTAAATCCTTTGGTAACATCAATATCATAAATGAAGGTCCAAGGATATATCTTATGTAGTCCATGCTCTAATATTTACAATGATACATCAGTACACAATTTAAACATCCACGAGACTAAACACTGAATGAGCCCAAAGTGGCATCCGCATGGTGATCAAGTCAAAGGGAAAAAAATTGTTTCACATGAGTCTATCCAAGGTATTCCTATATGGGAACCCAAGAATCACTCAATGATAACCATGCTTCTAAAACCATTCTTCATAAGTGTTACTCCCATAGAGTTCACTTACCAATCCCTTTGATGTTTAAATTTAGTGCGGTGTATAACCAGTACTCTCTTAGCATATCCTGGATGATATCAAGATAGAGGACATGATCATAACTAAGGAAAGGGTACACTGATATGATATCAAGAATTAACAAGTTTTTCTAAAACACTCCCATAATATTCAATATGAAGTGCTCAGTATGGTTTTTCACCAACCATATCCAACAACATACAAGGAAAGTAGTCAAACCTATATTATTCAACCTATTTTGAAGATCATGGATACACCTACCGATGTGTTATCATTACATGGCCACGATTCCATTAACACCTATTTAGTTACATGATAATTCAAGAAAAATCACTGAATTCCATCCCTGACTAACATTGTTTCCAAATATTGCACACACAACCAACCATCCAATCGTCGTGTTTTTTTTCAAGCACCAACACATTAAAATTTTTCTATCCCCATGGGCATTCAAAATAAATGTTTACCATTTCCCAATAGAATATTCATGGTTTCCCTCCCTCTAAAAGGAGGAAACATTACAAAATATTATAAATGATTCAACATTTATTAAGAGTTTCCTAGCCATCATTTAATAATAATGGGACTCATTCCATTGCACATGCTCCATCCACCCCCAAACACGGGTTACAGAAATCTGCAACATGCTTTAAAAAGTGTTAAAATGAATTAATAGATATAAAATCCACATAAAATAATTATATACTAGATTTAATATAGATTTATGTGTTAAACTCCTCTATATTTTCATCCACATGAACCATATAAATAGGTGTAATAACCATAACAAACTAACTAGTGGATTAAAAACCTAATCATTATACAACATCAACCAGATCATTGGTATGAGTCTGATTTCCTTTAATGACCAGGTCTCTCTTCCTAAAATATGATTTTTGATCAATTATTAACCACCCAACGATCAAATAATTACCACTGAACTTAAATGGTTCATTATACCATTTAGAAACTTGCTGGGTAATGTGTGCACCAATGCATACTTACCAGAGGTTTCAATAAAAAAAACATCTATGATACTATCCATAGTCTTATAATCCCTATGAATCAAGTATCTAATGGTATGTTAAAGGTATTATCCTGAATTCATATTATTCCATTCAAATTTAATGTGACTTATGATGTATTGGTTCATCGTCACCTAAGTAGAAGAGGGGCCAAATAACCTACTAAGATGCTGAATATACCATGGGTACATCTAACCTGCTGAACTTGTGCATTACCTAATTCCCATGCCTATAATAAGGGTTAAAAAACCACACAACAACCCTCATCCAAGTTTAATTTCAGAAACTAATATTCATTCATGGGGTAATGACACCCAAATAGTACAACGTTTCAGAAATCTTATCAAATAAAAAATAATTTACCATGGCATTTAAAGTTCTAAGAGTGGTAATTACCTCTTGTTATACCCTCACTGAAACCTAATGAATTGACCCTATAATGTGCTTTGAAGCCTAAAGATTCACTTGGATTAAAGGCATATCATTTAAGTTCTAGTTATAGAATAGTGGGCCTACGGGTGACACTCATGTTCTCATTTAAAGGAAAATACTCAAGGTGAGGTCTAAATTACCATTAGATGAAGTTCAAGCTTGTAACACAATTTAAGGTTTCATTTTAAGACATTACACCAACACAAATTTAGTTTTTTAAATATTTCAATATTTACTTTTAAAAAACATCTAATACCAGTCATAAGGCAAAAGAATATCGTACTTTATTTTTCTCAATCCACTAGGTGCACCAAAACTATTTATCAAACAAACTTTTAAACATTACCTATTTACTTAAATCCTATCCTAATTAGTTAATTTATCATTAAAATTCCATTTAATCATTTTATATATCCATAAGGATTTGAACAATTGGGCTTAGTTAAAGGAAATATAAATTAAAATATAACGAGGAAAACACCCTTTAGGTTTTAATTGCAATTTTAATTAACTAACTCCTCATATAAGTAAAGATCAAATGAAAATAAAAGTTCTTTTTTTAATTAAGGAGTGGAATGGTCAAGTATGATTCCATAATTTACTTATATATAAAACTATATAAAAGGTTGTGAACACTTTAAATAATCATCCTTATATAATATAAACATGCCCTCATTGGGTTTAATACTAATTAATAAAATGATAAGGAAACATAGAAGGGTCTCGTTAAAATTTTTTGGATTCATCTAAATAAAACTGTATTTTATTAAAAATAGTAAATAAATCAAACACCCTTTTAGGTTTATCTCATAAAAAAAGCACCATGACTGACCTACATGGGTCAAGTCAAATCTATCTCATTACAACATCATCGAACTTACCTACTTGGTTATATTTGTGATTTTGTGAAATTGTTCATATGGATCATCATTCCCATGTGATAGAGTTTGAAGCCTTTATAATGGAAACCAATTCATTTAAAGACAACATTTTAACAGAAATTATATTTAAAACTGTCTAAAATTATATCAAGCTCTTATATAATGGTTTGATTATATGGTTTTCGATTACTAAATTTATAATTAACCCACACACTTTATAAATTGAAAATTAACACTCATTTAATAGAAACCAACGTATTTTAGACCATGAAAACAAGGGTACATGGTCCATACATATTAGGATTGATTAATTAAGGGTTCACCATCAATATATTTGGGAAAACAACACTTTTGTTGATACCAGTACATTAATAGCCAATTGTATACTTAAAATTATAACTTTACATACTATCATAAAAAATAATAAAACCTTAAATATATATTCAAGAAACCAAAAAATTATGACAGAAAGATGAGTCATGAGAAATAATTTGGAAGTATGGAATATATTTATAATAATAAACTACAATAGAAAAACCCACTAAATCATGGTATATAAGTTAAAAATGTTAGATAATCAACTAAACATGGTAGGTAGGTAAACATTATAAAAAAATCATAGAATAATTGAAAAACACTCAAGGCACATATCAATATTTCATGCATTCAAAAAATGAATCCTATATAGAATAGAATATTCCTGGAATGTGAATCTCTATGTTCCTACAGTGATTATTGTAATGATTATTCCTTGCCATATAGGGCCAAGGATAAAATAATTAATCTCATAAATAAATATTAAAAAAAAGTACATGAATCACTCAAGTTGAAATCATAATCATCTATAACAATGAAAAACATGAACACTAATCACATCCCTAACAACTTGTACATTTCACATTGTGTGGGTTGATCACTCACAGACACAACTATTAACCAAGAATTGACTCATTCCTTGTTTATTCTATACCAATTCCTAAACTAGTAAGTCAAAGGAAAATAAGGCATTGATTCTACTTTGTAATATCATGTTCTGACTTTCCATAAAAATTGTATTTGTACCAGACACCACCTGGCCTCAAGAGTGCCTCTCCTAATGGCAAAGGATGTCACCTAGCAGCGAGGGTAAAATGATGGTATATTTGGGAGACTATACCCTTGTGATCAAAGTTTCATAATCTTAATTAAAATTAAGACAAAAAAATATCAATATAAATAAATTTAATACAATAGAATAATAATAACAATTGAATAATTTAATATGAAATGGATAATTTAAAATATTACCATGCATGCATGTCTAGATTTTTTTATAGAGTAAAATAAGAAAAATTAAAGTATAAAATATAGTACAATATAGAACATGGATAAATTAAATAATAAAAACCCCTCAGGGTGATCTCTGTGATCATCTTGAGTGCTAGCTCAGTCCTATTCTTCTAACACTCTCGTGAAATGTGTAACACATGAAATAATCCATAGACCTACGAACATGATATCCCTTTGGGTACCCCAGTGTAATGGAAACCCAAGAAGGGTGTGAGGTATACTTAGTAGGACACCATCAATAGTGCCTAAATCATAATCCAGTATTTGAATATAAAGTACGAACACATGAAGGCATAAAAATAAATAGGTGAATACATAAATAAGTATACATGTTGGGATTATGCCCTTCACGGACACCTAGACAACCATACATGCTTCATCCTAAGCCATAATGTCTCTAAATAAGGGTTAACATATTTAGATGTGGTATGTTATAATGATAATAATTCATCATAAAACATGTACCATGAGATAAACCAAACCTAACCATGTGATTTTTCTTTTCGGATACATCCCTATATATTATTAATGAATTTTATGTTTTTAATATAAAAATCATCATGATAATTTAATAAGATGCACCCTGATCCCATCTAAGGTGATCCAAAAAGGAATCCCAATTATCGCCCCAGGGGAACTATAAATAGAAAATACCATAAGATTCTTTCCAAGGTTATCCATAAATGGAATCCCAAGTATCACTCTTGGAATGGCGTGAAGATAATAACCCTCTAAGCTTGTCCCAAGAATCTCACACAGGGGACTAAGTATCACTCGTGGCCTAGTATAACCATCTAGCCATTGAGGCCATCCACTATGTCTACCCTTGAGAACCAGTATAACTCATAAGGGAGTATATAATCCATATAATGATCCCAACCATGGAATAAGAAGTATCTCTCAAGGAATATCACAATATAAGTAACCTATGAGCCCATCCTTGGAATCCTATAAATTTGAGACCCAAGTATCACCCAACGAACAAACAAAATTTAACAACCAATAAACCTATCCAAGACATTCCATAAATGGAACCTAAGTATCACTCAAGGTGTACCACAAATTATTTAATCATATAAATTAAGGAGGTAAAAATCTATGTTCATAAACATGCCATGTCACTATTCAAGAACATTTATAGAGCACCATACCCATTTACCACTACATATAAATAATAATAAAGTAATTGTACAAAATAATGAATTATATGATTAATCAATTTAATTTACTAACACATGGCTAAATTTTCTATTTTCCAAATGTCACATTTAAAACTCTTCCCAATTCAAATTACATTTACTTTAATGTACATATTTTAAACAAAACCAAAATAGAAAAAAAAATAGGAGGTGGTTTGGGAAAAAATAGTTATTATGGGGGATGGATTCCACCCATTCTATATCTCAATAAATCTATTGAATTTAATCCATTCTTAAGTTAGAAGAAATCATAGCTCAAGCAGGGGTTTAATTTGAAAATAAAATATTAATTAAAGTAATTCAAGGTTCACATTGATAATATTGGTTAAAAAGTGAGATATATTACCTTAACCAATTCCAAAACAATACATAAGGGCTACTATAATTAGGTCATTTGGTTATATAAATTAAATTTCACATTTAAGAGGTGTCTCATGGAAAAGCTGGTGCATAGAAAAATAGTGTAATTTAAAAATTGACTAAAAATAAAGGAAAAATATATAGACCACCTACCTCATTATTATAATGTTACACCAATCCAATATTGTGGATTTAATCAAGATAGTTCAAGAGAAAAATAATATATAGATAAATTTCCTAAAAATAGGGTGAATTTTCTTGCACCACGATATAATTTTATATAGAAATTGAAATTGAGAAAAAATGATGAGGAGTCTCAGATTTACCAAGGGAAATCCAAGACACCTAACAAATATCAAATCCTACACCTTAATAAAGTGATCTCCCCATGCCTAGGATGAGAGGAGGATGAACCCTCGGTGGGCTGTTGCACATGGAGGAGTAGAAGAGAATATAAGAGAACAAAAATAAAAAGGATAAAGTAAAAATAGGGATTTAACCACATTTTATGAGGTGAATATTTTTTTCACATAGTTGGCCAAACAGTGAACCAACCATTCTTGAGCCACTACTAAGAGGGAGGCACACACGATTCATGGGAATTATTTAGGAAACCATGGGAAAATATTTCATTTCACCCCTATAAATAAAACTATAGAAACCACCTAGTTTTGTAGATCCTCTTGCATGGTTATAAAAAATGATTCCATACCTCCATCTCTATGGGATCATCCATAGATTTTTATCTGTTGGGCCACACGGTTTCTGAAAAATTTTGTTCCCTTACAAGCTTCTATCATTTTTGTGGTTTCTAATCTCAACACTCCTAAAACATGACAGAACTCCTAAGACACCTCTTGGACCATTAAAAAGTATAAAAAAAATTTAGTTTTAAAACTCTAATAATTCGTTTTTGAGTCTTGTTTAACTATTTGGTCCATCCACCAAATAGAACATTCATGATCCTTGAGGAAAATATCAACCTGATCCAAAACACAGGATATTACAAAAGGTGCATTGACGTTGATAACAATACCAAAGGATAAAAAATAGAAAATTATCTATCCTTATACATTATAGGATCAAAATATGTTGATACAATAAATTTTAGACAATTTTTTTAGTAATTTTAACACAAATATTTTTAGTTTATCCCTCGGTAAACCTATTTTTACATTAACCTCAGTAAAAGTTTTTTAGTGTTTTCATTATTCATTAGGGACAAAAATTTATTTAAACATATTAGATAATATAAATTATAATGGTTAATAATATGGAATAATTCTCTCAAAATTAAATTCAAATAAGTAGTATATTTTTTTAAACCCCTAGAGTCGATGAAAAATTGGGTTTTCAAAAATGTATTTTTCAAGCATATGATGACTTTATGTTAACTATATGACTAGTAATCATCATTGTAAGAATTTAAATAAAAATTTATTTAAATATAATATATATATATATAATTTAAATTATTCCTCATTAAGGGTTTTTTAATTACTTAAAATGGGGAAGCATTATGCACATTAAAAAAGCTTTCAAAATAAACCTATTTTTAAATCCAAAAAGTATACTTATACTAAAATACAATATAAAAATGATTAAAATATAATTATGTTAATTAAATATAACTAATTAATAATTATTTTACATGAAATAATATTATAAACATGGTTTGATTTTAAAATTTCTTGATTTATAGAAAGGAAATGAAGATTTTACAAAAAATCAACAGTTTTCACTAATAACTAAAAAATAAATATTTTATGAAAAGTATAAAAATTTCTTCCAAAGAAAATTTCAATTTTATAATTTCAAAAATTGCATTAATTTAATAAAATTAATTTTATAAACTCATTATAAATTAATTATATTATGTACTCATAAGAAGAAACAGAAATCATTTTTGAATAAAACAAATTTTTAAATAATAAAATTATTTTATTAAAAATTTATTGATTATTTTTTGATAATTTTTTAATAAATTTATGTTTAGTAATAAATAAATAAATCTTAAAAATTTGTTGATAATATTAATACCCCCTAATTTAATTGATCAGGTATAATGGTCTTAATTAAAATAATATTATTTGATAGTTCATTTATGGTCGGTGTTGCGTGTCTTATAAGCTATCAAGCATTGATTATTTATTTTAAAATATCATGTTGTTATATTATCCCCCTTTAATAAATTATATCATTGTAATTATTTATTTTTCTTCATAATTACATTTTTAAAATTTGAAAATACCTTTAATGAAGTTCCACATCGTATAACAAATGTTAATAAATCTTCCTCTTGAAAAGGGGGATATGAATGTATGAAGGCCCTCTAAAATAAAGAATAATATTGTTTCCAAGTATTAGAACATTGGGGGAAAGTGAGTATATGTACTTAGAATAGAACATTAATTCCTAAAAAATTATATAGTGTGATAGAGATCATTGATCACAGGAAAGTGAGTGATCATGGGAATGTTAATAGCCACCAAACCATCAAACAAAGAGGTGTGAGAAATACCATAGTCTTATAAAAAATAATGGAAATATGATAGAATTTAAATTTTCAAGATAATTTTCTTGGATTTAAATAATTTCTTACCATCTATAATAAAAAAAATAAAGAGTACATTCTTACAAGATAAGTATAATTGCATCATTTAATCAATTTTCATCACAATATCATCTTTTATTCCAAACGATGAGTATTCAAGATAAATTTCTCATTACTAGAGCACTAAAATCAACTAATGATAGAAATAATGATTCTAAAAAAGATGAATAGATATTAATCATATCTTTATACATTATCCAAAACTAAAATAGTTAGCATAGTGTAAGATAATTCCCAAAATATTTAAACATTTAAATGATGAAATAATTGGTTTTATCGATGTAGTAATGGAACTTGTGGGTAGGGGATTTTAAATTTTTCATTTCCAAGATGGTGATAATTTTCATCTCTTAAGATCTGATCCCTAGTACAGTATAAGGATCTATCATTAATTAAATTGATCTCGGAAATTAAACTGATTGTGTACCTCGTTCAATTCGAAGTGCGATCATCCATCATTTGTCACTGGTGACTTCTGATTGAAGGATCCAATGAAAAATATATATAGAGCATCTAGACACACTTGAAAAATCAAAAGGATCATTGATCACCAAATTTTTATGCTACTACGGTGATTTGATGATGCCTTCAACGTCTTGACAATCACTGCATTGACGTTCCATCGATGATGGGAGATATTCTTGATCCAATAAATTGGACTGAGGTTATCTCTATCTAAAAACGGATAAGGATAGAGTGGTTATGATGAATTCCAAATGAATATTCATTATGTCAGATCCTCTCTCATCCTATTTGCAATGGATTTTCAAGTACCCAGAAAGGGTTCCTTGGCCCATGTTTATAAAACATCAACTAAATAAACCATAAATAATTAATTACGATGAACTAAACTACATCATAAATATTATTTATATTTTATCACATGTCTGTAAAACATATTAAATATATTACATGATAAATCCTAATTCATTTAACTTGACTTTTCATTCCCGCTAATATTTAAAAACCTAGAATATTAACGTAATATTTGTTCAAATAAAATTTTTCATGTATTCGATAAATACATTCGGAATATTTTTAATAAATAAATTCTGACCAATTATTCTTTTCTTGAATAATAATTAAGTTATTTATTCATCAGTGATTGATAACATGTAAAACTCTCAGAACCCTTGGGGGGCCCACTATGTTCGATATACCTATTCAACAAAATATGTAATATTATTGAATATTCAATTGTGTTTGACCCTCTAGTACCTTATCTTGATAGTAGTGAATATCATCTATAGACTTAGAGAAGATTATAATTATGCATCAAGCTCCCAACAGAGATTAGGAATGGTCATAGAAACGACAACCAACCTGTGAACACATACTGTGTAATAAAATCTCATTATCTCTAGATATCTTGTAAATAAAGACACACACAAGTTGCATCGTTCATTTTTGATTCATTATTTGTTAAACTAACTCGAAATATTTACCCGCAGCTACCTCCTTGAAGGTCTTATGAAGGTACTACCACCATGATCAACCAGGCCTGAGATATATTAATTCCTTAAACCAAAATGAAAAAATACTTTCTTTACCATTCAACCAATTCCATACCACCAGAGATTCACCCAATATATGCTTCCTTACCATAATTTCATTATCATGGTTTTTTCCTTACATCCAAGTATTCTATCAAATGGAACATATTGATAATGATCTCAAGTAAGGAGACCAATACATATGTTTATAGATAGAAACAACCAATGACACATGAAACATGTGGTGTTCTGATTAGAAGGTATATCCTCATAATCACATCTAATATAGATCACTATGTGTGAAATTCATTAGAATAAGTACCCATTCTTATTATCCCCTATCACATGATAGTCAGACATCAATTATGTCCAATCAGTATAATGTATCTAGAATGTATAACCTTTTTTTAAGATTAATGACATAGTATCATGAGGCTCTCATTATATCCTAGGCTCTTATATAACCTTTTTATGCAATAATTAATCTATGTAAATTAAAATTTAATTATCAATGGATAAATTTATACATTATAATGGTAATTGTATATCATGCATATCTAAATATATAAATTAATATGTAATCTAAAACTATTGTCAATGTTGGGTCCATGGCACCAACTTTTATAAATCTCTCACATGTACAAGATCCATCTTGCTAATCATCCTTGTTATCTCTCACATTATAAAGATATTTTTCTAGATGATTCATGTCTTTAGTTTCTAGGTCTTCCACGTTTCCACTGCATGGCTATTCTACTGTATACTATATCACCCCATTGAGTGAGATTTTCTCACTCATTCCATTATCCCAACTATGATATAATATCATACTTATATATAAGAATACTAGTTTGTGTTCAATAAAAACTAGTATCACTTCTACTCCACATACTTGGTGCAAATATTTTCTACTTTCTCTAGTACTATTGGATAGTTCTGACTACTTCTCTTTCAGACCTCCTGATAATAATTGATATTTTATTATCATAAATTATATACTAGAAATATCATTTCTTATACATATCATTTAATATGTGATTGATTCATTTACTAAGTGTTTTAAATTTCAAATCACTACATTAATCTACTCCCATGTAGAGTAAAAGTAGTCATCTTGGAGTGATTTATGTCAGGTGACATTGGAAATGATTCTCTACCAAATTGTTCCCACTTGTATTTTTCAATATTGTGTCAGTATATGTGTGATTGAATAGGTTTAATAAACCTTTAGATATACCTCTATAGATCTTGTTCCCTAGAATATAGGTTTCTACATTAAGTCAATATCTAGAGAGATATATCCATCCTATTCTTAACTAACTATAACCCCAATAGTTGTTTTCCATATGTTACAAAAATATTTCACTTGGAAAACTATGGAACTCCAACTTAACATTACTAGAAAAATGGAAAATATTCATTCTAAATGAATATTCTATGATCTGGTTTCTTAATTTGATCACAAAAATTCTTTTTAGTAACATGAAACCCTTATTGACATTTTAGGATGTCTTCATCCCTTTCTACTTTCGGCGTACTGACACCTTCTACAATTGGTGGTCTTTCCATCGAATGCTTAATAAATGATCATAGATATCGGCTATGACGGGTACAATTCAAATGAATTTAGGCATAAATTTATGTTATAACCCATTGATCCTTATTGTTATAGCACTTTTACCATCCATGTGTCATCTCACTTGAATAACCACTATAATATTCAATATAATAAGCCCCCTGTACTTTGATACATGGAATCCACTATTGATTTTTAATTGGTCTTGTCAATCTTAACAAAATTCCATATAATACTTTCTTTTATTATTTATTATTCTCAATCAATAATGCATCAATATTCGTGGTGAATAAAAAATCATTACTATGGTTTTAACATTCCTATGCAGTACATGTCTCTGGAACATTCCTCTTCCACATTAACTTGTGAATATCTTTATTAAAGGAACCATTTGTGTATATAAAGCATTAAATAAACCCAATAAAATATTTCTCTCTCTTTATAAATTAAATTTGATCACCCTTTTATATAAATATTGTCTATAACTTGACTATCACTTTTCTATCATAGAGTTTTTTTGTAATATCCTAAAAAATTATAATAATTACTATGGATGCACATTCATTTTCTTGATGCATGTTTATATAATTCCTTAAAAACACTTTTTATATAAAACACATGTTCTTGTAACATAACAGATTCCTTTCATACTATAAATTAGAGGAGATCCATTTTTATTATTAGTTGGAATGTGGTTATTGGATATCTCCATTCTTTGTGAATCACATATTGAAATATGATAGATGTTTCTTTAAGGCATATATATCTCAACATTGATTCTCCTTCAACTTCCAGCATCACTCTGATGTATATAAGGAAATGAAATTTTAGGAATTTCTCCATAATATAGTTTTTTATCAATTTTACCATGTAAGAATCATCATTGGCCCTCTGTATTAATATAAATTTCATTATGTAGTTAAGTTAAGGTGAATTTAGGAATTACTCCAAGATACATTATATTTAAAGATAAATGATTGGTCAATATATTATTTGGCATGTCATCCCGAAGAATCAAATATCCTATGACCATGAATATGCCATAAATCACTATCACATTCCATAATAAACTTAAAGTAATCATATAAAGTATATTTAGAAATAGATTACCCTTGGAATACTTCATGCTCTCTTTCTAACATAATTCTGAAATATTTATGGTGTACCTTTATTTCTAAAGGATTCTATGAACAAAAAAATAAGTATATATTTCAAAAATACCATATGTGTTTAACTCCACTAAGTCTAAATACCATACTAGGTATATTATTGGTGGCCACTTTTAGTTATACTTGACAATGAATTATCATTCCATAACTTGGTATATAATTATTATTTTTTATATTCAACACATATTGCATATGATTCATGCATCACTGAACTATTTATTGAGTATGAAACATCACAAACAACATTCAATCCTAATCTAGAATAATGTCTCCTTGTGTCCAAAGGACAAGAGATATAAATTTTTTGTTTGTACACAATAAAAGTTTCACTAAAATCAATCACTTGGCAATTGGATTTTGTGTGCTTATATTTTCTAACTTAGGAATCTCCCTTTCTCAGTCCCTTGGAGAATACACCTTACTTCTAGTAATATTTCTCTAATTAATTTTTTACTGTATTAAAATATACATATGTTGTTGGAATATTGTATTTAATAGCCAAAAAGTATAAAAGAAACATTAGTTGATGAATATAAACTAAATAAGAAGATAGTACTTGCTTATATAATTTATTTCATTACATTTAAACAACCATATATTTATTTCATGATATGTGAAGAAAATTAAATCATGTTTTATACCACATCATTAAAGGACAATTTGAATGATCCTTTGGGTGTGACACTTTCCATTTTCCTTTTCTCATTGTCTTTCAACATGTTCTCCAAAATAACTAAAGATGAATCTTTTTTAAAAGTTATTATTTACTTGAAAAAACATACCTTAAAATGTAATGAATCCTTTTATCCACACTGTTCATTTTTAATATTAAATGAAAATATAGTGAATAATTGAAAATGATATGAGAAAGGGATCCATTTAATGATCATGATCCATGTTTTAATTTACACATGTCTAGTGTAATCATCACCCTATTCATATATGTGTTTTTATTTCACCTCACTTGTTTCTCAAATATTAGACTTCATGTGATATCTTCCATGTCCTGATAAAGTATCCACATCATACACTGGACATTGATGATAGAAATATGACATAAAAATCATATGTATCATACATGAGTTTCCTGTAATCATTTTAACATTGATACTTACTGAGGTGTCTTAACAGGGATTGGGGAGACCAGCACCTTGAATTTAGGATATTGTACTATTGTGTGCAAGTGCCTATAATACTCTTGGAAAATCACTATATATGGGGAATTTAATTTTTCCAACAATTATCATAGTATTTATTGTGGAGTTACATTCCATTTTCTAAAAAAATATAGTAGATTTTACTTTTTATCATGATTACTTATTTATAAATTATTGTTTAATTATATCATTAAATGTATCCCACTAGTTTATCTAATTATAGGAACCCTCTATACATGAATTGAAATATAATGTTTCTTGGGTAATATAGTGTCAAGGATCCTTGAAATTTACCTCATTGTCTATAAGTTATGGCTATGAAACTACTCATATAATTCAAGGTAGACTATTGATGAGACAACTGCATTAACTCATGGATTCTTAATTTGTTGAGTGAAGTACCATCATCTCATTATTTTATCCTTGATTCCCTTAACATGTGACCTCTAAAGTGATTCAAAGTTAGCTATATATAATACTTAACTACAAAATTTAGTTAATTCAACCCAATATTCTCATAATAACTCCCCAGTATTAGGAGGCACCCTTAGCTATGGGTAACTGAGAACCCTAAACATCTTGTTGTGGTCAAATTCAAATGAATTAAATTGTTTTTGAATTAAAAAAATTTGGTTTTTTTTTATTTTTCTCAATGATTGTAATCCATTTAAATTAATCTTTTTCATATGATGTTTTTGTGCTCACAACTGAATATTAATAGAAAAATGTCCATCACTTGTTTATGAATTTTATGGTATTATTATTTTATGTATTTCAAATTGTCATAAAAATGAATAAAATAATAAAAAAGAATGCATAATGGAAATAAACTACTTAATTGGTCCTAGTCTTCTAAAACTGGTTGATCTATTTAAACCCAATGGAACAACCATGACCTAGGGGTATCATACCTATTTCGTTTCTTGACTCATGATACAGCTCACCCCCATCCAGTGTGTTGACTTCTCATCTGGAGTACTACCTCATCTTGGTGGGGTCTACATTTTTTTAATGTACCACCTTATCTTGGGGGTCCACATCGTACATCTTCTTCATCAAAATACAAATGTACTCACACAAGGGTGAGGGGAACTAGGGGAGTATTATACAACAGATAAATTTGGATGTGCATGACCTTATACATATTAATCAAAAAAAATGATGATGTGTAGACCATCTTAATTATTTGAAATCATTGTACATAATTATAAATAATTAAACAAATAAAACAAACATACATAGGGTTGGATTATTTCTCAAGACCAATCAATGGGTAAAATTAAAGGGAAATAAAAATTAGATTGCAATAAATTAAAGTAAAAGGGAATTCAATTTAATTTAATTAATTAATTAAAGTAAAGTAAATTAAATTTATTTGGTCCCTTCATTAATTTAATTTTAAATTAAAAAATAAACTAATTATTTTATTTATTTTAATAGAAAAATTAAATTAATTTTTCAGTGTATTAAAATTTATGTTTCTAAACCACAAATTAAAAATTTTAATTAATTTAATATATTTATAAAATATAATTAATTAATTGAATTAATTTGACGAATCTGGGCACTAAAATTCTACACGGGCCCAATGTGTGTCATGGCGAACCTTCCCAAGCCCATTTTCATCATTTAAATCCTGTACAGAGCGATTATAGGATAGAAAATCCTGCCCAAACTTGTTCTAGGTTGGGCGGACCTTCCTCCCTTATTGTGGGGTGGATCGGGTGAAACTAGGCCTGCCAAAGAGAATGGAAGGGTTACCTTACGCCGTTTGTAGACAACCTCGGTCGAGTAGGGGGTTCACAACTTAAAACTTGTTATAGATCAAACCATATAGTGGCTTTAATGGGAAACTAAGGAGGAGTTCGCTTCAATGGTAACCAGTCTGAGTTGTGGCTGATTTCAATGGAGGTGGTCAGTGATGGCATTTGCTGGACCACGATTGTTCCAATTGGGATCCCCGCAATGGTGGTGATCGATATCCCCATGGCGGTTGAAATCATGTGGCGTGGGTGAGAGGCTTTGGGTGGTTACGTATTGTATTTAGTGGGAATGAGAATACCATGGAGGAAGAGGTTCTAAATCTATCCAACCCATCCTCAGATGGTGGAGAGGGGCTTCGAGTAGGCAAGAGTCGCAACATCTCAAGGTTGGATGAACTATAAGTGAAGGATAGGGGTTGGGAGGTGCCAATGAGTTCATATGATCATTTATTAAAATTTGGATGGTTGGCCGATGCGAGGAGGATGACTACAGAGAAAATAACTCATTTGGTGCTCAAATAGTGGGGAATGACAAAGGTTTTCTATATCTCGGGTTCTTGGCAGTGGACTAGGGAGGGTGGCGCTTGGGAGGTGTCATGGGAAAATAAAAGTGAAATGACATCAGTACTCAGGGTAGAGTCATTGGCTTAAGGAGTGGAGGCATCGGTCTTCACAATAGAGGAGCACATGTGGTGCTTAAATGTGGAGGAGTAAGGGACCCCATCTATAGAAATATCTTCGAAGGAATATTTCTTTTTTTTGTATTCTTCCACATGGTGTCACCCCCACCGATGAATTTTGTGTGTGTTTTATCTCTTTCATTATATTATGGAAACAAAACAACAGTCGAATTCCCCTTTCACATTTTCTAAAGCCATAGTCAAAATTATGCTTTTAAAAAATTCTATTTCAATTTAATTTTTATTCTACCGGTGGAAAAAACAAACCAACAATAGGATTATCTCTAATAGCCAGATTCTAGGTGATAAATTACAGGAATTGAACAGGATACCCAAATTTAATTTTTTTAATGATTAAAGAAAATTTAAATATAAATTAAAATTTATGTTCTTCATAATTTTAATAATTGAAATACCGAAAATGATCCGCATTTAAATTTTCTGATGGCTATAACATGACCATTTAAAATTGGATTGTTTCATAGTTTGTGCCATTGGGACCGATATAAAACCATCTAATTAATTTTAATGAAACTTATTTTTTTTATTGGATTAGATAATTTACTCTATTTTTTCTCAAATGATCCAAATTATAATCCCTATAGATTGTCTTCACATGCTTTAAAAATCTATAGGATCATCGATCCTCGAATTTCGGGTTCTAGTGTGGTGATCCAAAAATGCCTTTGACGTCTTGACAATCACCACAACAACATTCCTCTGATGTTCGGAGATAGGCATGATCTGATCACTTGGATCAAGAGAATATCTCCCACAAAAGTAGAATAGGAGATAGAGAAGCTGACGAATTCTCATTTAATAGTCATTGTGCGAGATCATATCTCCTTCTATTTATATTAGTTACTCAAATACCCTAAAAGGGTTCCCCAACCCCCATTTATTAAACATTAACTAAATAAACCATAAATAAATAATTATTATGAACTAAACTATGTTATAAACATTATTTATATTTTATCACATGTATATAATATATATTACATATATTACATGATAAAACCCAAGTTATTTAACATGAATCATCATTCCTGCTAATATTAAATGAAGATGGAATATTAAAATAATATTTGTTCAAATAGTATTTATTATATATTTACAAAATAACTTGTGAATAATTTTAATAAATAAATTCAAATAAATTATTCTTTAATTGAATAATAATGAATTGATTTGTCACTACTATAGGTGTTCCCTTTAACTATGTGCAAAAAAAATTTAATTGCACTAAACATCATTATTGTCCTCAGCATTGGTAAAGGTCCAACTTATTATAGTGTACTATTTATATAATAGAACACCTATTATAAAACTATAACCTATATATGAAAAATATATAATTTATTTGAAATAAATTTTACATCATGAATACAAAAAAAACACTACTACATAAATTTCAAACAATGTTTTATATATTTACATTTACAATTATCTAAAAATATTTAAAAACATTAATGTTTCATATTTGGGAACCCATGATCCCCTATAAAAAATTTACACCCATGGTATCAGTTTCCAAACAAATCATCTCAACTTGAAATAAATAATACACCTATATAAGAAAACATAACTTATTTTAGTAATGCTATAAAGAAATAAAATAAACATTAATATGAAAGAATGCATTAATAAAATGTCAATTTTTAATAAAAAGACACACTTGGAGTTAGACTAGTCACATTGAATTTCATGTTGAGAAGTGGTTTATTTCTACATTCCAAAAATGAGTTATGGATCATTGTCCTAATGTATAAAAATAATATGAATGCATTTGCTCAGTTTTGAGTATGTCAATTGTTATTCTTACTAAAATTAATGTCAATTTTAAATAATCAAACACTTGGAGTTCTACCGGTCACACCATGAATCAGATTGAGGTTTGACTTATTTCTACCCACCAAAATTTAATTATGGATCATTTTCCAAAAATATCAAACATTCTGAATTCATTTCCTCATATTTCAATATGTAAGTTGTGTTTTTTATTAAAATGTCATTTCAAACTTGAAATACTCACTTTGATTCATATAGGTCTTATAGTGCATTAGTTTTATGTGATACTACTTGATAAATATCACAAATAACATATGAATATCTTCTACAAATTATAAGGAAAATATGAGCATTTTTTCTTGGTTTTCAATGACTGACACATGTTTTGAACTAAAGTGTCTATTTTTAAAATGATAACGGGCACTTTGAGACATACCGGTCACACCATCTATCAGATTGAGTTATTATTGATTCCTAATTGTTAAAAATGACTCATTGGTCATTTTAAAAAATTATCAAAATAATTCGAATTAATTTTCTTGGTTTTTAGTATATCACTTGTTTATTTTACGAAAATTAATGTCAATTCTTAAATAAAACACACACTTTGAGTCATATCAGTCACTCCATTCATCGAATTGAGGTGTAGTTAACTCCTACACATCAAAAATGACTTATGGATAATTTTCCTAAATTATTAAAATAATCCGAATACATTTTCTCAGTTTTAAGTATGTCACTTGTTATTTTTACTAAAATAAATGTCAATTTTAAATAAAAAAGACACTTTGAGTTATACTGGTCGCACCATGCATCATGTTGAGGTGTAGTTGATTCCTACACATCACAAATGACTTATGAATAATTTTTTTAAAGTATAAAAACAATATGATTGTGTTTTCTCAGCTTTCATCATTTCACTTGTTCTTTTTACTATTATTAATTTCAATTTTAATTAAAAAGAAACCCTTAGAGTTATATTGGTGACACCATGCATCGGATTGAGGTAAGGTTGATTCCTATACATTATAAGTGACTTATGAAACATTTTCCAAAAGTATCAATACAATATGAATATGTTTATCACTTTTTAGTATTCAACTTGTTCTTTTTTACTAAAATTAATGTCAATTTTAAATAAATAGACACACTTTGAATTATACTGGTCACATAATGCATCATATTGAGGTGTGGATGATTCTGAAATATCAAAAATTACTTATGGATTGTTGTTTTAAAGTATCAAAACAGTCCAAATGTGTTTTCTCTAATTTCAGTATGTCACTTGTGTTTTTTATTTAAATATCATTTGAAACTGGAAACACGCACTTTGAGTCATATCTCTTACATCGTGTGTCCGTTTAAAATTATATTACTTCCTACACATCAAAAATGACTTATGAATTTTTTTCCTAAATTATTAAGACAATCTGAGTGAGTTTTCTTGGTTTTTAATGAGTGGAACTTTTTGAACTAAAATGTGAATTTTAAACTGATAAGAGGAACTTTCAGTCATACCAGACACATCATGTATCATATTGATGTGCAGATGATTTCTAAATGTCATAAATTCATTATGGATCAATTTCTGAAGTATCAAAACAATTTGAATGTTTTTTCTTGGTTTTGAGTATGTAAGTTGTCTTTTTTGATACAATTAATGTCAATTTTAAATAAAAAGATACACTTGGAGTCATATCGGTCACACAGTGCATCGAAGTGAGGTTAGGTTGATTCCTACAGGTCCCAAATGACTTATGGATTGTTTTCCTAAAGTATCAAAACAATCTAACAACATTTTCTTGGTTTTGAGTTTATTAATTTTCTTTTTTACTAAAATTTCATTTTAAAATAGAAACATGCATTTTGAGTCATATTGATAACATGATGTGTATGTTTGACATGATACTAATTCTTACACATCACAAATGACTTATTAACTAGTTCCTTAAATTATCAAAACAATCTAAGCATGTTTTCTTAGTTTTCAGTGAGTGACACTTTTTGAACTAAAATGTCAATTTTAAACTAATAACAAGAACTTTCATTCATACTAGGAACATCGTGTATCATATTATGGTGCGGTTGATTCCTGCATTTCAGAAATGATTTATGGATATTTTTTCCAAAGTATCAAAATAATATGAATTTGTTTTCTAATTTTTGAGTATGTCAGTTTTCCTTTTTATGAAAATTGATGTCAATTTTAAATAAAAAGACACACTTTGAGTCATACCAGTCACACCATGCATCATATTGATGTCA
Source organism: Viscum album (assembly GCA_963277665.1). Classification (NCBI taxonomy): domain Eukaryota; kingdom Viridiplantae; phylum Streptophyta; class Magnoliopsida; order Santalales; family Viscaceae; genus Viscum; species Viscum album. The sequence goes on from OY728132.1 coordinate 545,034,164, forward strand.
GGCTGATTCTTAAACATTGAAAATGACTTATGGATCATTTTAATAATTTAGAAAAACAATATGAATGTTTTTTCTTAGTTTTGAGTATGTCACTTGTCTTTTTAACTAAAATATCATCTTAAACTGAAAACACACACATTGACTCATACCAATCACATAGTGTATCAGTTTGATATGATATCAATTATTACATGTTTCAAATGAATTATGAATTGTTTTCCAGAATTATCAAGAAAATATGTCCATGTTTTCTTAGTTTTTAGTGAGTAACACTTTCAGAATTGAAATATTAGTTTTAAATTGATAACAGACACTTTGAGTCATACTGGGAATATTATGTATCAGATTGAGGTACAATTGAATACTACATGTCACAAATGACTTATGGACCATTTTCATAAAGTATCAAAACAATATCAATAGTTTTCCTTGATTTTGAGTATGTCAGTTGTCTTTTTTACTAAAATTTATTTCAATTTTAAATATAAATAAAAACATAGTTTCATACCATTCACACCGTGTATCAGATTGAGGTGAGGCTGATTACTACACATCCCAAATTCTCAAAACAATCCTAAATTAAAATTTTATCTTGATTTTTATTTCCTTTATTTTTTTAACTACAAACACTAAAAATTGATATGTTGTTCTTAGCCGAAAAACAATTCTCGTTATTGAAATGCAGGAGAGTAGAAGAAGATTATGTGCCAATTATATAATGATAATTTAGCATAATGAGAACATCAGATTCCTCTACTCTTCTATATTTCAACAAGAATGAGTTTTTGGTTAAGAACATCGACTCAATATGCATTTTTGGAAGCTCAAAAAGTAAAATCAATAAAAAACCTAAAGAGTTGTGAAACAAAACTTAACAGTATTATATAAAAATGATAAAGAAATTAACTTAAAAATAGTAGATAATATGATGATAAATTTAATTAAATAATTAATAGGAATTAACCTTCTCATGATTTTTATATACATTTTTGACCCAATTCCTTATAATCGTTATCTCAATTATAGCCTCAAAGTCAAATCTCTCACAAGAATGAGAAGCTTCGAACAAACCACCCCAACTCAAACAAAATAATCCACCTTTATAAGAAAAAAAATATTAATGTGAGTAATACTAAAAGTAAATAAATTAAAAATAAACTTTAAATAATCCATTACTTCTATGGAATTCACATCTTCATGTTACCTGTGTGCAATATTCCATCGGGTATGTTGCTCATTCATTTTTAAGAAAATCTATATCATCTTGTGAATATGACTTTTTAGAATTCATATTAGTACTGAAAAAATATAAATACACTAATGATTAATAATTATTTTAAATGAAATAGTAATTATCTTTTAAAATACCTCTTTTGGGATTCTAGTTTGTTGATGTAATATGATCTCTCTCATAAATTTAGAAATATAATAACCAAAATAGTTTACATTTTTTATATCGAACACCGTAAAAACATTGATAAAAATAATTAATTTGTTTTTATATGTGTTTGGATAGTGAAATATTATTATATATACCATGATACTTGTCCAATTTTAGAAATTTTCAGGTTCCCTATTCTTAATACATGACCTTATTCCATGAATTTCATGATATTTAAACACCTCCCTATCATAATATAATTATAATTAGAACATAATCTAAATTATAGAATGTGAAGTTTAGTTCTAAAATGTTGGATGCAGTGTATTGAAAAATAAAAAATTCCATAATTGTGGTCGGTTTTTTGGGTATCCATGCAGTGAATTCTGGAAATAAATATTTGGAGTATCCAAATAGACCACAATAAGGATCCAATGTTCCCTAAAACACAAAAAAAAATAAGTAATGAGAGAAATGAAAATATATTTTATATGGTTAATATTTAGATTTTTATCCCTACATAATTGGTATTAAGAAGAGACCATCATCCGTAAGTATTCTTTTAAACAATTTGTCCAATTTTGTCACTATTTCATTCATTTTTATTGAATCTATTTGTTTTTTATAATGAAGTGATGTGTTGAATAATGAGTCAAAATTTATGTTTTTATAGTAATACCTTCAATTGGTATTGATATAGATTCTTGAGAAAAATTTGAAATGTATTTAGTCATAATTTACATATTATATAAACTTTTGGATAAACAAATCATGAAAACATAACTCATTTTTATATGTATAATTGAGCCTCATAGCCATTCATATTTGTGGATTTCATTTACATTAACTAGAGAAATGTAGTCTGTAATGTCATATTTGTATATCTATTCTTAAAAATCAACTATGTGATTACTACCATTTTGTAACTTTGCATCTTTCTGAACATTTAATGATAGTAAATCTGAATATTGAACGGGCAGGGTAAAGGTGGTTTTATAAGATCTTTTGGTTAGTTGATAATTTAGATGGTTTTAGTCGACCTTTAATTTCACCTCCTCCCTTTGTCTATTTGTAATAAAATTGATCGGTTTATAATTTTTTCATTAATTTTCAAAGGTTCATCGTGAAAAATAAATTCGAAACGAATACCTCCTTGTTGGAATGTGTTTTTACCAGATCTAACATCCATGCAATGAATGTTACAATAGATTGATCGAATGTATGACTATCATCATCATCAAGTGGAATAAGTATCTTAATGTTCGGCTATTGATATTTTTTAATCACCACTCTCGCATGACCTATTGGAAGTGGTCTGTTGTGTAGATGGTCATCTACGATATTTAACATTGTATCCCTCACTACAAGGTGATGGGTGGGTGTTAATAGATATAAATCACAGTCATTTTCACCCTATTATATATCAGTATAAGAAAGGTATCAGTGTCTTTCTGATTCAAATTTCAAGAAAAATAATTGTTATAATATTGATTACCTCAACCAAGAAATCTCTTTGGGAGGGGGGGGGAATGGATGGCCGCAAAGCTAGAGGGGGTGGGGCAGGATCAAAAATAAATAGTATTTCTTTAGTTGCTTCTTCTCTTTTCTACCCCTCCCATATAAAATTTTCTAAAAACTCGGTCTTGTAATGAAATTTTTCTTTAATGGAAGATAATATTTTTTCATATCTTCAATTTCTTTATCTTTATCCTTATATTGTTTTTTTCTCAAAATATGTTTTGGGTTTCACCCCAAAACCCAGACCTCTGACACAAGCATACTATTCCTCGTTTTCAGCACTCGGTTTTTGTTTCATAATCTATTTCACAAATAAAAATTCTCAAACAGTGTGATGAATACACTTATTTTCTAACAATGTATTACCATCCATAATGTACCTGAAAATAAATATTTGTATAACATCTAGTAAATTTATCCCACACTTCTTGGGTTATCAGGTGTGCATACATTAATGGTGGGTTCAGGTATATTTTCCCTTCAGCATCTTTAAGATGAAATCTCATTAGAATTGTACGAAATACTCTTATAATATTTCCAGCAATCATTAATATGTGTTTTTATGGGATTAATCTACTAAAAATGAACTCTATAAAGTATGATGAAGAGTAAGTCAATGTTTCATTATTTTATTTTTTATTAAAATAAAGAAATGATATCATAATGTTACTATAATCTCTTCTCACATCAGTGCCTTAAGTGTGTTCAAAACATGGTGCCACAAATCTACATCAAATTGTCATGTATTTCTAAGTGATGAGTCCATTGTAACTACTGAACATGTAATTGTTAGTGTTGACATGCTGGACTTGTGCATTGAATCTGATCTTGAATTTGATTCCATTTCTTTTTGTCTTAAGGATTTTTAATAACATAGTCAAACTATAGAGATCATATTTTTTTGTACCATCATTCCTTCATCGCATACCATTTCCTCAAATTCAAAATCTTGAATATTTTGTTACTCTAGATTGGTAGCATCAGCATGTGCAGAAGTTCATTGTACCTATGCACTAGGAGCATCAGTAGGTAAAGAGACCTATTGTTCCATAGGATTGGGAGCATCAGCATGTGAATAAAAATTTATCTATATAAGTGGTATAGAATCTACTTTATATTACATAAATGTAGTAACAAATAGATAATAACATGAGGTAACACAATGTAAACTACAAAAAAAATATAACCTGATTAAAGAAGTCTCTTCCTTTTTAAGGCTGAATGGATTTGAACCCTCTATCGATTATCCAAATCCCTTCATTGTGGTCTCCTATGACAAAAAATCCCTATCTACCTTTAAACCATTGAAAAATTATGGTGACATCTGAATGAAAGGGGAATCCTCAGTTGAATTTTCATTTGACCCTTCAGTTGTTTTGGTTGATAATAGAAAAATTGACCACTTTAGGTTTATGGGATCTAGAACATAAAATACTTATACTACCTATGATACCAATATAAACATTTTTTCCTTGTTCCCTTCCTTACTGAAATCCACTTTCATGAATACCAATTCATTTTTTTAACAGCACTCTGGTAATCAACCCAATTGAATTGAAAAATAGAAACTTGGAATATTGTATAATCCAACTCTCATATTTATTTGATTATTCCAAAATATAACATATTCTCATTAATTGTATTTGTGTCCTTAGTTTTAGAAACAAGCATCACTTCACCCATAAGTGTAACTCCACTATTTTTCATGGCATTGCATTCATCATGTACATTTGAATAGAACTTCTAACCATTAATTACATAACCATTATAAGATAATACATAAAAACTTGGTCCTCTAGCGAGCCATCAAAGCCATTTTCAAATTGAATTTTTATTTTCATTTGAATCCTGAAAAATATGGTATCAAAACCATCATATTAACTCTTGATTATGTGTATTTGATATCCATATTTCACCCCTTGATGAATTAAAATGCCTAATAATTTCTTTTCTTGTTTCAATATATGGGGAAACCTAAAAAATGTTATGTAAAATGTAAAGGTGGACCTACTCTCAATCTATAATATTGGTTGTGACAAAATCTCTTCCAAAAACTATTTCAGCGATAAGTCTCCCAGTGTGATGAGATTTTGGTATACCAATGTTTCCCACATCAAAAAATGTATTCAGTATAGAATTAAATGGATTCCTCATTAATATATTACTCTATAATACAACCCTCTGTCTGACTTCTATTTTTTATATACCCTTTAAAAATATTCATATATCGTTCAATGGGGTAAATCTATCTATAGTGTACAGGACCACAAAGTTGAATCTGTCTCACCAAGTAGACTATCAAGTGAACCATCATATCAAAGAAGCCGGAGGGAAGAAAATTTCCAATTCACCTAATATGACAGTAATTTCCTTTTCGTAGTCGTAAATTTCACGAGTTTTTTAACTTTGTTTTATATAGATTTGAAAAATAAATAGATCTTAGTTAATATATTATGGTAATTCTTGGGAAAAATTTAATGTGAAGTTATAGGAATTAGATCTCCCATCAAAACATGGAAGTCATGTGATTTTAAACCCTTTAACTTTAAATAAATCATTGACATGATATTCCTAATATCTGATGAATACCCTTATGGAACCATTACATCATTCAAGAAGTTTGAAAACTGATATCACTCCTTCCTAGAAAGAGTATAAGAAGTTGGAGGAAGAAAGTTTTGTTTTTCACCCTTCACTGGTACCAACTATTCCCATACTCACATGAAAACCATGTCCAACCTAACCTTAATTTCATACTATGTTTTTTCGTTTGTATTTAGTAATGTTCCAATTACAATCTCGCATACACTTTTTTCAACATGAAAAAAATCAAGAAAATGCCTAACATATAGAAAATTATAGTATCGTAATTCATAAACACCTATCTCTTTTTCCATCTTATTTTTGTAAGGTTTTTCGAAAATGGTTTACCAAAATTAGTCTCCATATCTTTTACTTTATCAAGTAGTTGATCACCTATTAGTGTAGATAGTGTTTTACATTCTTCTGAACATACATTAAATTATCTCATCCAAGATTGGTACTTATTCCGCTAGGGTAAAAATATGTGGTGTCCTAGAAACATAGCCTTCGATGAATGTATCAACCTAATTTATTGTGTAACTTCTTAGCAAATGGGACACCCTTGAGTTACTTTAATCCTATATCCTAACAAATTTCCATAAGTAGAAAACTCATTTATTAGCCCATACAATATGGATTTCAACATGAAATATTTCATTTCTATAAGCATCATACAATGTAACGCGTGAATCCCACAATAATTTCAAATCATCGATCAGCAGAGACAAATAAACATCAATATCATAACCCAGTTGTTTTGGTCCTGATATAAGAAAATATAATGTGATGTATTTTCAGTTCATACATAACCACAGTGGAAATTTATAATTTTCCAGCATAACTGGCCATGTACTGTGAGTATATCTTTGAAAACCAAAATGATTCACTCTATATGTAGATAACGCAAGATGAAGGTTTCTCAGCTCATTTATAAATTTTGGATACTCATGATCAACTTTGTTTTACTGAGGAGAGTATGTCTAGTGACATAGTTCCCCATATTTATTTCTTGCATCTATGTGTTATGTCAATTACCCTATAGTCTCCTCACTTCCATATAGGCGGTTAAGCGTTGTAATGATTATAAATAACCATAAAACATTTTTAGGACCGGATTCATCTTTCTTTTTTCGAGAATCACCTCACTTTAGGAATTATTTAAGTGATTTTTGGTCCTTTAGAAATAGTTTATAGTCATTTGGGAAGGCATGTATTCTTTCATAGATCATACACATCGAATATAGTATTAATTTGGTGTCATATGTTTAGATAGGGATCTCATTATCTTATGGGGGAATATCATTAAATGGAGAAATTAGTTTAGTAAAATTTGAATCACTCCATCTGTTTCCTACTTTAAAATTATACAGTTTCATTATGGATAAAAATGTTGTATATTTATTGCAACCAGCACATAATGGATTATTTTCACAACTCTTTAACTTCATAAACAATTTTGGGAAACCATGAATTTCATCTTTAACTACCCTTTTCATTTCCTCAATACAATCTTCATCATCATTCACACATATAATCGCATCATCGATACAGCCTTCTTCATAGTCTACACTTATAATCATATCAGATGATCCATAAAATGTCATGTTATCCCAATCACTAGATTTATTCTCTTGTTACCCATGTTTATTCCAAAATTTATAACTTTGGTCAATTTTTTGAGAGTTCAAGTGTTCTTTCAACCCATCTTGACTAATTAGTATTGTATAAAAATAGCATAAACATGTAAAAAGGATTTGAGAAGGGTCTTATGCATGATCTTCCACAAACTTGATGAACTCTTTCACTCCACCTTCATAATATTTTGTCATATGATTGGAATCCATCCATTATTTATTCATATCCATCCTATTTAATTCAGTATTATTAATATTTAACATAATAAATACAAAAAATATGTTCAATTGAAGATGAATATCATTAATTTCTTGAAATAAAATGAAAATATTAAAAAATGGTTTATCATCCCACATTATCAAAAATAAAAACTTATTGATGAAAATTTATAAATACATAGATTAAATATAATAATTATAAAATTATAAAATAAATATATTATTTTAAATCCCTTTTATTAAAATAAAATATGGCTATTGATTATAATAATGGTTTCACAAATAAAAAAATAATTTATTAAATTTTTATAAGAAAAAATTTGTACCTTTGAGAAAAAGAAATATCTTTACATGAGACCCAAAGTATTTAATACAGTGATGTGAGTAATATTTTTTATATGGGTAAAATGACTATATTTAAAATTTTGTTTTAAAATAGAATTTTAAATTTAAGAAGGGGGTTTGAAGTGTAATTTCAAATGGATAGAAATAATTCTCTAACTCTTTTAGGAAGTTAAATTTGAATTTTATGGTTTTGAATAAATCTAGGTAAATATTTTATTTTTTAAATTTTTGGATATAAACTGAGAATTTTAAATGGGTGTAAATTATTAAAATCACAAGGAAGATCGTTTTTATAAAAAAATTTATGATAAAAATATATTTTTCAAAAAAAACATGGAATTTTTTCAATATAAAATATAAATATTCAATTCAATAGGTTATAACTTTTCCAATCAATGTTCTATATCCATATTTAACTAGGGTTACCACATTTATTACCCATTCTACCACATATTCTCATCTTAGGGATTGTGATATGACATCTATTTTTGTATTAAATGGTAAAGGTTTCACTTATGTCACCCTTTGGGTTTCCTCTAACAATTCCTCCATCATTATTCCAAGGAATTCCTTTCATTGTGTCCACATGAAACTTATGTCACCCTTCAGGTTGTATCCTATAATTCCACTCTTAGTTGCATTTGATTCCCTAAATTCATTTTTCTATTCTATGTATATTGAGAATGTAATTCATGCCTTAAGACAAATCGACTCAAGTGACATAGAAAGTTGACCTGAGTTGGTTCATTATATTAATTTTGTAGTTTTTTCCATTATAGTAATGAAATAAAATAACATGTATTTTACAATGTATATTATAATGAAATGATTATTATAGTGAAATCTTGATTCTTACACTATCCATGTGATTTTCTTTTTATAAAATAAAAATCTTGAAAAACATGAATTCTTTATACATATACTAAATCAAACACATATTTCCCTAATAATTTTAATATAAATCATGAAATACACCTTAAAATATTCTTATTTTACCTTCCATATTCATTTGAAAAAGAGTTATTTTTTCTGAAATTAACTGTATATTTTAATTTAAAATATATTTATCTGTCTATGTTTTAAGGAATTAAATTATTCACCAAAACAAAATAATTATAAAATCATTATAATTGAAAGAAGTAAAAATGATGAAATTTTTCACAAAATACATTATTTGAATTATCAATTGGCTAAAATGAGATCTAATCAAGAAATAATTCCTATAGGGAAATACGTTGTTTGGGAACCCTTATAAATTTTGAAATTCACCCATTGTGGGGTAATTAATTTAATTTTATACTGAATTTCCTTTAATACATTAATAATACCTAAAACCATCTAATTATGTTGTGTTAAAACCTTCTTATTAAAATTAATTTGACTATTATAGCCATATAGAAAGTATCTTTGTCTAAATATGGACACATACCAAAACTAACTAAGTACCCACCAAAATAAAAAAAATGATCATTTAGCTAAATGAAAACCATCGTTTGATTTTTTAAATGATGAGAATAATTTAAATTTTTTATCATATCGAATCTAGGGTACCCTAACCCACAATTTCCCTTACACTGACTAAGCCTTCAAAACAAATGACTATCAAAATTAACAAATTTCAACGATTAACTATAGGAATCTATAATCCATTAACGAATCATCAAAACATAAACTATTATCAGAACACTTCACCAAAAATTCCAATGAATTCTCATCCTCACCTCTATCTATTGAACGAACCCAAATATCTTCATCGCTTTATTAACACTCAAACTTCTTCTTATAAAACTTTTATACTAAAAGATCATTAATTGTACCCAAAACATAAAATCCAAATTTTGGTAGATCACATTCATCACAACTAAAAAAAATTTCAAACCAATTTCCCATCACATAACTAGACCATATCAATTTAAGAAAATCATATTTAACATTAAACAACCTATGACCATAACAAGACACAAAAATAATAACAATGATAAAAAAAGGGGGTTCTGCACAAAATATATTTTGATAATAACATAAAAATTGATCCATGAAGAGAATAAATTGAGAAAAACATAAAAACAAGATTTGAATAGAATATGATCAGTTTGGATGTCTTGATTCATCAAAAATGTTCAGCAAAGTCAAAATAGAAATACACTGACATTGGGGTTCGGTGAGGTGGTAGTGGAGTTCAGTAGGGAAGTGGGGGAGGTGATAGTGGAGTTCAATGAGGCAGTAGTGGGGTTAAACAAGAGAAACATCGGTGGGAATATGGTTCTAAGAGAGTGGTGTAATGATGACACTAGTGTGGTTTGGTGAGAGCGGTGGTAGGGAAACAACATGGTTCGGTGAAAGTGGTGGCACTATGGTAGTCGTCTTCCACGAGAGCTTGAATGTGTGTGAGAGAAGACAACTAGTTAGAGTTCTTTAAAAATGGGATAAGGCTTTTATTAGAGATTTCATAAAACTGCTGATAAAGAGTAGTTTTATCAGTGCTAATCTGAAAAGATTTGATAAAACACCTCTTTATCGGTGCTAAAAATTGATTATAAAACATGTCTTTATCAGCGCTAAAATCATAAGCGTTGATAAAACACCTCTTTATCAGTATTTTTTAGTGCTGATAAAGGGATATCGTTATCTACACTAAAAAATGCTAATAAAACATGTCTTTATCATCACTAAAATATTAGCACTAATAAAGATCTAATGTTAATAATTTATTTATATTATTATCTATATTTATAAAATTAAATATATAATAAATATATGTTTATTTATTTATAATTATAACTACAAATCAATATATTTTTATTTATAATTATATATATATTAGGTTTTTGGGGATACAATTATAATTAAACACACCCACACCTCCCACATAGGCAGGAAAGGTAGGCCACAACCCCCCCCCCCTCCACAAGGGATATCCCACCCATTAATCATTTATTTATTCAATACATGGCTCGTAGGCCCAGTGGGCATGAATCCCATTAAATGGCTCGTAGGCCCGTAATTTTGACCCAAAGGCCCATCGATAAATAATTATAAGATTATAATAAAGATATTTATTATATTAGAATTTTATAATTATATATAATAAGTCTATTAATTATAAATTTATAATTATTTAAATAAATAAATATTTATTTTTAATTATAACTATAAAAAAATAAATAATTATTTATAATTATAAAATTATAATAAATACATTTATTATATTTATAGTTTTATAATTATACATAGTAAATACATTTACTATAATTGTAAAGACCCAGAAAATCACATGTAAATATTTTTTAAAATTATATAGAATTTTTCCAAGTTCGTAGTTTCTAACAGCGTGTGATTCCGAGGCCCGGAGTGCTTACAATGTTTTTCAGAGGTTTCTAAGTGCGTTCAGTGTGTTTTTGAGTGGGTTTGGGTAACTTTTGAACTTGTGCTCGGAATAAAATTCCAAGTGAACCGTTCGACTCGCAGCGCCGATGATTTCTTAGTGAGACCTTCACCATAGCTGCATTCGGGCTAGAGCATTGGGTGAGTTTTCACCCGCCCGATTGGTTTTTTTTAAAGAAGCTAAATAAAAATAAAATACATGAAAAGTATTTTATTTTTATTCAAATTTATTTGAATTGATTTGGGGTCCGCAGTCCCACATTAATTCAAGTAACTCCTCCCTTAATTAATTAAGGGAGGATCCTTCTTAGTTGGATAGGAGGATCTGCTGGAGAAAGATATCCTTTCTTCTCCTTCCTCCACCACCTTCCACCTTCTTCTTCCACCTTGCTGGAGAAGTGAGAGGAACCACCTTTGGAGGGAAGAACTTCCACCGCCGATGACGTATGATCTTCTTCCGCGTCAAAGGATCAGAAGCCGCCCGTGTAGAACGCTTCCAACGACGATGACATCTTCCATCGTCAACGAATGACAAACGAGGTAGGGGTTGTTTTCATTGATTTTGATCTTCATTCTTAGTCATTCTTGAGCTTCGATAATAGTCATTTTCTATCACCCAAACGTGGAGGTCATGGGCCGAACAAACACGTCCCGACAACCCTCTGTTGGTTCTCATTCATTGATGGTGGTGGTGGCGCAATGGCACCGCCAAAGGAATGGGTCATGGCCGACGAGCCGCAGCAGTACACACGGAGACCGGCAACGAGCCGGCCATGGAAGAAGCTGGTGGCGCAAGGGCCGTTAGAGGGGCGTGTCTCCGTTGCGCTGCACGGAGAACCAGGACGTGGCCAGGTGGGCCTTGGTGGTGCCGGAGGGGCGCGGTGCTGTCGCACCGTGTTGGAGGAAGGAGTCGCGGCCATGTAGGCTGTGGCAGTCAGATGGGCTAGGTGCGGCGTCGTCAGACCGCGCCAAAAATGAACTGCGGCCAGGGGCCACGGCGGACGGAGGAGGGAGACCGGTTGAGCCGTTCGCTGACAGGCGCGCTACAGGCGGGACCCGAAGTGTCCCGTGGTTTCCTGGTCGGCGCCATGTGTCAGCCGCTGCTAAAGACAGGGGGTGTAACCTCCCCCTAGATTTCTAGGACGGGCCCTGCGGGGCGCGGCCCTTAGCTGGAACCCCCACTGGCCAAGTGGGCCAGATGGCTAGGGCCTCCTCCCCCCCCCCCCCACACAGCTGGGCCTCGGGCTGGGCCATAGTGCCCCCTCGGGTCGGGCCACCAGCGCAGGCCACACGGGCTGAGCCACCTGCGGGCCTGGCCGCCGCGCTGGGTCGGGCCGCCGCGTTGGGTCGGGCCGCTGCGCTGGGTCGGGCCACCACTGTTGGGCCGGGTCGGGCCGGGTTAGACCCGCAGACCTGGTCAGACCCTGGTCTGGATTCGGACCTAGGTCGGGTTGGCCCGGCTGGGCCGGACCGGACCGAGACCCCGTTCTAACCCATTTTACCTTTTTTCCCATATCTTGGGCTACGGGTTTCCGATTGATAAACCGTCTACGCTGACGGGAAGCTTGGAACCAGAAATTTTTTTTGGCATACCCCACTTGAGGGTTGGATAGAGTTGGGGTACGGACGGGTTGGATTGAACCTAAATCCAACTGGGCCCTTGGAGCGAAAACGCCAATAACTCACAGACTGAGTGCCCGATTGACGCGATGTCTGTCACGTTGGGTTCCTTATGATGAGACGGAACTACGGGATATGTCAACTTGAGAATTCATGGTAGTTAATGTATCAACACTTGGCTTGAGGATCGGACCCTCCCGAAATTGAGCGTGCTGTGTGCGGGAACCCTATGGTTGACTGCGATTGAGATGATAAGATCCTACGTGGACCTACTACTATACTAGGATCCTCCGTGGGTTCGACAGAGATGATACTAGACCGGGATCCTCCGTGGGTTCGATAGAGACAATACTGGACCCGGATCCTCCTTGGGTTTGACAACGACAATACTGGACCGGGATCCTCCGTGGGTTCGACAGCGATGACTTCTGTACCGGGATCCTCCATGGGTTTGACAGTACTGATACTGCTCCAGGATCTTATGTGGGATCGATAGAGGAGATTATTCAGTGGCTACATCTAATCATCTCTACCCCTCTACTTTATTTAAATACCTATGTGAGATGAGTCTTGACTTTATGTTGTTATCATTGATATGATTGACATTACTTCCTTTGTAGAATGGGTTGTGCTTGGGCTCGAGTGTTGGAGTCGGACTGTGATTGGTAACTTAGGTATATGTATGGGAATAAACCTAAGTAGGGATGGTTGATACATAGTAATTGTATATTACTACTATGTTTTATACTTAGTGGATTCTAGGAGACCTTCGGGTGTCTCGGGGTCCCTTACTGAGTATCATTATACTAACCCCTGCACGGGCTTCGCCCGCACCTTGTTGTGTTCTGTGAAGATGACAGTCAGCAGTGATCAAGGCTGAGGGAGCCGGATGGGGGGCTGCTCGGAGATGGACAAGATGTGATGTACCTTAGGGATGTGTTGTTCAAGATCTGCACCTACCCTTCAGGTATGACTTTCCCAGAGGACAATCCAAGAGATTCTTATCTTTTTTACTTGTACTTGTACTTGTTGTTCAGTTGGGTTTGTATACTCGCCCACTTACTTTCAGCACATTTTTTCAATAGTATTACTTGTTTCTTTTACTGCTTATATTTAGACTGTGTGTGTTAAAGGTTTAAAGGAAATGCCTTCCCTTTTTATCAGGGATTCACCTTTGGTGCTAGTCGCTAGCCCCTGGCCTATGGAAGATGGGCTTAGGGTAGTCACGGCACGGGCCCCGAGGACGGGTCGTGACTAATTGGTATCAAAGGAATCATTTCAACCGTAGAAATTGGACTCTGATTCCTTTAATGTAAATAGTGTTAAGTGTTTTGGGTGTGGTTATCAGTTAAGGGAAGCTGGTGTTGGTGCGGCAGATGACGTATCCATACACTAGGACTCTGACTTCTGGTTTCTAACTTAGTGCACGAGAACACTGATTATGTGTGTGTTTAATTTGAAAAGTTTTCTTTGTGATTACTTTGTGTCAGCACACCAGGTATATTTTTTTGACCATGACACACCTATTTATTTTCAGTATGGCCCCATGTAGGCAACCATCCAGGGTTCCAGGATGTGTAGGAGATGGTAGCCCACCGAGCGACGAGGCCTCAGTGCAGGGCCCCATCACAGTGGAGGCACCAGCGGTACCACTACCCACTGGGCCATCGATACCACCTGCTCCAGTAGCAGAGAGTGCATTCTATATGAGTGTGTTGCACAAGTTCTAGTGCCATAGGCCACCCAGGTTCAGGGGTGAGATGGACCCACAGGCAACTAAGGATTGGCTGGAGGCTATTGTGAGAGTTTTCAGATTGGTAGGGACACCCGCCGACCTTATGGTGATCCTTTTCGTGAGTCTCCTACATGAAGCAATAGGCAGATGGTGGAGCCTGATGCTCCAAGTTCATGACGAGACATCACTTCTCTTATTATACTTCGAGATCCTCTTCTAGTTAAAGTTTGTTCCAGCCACCCTTCATGCGGTGTGGATTCAGAAGCTGCTTCATCTGTAGCAGGGAAACATGACGGCGACACAGTACTCAGCGAGGTTCACCGACCTCTCGCGCTACTCCATAGATATGATGTGGGACCCATTCTTCAGGTCCTGGACCTTTTAGAAGGGACTCAGGCATGAGATCAGGGCTTCGATGATCTCCCTCAGCATCCCGACGCAGGCGGGGGTGCTGGAGCGAGCCCTTCTTGTGGAGAGTTTTCTTGCTGAGCAGTCACCAGCAATGAGGCCCACTACTGGGCAACACGTAGTGGATTCTTCTATAGCCGGCAGTAAATAGATTTCATAGAGGTCCAAGTGGACTAGACAATCAGGTGGGAGACCCCAAGATACAGGTTCGGTTGTGTGGGGCACACGAGATAGAGTCATCCATACGAGGAGCATCCAGTGCTATACATGCAACGGGCAGGGTCACATGGCTCATGATTGCCTGGCCCACCATTCAGATTAGTAGTAGACAGTAGAAAGACCTCACAGGTAGAGGCAGAGGTTTGACCGTGGTGGTCCGTCGGGATCAGGCGGACGTGTCAGAGGAGATGGCCGAGCAGCAGGTGGTGGATGACGTTTTGAGGTCCTACCACAACCACCACCAGAAGGTCCACCCCGACCATAGGGAGCTTTTAGACAGGGGCGGGTTTAGATTCAGGTAGTAGAGTCCTATGACCATGGTGCACCTAAGATGATTCGAGGTACTATATGTGTCTACTCTACCCTTGGTGCAGTACTTATAGACACAGGTGTGAGTCATTCTTTTATTTTCGCTGGCCTCACATGAAGCTCGAAAATTCTAGTGGAACCGTTGTCTCAATCTTTATGTCTAGAGACTTTTACGGGAGAGGATTTGATGATTACACACTATTTCTGGCAGTGTGAGCTCGCTCTAGGAGGAGATAGCTTTAGTTGGGATCTTCTAGTAGCAGCTTCGATGCCTTACGACGTCATCTTGGGTATGGACTGGTTATCCACAGTTCATGCTCAGATTGAATGCATTAGGTGGAAATTGTGGTGTGTCCACGATGATGGGATGAGGTTTACCTTCATCGGCGAGAAGGGAGCCTTTACAGTGCAGGATGGACTTACCCAGAGGAGGGGGCAACCGATCACACATCAGTTGGCTAGCCTCATTCTCGAAGTGGTTGATGTGTGGAGTCCGATTTTTCCTATTTTGGTGGATCAATATGAAGATATCTTTTATAATGATGTTCTAGGACTACCTCCTCATAGATAGGTAGACTTTTACATTGACTTTTACCCTAGGATGACACCGATATCCACACTAGCATATCAGATGGCTCTCGTGGAGCTTTGTGAGCTACGGGTATAGCTGGAGGACTTGTAGGGGAAGGGATTCATCCAACCTAGTATTTCACCCTGGGTATCCACAATTTTGATCAACAAGAAGGCGGATGGGATCTTGCAACTGTGTGTTGATTATCGGCACCTGAACCAGGTGACCGTGAAGAACAAGTACCCACTCTCGAGGATTGACGACCTCTTTGATCAGCTGAAGGGAGCACGTTGGTTCTCGAAGATAGATCTTCGATCGGTCTATCACTAGCTCAGAGTACGAGATGAGGATGTTCTGAAGACGGCCTTCAAATGCCATTATGGCCACTATATGTTCTTGGTTAGGCCATTCAGCATAACCAACACACTAGCTATGTTCATGGGACTCCTGAACAGGATCTTCCACCCATTCCTTGATCGCTTTGTGGTAGTCTCCATCGATGAAATTTTGATCTACTCAACTACCAAGGAGGAGCACGCCTATCATTTTCCGGTAGTACTAGAAAAACTCTGAGAGCACCAGCTTTATGATAGGCTCTCAGAGTTCAAGTTCTAGATTCGAGAGGTACACTTTCTAGGACATGTCATCTTAGAGGCTGGAGTTGCAGTGGATCCAGGGAAGATCGAGGCAATACTTTCTTGGGAGCAACCCAGGAGTGTGACGGAGGTATGGAGTTTTATGGTTCTGGCTGGGTACTATCAGAGATTTGTGCCAGACTTCTCCAGAGTTGCAGCACCACATTCAGCGTTGAAGAAAAAGGGGAAACCCTTCGTGTGGTCAGAGAGATACCATCAGAGTTTCCAAGAGCTGAGGTAGAGTTTGACTAGTGCGCCAACTTGAGGTTACCGGAGGAGATTGTTGGGTACGTAGTCTATTGTGATGCATCAGGGACCAGGCTCGAATGCATCCTGATGCAGGAGCAAGCAGTGATAGATTATGGTTCTCGTCAGCTAAGACAGCATGATTAGAACTATGCCACTCATGACCTAGAGTTTACAGTAGTGGTCTTCGCCTTGAAGAAGTGGTGGAACAATTTGATGGGCTAGCATTTTATAGTCTACTCTGACCACCAGAGTCTCAAGTACATCTTCTAGCATAAGGACCTGAACCTGAGGCAGTGGTGTTGGATTGAGTTCCTCCAGGACTATGACTTTGAGGTAGTCTATACTCCTGGGAAGGGGAACATTGTAGTAGATGCTCTCAGCAGGAGATTAGGCATTCAACTGCTAGGAGAGGTGATGGAGCAGCTAGCTGTGTTGCAGATATCCTTCATGGATCGAGATGGAGCAGCCTTTTTGCAGTCTCTTACAATAACACCTCCACTTCTTCAGAGAGTCAGGGAGGCGTAGTGTGGGGATGCTGACTGCGAGGCTTCACGTGCATAGATATCCATCGGGTAAGAACCTGATGGATTTTCTATAGGTGGGGAGAATTTCATTCTCTTTAGGGGACGTACCATGGTACCAGTGTTGCTTTAGGAGGAAGTGTTTAGGGATTTTCACACGTCGCCTCTAGAAGTACATCCAGTTGTGGACAAGATATACCAGGACCTCTGACGACAACATTGGTGGCCAGGTATGAAGAAGGCAGTAGTAGATTTTGTCTCACGATGCCTCACTTGTTAGCAAGTGAAGGCAGAGCACCAGGTTCAACAGGTTTAGTTTAGCCCTTAGAGGTCCTAGAGTGGAAGTGGGATGGGATATCCATGGATTTTGTGACGGGACTTCCACTTACATCAAGAGGTCATGACTCTATCTGGGTGATTATCGACCGACTCACCAAGTCGGTCTACTTTCTACCGATCATATAGCAGGTTTCAGTAGAGAGATTGGGATGCCTTTACATACATGAGTTCATAAGACTTCATGGTGTTCCATCGACGATCTTCTCCGACAGAGATGCTCGTTTCACTTCCCGGCTATGAAAGGGGTTGCAGGAGGCTTTTGGGATGCAACTTCGCTTGAGCACCGTCTTCCATCCTCAGACGGATGTCCAGACTAAAAGGACCATTCAGACTCTCAAGGACATGCTCTCTGCATGCTTCCTCAACTTCGGTGGAAGCTGGGAGGATCACTTACCCTTGGTAGAGTTTGTGTACAACAACAACTGCCACTCCACCATCGGGATGACACCTTTCAAAGAACTGTACGACCGAACTTGCAGATTGCCTTTGTGCTAGACTGAACCAGGGGAGTCAGCACTCATGGGACCAGAGATAGTGCAGGCTATGACAGAGAAGGTTCAGGTCATCTAGGAGCAGATGAAGACTGCACAGAGCAGGTAGAATTCCTATGATGATAGGAGACGAAGACCTCTGGAGTTCAAGGATGGGGACCACGTCTTCCTACGGGTCTCACCTCGATGAGTTTTATAGAGATTTGGTCAGGGCGGAAAGTTATCTCTGAGGTTCATCAGACCCTTCCAAGTCCTCAGCAGAGTAGGCGAGGTGGCTTACCACCTGGATCTTCCACCTCAGTTGCACCAGGTGCACAACGTTTTCCACATTTCATAGCTGAGGAGATATGTGCATGACCCAACTCACATCATAGACAGGGCCAAACTCAACATCGATGATGGGGTGACTTTCTCGGATGTTCTAGTGGTGAATCAGGATCGATAGAAGAGATTCCTTCGTGGGCGGTCAATACCTCTTGTGTGTTTATAGTGGCAGCACAAGAACCGCCAGGACAGCACATGGGAGAGGGACGCTCAGATCCGTGCTCATTACCCCCATTTGTTTCCCTAGTTTTGAGTTTTGGATTTCAGGGATGCAAATCCCTGAGGTGGGGAGAATTTAAAGACTTGGAAAATACAATGTATTTTTTTAAAATTATATGGAATTGTTCCGATTCTGTAGTTTCTGATGGTGAGTTATTCCGAGGCCCGGAGTGCTCAAAATGTTTTTTCAATGTTTCTAAGTGCGTTTAGTGTGTTTTTTAGTGTGTTTTGGTAACTTATATACCAGTGCTAGGAATTGAATTCCAAGGGCACTGTTGAACTCACGGTGCTGATGATTTCTTAGTGAGACGCTCACCTTAGCTACGTTCGGGCTTGAGCATTGGGTGAGTTTTCCCCATGCGGTTGGTTTTCAAAAAAAAAGAAGTAAAATAAAAATAAAATACATGCCAAGTATTTTATTTTTATTCAAATTTATTTGAATTGATGTGGGGTCTGCCACACCACATTAATTCAAGTAACTCCTACCTTAATTAACTAAGGGAAGAGTCTTTTTAGTTGTAGAGGAGGATCCATTGGAGAAAGATCTCATTCCTTCTTCTTCCTCCACCACCTTCCACCTTCTTCTTCCACCTTGTTGGAGAATTGAGAGGTACCACCTTTGGAGGGAAGAACATCCACCACCGACGATGTACGATCTTATTCTGCATCAAAGGATGAGAATTCATCCAGGTAGAATGCTGCAAACAATGACGCCATCTTCCATCGCCAACGAATGAAAAACGAGGTAGGGGTCATTTTGATTGATTTTGATCTTCATTCTTTGTTGTTCTTGAGCTTCGATAATATCTGTTTCTTATCACCCTAATGCGGAGGGCGTGGGCCGAACAAACAAGGCCCGAAAACCCTCCATTTGTTCTTGTTCATTGATGGTGGTGGCGGCACAACGGCGCCGCCAGAGGAATGTGCCACGGCCGATGGGCCGCAACGGTACACGCGGCGAAAGACAATAATCTGGCTGCGGAAGAATCCGATCGTGAAAGGGCCACCGGGCCACCAGAGGGGTGCGGCATTGTCACACCGTGCAGAGAGGCAGGTCGCGGCAGTGCCAGAGGGGCGCGGTGTCGTCACACCGCGCCAGAGGAAGGATTCGCGACCAACCAGGCCATTGCGGTTAGACGAGCTGGGCGCGGCGCCGTTGCACCGCACCGGAGAAGAACCACGGTCATGATCCATGGTAGACGGAGGAGGGTGGCCAGCTGAGCTGGCCGCTAGTGGGCACGCTATAGGTGGGAGTAGGTCCCGCAGTTACCGGGCTGACGCCTCACACAGACCATTGCTGAAGATGGGGTTGGGGTGTACCCCCCCTAATTGTTAAGGCGAGCCTCATGAGGCGTTGCCCCTAGCTGGCACCCCCGCTGGCCAAGCGGGCCGGCTGTGCACACCCCCCCCCCTGTGGCTAGGCCACCGCGCCCCCTTGGGCTGGGCCACCGCGCTGGGCCGGGCCGGTTTCAGTGGGCCGTGCCGATTTCAGCGGGTCGGGTCGGACCCGCAGACCGGGTCGGACCCCGCGTCAGGTTGGGTTGGTCTGGCTGGGCCGGACCGGACCCGGACCCAGTTCTGACCCATTTCACCTTTTTTCCCATATATTGGGCTACGAGTGTCTAGTTGATGAACTGTATCTTCCGAAAGAAATATTGGAATGAGACAGTTCTTATGGCATACCCCAATCAAGGTTTGGACGCAGTTGGGGTATGGCTGGGTTGGATTGAACATAAATCCAACCGGGCCCTCGGAGTGGAAATGCCAATAACTCATACACCGAGAAACTCGATTAATGCGTCGTCTGTCACGTTGGGTTCCTTATGATGAGATGGAACTATGGGATACATCAACTCGAGACTTCATGGTAGTTGATGTATCGACACTTGTCTTGAGGAGAGGACCCTCCTAGAATTGAGCGTGTTGTGTGCGGGAACCCTATGGCTGGCTGCGACTGAGATGATAAGATCCTGTGTGGGCTTACTACTGTACCAGGATCCTCTGTGGGTTCAAGAGTGATGATACTGGACCAGGATCCTCCGTGGGTTCGACAGTGATGATACTGGACCAGGATCCTTCGTGGGTTTGACAGCGACGATACTGGACCAGGATCCTCATTGGGTTTGACAATGATGACTTCTGTACCAGGATCCTCTGTGGGTTCGACAGCGCCTATACTATTCTAGGATCCTACGTGGGTTCGATAGAGGAGATGATTCAGTGGCTACATCTAATCATCTCTACCCCTTTACATGAGTTAAATACCTGTGTGAGCTGAGTCTTTACTTTACGTTTTATCATCGAGATGATTGACCTTACTTCCTTTGTGGAATGGATTGTGCTTGGGCTTGAGTGTTGGAGCCGGACTGTGATTGGTTACTTAGGTATATGTATGGGCATATACCTAAGTAGGGATGGTTGATACTTAGTAATTGTATCTTACTACTGTGGTTTTTCCTTAGTGGATTTTGGGAGACCTTTGGGGGTCTTGGGGTCCCGTACTGAGTATCGTTATACTCACCCCTGCATGGGCTTCACCCGCACCTTGTTGTGTTCTGTGCAGACAACGGTCATCAGTGATCGAGGCTGAGGGAGCCGGACGGGAGGCTGCTCGGAGTTAGACTAGACGTGACGAACCTTAGGGATGTGTTGTTCGTGATCTGTACCTACCCTTCAGGTAGGATTTTCCCAGAGGATGATCCAGGAGCTACTTATCTTTTTACTTGTACTTGTACTTGTTGTTCAATTGGGTTTGTATACTGATCCACTTACTTTCAGCACATTCTTTTTCTATATTAGTAGTTTTTAGTTTTACTGCTTGTGTTCAGACTGTGTGTGTCACAAGTTTAAAGGCAATGCCTTCCCTTTTTATCAGGGATTCACCTTTGGTGCTAGTCATCAGCCCCTGGCTTATGGAAGGCGGACTTGGGGTAGTCACGGCATGGGCCC
Organism: Viscum album; assembly: GCA_963277665.1. Lineage (NCBI taxonomy): Eukaryota > Viridiplantae > Streptophyta > Magnoliopsida > Santalales > Viscaceae > Viscum > Viscum album. The sequence continues at coordinate 545,055,817 of OY728132.1, forward strand.
CGAGGATGGGTCGTCACAATAATTTTATAATTATTTAAATATATATATATATATTAATAATTATAAATACTTTTATATATTTATAAATATTTCTATATATTTATAATTATATTTACAAGATTTTATATATTTATAAAATTATAAATATAATTAATATATTTATTATAATTTTATAATTATTTAAATATATATGTGTTTTTAATAATTATTATAGATAAATAGTTTATAAATATTTTTATATAATTATAAATATATTTATATCTATATATTAAGTAATTTATAAATATATATATTTAAAAAATATAAAAAATATATTTATTTTAATTTTATAATTATTTAAATATATATCTATTTATTTAATTATAAATATAATTATAAATAGATAAATTTATAAATATTTGGATATAATTATAAATATGTTTATTTATTTATTCATTTATAAACAAATAATAAATGTATTTATTCTAATTTTATAATTATTTAAACATATATATAGTTATAATTATAATTATATATAAATATATTTAAAATTTATTTATATATAATTTAAAATTTATAACTACAAATATAATAAATATATTTATTGTTTAAAAATATTTATTGTAATTCTATAAGTATTTATGGGAACATAATATGTTAATGTGTATAACATGAATGAATCATACATAATAAGGTATAGATTATAAAAAAATGAGTCATCATATATATATGGAAAGCATGATTAATAAGGGTGTCAATGTATAAATGAGCATTCATGTGTCATGAATACATAACATATGCATGTGTCATCATAATATAGGTAATCTTGACATTTGGAACATATCCATCCATAATCATGTCCACAAATAAACTTATGATCATATAATGTCAATTATACATACTCACGCATCAATGTATGAACATAAATAACGCCAATCTTGTCCATAGATATCATCTTTATCTCTTGATATATATATATATATACCAAATTCATTGGACACATATATTTATTTAAGTATATATTTATTTATATAATTTTAAACATAAATAAATATATTTAAAAAGTATTTATATAAAATAATAAATATATAATTATAAATATAATAAATATATTTATTATTTTAAAAAATTATTATAATTTTATAATTATTTAAATATTTATTTATTTATTTATAATATTATAAATAATTTTTTAAACATTATATATATATATGAATTATTAAAATATATATATTAATTAAAAACATGCATTCTTTAATTAATTTATATAAATAAACATTATTTTTTAATGTAATTATAATAATTATATATATATATATATTAATGATATTTCTTTATTAAGAACCTTTATTAGCACTAAGAATAGTGCTGATAAATATATCCATTATCAATGCTAAAAACACTGATAAAGGATACCCCTTTATCAGTGCTTTTAGAGAGCGCTGATAAAAGTGTGGCTTTTATCAGCGCTAATAAAAACTGATTCATCCCTTGCCCGAAATTGTGGTAGTGTATTCATCGGTGATAGATATCTTGAAAAAATATGGGACCTCATGGTGGGGCACACCATATCCGATATACATATTCAAAAGAATGTGGGAGATTCTTGAATATACTATTGTGTGTAACCCTCTATGCTCTTATCTCTATAGCAGTGAATAGTATCTACAGAACAAGAGAGTAGTCTAGCAACCCCTTAAGAACCCTAAAAAGATAATAAATATCCATATCAATGACAACCAACCTAAGAAGACATATGGTATAATATAATCTATTTTTCAATAGATATCTCACAAAGAAGGACCCACCCATGTGTCATCATCTTTAATTGCTTCATTATTTGTTGATCTAACTGGATGGATTTATGATTGATTGCCTTGGACAATGACTTATGAAGGTACCACCAAACTGATCAAACAGGCATGATATATATTACTACCTCAACTCGAAAGTTGTCAATCCTTTCTTAACCATTCAACTAATGTCATACCACCAAAGACGTGCACAACAAAGGATATCATGCCACAATTTCCTTATCATGATTTTTTCCTTCCATGAAAGTACACAATCAAATGGAACACATTGATAATGATATTAAGTTATGAGAAGAATACAAATTTCCCTATATATGAAAAACCAATGACACCTCAAACATGTGGTGTTTTCATTGGATGGTCTATCTTCATGATCTCACTTACCAAAGATCACCAAGTGTGAACTTATTTAGAAGAAGTCTCAATGCTTATAAGCCTCCAGCACCTGATATTAAGATATCAACTATGTCCAATCATTGTGATATATCTTGTCCAAGGGAACTTTGTTTATTATTAATCTCATAGTATCTTGAGGTTCTCATTATAGCCTGGGATCTTCTATAACATTTTGATATGATAATTAATCTTTGGAAATTAAAATTTAATAGTAAACTCGGAAATGTCTAAAGTATAATGGTAAGTGTACATATTTCATTTATAACTATGTACATGAACTTTTAATCCAAAATTGATGTTAATTTTGGTTCTAGGTTACCCACTTTTAAAATAATAATACATTAATCTCAAAAATTCATCATTAATACCCAAGGATTAAAATAAATCATTCCACATGTAAGTAAATGTATATTCTAAATAACCTTATATTCTCAAAAATATAGTTATCTTATTCTAAAATAATATTAATAACTTAGTACACAAATCACATTTCAATCTCGTGGTTATCTATATGATAAAACACATGTTCACATAATTACCTCACTATAAAAGAACATATAAAACATAAAGGTTATCAATTATTTATAAAATTTTATAGAAAATTTAATTCCATACTTAACATTAAAATAATTCTTTAAATATACAGAATCCTAATAAAACATCTCTAAAAATTTCATTAATCACTTTATTATCTCATCACTTAAAACCTAAAAATGGGGGTATAAGACTTTGAAATTATGATCAAATTTAATCTTGTAAACTCATGTATATATCCATATCATTTAATAAACCCCTCTCTTGAAAACATTGAAATCTCCAATTTTACATAAAATCTCCTCTAATTCCAACTATAATAGCCCTGAACCTACACTCCCGAATCCAGTGTTTAAAACACAAGCTTACATTTATAGAACCGATACTGATTAATGTAACCCAATTTATTGAATATAGAATTTACAAAATGAAAAGGAAATATTGGATAAATTTCATATCCATGTACCTTTTAATGTTATAGTTTTATTGAATTAAGAAAAACTCTTACATAAAATACACTCTTGAATTCAAGAGAGTATTTCTCCCACTATACCAAGATCTTTATATTCTATATTAAGTTTTCAATATCTCCCATAAAATTATCCATATATGAAACATTTCTAGGAACAAATAACTAATAATTATTTTCATAAAATTCAAAGAGGAAACATAAGAAGGGTGAGCTCAAATGCTCAGTAAGGGTAAACATAAACATTAAAAATTGAATGGCATCATTGAGAGTAATATGAGCATAATGGTATGATGAAATAATCATAATGAATGGCCTTAATGTAAAAATATACATACCCATAAATACATGGATCTTAAATCATTAATTATGAAATAAATATTTAACAAATCTAAGAGTCATAATAATCAATAATCATAACTCATGTTATTTCAATCTTGATCAATAGACACATGTATAACCCATAACAAGCATATTGAAAATGTGTTAGTGTATTAGAACATCATCTTCATTAAAACCTTATAGAAATCTTAAAAACCTTGAAAATTGAATAACCATACCATCTAATTCCATGCCCAAGTCATTAGATTTCTATCTAGGTGCACCCATCATCTAATTTATATCTGGCTCACCCAATCAAATCTGGGTTCACCCATCGTATAAGTCATATTGGGCTCAATCGTAAGTTATAATTGAGGTCAACCCTTCATAAAAAATTTCCATGAACTATAAAATGATAAAAATAAATATATCTTTTATTTTAATCATAAATCTCATAAGAAAACCATTATCCCTTTCATAACATGACTAACCCATGGAAAATGAATGGGTTTCAGGACAATCTCTTTGAAACAATCATAATCAATCTAGAGAAAGAATAAGGTTGGTATCATTCTAACATATCCCATCCGAGAATAAGTAATATAAATGGTTTATTAAAATTAGTAATTTATATAATATTAAAAATTATATAAAAACATTCTTGAAGAAAAAAACATTTTCATTTTGAAAATCTGTTTAAAAAAGTACAAAATCACAGAATATTATTAAAATAATATTCATTGAAAATAAACATAAAATATAAAAAAGAAATGTAAAAAAATTTTGTGGATATATTTATAATATATATATATATATATATCACAAAAATTAATTAAAAATAGCTTTATTACCTCCTTAATAAAACGTTAGTGAAAACAAATTCACATCCCTTCATGAGGCAGCAACCCGCTATATACAGGAAGGATGTTATCATATACCCCACAGAATGGAAAGATAGAAGGTACATGTGATATAAAAATTATAAAAGCTTAATAATATTAAAAATATTTTATATATAATTTAATTACATCATTATAAAAATCCAAGAGATGTGATGATGAAAATTTAATTACATCGGTTCATGAGGTGGTAGTCCTCTTCACATTTGAATGATAATTTTGTTTCCCATTTGATGGAAAAAAAGATAGATTAAAATTATTACATTAAAATAATTAAATATTAGTATATAGTAAATTATGGTGTTATTATATCATCACAATTTAATAATATTTTAAGGATGTGGATGAAGAAATAAAATAAAAAATATCAGTTAGGTACAATACCTCTTCTTCAGACAACCTCCTTTGGTTTACACAAAAATCATTCATAGGATGGATTTATGATAAAAAAAAATTCATATTTATTTTATAAGAACTTAATTAAGGTATTTTTTTTATGTATTTTATGTGCTTAATTTATTTCAAGATGTAAAGAATAGTGAAGAAAAGGTTTCCTTTTATAAGTGTGGCGAGTGGCACATTTGTAATTTCTAAAAAGAAAAAGGGATGAAATATTTTTTCACATGAAAGGAGGACGAATAATCAATCATTTTAAAGGAATATACATGATACGTTACAAATATTTCAATATAATATATCTATAAAAAATTTAATTCATTTTAACAATTATATTTTAATTTTAACCCCCAGCTAAACTTGTATTCACCTTAAATGTGGTAAAAGATTTTTACTATTTTCACTATTAATTATAACAAAAAATGTCAAACTAATTAAATAATATAAATTATTATTACTAAATATATGTATTCAATTTTAAAAAAATCAATTCAAATAAGTTTTATAATTTAATTTAATAATAAAACTCACAAATGCGATAAAATGTGGGTTTTCAAGACATGTAATTTTCAATAAAAAGATGATTTTATATTAACTATATGACTATTAATAATAATTATATTAATTAAAATTAATATTTATTTTATATTAAATCTATCAATTTCATTTAAATCATTACTCATTAGGTTCTATTTTGATTAATTAAAATAGTTAAACGTTATACCCTTTAAAACAATTTTTAGAAAAAGCTCATTTTTAAACCAAAAAATAAACTTATAATAAAATACAAAATAAACTTGATTCAAAATTAATTAAGTGGATTAATTTTTAAAAATAATAAATATTTTAATTTAAATCCTATTTAATTTATAATGGTTCATTTAAATTACTTAATTTATTGAAAATAAATGATATTTCTACAAAAATCAGTATTATTCACTATTCACTGAAAAAAATAATATTTTCTGAAAAAACCAAAAAATTCACCCAAAGTTAATTTTTATATGATATTTTAAAATATTTAGTTATTTTTATGTAAAACATTTTCTAAAATAAATATAAACTAATTATAATATTTACTCACAAAACAATATGGAAATAAATTTTGAAGAAAACATATTTTTTGAAGAAAAAAATTACATAACTAAAAATTGGTTGATTTTTTACTTATAATTTATCAATAAATTTATATTTAGTAGTATATATATATTTCATAAATTAGTTAATAATATTCATAACATAAAATTTAAAATATTGTTTGTCATATTCATATGTAAAATATTATTATTTCATTGTTCATTTAAGCACTGTGTTGCATGTCTAGTACGCTATTAAGCATAGAATCCTTTTTTAGAATCTTAGTGTTTTACATAAACTCACTATAATGAAATTATAAAATTATATTCAAATAAAAAAATATGTATATTACCATTAATGGTTTGTTAATGATGAACATTTCATGAAGATGGAATGTTGATACAACTGTTACGAACCATGTTCAAACTGATCATGATTTTAAACAACGGGTGTTAAATTATATTATAATATTACAATGCATGTAGATATTTTTATTAATGAATAATATAAAAAAGTACACAAATAAAGTTATGAAAATAGTAATTTTTATTTTTATCTTTATGATACTAGAGGATAAATCACATCCATAGAAATTCAGGGTAAAGGTAAGGGGTTTTCAAACTCAAACCTCATTATTTGACATATAATAATTCATCTTGAATTTAATTCCCATATAATAACTAAAATACAATATTTATATTTTAAATTATTTTATATATTATATTTATTGGGAAAATGTAACACCTTGCCCCTACCTCATTGGCTTGAGGAGGCGGTGATGGTTACTTGGCCTTAGGCTACATTCCCATGGTGCCAAAGGCTAGAAATAATTGTCAACGGCTTTGAAACAAATTGGGGAACGATTTTACCTTAAGAAAAAACCAACCAAATCATCCAATACCAACCACTATATGATGCATGTCAACCAAACGTTCAAGAATGTATTCCCCAAAGACAACCATGTTGTTCCATAATACAACCGAAAACCAATACAACCAATACCATATGAGAGTACTATGAGGAAGACTCAACAAAAGACCCAAAATAAGACAAGACACACTCCATGGCTCCACACCAAGCTCCATGCTCCAAGATCCACCCATACATCACGATGCACCACTAAAGAATGGTGGTGCCTTACCTTTTCCCACGTCACGGTACACAACATCTACAGAGACACCAATGTGCCAAAGCATGCGGTGAGTACTAAAACTCAGTAGGATTTTCCAAAATGACTTCCCTACATATGCCACTAGGATAAAACCATTATCAAATTTATATAAAACAATTTATATAAAATATTCACAAGTGAAACCATTTCCATAAGCCAAACACACCCTTACCAAGCCATCATACCCAAACCAAGAACCTAAGGGAAAGCCAACAAAACATGCCACAAGATATTTCATCATTCACACACTAGCACAACAATTTCCATCTTGCAAAACAATACACAACAAAACAACCGAAACAACCAAATAGTGGAGCTTCCGTCCAACTCATTCACCCATTCACGCCTAGTGGTACTTCCCAACCACAACCAAATGGTGGAGCTTCCGTCCAACCCATTCACCCATTCACACCTAGTGGTACTTCTTGGCCATTTATCCTTTGATTGTGGAACTTCTATCCACTATCCATACCCTTTTTATAGTGGTACTTCTCACCACTTCCACACAACATTCCAATCAAGAAATAACCAAGCATATAACCCACCAAGGTCACACCAACATGCAATCAACCAATTCCATTTCATATCAATCCACTTCAATAAATCACCCATTTATTGAAAAACATTTTCCATGCCACACAACATTTCAAAAAAAACAATCTCTTTTTTGAGAACCATTTCCATAAATCATTTTCACAAATCAACCATAGCATCTCATTTTAAAATCTCCATTTTAAAATCCACAATAATATCATTTCACCATAAAACCCCCTTTTTCCCAAAAATCCCTCAAAACATCACCTAAGGGATATTTAATCAATTTCGCACATCAAACCACAATTAATTCAAAGAAAATAAAATTAATTTAAACCTAAACCATTAGCTCTAACTAGGTGGAGTCGAGAGAGAAGCCACCTACCTTTAGGGTTCCTGAGAAATCAACCCACAAGCAACTGCACCTCAAATCCGGCGAACGTACCACCGAAACCTCTCTAGATCCCTTTCCCTAACATTCACAAGCCTTAAAATCAACATCCATGGCAACAAAAACCCTAGATCTGTAGAAAAAAAATGTAGATCTAGAAAAATAAAGAACGAAGAATAGTGGATCTTGAGAAAACCAAAAGGAACCCAAGAAGAGAGACTTACTCGGGAGAAACCACCTTCAAACCACTTTGAAACCTCTTCAAAATGCATCCAAAATGAGTGGGAGATCACCCTAAACCCTTGAGAACCCAAAATATCGAGTGAGGATTGAGTGGGAGAATGTTTGGAGCATTTTAGGTCAAGTCTGAGGGAGACCGGATTTAAAAATCCCAACTTTAATTGGTCACGTGGTTAGCCCGCACGATTTGGAAAACCGTGCGCTAATCGTGCGCACGCTACTTTCTTGAGAGGAGTTGTCGGCACGGTTGCCTTTTATGGTTTGGAAAATCATGTATAGGCCATGAAAAGCCTATTTTCTCCATTTTCACGGTTTCTTGGAGAATCCTCATGGTTTCCACTAACCGTGCTCAAACCGTGCTCCCTAACAAAATCCTCCAAACTCATTCAAAACCATTCCAAACTCTCCCAACCTATTTCCAACTCATCCCATGCACTTTAAACACATAAAAATGCATAAAAAAGGTCACATAACTCATACTAGGGGTACTATATTCTACCCACCATTGGAATTTTTATCCTCAGAAAGTAGTGAACCCGCCCTTTGCCGAAAGAGCTCGGGCCACTGCTCGACCATCTCTTTCTCCTGCTCCCCAGTCTCCTCTTGAATCTTACCATGTTGCCACAAAACATGAAATAAACTGATTATTTTACCATGAAAGACTTTCTCTTTCCTATCCACAACCCACACTGTCACATGCACCAACGTAGCATCCGGTTCTAGCTCAACATGATCCCATCGAATCACATGGTCACGATCTGGCTGATACCTTTTCAACTGTGATACATGAAACACATTGTGCACCGTACTAAACCTAGGTGGAAAATCCAAACAATAATCCACCTCACCAATCCACTCAAGAATCTCAAAAGGTACGATATACCTTGGAGATATATTTCCCTGCTTCCCAAACTGACGATGTCCCAACCTAGGAGAGATCCTCAAGAAAACATGATCACTCACCTCGAACAACAAAGGCTGTCGACGATGATCCGCATATTATTTTTGAAGACTCTAAGCCATTTCCATTCTCTTTATAATCAACTTGATCTTCTCCATAGTCTCCTTGACAAGGCTCTATCTAAGTATTGAGGACTCACCCGTTTCCACCCAACATAATGGAGAATGACACGGCTGCCAATACAACGCTTCAAACAGAGCCATATGTATGGATGCTTGATAATTGTTATTGTATGAGAACTCAACCAACAAAAAGTGCTTTTTCCATGAGCCACCAAAATCCATAACACAAGCTTGCAACATATCCTCCAAAGTTTGTATCGTCCTCTCAGATTGACCATTCGTCTAAGGGTGATATGTTGTACTCATGGTCAACATAGTTCGAAGGGCTTGATGTAAGGATTTCTAGAAACAAGATATAAACATCGGGCCTCTATCGGTTAAAATCCAAACCAGAACACCATTCCTCTTTAACACCTCCCAAATATAGATTTTAGATAGATCCTACACCATATGAGATTCATGAATCGGGATGAAATGGGCTGACTTAGTTAGCCGATACACTATCACCCAAATTTCATCGTGCTTTCTGACCATTCTTGGGAGACCTGTGACAAAATCCATCGCTATTTGATCCCACTTCCAGATAGGGATTGGTAAAGACTGCAACATTCCTGCAGGAAACTGATGCTCTGCCTTAACCTGCTGACAAGTCAAGCATCTCAAAAAAAAAACTCATCCACACTTCTTTTCATACTATCCCACCAAAACTACATTTTCAAAAATTTATACTTTTTCTAAATTCTAGGACGAACAGCCCACCTGGAATGATGATATGCCCAGATAATATCCTCCTAACAAGCAACTGGTACAACCATATGATTCCGAAAACACAAAAATGAATCTCCATTTAGTTCCCAACCCTCAATGGTATCCCCACAATTGAGTCTTTACCCCATGTTCACACACTCAAAATCAGATATTTGTGCCTCTCTAACCAGGACAACCAAGTCAGAAATCAACAAAACTAGAAATAAGACCACTCTATCACCCTGGTCCTCATATTCCAACCACATATCAGCTATAACTGACATCAATTTCCACTAGTCTGATACCTGTTTCACCACTTGAGCATATGATATTCTACTGAATGCATCTTCCACCAAATTTCCCTTACCTGGTGTGTACATCAATTCAAAATCAAGAATTTGGAGATATTTCATCCATATCTATTACCTCAAGTTCAAATCACTTTGTGAGAAAATGTGCTTCAAGATCTTATGATCTGTGAATAATGTGAATTTCTCAGCGAATAGATAGTGACACCACACTTTCAAAGCATGGACCTGTGCTGCCAATTCCAAATCATTATTTGGGTAGTTCTTATCATGCACCCACAAATACCATGATCCATACTCAACTACATTATTTCCTTGCATGAGAACGCACCCCAACCCTGATCTTGATGCATCGCAATACACCATATACCATTTTCCTGGTTCTGGAAAAACCAAGATTGGTGCTGATGTAAGGCGACCTTTTAGCTCTTTGAAACATTTTTTACACTATTCATTCCACTATAATGGAACATTATTTCTTGTCAAATTTGTCATCGGTGAAGCAAAACATGAAAAATCACGAACAAAACGCCGATAATACTCAGCTAGACAAAGGAAAATATGTTTCTCAAACACATTCTTTGGCAGTTTTTACAAAATAACAGCCTATATCTTTTTTGGATCCACTAAAAAAACCCCTTTCAGAAATCACATGGCCAAGAAAATTAACTTCTTGTATCAAAAATTCACACTTTGGCAATTTGGCATACAACCGATGATCCCTCAAGATCCCTAGAATTGTCTCCAAGTGCTGCTCATGCTCTACCCTTGTCTTTGAATACACTAGAATATCATCTACAAAAACCACCCTAAATGAATCCAGATATCTATGAAATATCTGATTCATCAATGACATAAACATTGTTGGCTCTTTTGTTAGACCAAAGGGCATAACCACATATTCATAATGGCCATATCTACTTCTGAAAGCTGTTTTAGGAATATCTCCCTTCATCACCCACAATTGATGGTATCCCGACCTCAGGTCAATCTTGGAGAACCACTGGGCTCTCCTAAACTAGTCGAACAAATCATCAATTCGTGGAAGTGGATATCTATTATTTATCTTAACTTGGTTATGAATATGATAATCAACACATAGCCTCAAAGTTCCATCTGTCTTTTTCACAAACAACACTGGCGCTACCCACAAGGATGTTCTAGGCCGGATAAACCCTTTGTTTTCTAACTATTCCAAATAGAATTTAAATTCCAACAATTTAGTAGGGGTCATCCGATAAGACGAAAGTTAGATAAGACTGGTCCTCTGAAAGAGATCAATCGTAAACTCCACTTCTCTTATGGGAGGTAACCCAGGGAATTATTCAGGAAAACATCTATAAACTGATCCATCACTTCCAGAAGAACACTCTGCTCAACACACATTACTGATTCCAATGACAATACTGCCAATCGATACGATAACGTGCCCACTACCGGTGCCAACAAACTCGTTGTACCCGTCCTTTTATGCCACTCTTCTCTAAATTGATGTCTAATGAAATTGTGTGTCGTAAAATCCATTGTTCAAACATCACAGTCAATGTGAGCCTTAAATTCCACCAACCAATCCATTCCAAGGATTACATCATACCCATCCATCTCAAGCACTGAAAAATTCAACATTAGTTCCACCTCGCCCATAACGATTCAACATGCTCTACACAAGAAGGCTCGACACGCTCTTCGACCTAGAAGAGTTTAAATTTTTAGATTGAGGGCATCATTTCAACCCTTAAACCCAGCAACTCAACCACACATTCAATAATAAAAGAGTGTGAATCACCCGTATTAGACAACACTTGCATCAAGGTAGAATTTAAAAGAATATTGCCTCGCACCGTGGATGGTCCTGATTAATCATCCACCACAACCTCCTCAGTTCCAAAAAATGCTTTTGTTTCCACACTCTTCTCTTTATTGCTTTGCTGGGGCATCGTGGTATTCTGAGAATCACCATGACCCACTTTACTCTGTTGATGAAGGGTGTGTTGTTTTCCCCATCCCATCGAATCATATAATGTCTACGATCCCTGAGGAGTGTCATGCACACCTGACCTTGGAGCATTCTTAAAATAACACTGCAGATGACCCATCTACTTACAATTATGACATGCTTGAGGTTGTGTCATACAATAGTGCTTGATGTGGCTCTTAGAACCACACTGAAAACATCATGGCTTTCTCTGGGGCTTTACAGGAAGATTTACCGATCATTCTGTCAAATTATTTGCCATATTCATGCCCTAGGAATAAGATTTCCTCCTCCGCTTGAACCCAGTGTTAGAGTTCCCACCATTCCCCATGGGTACCACCATGCTTCCTCTGCCCGGAGTGCCCAACAGATCCCGCTCATCCATCAAGGCTCTATTCACCATCTTTGTGTAATCATCTATACACAGTTCTACTATCTTTGAACAAATTTTTTGCCTAAACCCTCCTTCAAAGATCCTTTCCTTCAATGACATTCTACCTGCCACCTCAGGTGCAAACCTCACTAAGTTCATAAACATAGCTGCATACTCCATCATAGACATAAGCTCTTGCTTCAAAATGAAGAAATCATTTGTACGCTGAATTTTGAATGTATGTGGCTAGAATTGTTTATTAAACAATTCCTCAAAGCCTTCCCACGTCACACCCTGGTCCATCCCTGCTTGGACTACCAACTCCCACCACTGAAGGGCAAGATCTACCAACATATACGTGGCCAAATTCACTTTTAACTCTACCGGTGTTCCCAAGAACTCGAAAATCTTGTTCATTCTATTCAACCATGCTTTATCCCTCTCAGGATCTGAATCACCCCTGAAGATGGGTGGATTTTTCTTTTAAAACTGAACCACATGATCCACATGCCTTGGTTCATCCATTTTATTTCCACCTTCCACATCTTAGAAAGCATTCACTATGATTTGCACTAGTTTTTGGTTCACCTGAGGCTCAGGTTCTACCACATTCTCAGCAGCCTCCTCTGGTTGGTCTCTAAAATGCCTACCTGGTGCCATTTCTATCAATAGAAAACAAACAACCATGAGTCTCACTTCCGTAGACATCCAGAATTCCCATTTCTAATAAAATTACACAACACTATTACAACAAGGTTTTCTCCCTTTTCCACATTGGCCATGTTTCACTATTTTTGAAAATCATACCATTTTCAAAATACCACCAGTTTCCATGTTTCAAATCCTTACGTTTTGAAACCCAATTTAGGTTTTTCAAAAGCCACACATTCATATTACACCATAAATCATTATACCCCAATGAAATATGCATCCTAGTGGGAATTCATTTCTACCATGCATGCCATGCTCCTCTCATTGGCTACACCCATGACAATGAGATATCCAATTCCTATAAGTGTCTCCAAAACACGTATGTACCCAACTCCCTAGTAACTTTAATTTCATCATAAAATGGTTAGCTACTTCCTTTTATTCTATAAATTCCATGTTCTGACATTCCTACGCCTTGCTACCATCATGACTCCAGAAATATACCGCAACAAATGTCAACTCCAAATCCGATAATCAACTCCAAATGACCGAACAAGCTGATACCACTTGTAACACCTCACCCCTACCTCATTGGATTGAAGAGGCAGTGAGGGTTACTTGGACTTAGGTGACGTTCCCAAGTCACAAATGGCTGGAAATAATTTTCGAGGGATTTGAGAACAAATTGGGGAACTATTTTCACTTAAGACAAAATCAACCAAACCATCCACTACCAACCACTACATGATGCATGTTAATCAAAACGTTCAAGTATGTATTCCCAAAGGACAACCATGGTGTTCCACAATACAATCAAAAACCAATGAAACCAATGATATATCAGAGTACTATGTGTAAGACTCAACAAAAGACACAAAATAAGACAAGACACCGTCCATGGCTCCACACCAAGATTCAAGCTTCAAGCTCCACCCATACATCACGATGCACCACTAAAGGAGGGAGATGCCTTACCTTTTCCCATATCACGGTACACAACATCTGCAAAGACACCAATGTTCCAAAGTAGTGGGTGAGTACTAAAACATAGTTGGATTTCCCAAAATGACTTTCCTACACATGCCACTAGGATAAAACCATTAGCGCATTTATATAAAACAATTTACATAAAATATTAACAAGTTAAACCATTTCCATAAGCCAAACAAACCCTTACCAAGACATTATACCCAAACCAAGAACCCTAGGGAAAGCCATCTAAACATGCCACAAGCCATTTCTTCATTCACACACTAGAACAACAATTTCAATCTTGAAAAACAATGCACAACAAAACAACCAAAACAACCAAACGGTTGAGCTTCTGTCCAACCCGTTCACGCATTCACGCCTAGTGGTACTTCCGGACTACAACCAAATGTTGGAGCTTCTGTCCCACCCGTTCACCCATTCACACCTAGTGGTACTTCCCAACCAATTGTCCTTTGATGGTGGCCCTTCCATCCAATATCCATCCACTTTTTATAGTGGTACTTATCACCACTTACACACAACATTCCAATCAATCCATAACCAAGCATATAACCCCCCAAGGTCACAACAACATGAAATCAACCAATTCCATTGCATATTAATCCACTTCAATAAATCACATATTTATTGAAAACTATTTTCCATGCTAAACAACATTTCAATAAAACAAACTCTTTATTGAGAACCATTTACATTAATCATTTTCAAAAATCTACCATAGAATCCCATTTTAAAATCTCCATTTTAAAATCCACAACAAAATCATTTCACCATAAAACCCCCCTTTTCCCAAAAATCCCCCAAAATATCACCCAAGGGATATCTAATCAATTTCGCACATCAAACCACAATTAATTCAAAGCACAACAAATTAATTGTAACCTAAACCATTAGCTCTAACCAAGTGGAGTCGAGATAGAATCTACCTACCTTTAGGGTTTCCCAAGAAATTGACTCACAAGCAACCGCACCTCAAATCCGGTGAACGTACCACCGAAACCTCCCAAGATACCTTTCCCTAAAATTCACAATCCTTAAAATCAACATACAAGGCAACGACAACCCTAGATCTACACACAACAAGTGTATATCTAGAAAAAAAAAGAAGGGAGAAGAGTGGATCAAGAGAAAACCAAAAGGAAACCAAGAGGAGAGACTTACCCGAGAGAAACCACCTTCAAACCACCTTGAAAACTCTTCAAAATGATTCCAAAACGAGTTGGAGATCACCCTCAACCCCTAAGAACCTGAAATATCGAGTGAGGCTTGAGTGGGAGAATGTTTGAAGTGTTTTAGGTCAAGTATGAGGGATACTAGATTTAAAAATCCCAACTTTAAGTTGTTGCACGGTTAGGCCACACGGTTCGGAAAACCATGCACTAACCGTGCCCATGCTACTATCTCGAGAGGAGGGGTCTGCACTGTTACCTCGCATGGTTTGGAAAACCGTGCAAAGGCCGTACGAAGCCTACTATCTCCCCATCCACGGTTTTCTGGAGAATCTTTATGGTTTCCACTAACCGTGCTCAAACTGTGATCCCTAAGAAAAGCCTCCAAACTCATTAAAAACCATTCCAAACTCTCCCAACCTTTTCTCAACTCATCCCATGCACTTTAAACACATAAAAATTCATAAACAGAGTCTACATACCTCAAACCGGGGGTAATACATAAAATGAGTTTTTAAAATTCAGATCCACTTTTTAGAAGTATTTTCTATTCACTTTTTTATGGAAGACAAAGAAGATTTATGAAAATAGACTCATAAATTTGAAAATGCATCGATGATTTCAAAAAAAATCTGGAAATAGATTTTGTGATTTGGATATCATTTTTATATCTATATTAAAAAATATTTATCTCTAATGGTGTTATGTTCCCTATTTCTCCATCAATTCACATATTATTATGTAATTATTTTTGTGTGATAATGTATTCAATGTCAATGGATTTATTTCCTATTGTTAAAATATTTTTGAAATATTATAAAATAAAAATTTATTTAATGGGTTATTTATGCTACAGATTTTTAATTATTTTAATTTGAATGTTTTATGAAATCAATTTTAACTTCTATGGGTTCTTTATAAAAAGTGATTGATTTTAAATTAAGCATTTTTTGAAACACATTTTATTTCCATGGGTACTTTATGATGTGATAAGTCAATTGTTTTATAGTGGAATTCATATGTTTGGATGATGGTGGGTGAGGTCCTATATCACCCTCTAATGCATTATTTAAAATTTTATCTCTCATGAGATATGTATATGAAGGTATAATGTAGTTTTTTGGACGTGTGGATGAAAGTTTGTGACTCTCGAAGGTGATGTATACCTATGTAAAATTATGTTGACTCATATGAATGGTATTCTGTGTTAATAATAAAAGTAGCATTTCCCTATTATAATGTGTGTTTCATGATTAAAGGTTGTTATATATTATGATCATATGCTTTCCTAATCTAAGGAGTATGTTAAATGATTCTATTTCATGTTGAAGTTATCGTTTTTCTATGTTGATATTTTATGGATTAAATTACTTTTTCTAAGTTCTATAAACCAATATTTTTTCTTAAGATTATCACTAAAGATGTTTTTATTTTTCTCTTATTATCATTTTTTTCACTTTTTATTAAGAAATCATTCTTGATTAAATGTGTATCATCCCTTACAAAACATTTAGTTTAACCCCATTTTTATGTTTTCATTACCCATGTTATGAGGATGAGTCTTACTAATGATATGTCTAGAAGATTTTAAAATATTATTCCTTTAAGGGAAAATAATTTCATATTTTTTAGAAATATCATTATCATATAGAAATCCTCTAAATGCACTAAACATATCATTTAATGACATAATATTATATATGAAATAATTTTTTTATTTCATGAAAAAGATGTAAAAAATAGGAATGTTTAAATTGGGTCACTATACTTGGTATCAAAGAAGGATTCAGATAACATTGGGGATTAGTATGATGTAATTTGAGGATAAATTGGGAGTTATAAATTTTAGGAAATGATTATAATTCTAGGTTGAATATGATTTCCAATGTATAAATATATGTTTTTTTAGTTAATATAATATTTTGGGAATTATAATAAGAGAACTTTAGTGGGAAACCAAGGTATAAATCTAAGTGATAAGTCTAGAAATATTATAATATCCTAAAATTTTTATAAACTAGTGATTATGTGATTTTCCATGAAAGAAAAAACTTATCATAATTCTATAACTGGAAGTAGTCTCTGTCATGGATATACCTATATATAATAATAGTGAAATGTGCATATTGGGTATCAACTCAATCATCACCTTGAAAAAATAAAAAATACCTAGATGCACAACTAGTTTGACACTCATGTGGGTTATGATTTGGGAAATCTCATTCTCATAAATAACCACTGTGAAGGATATATTTTCTAATTACATTAAGTTAATAGAATCAGAAGTAAAAGAGATCCTAATGTAATGAAAATTAAACTAAATTGAATGTATAAAAGGATAAAATGAAGGTGTAATTATAGAATTCATATTAAGATTTAGTTTTCATATGAATATTATTATTTATTCTAATATTATTGATAAATATTTTGGGTTTTATTTGGTATAATCAGGATTATAAAAATAATGATGAGAATAGTATGTATCTTGAAACAAGTATGTCTTATAACTAAATAAGAGTTCATAATTAAAGTGTTGATAATCTTGGTATATGACTATTAGGATAGAAAAGTGAGTTTCTTCATCTCACGTTATGCACTATGGTTTAAATCTTAAAATAAATTAATTATTTATAATCTTAGTTATTTTCAAGAGTGAGAATATATATTGATAATATTTTGGTATATTCTAATTTTTTTCTAAAATATCCAATGATTATTCCCTGATAATTTTTTATTTAATGGATTTGAAATATATTATAAATGGTATTTATAACCTTGAAATGTATTTTTGTAGAAGTCTCATATTTAAGGGATACCTATTATAGAACATATGATTTAGGGATAGAAAACTATTAGGTTAAATATATTTTTTAAATTGAGGTAATAAAGGGTTGATTTATTTTGATAAAAATATTTTAGATTGGATTGATAGGATTGTAATTGATAATTGATTTTCTGAAAAAATGTTCCCAAATATTTTCGGAAACATTTAACTAATTTTTTGGATTATGATATATATTCATTTATTTGTGGCTTTATAAACTAGTGATTAATAAATTTAAGGGTTAATGATAGAATTATTTTTTATAATAATTTTTAATCGTGTTGTGGTTAATGGTATTGGAGACTCAAATGGTCTTAGGAGAGGTAATTTTTGAAGAATATATTATTAGGTTATATATATACTTGTGTATATGATTTTATATGTTGTGTTTTTTAGATAGATCTTGGTTTCGAGCCTCCACACTTGCAATTATATAGTTTTTTTATCCTTCTCCCCAAAGAAATTTAATAATGTAGTTTAAGGAATAATAAAATTATTGATAAACTATAACATAGTATGGTTGATTCAATATAAGAAGATATATCCTGAATGATTAATATTTTAAGAATACCCAAACCCAATTTCACTATTATATAATAATTAAAATTTTGAGAATGAAATTTATTTTAGGGGGTAGAATGTAATTAGTCAATATTTTAATATATTATTCACCCTAATTAAGTAAAAAATATTCAATAGATTCCTCCACACACATTAAAAAACAAAATTAAAACTATGATATATATTTGAATATATATTATAAATAATATATATACTAAAAATATACATTAAATTAGTTGAGATGAATAGTAGAAACTAAATTATGACATATATTAATATATATTTACATATAAATATAATTTTATAAAAAGTTACTTAATTCAAAATTATATTCAATAATTCTTATTTTTATTTTTTTTACATTTAACTAATGAAAAAAATTATATTATTGTTAAACTATAATTTTTAAAAAATAAAATTTTTATTGATTTATTCTATATTAATTGTATCTATGTAGAAATTAAGAATAATAACATCTAGTATATTAAAAATTTATTGTCCTATAAAATTAGTTAATCCCTATGATTTATAATTTTATTTAATTGTTAATTTTATATATTTGAGAATGCTAATTTATAAAATAATAATTTTTGGACTTACCATAAAAATATTAACTTAGTTGTAATTTTTTGGGATTTTTCAAAAAAAAATTAGGTGAATAATGAACAGCATTTTTTAAAATAATGTGAATTTTATGAAATTATTAGTATATAAGTAAGAATTAAAAATTCATTTAACCTTATTCTATGAGAAAATATTTATTTTTTAGGTTTCTATAAAATTATAACAAAATAGCGTTAATTTACAAACCCATGGATAACAGTTTTAGAACTCGTGATATATTTAAAAAAACATTTTTAGTACATCAAACATTTTTATATTATTATCAATTTTAGAAAATTAATTTAATAAAATTTATAATAAATTTGGACTAATTGGGTCTAAATTATTTAATATTTACCAATTTTTATTAAATAATAATGTATAAATTACATTGGTTATAACTGGTAACCTCTATAAAATCAATAGGAGTAAAAAGAGTTTAACTAAGAGGGAAAGACCAAAAAAATTATTAAAACATGTGTTTTAATGGGTGTTTGAGGCTTTTAATGACTTTATCCATTCCAATATACATTATTTCCCAATTTTATAGGAACATTTCTTGAGAATTAATTCCCATTATTAAAATTTTTCTCTTTTTTCAAAAAATACATCCCTTTTCACTAATAAAAGGGGAACTCCTCTCATCACTTCCACTCGACCAAAAACCTGGTTTTTTTACCAAAAAACTCCCCAAAAGTATCATAATAATTAAAATTTTTGTTATATAAGTTTAAGTCCTCTCAAAATACAATTCATCAAAGGATTTACCCCCTTTGTAAAAGAGATAATCAAAGTTGAGGTGTATAAATTTCTAACCCCTCATTTTTCATTTTAATTTCCTTATATGCACTCAATATTCCCAAAATTATACGAAACCATTATAAAATGATTCCATCAGTAGCATAATTTTATTTTTAGGTTATTATAATTATTTTCCAATCATTAACCACATTTCTATATTTAATATTTAGAAATTTAAATACATCATTCACGCATTGTGCATAATACTCCCTCTATAAAGTAAATAATCGCAATTTTTATATATTTTATTTAATATTTTTTAATAAATAATAAATATAAATCAATATATTAAAATTATCTAAATTATATCATTATTATTTAATAATAATGAGTTTCTTCCAAAGTAAACCACATTAATAATCACAATCATCCATTAATTATGGTATGTTCTTATTTGGGTCCCTTAGAAAACCGGTAAGAAAATAATATCATTAATGAAAATAAGAAAAAATTACATATAATATTTCTTATAAATAATCAAATTAATATTTTATTATAAATCTTTAATGGTAATGTTTTTATTACACTCGTTAATTAAGATACCCACATATATTTATTAAAAGGCATAGAAACATATATATTAACAATTTGATATTTATGAATCTTAAAAAAAAACTATGATACAATGAAATTTTAAAAATTAAGTACACTATTAAAAATAAATTATAGGACCAATACTGGTTTGTTAATGATTATAATTGGAATAATAAAGAAGATTATCACTGATTTTACGATGCCAGTTCAAAATAATCATGATTTTAAACAGCTAATATTGAAAATAGATTGTAGAAATCTAATACATGGAGAAGATGGTTATTGATTAAGATTATAAATGGAAAATTTTAAGAATAAAATTATGAAATAGGTAATTTGGAATGTTTTATTTAGGATATTGGAGGTTAATGAACATTTATAGAAATTAAGGGTAATGGTAATGGGTTTAGCAACCCAATCATATTACTTTTAGTTGTATGAATTCTTAAGATTATTTCTTCCACATTTAATACATTAAATGATTTCAATTTTCAATTGTTTACCTTCTTTAAAAATGGGGAAAATGATTTCTAATGAAAATACACTTCTATAAAGAATTTAATTTTTATTTCCTTTTAAGAAATTGAATATTTCATTGTGAAATGAGACTCAAAATTATTATTTTTAGATCATTAATTTAAATAAGTTTACAATTAACATATTTTATGATTTGGTTTTTATTTTCCTCAATTTATTCAAAAAGATATATCTATAATAGAGTTATGTTTTGTGTTTTAATAGCCATTCTTCTTTGATTATGTGATTATTTTTTGGTGACCTAGTTTTTGACGTCAATCGATTGACTTCATGTTTTATACTATATGGAAATTTAATAAAACTCAATATTCCTTTATTAGATTCCGTATGAAATTAAAATGGTTTTTATTAAAAATAATAATGAAATATATTTTAGTTCTCTAGGTTTTTGTGATGTGATATCTTAATTATTTTAAAGTAGAACACATTAGTATAGATAATGACATGTGGGGTGCTATATGACCATTTAATGAATAGGTTAAAATTTGATTGTTTTGATATTTGTAACTTCCCAATATTTTGAAATAATAAAATATGAATAAATGCCTTATTTTACATGTAGAACTGAACATAGATGATAATATAATACCTAAAGACATTATGATATTTTTTCTTGAAATTAATTTGATCTCTTCAATATATTTCAGAATACGCATCTCCGAGTCTAAATGAATCGTAATACAGTATAATTTTATAACATAGACATTAAATTATAGGGTTTTAATATTACAAACTAAATTAATATAATTGTGGTTATATATTTATTAGAAATAAAATAAAATAACCATTTAATATAAAAATATTTTTTTCTAAAGAAATGTATCTTTTTAAAACACGGATTAGTCGTACATTGCGCACATAAATTTAAATTATTTTTTACAAATTTTATAAAATGTATATGATAATACGAAATTAATTTTTAAATTCATCATATCAAAATTATATTAGGGTAATGTTTTATATTTTTCTAAAATGTTTCATTTTTGGGTGAATAGTAAAAAAATACTGATTTTTATTATAAACATCCTTTCTGTTTAAATAATTTAGAAGATTAAATTATATTTATATTTATATTAAATTATAATTAGTTCAATAATATTAAAATTTAATTATTTTTTCAATTTTAATCAATTTTATATTTAATTCTATTTAATCCTTCTATACTTTTGAGAATGTTCTCTTAAGAAACCTTCTTTTCATCACCTCTACAGGTATAATTTTAAATTGTAAAATTTCAATTCTCTAAATTGAATTTTTAAAAATAGAATCCATATTTGGAATCAAAGTAATTTATATTATCAAATAATTTCAACTTAATTTTTTACCATTATGAATAGTCAGAGTAAAAATTATTTGTCCCGGTTAAGGTAAAAACTTATTTACATGTGGGTTAAACTAAAATGATAAAGGATCAAATGACCTATTTTTTTCCAAAATCCATATTCTAGATATATTTATACCTTATCAACAATAAGGGTTGATATTTTTTCATTTTAAAGGATTTATGAATGATAAAAAGGTGGGAATAATTTATTCTTTTCAAAAAGTTCATGTGTATCCTCTTCTCATATTATAAAAGGCCACCCCATATCCTCCACACTTCACAATTCCAAAGCCATTTTTATCAAACAAGACCTACCGAAATTGTTTAATTACTCCCATACCAACATCCTAGATCTATTTTATTGATCAAGAATCTTTCATAGGGGGGATTTTAGTGAAACCCTATTAAAGTTTTTCTAAGAAGAGGTAACATTCTTAAACAAGTGTTTTTATTTTGTTTCTACTCACACATCATTAAAACAATATTATAACATGATTATATAATAAAATAATTATATTACATATAATTATATTTTATTCTATTATGGTAATGACCTATATCTGTATCATATTCTATCAAATGGGAAATGAAATCATCGATCGTGTGTATAGCAGACCACCACCTCATAAACCGATGTAATTCATTTTACTTCACCATCTTTAAAATATTGATATAATTATATATTTAACACAAGTATATGATATTAATTATTTTATTATACTTATTTAATTTTAATATCACATATTCCTTATTATTTTTGAATCTATTTAAAATATAATAACATTGCTCCTGTGTATGGAGAACTACCGACTTACGAAGTAATGTGATTCGTTTTTCACTTACATTTTACATGTAAAGTAATAAGGATAAATTTAATAAATATATCTAATATATATGGTATGATATTGGTTCTGGAATATTAATATTTCAATCAATTACTTACCCTTTCACTCATTAATGTAATGATATCATCTGTCATGCAGACATATGGTCTACCATATCCACGAAGCGATGCGATTAATTTTCCATGTAAAACCTTAAAAAATGATTCTAAAAGTGTATATAGTGAGAAAATATGGTATTTATAACATTAATATTATTCTGGATATTATGAAACTATATAATATTTCCAATAACCCAAAATTTTATTACAAAACATGCAGGTGAAAACAAATCAATTAACACCTGAAATAATGAAAATAATTAAATATTATTAACAAACAGATGATAAAATGTAATAGTGGTGTGATATATGATGTTATAAATATTTATACGGTTATTTTATAAATTTATAACATCATTATTACGTTTTATATGAGGTTAAAGTATGCTCAACCAAAATGAAGCATGAGGTAAGGGACTTCATCTTAATTTTCATTCATTGAGGTATATTATAATGTTATGAACCTAATTTATTTTATATAGTGTATATTATTTCCCTTATTCATGTGATATCATGAATAATTCCAACTTTATAGTATTTTAAGTTTTAATTTGAATTATTTTATCTAAGGTTATTTGACAAGAAAATTTTCATGTGGTAATGAATTTCATAACACAATTTCTTTTCATTGGGTTATATTAATTATTCATTATCTTTAATGTTATATGATTATTTGTGAAAATAAAATTTACTATAATAAGTTTTTATTCTAAATTTTTTATTTGTATTTAATTTTTATAAATATGATTGATTCATTTATTAATTCTCAATTCAATGTTATTAACATTTTAATGTTTTATTTCACAATCTCATTTTCATCAGGATTGTTTATATACGAATTTAAATTAATTGAAATATTTGATCCTTGTATAATACACCCTTAAAAAATTTTTATTATATGGATATTTATTAAACTTTCAATTAATATAACCCCTTTAAACTATTTGGTTCTAAATTTTATTTAAATTTTTTTTCAAAAAACCGGATATTATTTCTCCCTTTGATCAAAAATAGTTTTCTTCTAAAATACTTCGATTTTTTTTAAATTCTCAAAATGATTTATTAATTAAATTTTTAACCAAGTTTAAAATTTCTAAAAATACTTTTAATGGAATCATCATGTCATTTTCAAATCAAGGACTATTTTTCTTTTACCAAAAATATTAAAAGAATCATTTTTAATGTGTATGACAAGTACATAATTTCTCATGGTCATGAAAAATCAATGTTTTTACTTATCCATTATATGTTTGAAAGATTATTTTCGAATAAAATTATTTTCAAAATATTTAATGAACTTTTAGTTTTAAAAATTATTTTCAAAGTGAAAAGTTTATTTTCTTCAAGAATATTTTGATGACATTATTATGGTATTCTATTCATCAACGACCTCAACCCTTTATTGAACTCATGATCTACATGGGATATATTATCTTGATACCATCCTTAGTATTTATCTATATAGTTTATGATCATCTTTACCAGGGAATGTATTGACATTAAATTTAACAATCCCAATAAATATTCTCTTTCATTCTTTCATTAGACATTAAATTTCCCCAAAATATATATTTTTTTTATCATGGATATATTTATTATGTAATCCATGTATCATTTATAAATATTTTATTTCTTTAATGTTATATTATTGATTGGTGAATTTTTTTTTAATTTTTATTTTTTACTCAATATGTAAATATGTTGATAAGGCATATATTTCATTAATTAAATAGTTATTTGATATATTCGAAATGTTATAGAAATACAGATATGGTTGGGTCTTGGTTGTATAGATCCCCTTGATTCATTGGTAGTCTCATGAGATAAATCAGTATAATAGCCTTAGTTAAATGGGTTTTTGGTGTATACATACCCATCAGTCTTAAAAAATTTTATGAAAGGTTTTAAAAAATGGGTTATCACGATTACTAATATCATAAGTCATATAATTAATAATTTCCATCAAAATGAATTTTACTTTTATTATCCAAGGAATTTTTATAAGTATATTATCTCTAGATTCAGTTTAATTCAAATTTTATCAATTAAGTGGATTATATTTTCATTTATTTGCCTTGAAATATTGATTACGAATTATCAATTCATGATATTTATGTTATTTAAATTCCATGTGAGTTTAGTTATTTAACATTCCATATTTATTATGCCTTATTGATTATTCTTCATGTAATTATAATAGCTTCCACTTTACATAAATATTTCTGGTCATTTGCGATCACCCTTATTTTATTTCATTTCTCATGAATCTAGGTATTGTACAATGAAATATATTAAAGGATATTCTAGAGTGATTAATGATATTATTAAAACATTGATGTAATCTTTGTATTCAAATGTAATATGGGGATCACATATGTATCTAGTTTATGAATAATACTAAACTATTAGGTATTTTAAGATGTGATGCATTGTATCTTATTGAAATTAAATAAAATAGACTCATACTTCAGGATACTAGGGTCCAGGTATATATATATGGTATTAAAGGATGTTTAGTAGAAACCATGGGAACTAGATTTTGGAGAATATATATGAGGTAGCATAGCCCTATCATAGACAATGAGGATAAGTATATAAAAACATCATAAAGTTTTTTAATAAGTTATTATGAGGTTTTTATTATAAATATATACATATAGGGATACTAAAAGTGGACTTGGTTCTATCATAGATATACTGAGTGGTAATAACTCTAAAATAGTGCATCGAGATTTACATGAGTGTTACCTAGTACATGATAATGGGCCTTAATATTCTCATGGTTTGACACTCCTTGGAGATATACATTAGATAATTAACATTTTATTTACCAAAAATTATGAGGGATTTGAATTGATGATGAAAATGAATAAACTATGTTAATCATAAGGTGTCTTAAATTGAAAAGATTGTGTCATGATTTATACAGGCTATAAATGAACCTTCATGATTATTTGGTTTCCTACTTTGAATATTGTTTCTCACAAAAAAATTATTTTATAAAATGTATAGAACCCAAAGTAATTATGTTAAAATTGAACATGAAGGAAAATGTAGTGACTATGAGAAACCAAATGGGATGATGACAGGTTTGGAAGATATCATGATTATGCCTAATCATTATCCCTAAATATAAATGACAACATATACCTTGACCAAATCCTAGATACAAAACAAATATAAGGATAGAGTTCACTAAGATCTGGAATAGTGGAGACCATAGAGGAAATAATTATATATTTTTTCATGTATGAAATATAGAAAGTGACACCAAATAATGAGACTCAAAGGAACATGAAAAAATTTAATGTGTGGAAAAAAGGTCACAAGGTAATTAATTTTCAAGGAAAAATTAAGAGTGTGATGGAAGGAAATAAATTTCATCATTGGGATCAAATTATAGTTTTTTATAAATTTTGAAAAATTAGAAATTATCTAATTCAATGAAATCTTCTAAAGGTTAAACACTACACTGTGGAATGAAATATGTTAAAATAAAACAATGATGTATTTATGTTATTGGAATCAAGAGTTAAATTATAGAAGTATGTTTTTACCAAAGGTATTTTGGTTATAAGAATCATGAAACATCTATGGATTTTTTCAAATTTTATAATCATATATGTTTTTCTTAACTTAAGAGTAATAGATACCATCATTGGTTTATGAGATTAAGGTTCATCATAAGTTCAATATCTTAAACACCCCATTTGAAAAATTGTGTGGTCAGAATGTCACATGATTAAGGATATTTTTTGGAATATATTTATGGGAATACAACCTATTGGTTTAGTATATTAAAAAGTTATTTGAAAAATAATTCATTTATATTTTTTGGACTCAAGATTAAAGGTATTGGTAACCATTAAGGATTATGTTATATTTGAAGTTGTATTAATTATGGAGAATCAAAATTTTTGAATGTTATAGGAATTATATTAATATGTTTTTATAATAAGAACATTCTGCATACTGATTGACAACCCATCACATCTAGCAAGGCCACACAGCTTAAACTCGCAACTGAAGGATTATAATGATATAACTCTTACCACTAGATAATGAGATGTACTGATTAATATGTCATTGTTTATAGTTATACTATTTTTTGATTATTTATTAATGATTAATTAGTGGTGTTATTGTTGAGGTTTTTAGATTAGTGTATTATATTGGATAACTTATTATAAACATATTTTTATTAGAAAATATTTAGAAATAGGGAAAAAGACATGTCACTCTTTAATGGATCTTATGATCCATTAAATGTTAATTTTAGTGCTTTGGTAAAAAATTTCATCAAGTAAGACATGATGTGTAAATTTATCAAAGCACTATCAAAGAATGAAATTATTCTTATGAAATAGAATGATATCTGGTAAGTATATTTCCATATATTCTTAAAAAGTAATATAATTCCTCAACATTAGGAAAAGGATCTTGAAATAAAAAATTTATCCTATTATCATTATATCCAATGAATTGATATTATTTTGACTCATCAATGCTTTATGTTTTTGGTTCTTGTTGAATTTATCTTTATCATTCACATGTTTGTGATTAATGACCTCTATCACCCCGTCATTATTTGGGTGTTAGACATTTATTCAAATTTAATATCTTCACTTCCCACCTATGATATTTAATTTAGAAACCCTATTAATTTTATTCTATATGATCATTCATATATCTATTTACCTATTTTAAGTGGAAATTTTTTTAACCCTATTAATAATGTTTGTTTTTTCAAGGAATTTTCAAAAAGAAAACCATTGATTTATGAGTGTAAGTTCAAATTGTAAGGACACAGTTTATTGAAGGAGGGGAGAATATTACACCCTTATATTTTAAAATAATAAAAGTTATTATGATATAATTTTACAAATTCAACAAAAATAATATATGAGAATGTAACACCCCAAGACTTTATGATATATTTTTTAAAAAAATAAATTTGATCTCTTCAATAGCTTTCAGAATAAGCTACCATGAGTCTAATATAAATAATATATATATATATATATCATTATAACCAAGATGTTAAATTATAGTCTATTAATAATAGTAAATAAATTATTAAAATTATGGTTATCTATTTATTAAAAAATAAATAATAATCATTGAAAAATTAAATGTTTTAGAAAAAAATGTATTTTTCTAAATGAGTGTTTAGTCACTCATTGCACACATAATTTAATATTAATTTTTAACACTTTTAGAAAATTTATTTGATAAAATAAACATAATTTTTTAAATCACCATATCATAATTATATTAGGGCAATATTTTGGTATTTTTTTGAAATGTTTCATTTTCTGATAAATAATGAAAATTTCTTATTTTTATTGAAAATTGCCTTTTAGTTTAAAACATTTACTGGGTTAAATTAGATTTTAAATCGGTTTAAAATTAAAATTAGTTAATTTTTTTGATAATTTACCTAATTTAGGTCATTTAAATCATTTTCATAATTAATTTCTATATTAAAACTTTCTATACTTATAAGACTTTTCTCCTCAAAAACCTGCTTTTTTAATCATGTCTATGGGTATACTTTTAATTTGGATTCTGTAATGATTATGAATTAAACATTCAAAAATTTATTAAATATTTTGATTTATAATATTTTATATTATAAAATATGTTAAATGTTTTTTTTCATTATGAATAGTAAAATAAATAAAAATTAATTATTGTGGTTAAGGTAAAAATTGATTTACCAATGGTTAAACTAAAAATAAAATAGTAAAAATTGCCTACCAACGGGTCCAACATCAATTTCATGGACATATATTGATAGCGAAACCCTTAAGTTTCTATAATTATGAATTGTTTAGTATTAGAGAAAGATTAAAATGTGGGTGTAGTTTATTATTTTCAAAAATTCCATGTGTGTCACCTCTCACATCTATAAAAGGTCGCCCACTACCCTCCCCTCACTAGACTTTAAAATAATTTTTTTTGGGAAATAACTTCCAAAATAAATTATTTAATCCCATAAAAAAACATATACCCTTGATTTTGATCAAAAAACCAAACTAGGAAGGAATTTGGTTCAAACATAAAGAAGTTATATGAAGAAGAGGTAACGTTCATAAATGCGTCTTTTTTATTTTGTTTAATATTCCACCTACGTAAAATCATATTAAACCATGAATATATAATACAATATTTTTTTCATATAAAAAGGTGTTATTATTTCATTTTAATGTCCAATATCCATATTATATTTCATCAAATGGTAAAAAAAATCATCGACTGTGTGTACGATGGACTACAACCTCACAACCCAATATTATTCATTTTCCATCACCATATTTCAAGGATAGATATAATGATGGATTTACAACATGTATATTATATTTATTTTATTATTTTGCTAATTTAATTTTAATATAACATATACCTTCATATGATCCATCTCATTTAAAATATGATAATGTCACTCATGTGTAGGGCAGACTACTACCTCGCAGAGCGAAGTGAATTGTTTTTCATTTACGCTCTATATGGAAAATAATAAGAATAGTTTAATAAATATATGTGATATATATGATATTATATTGATATGTAAAATTAATATTTCACGCAATTCTTTACCCATTAACTCATTAATGGAATGATATTATCGGTTGTACATACGTATAACCTACCGTCTCCACAAACAGATGTGATTCATTTTCAATGTCCAACATTCAATAATAATTATAAAAATTTATATATTTAGTAAATGTGATATCTATAACATTAATATAATTCTATAGATTATATAACGATATAATATGTGTAAGAACCAAAACTTTCATGACAAAACACGAATGAGAAAACAAGGAAATTATCACCTGACAAAATGATAATAATGAAATATTATTAAAAAAATAGTGGTAAAATGTTATAAAGTGATAATATATTATATTAAATGTATGAATATGGTTTTGGTATAAATTAATAACATTATTAAAACCATTATATTAGATTTTAAATCACATTCAATCAAAATTATGTGTGATTTAAGGGACGTCATCTCAATTTCCATTCATCAAGACATATTGTAATGTTACTCACCTAATTTATTTTATATATTGTGTATACTACCCCTTTTCATGTAAAATAATGAATAATTCATACATCATGGTATTTTATGTTTTAATTTCAATTACTTCATTTAAGGGGATTTGAATTTAAAATTTTCATATGGTGAAGAATTTCATAGATAAATTTCTTTTCATTGGTTTATATTACTTCTTCATTGTCTTTGACATTCTATGATTATGTGTGTATAGAATTTTTAATATATTATATTATAAATAATCTTTTTTGTGGATTTTAATTGGATACACATAATTTATTCTTTGATTCATTCTCACTTCGACATCATGATCTTTTTAAAGATTTATTTCACAATATAATTTTAATTGTGATTGTTTATGCATGATTTTACATTGAAGGAAATTATTTGATCCTTATATAATAATACCATTTAATATTATTACCCTTTGGTTATTCATGAAATTTTCATGTAATATTACCAGTTTCCACTCTTTATTACTTAAAAATTCATGGAATTGTTTTAATAAAATCTGACTTTATTTGAATCTTCAACCAAAAACCCTTTTTCTTATAAAAATGTTTGAAAAAATGTTTTTATCGTTAATCAAATGATTTTTTAAAATAAATGTTACCCATGTTTTATGTTTTAGAAGAAAACAAAATTGAATAGAATATTCATATCATTTTCCAAACAAGGCATGTTTGGATTTTACAGAAAATTTGAAAAGAATATTTGTTTTAATGTGTATAACAAGTATAAAATTTCTAACCACCGTGAATAATAAATGTTTTAAATATTACATTATTAGTATCAAAGTTTATTTTTAATGAAAATATTCTTCAAAAATGTTTCGTTTCTCTTGATTGTCTTAATAAAATATTTACGGTATTTATATTCCTCAACAACATGAACCCTTTATTGTAATCATGATTTATTATGGATATGTTGTATTGATACCATATATATTATTTCCATGGATTTTTATGATCATTTTGACCAGGGAAATTATTTAAATTCTATTTTTTGATTAATTTATGGAATCATTTACTTTCCATTGAAATAGTTTCATTATTTTCATCATTGCACATTAAATATCCCATAAATATCAATATTATTTATCATAGATATAATTATTAGATAAATTTTATACCATTTCTATATATGGTGTTTTACATTGAATGTTATAGGACTGACTGGGGAAATTATTTTTAATCTGTATTCTTTACTCGATAAAGAAATTTTTTGATAAGGCATATTTTCCATGAATTAAATAAATTATAATATATTTGAGGAAATATTTTTACATGATGATATTGGTGGTTCTGAGTTATTGATAGACCCTTAATGCATTTAGAGTCTCATTAGATAAATAATTTGGATAACCATAGTTATATGGGTTTCTAGTGTATACCGACCCATCAATTTTTTACTATCTTGTGAAAGGTATTGATATTAGAGGTATTATAATGTTTAATATCATGATGTCAGATAACTAAAAATTTTATCCATTAAGAATTCAATTATTATTATCCATGAGAGTTTTGCAATGATATTATATCTAGATCCATTTTTTTCTTAGTTTATCAATTAAATGGAATGTGTTTTCAATTATATACCTTTATATATTAATTTTTCCTTATCTATTCATGATAGTAAAGTTATTTAAATGGAATTTGTGTTCATTTATTAACCTTACATATTTATTATGTCATTTTTGTTATTTATCATTTATTCATGATAGAATCCTTTTTACATAACTCTTATTGAGAATTAGAGATCACACTTATTTTTATTCCTGTAACAGGAATCTATGAATAATACTATGAATAATATATAAGTATATTAGAGTTTTAATAATTATATATTTGAAAAAAAAATATTTTTTAATTTTTGTATTCAAATATAATATGAGAATCATGTATGTATTTAGATTACAAATACAAATAAACTATTGGGTCCTTTGAGATGTGATTCCTTATATATTATTCAAATTTAATAAATCATATAATATATCTAGGATATTGGGGTTGGTTTCACTATAATATATTTATAATTGGTGACAATTTAGTTGATTGTAAGCATGGGTTTATGTGTGGGACTCACAAAGGAGATTTCCCCAAGAAAATTTTTTGTTGTTGTAAGAATGGGTATAAGTGTCTGACTCATGAATGTAATATTTATGTATGATAATGTTTATTCCATAGTTAAATTATGTTATAATTTATTATCTTATGCACCACATATTGAAGGTTTTTGTTAAATAATTTTAGGCCATGTTATTTCTTTTTTTCCTTAATGAACTTTTATGGATTTAATTTATTATCTTTGTAATTTAAATCTCATTTATATATTATGATTACCACTAATGATGAAATGATATTACCATTATACTAAGTTTTTTCACTTATTATTATGAACTCCTTATTGTATTGAAATTTCGAAAACACATGTTGATAAAAAAAATTAAAATAGAGAATAAAAATATTTTTAAAAAATATAATTTAGATATAAAAAAAATTAATAACTTAGTATAGAAAAAAATTTCTCTGAAATAAATGGTAATATATAATTTGAACAAATAGTAGAAGACAAATTGAATAGAAATTATTAAACATTTCAACAAAGAGTATAATATAATTTGAACTGTCAGTAGAAATCATTTGTACCAATGATCTCATATAATTTTATGCAGTGGAAGAAAACATTTGAACTAATAGTAGCATACAATTTGAACTAATAGTAGAAATATTTTTAAAATAATGGTAGAAATATAATTAAATTAATTATAATAATAATGTAAAAAAAACATTGTGAACTAATGGATATATGATTTTTGAATTAATGGTAGAAATATTTTTGAAATAACAGTAGAAATATATTTGAACTAATAGTAGAATAATTTTTTGAATTTAAGGTAACATGTGTTTTAACTATTTTTAGAATTTTTTTAACTAAATGTTTAATGATTTTTAACTAATATTAGAAAAAAATTATAATGTATAGTACAAAAATATAATAATTAATAGTAGAAAAAAATTATTACTGTATCCAAAATTTATAAGTAGAAAAATAAAAAAAGAAATAGTAGAAAAAATTTATAACAGATTAAATCAAAAAATATTTAACCCATTATTTCTTACAAAATAAAACATGATAAATATATGTGATATAACACACTAATATGCAATAAATTTTCACTTATGAGGATTTAAATGAATTAAATAATGTGTTGAACCATAATAAAAAATTAAACAAATAATATTTAAAGAACCACTGAAGATAAATCATCCTATGTAATAAAAAAAGAAAAAAAAATCAAATATATCCCCCTTTTTTGTTTGAATAAAAAACTAAATAATACACAAATGAACATTAAAAATCCAAACATGTAAACCAAAAAAAAAATTTCTCCCCCTTTTGTAAATAAAAATTAATATAAAATAGAAACTCCCCATATACATATGTACATATAAAATAATTAATCTTCCCTCATCCCAATTCTAAATATGATTTTTTTCAAAATGATTAATGTATGAAGGTTTAGTAAAGTCATCAATAATTTGATTCTTTATATTGATAAATTATAAAACAAAATCACTAATATTTTCATGTTATGTAATTAATAGAAATTAATCCTCGATATAAATTACTCTAGATTTATTTAATATAATCATGGAAATGTAAATTAAATATGTATTTTCATAGTGTATAGGAAATTTATCAAGAAAAAAACAAAAAAACACATAGTGTTTTTGTAATCCATAAATGTTGAACAAAAAAAGAAGTAGAAGTATACACTGATTCTATAGTAGATAATGAAATAGATAATTTCTTCATATAATACCACGAAATTAAAGACTTTAAAATAAAATAACACATGATAAATATATTTGATATGACACACTATGTCACAAACCTACCCAGATACCCAGGTATCCTGATACCCAATTCAGTACTGACTTAGCCCAAAGGGTGTTCCCAATCCCCACATGTTGGTGACTATTACATGCATCATACAACATCATGAGGGAATGAATTTGAAAAAAAAGATTAAAGATTCAAAGTTAGTATTATCAACACTGCAAAAGGATAAAGTACAAAAAAAAAAGTTAAATAGTACCCAATAGGAAGAACAAAATCCCAAAGGAAAAATCATCCAAATATGACCACATAAAACTAGAAATAAAAGTCTCAAATATCCATGGTAATAAGTAGAAAATAGCTCCAATGGTCACCATCATCACTCCATGATCCAAATAAATCAAGAATTTCCACCACCTCTAAATGAAGCTTTCCCATTTCTTGTAAATTGAATAATAAATTCTACAAATTCCTAAAGTCAATGGTAGGGTGTCAAATATAAAGTTCAGTAGGGTATCACCAAGTGTGCAACACTCAATACCAAAATAATAAACCATTTATGCTGTCAATTAAAATAAAATATGGTATGGCATGAAGTTACATATTTTTAACAATACATTATTTTCAAACAAAATATGGTTGATATTATAAAATAACATTCAATGTATATTAAATGAACATTTTATATAAAAAGGTTTATATAAATATTTTGTAATGAATAAAATAGTACAATAAATTAATGGCATATATAATAAAATCATGTAATGCAAGAACCATGAAAAAGGGCATTGTGGTAAATTAATTTATTTGT
Source organism: Viscum album (assembly GCA_963277665.1). Taxonomy (NCBI): domain Eukaryota; kingdom Viridiplantae; phylum Streptophyta; class Magnoliopsida; order Santalales; family Viscaceae; genus Viscum; species Viscum album. Next base: position 545,091,127 of record OY728132.1, read on the forward strand.
TAATAATATCCTTACACTTATCATTTATAAACATAGATCAAGATATGTGTGTACACTCAAATAAATACCCCATTTGGGGAACCACTATAAGAAAAAAAACTACACCTTGTACAGGGAGCCACTACGGGCAGTCAAGATGAACTTGGTTTAGTTACTTTTTTATCTTAAATCTAGTTCTACAAGACTATATTCCTAGGGTTCTTATCCTAGTTACTTAATAACTACCTAAGAATAAATTTGTTTCAATAAATAAATCAATAAATCAAATTATATCTCTATAATTTCAAATCAAATTAAAATATAGTTTCCCAAATTTCATTTTTCAACGCTCATTTCTCTTTTTATATCCAAATAACATGTTTTCATCATTTCATTCGATTCCAAATAACCATTCAATTTAATCCATTTTCCCATGATAAAAATCCAATCATTTTATCAAAACAATTTATAAATCAAGCTATAATTTTTCATAAATTATCCATAAAATTTCAATTCCATTGAAACTGGATTTTATTATCTAATATCATTCCAATTTCAAATTTAATTTCAAATTATCAGAGATATATGTTTTTAAATTATTTAGAAACTTATTTTTATGTAACAAAACAACTCAATATTTCAATCTTTTGTAAAGATATTATGGAACCACTTACCATTAAATCACTAGATAACAATGAAAAAAATCCTGAATGGGGAACACCAATGAAGAACAAGTTCATGGAAGATCTGGGAACAAATCCAAGAATAAAGATCCAATAAACAGAGTCTAGATCCATAAATTTTATGATGATATATCAAACATTAAGGAGGATAGAAAGAGATGTTAGAATAAACCATGAAAAAGGAGCTTCACTTACCTAGAGGATATCAAATGTGAACAAATATGCTTTAATCCACTGATGAAAGGGTTTGGAGGAGTCAATTTCACCTTTTGAGAGTATCTAATAGAAAAAAATTAGTCAGGGTCTAATGGGGGTGATTAAAACATAAATAATGTTTTAGGTATTTTTAAAATATTTTTTGTCGGTATTAAATCCGGTGACCCTGGTTAGCTAGAGGGGGTGCATGGTTAGGGGAAACATGAATGATTCAGGCACCCCTACTACTTGGGGTGCACAGTTTCCCCTAGGTAGGTGCATGGTTTGGGTATCCATGCACGAACCTACATATCCCACTATTTAGGGGTGCATGGTTTTCCCTAGGGTGTCACACAGTTTGGTCAAACCATGCGCCAACCATCCACAACCCAAAAAGTCTCCAAAATTTTTGATGTTCCTTCGGAATGACCCTAGAAAAAGACCCGATACAAATTATATTGAAACAAGAGTAAATTAAAAACCTAATAATGAGTAATTTTATATCACAACCTCCCCACCATAAAAATTTTATGCCCCAGATAGCCTTATAAGAAGTTTCCATATCAAATAGATGAGGCCAATTCTCTCTCAAATGCTCTTCTTGCTCCTAAGTATAAAGAGAATTGGAAATATACCACCAAAACACATATACCAATTGTATCATCCCCCCCAAAAAAACTTTTCATAGTGTCAAAAATCTAAACTAGATGCTCAGTCATGGATAAAACAGTATCAATACCAATATCACTCCATCTCAAAACATTATAAGGGTCGGAAATATACTTTGGAAGCTGAGATATATGAAAAACGTTGTGAATCAAAAAAAATTAGTGGAAGTTCTAAATAATTAGGCATTTTACACACCTCCTTAGTAATCTCAAAATGACTCACAATGTGAGGAACAAGATTCCCATTCCTAAAATGTCATAAGAGACTCAACCGATGTCAAACCCTCAAAACCTCCTAGTTACCAATAGAAACTCCAAAGGTATATGACGACGAACAACATTGTATTTTTATCATCTCTATTCCATCAACATTCTCTTATGAATCAATTGAATCCTTTTTGTTGTCTCTTAGACCAATATCAGTCCATCAAATGAACTTTCATCAATCTCTGACTAACACAATAGATATTTACACGACCTTTCATACAAGGACTCAATAGGGGATTTCTAAATTGGGGACTATAACTGTTGTTTTAATAAAATTCAAAACTTCCAAAATAGACATCCAAAGATCCCCCAAAGTTGAGAATTCAAGCCTATTACATATAAAAAGGAATTTATATATCACTTTTCTCAATAAATCCATTTTCATATGGTATGAAGTACTCAAATGAACCTGAGATCCAATATCATCCTAAAGGATTTTCCAAAAATGAGAGGTAAAATGGGGATATCTATCAGAGACTATAGTAAATGTAACTCCATGAAAACAAAAAAATTATTACACATAGTGACTTCTCATCTCCTTAAATTTGGATGTATCTTGAATGTGTTTGAAGTGAGATTATTTGTTCATCCTATCAATCACAACCCAAATCACATTATTTACTTGAGGTGTATGCCTAAAATTAAGCTAAAATTACATATAAATATCATTCCACTTACATGTTGATGCTGGAAGAGGTTGAAGTAAACCCAATGGTCTCTTATGCTTATACTTGACCTGTTTTCATGTATAAAAATGGTAAAAAATAAGAAATTATTTGTCTCATAATTGGCCTCCAGAATCATCATTTATTATCATAAATCATATTTTGGGTTATATGGTGAACTGCCCAATGGTAATTATGGAAATCCCCCGTCACTTATTTTCTTACAGATAAAGGAAAAAAATATCGATTATAAAAGAACATTATACCCTCATAAGATAAAAACCATTCAACAATGTTCTTCCCACCATAATGGTATTACTTAATGGAATAACATTCATCATCAAGTTGATACTCTTGAAGAATCATCATGAGAAGAGAGGAGGTAAATTGATAATTTTATTGGATAATCTCATCACCTTCTTCCTAGAATCATAAATGAAAATGTGAAAAGGATATATTAATTCCACTCTTTTGATGATTCTTTCATGGACTAGGTCAAAAGCTTACTACTCAAAGAATCATTAACGAAATTACCCCTCTCTAGTGTGTAAAAAATTTGAAATAAATGGAATCCATGTACTCCACAAAAAGCCTCTTCCAAAGGTTCAAGTATTTTTGAGTGAAGATATAACTTAGGATCTTATGGCTCAGAAACACCGTAAACCTTTCTTTAAAAGTTAATTATGCTAACTGTTATGTGAATGCATCACAATAATGAGTTTAAGTACATGGGTTGGATAATTCTTCTTGTGTAGCCAAAGCTTTTGAGAACCATATCCTGTCACATGATCACCCTACATAAGAAAGTGGCCCAAAAAAAACGTGATAAATCACAAAATACCACATATCCCTTCCTGGCCTTTGGGAGATTCAACACTAGCATTGATTTCAAAATATATTTTAGCTCAACAAAATAACTCTAAAATTTATCATACCATCTGAACTTCACCTTATTTCAAGTGAGATCATTCATTAGAGAATAAAAATTCAATAAAACCATTACAATTCAATGATCATAACCCACTAAAACAAATAAGATCTGAATCTCAAAAAAATAAGTGATTGAACCCATGTTATAATATTATTTACATTCTCAAGATCAGCTGAAATACCATGTTCAGAGACTAAGTGTCCCCATAACAACACATCCTGAATATAGAAATTAATCTTTTATCTTGGCATGTAGTCGATGATTTATAAACACATCCATAAATACTCTCAGATGATGCACATGATCCTCCTGAGACTGAGAGAAAACAAGGATTTTATCCATAAAGACCACCATGAACGTTTCAAGATAATCATGGTATATTCTATTAATCAATGCAATAAATATTATAAGAGCATTGGTTAGGACAAATGGAATGACATGATATGCATAATGGTCATGCCTAATTTCTAAGGTGGGTGAATGGTTGTCAAACTATTTTATTCTAAAATGGTGATAACCATATCAATAATATATCTTTGAGAACCACTTTTATCCATTCATTTTTTTTGAAACATATCATTAATACATAGTAAAAAATACTTTTTCTTCATCATAACTCAATTGAATTTTCGGTAATCAACAAATAGAAGAATAGTTTCATTTGATTTCATAGGAAAAGGAACAGGCTTTGTCCTAGGTGACACAATCAGGAAAATGAATACTTTACGCAAGATAGAATCCAACTTATTCATGAACTATTTTAATTCATATTTTTACATATGTTTATAAGTATTATACACTAGTTATGTTTCATGAACTAAATCAATAGAATACACTACATCTCTTAAAATAAGAAAACCAATGAAATCAGAAGGAAACACATTGGTAAACTCAATTAAAACTAGAGGGAGGTCATCGCTCAAAGATCTATGCTCCAGATAAATAGAAAAAACAAATATTACTTCCCCGAACTCTAGATTATAATGTCCAATAGTACCAAATTTCATGTATCATTCTCCCTAAAAAATCATGTAAAACCCCCATCGAGAACATTAAAGGTGAAATGTCAAAGATAATAGTCAATTTTGGGAATTATTAATAATGAGAAAATCCTTTCCAATAATTATGTCAAGATATTTCATTTTAAAAACCATAAAATTCCATGAATTATCATTCTTTTATAATGAGAATCTAAATGAAGGACATTGGAGACCTTTCTCTCTCTTCATTCCAAGGGGTGTAGTAATATCCATCACATAAGATAATAGCTTCGAAAAGAAAATTTATTAGGTTCAAAATAAGTGTTGTTATAAATGATTAAGATTCACCAGCATCAATTAAATAAATCACTAATGAAGAATCTATAGTTATGGTACCTCTCATAGTTACTGGACTTGTATTAGCTTCCATTCAATAATCTTCCACTACGTGATGAAGATTCATTCTGGATTTTCATTACTAAAACCCTCTTTTCTAAAAATCATCTGATTGCACCGTAGTACTCTTAGAAACTAATAATCTCATGCCTCTATAAAAAGTGAAAAATAAATATTTAAGAACTTATGTAGGTGTCCTAAGATACCATATGAACTATAGATCTTGGGTGCCTAATATAAAACCATTTTTGAATCCCCAAACATCCCACATAGGAAGCAAGTCAAAGGGCCTCATCCAGGAACTCCAAGAGGTCTGGATAAAAAATTCTCTCTAGATATACCATGTATCTCATTATGTTTTCTCTTTTCTTTAATGGAACTCACAAAACTACCACTGGGAGAAAAAGGAACTCCCATCAACCCTGACTTACCATCCAAATCAAGCTCAACCATAAACACCATATCTAGTACTTTAGAGTATGAATTGAGATGAAATAAGAAAAACTATGAATTGATATAAGTTTAGAGACCCATCTTTAACATTTGATCCTTTATCTTATCATTTGATACAGTCTTAGGTGAAAAACATTACAAGCTTAGTAAGTTAGTTCAAATACCACATCATAGTTATATCACCCTTCTAGTCATTGGAAAACTCCATTGCATTCGAAATCATCATAGATTATGGATAAAACAAATTATTTATAGTAACTCTAAATTAATTACACTCCAGTCCCTCATGCTTCTTCACCATTACCATCAAACCCCACTATCATCTTCTAGGACCTTCTGGTATGAATGTAGAATATTTTACCTTAATCAGATCAGGAATCTCCAAGAAATCAAAAATGATATATATCTTATTCCAATGATCTTAATCCTCATGATGATCATTATATCCTTGTAAATTAGGTGTCATATAGAGAATAATCTATTCAGAATAATTTTTAGATTTTTCCCTTTTAGGTTCCACAACTAAATCCTGAATGGGAATGTGTGTATCTTCCTATACTTAAGCTTATATGACAAACACAAAAATCTCAAATATTATAGATAATGGGAGTATTTTATCATAGTGTTTCACTAGAATATTCCTCCTTATGACTATTCAAACATCTTCTAAAAGTTGTGATGGTACACAACATCAATAATCAACATTGAAACATTATATGATTAATCAAATCAATAACTTCAACAAGATCAATGAGAATATCAATCCCATCATAAAATATTTCAAGATTTTTATTTCTACATACCCAATTAAAAATAAGGTAAGATACTATAATTCAATAAAAAAGTCATCAATGTCCCATTTTCCAAACACCCATGGTGACGTAAGCCTCGTTATGTTGAGAGTCGGCCAGGAGATTGCTCGTAATCACCTATTAAGTCCCAAAAATAAATCCCAAACTACATAATAAATCAAGGAAAGATCATCAACATCCACTTATACCACTTTTTCATGAACTATACTAGATACCCTAGTAACATGATACTCAGGCTGGCATTTACATAGTTTTAAGGGAATTATCAATCCTTATAGCTTAGTAACAATCACCGGGAATCATATAACAAGAATAGGGAATGCTTTTTCGGAAAATATCAGGGGATTAAAGATTACATGTTAGTATAATCAACATTCAAGAAGGATAAGGTACTAGAAAAAAATGGTAGAAATATTACCCAATAAGTATACAAACATCCCAGTGGAAACATCATCCCAATATGACCACATTAAACTAGATAGAAAAGTCTCAAATCTCATATGTAATAAGTGGAAAACAGGTCTACCGGTCACTATCATCACTCCATGGTCCAAAGGAATCAATAATATCCACCATATCCAATTGGTGATTTCCCTTTTCTCAGACATGGAATAATAAAATATAAAAACACATGAAGGAACTGGTAGGGTGTGAACTATAAAGACCAGTAAGGTTTCACCAAGTGTTCCATAATAAATACCAAAACAACAATACAATTATGCTATCAAGTTATATCAAACATGGTATGGTATGTAATTAACACATTTTCAAAAAGAAATGACTTTTTAAAAAAAATATGGAAGATATAAAGAAATAGATTTCAAATAGGCTTAAATAAACCCTCTATACAAAACATTTTATATAAATCTGTTGGCTAAAATAAAAATATTCAACAAATAAATGACATATATAATCAAATAATTTAAAGAAATCACCCTAAAAAAGAGACCTATACTATGTTAGTTTCTTTAGTAATATGATCATCATAATTTTAATTTTTAACATGGCTCTAGATATGTGTGCACACTAAAATAAACACCCCATTTTGGATCCACTAAGGAAAATCAATCTTCACCATATTAAGGGATCCAATATGGGTAGTCAAGCTGAAATTGGTTTAGTTATCATTGTCCTCATAAATATATAGTCATAAGATCAAGATCCTAGCATGCTTATCCTAGTTAAATAATAACTACCCTAGCATACATGTTCTTAAATCAATCAATCAATTAATCAAATTGTAAACCATACATTTTAAATCATTTAAAAATATAATTTCCTAAATTTCATCTTTCAACGTGACTTTCTCTTTTGAAAAACTAATCATATATTTTCATCATTTCATTACATTTCAAATAACCATTAAATTTAATCTATTTTCTAAAGATAAACATAAAATATTTTTATCAAAATTATTTCTAAATAAAGTCATCATTTTTCATTAATTCTCACAACAATTTCAAGTCCACTAATATTGGGGTTTTTCCTCAAATATAATACAATATAAAATCAATGATCAAATAATTAAAATAAATATTTTTAAACTATTTAAAAACCCATTTTTATTTAATCAATAAATTAAACATTTCAATCATAGGGATTGAAATTATTTAACCCCTACCTTTAAATCAAGGTATCAGCAATGCACAACACTAGCAATGGGAGACACCAATGAAGAATGATGGCACATAAGATCTTGGAGAAAAAAATAGAATCAAGATCCAATAAAAAGAATTTTAGATCCATAAATCACATGGTGATATATCAATACCTGAGGATATAAAGAGATATTGAAATAAACCACATGAGTGGATATCCACTTACCCATAGTTGATCGAATGGGAAGAACGCTACTTTTATTTAAAAAGGAAAGGGTCTGGAAAAGTAAATTTTATTTCTTGAGAGGATCAAAAAGCCAAAAAAATTTGTAACAGTTGAATGGGGGTGATAAGAAACTTAAACCAGTGGTTATAGATTTATAAAATAATTTTTAAAATAAATACATTTTATGCACATGATTGTAGGAGGGGTGTGTGGTTAGGTGAAACTGTTTTCCAGTCATGCACCCCTACTCCTTGGGGTACTTGGGTTACCCTTGTTGGATGCACTCTTTGGGAAATTTTGCCCCAATTTTTTATCCCCCAATGTTTTTTTGGGTTCACGGTTTTCACTCTTTAGGTCATGTTTTGGTCAAACCATGAGCTAACCATGCACAGCCAAAAAATCCTTCCAAATTTTTCATGTTCTCCCAAAATAACCCCAAAGTAAGACCTGATAAAAAGTAGAAAAAAATGGGACACAAAATACCTAAAAACATTTAATATAATGTTACAATATAACATACTACAAATTTTCACATATGAGGATTTAAATGTCTTAAATCATGAGAGTCATCATAATCCAACAAAATAAATCACCAAATATTTAAAGCACCCATACAAAAAAATCTACTCATGTAATAAAAAAACAAATCATAAAAAATTGTATGTTATAGAGAATATATTATTATTTCATATACATACCAGGGAACATAATTTTACAAGTTGAAAATGTGGTTTTAGGGTAGATAAGTAACATTATTTATCCTATGAGAGTAATATAGATATCATCTTAGAGGATATATATTGGATGATGAATATATTTTTAATACCCTCACCTAAATTATTTAGTTTTGACGAATTAAAACCATTTTATGGGGTTAATTATGTCAAATATGTTTAGTATATTTCTCAACATGCTATATTGATCTAAAAGAGACCGTAGTATATAAATATAAAAACACATATATATTTATATAATGTATCCACTAAACCTAGTTGTTTATTCTATGGAATGAAATGGAGCAACTTAATTGAGAAATATTTTAATATTTCTTTATATTTATATATGTGTGTTATTTTATAGAAATTTACTTAATTCATTTTTTTGAGAATATTCCTTTTATTATGTTATATATTTTATAAAATAAAATTTTGAATAATTTTTTAAATTATTATATCAATTAAATATAATATTTATTGACTAATTAAAGATTTATTAGTTTCCTATATAAATTTATATTTAGAGTAATTAGTAAATTTTTTTAAAAACCTATAAAAAGGTGTTTTTCACAAAGATTTATAATTTAATATAAATGTTGAATTTATATAGAAAATAATGTTATATTAACAAAAAAAATTGAATATTTAGAAATATCATAATAATATTAAGTTAATATTTTTTTGTATTTTTCTAGAAAGATTTATTTTTAAGTGAATTGCAAAAAATATCATTCTAATAAATAAAATAAATTTTATGAAATTGTTATTATATAAGGGTGGAATAGATATAATTTTAACATTTTTATAAGAATAAATATTTTTTTATAAGTGAATTTATAATTTAAAAAAATAACTAACAAACCCTTATTTTACATTTAGATCATAAGTTATATTTTTCAAAAAATTGTTTTTAAAACATTAATAAATTGGTATTTTAAAATTAAATTTTGTCACTTTTTTAAAAATAAAATTTACATAAGAATATATAATTAGGAATTTTTATTTTCATGTCATTAAATAATTACCATTTTTTTTTGAGCCATAATGTGGAAATTTTTTTGGTAAAAACGAGTTATCCCATTAAAAAAATAGAATGGGTAAAAAGGGTTTAACCAAGTGGGAAAGACCAAAAAAATAAAAAAAATCAAAATGGGTGATAGAGATATTTATTCAAATATTCCTTTCCCAAATCCATTATTTCTAAATTTTTGAGCTATATCCTTATTATTTACTTCTAATTATAATTTTTCCAGTTATTTTCAAAATATCAATCCCTTTTCACATATTAATGGGAAACTTATCTCCCCACTTCTCCTAACTACAAAAACCACATAGATCTTCAAAAACACTATGAAAATACCTCTTCAACATTTTTATATATATTTAAGAGGTTAAATCCTTATAAAAATATGATCCCTCTTAGGCATAACCCCTTTTGAAAAGAAGATAATCCAATATGTGAGTTATAAATTTCTAACCACTCCTTTTTCATTTCTATATCATTTTTGGAACATCATAGTCCTTAAATTCTATTAAAATATGTTAAGATGTAAAAAATATTATTATTATTATTATGTTTTATTATAATAATTTAACTTTTATTAAACATATTTTAACTTTTATATTATGAAAAACGAAACCATCATTCATGAGTTGTGTAGATTACCACCTCCATGAAGTAACATATATCATTTTTCATAGAATTTATTTAAAATTTAATAAACTCTCCTCAATATGATTCAAAATTTTAAAATTAACTAAATAATATCATTATTCTTATAATATAATGACATTATTCAAAAATAAACCACTTTCATAATCATAATCATTCATTAATTATGGTATGATCTTATTTGTTATTATCTAACAACCTAAATGAAAAATTAGATGAAATAATATCATGATTAGATATGAGAAAATAATTAAAAATAATATATGGTATAAATAATCAAATAATTTTAACAATTTTCTTATATAATGTTCATGTTAGTATTAAAGTCCTTATTTATGATACAAACACATATTCCTTAAAAATCACACAAACACACTCATAGATGATTTCATCTTTATGAATCACAACAAAAACAACCATAGAATAAAGATATATCATTATAGGTCTTTAGAAAAAATTAATTTCAGTATCTTTAATGGTTTTTTAATGATGAACTTTTGAAGAAAAAGGAATACTAACTCCACTTTTATGAACATTATTCAAACCAGTCATGATTTTTAAAACTATATGTTAAATACATAAAATAGAAATAAAATAACTGGTGATAATTATTATTAATAAATAGTATAAATGGATATTCAAGGTTCTAAAATTTATAATTAATAAATTTATTTTATTATATAGGAGGATAAGGTGATTTCAGCAAAATCAATTGTAAAGGTAAGTGATTCAGTAACTCAAAATTATTCTTTTGAGATATTCTAATTCCTCTTGAAATTAATTTCACTATGATTACTAAATTCATTATTTTCTATTTTAAATGATGTTATATATTATAACAATGGGGAAAAATATTTTTTAATTCATATCAACTTCCCTGGGGTTTTTTCTATTGACTTGTATTTATGAAAATGAAGGAGAATATTGGAAAGAGACTCATAACTTTGACTTGTACATTGATGATTTTAAATAGTATTCATGAAATAACTTTTTTGAATTGGTTTTTATTTTCCAACATATATTTAAAAATATAACTATCTTTATTTTATGAAATTTCATGATTCACCCTCCATTTTACTATTATAAATTTTTTTTGGGTGATGATGTTTTTGATGAAAAATTATTTTATTCCATGATGTTATATATATTGGAAAAGTTATGAAATCCACTATTAAATTAATTGGATCATTATGCTTTTAAAGGTGAATTATTTTTTATTTATATATTTTATGAAACCCATTTTCACTTCCCTAGGGTCATTATTAAAATGATTTATTTTCAATTCTACATTTTATAAATCCAATATTTTTTCTATGGGCTATTTGTGATGTGAAAAGAGAATGATTTTAAAATATCACTCTTGATTAATGATGATAATGGAAGTGGTCTCATATCACCCTTCAGTGTATTGGTTTAATTTTTAAATGACATGATATATGTTTACATGTACAAAATTTAGTTTTTCACAAGAATGGGTGAAAGTGTATGACTCATGAAGGTGACATATACTTGGGTATATTTTTTCACTCAATATTGGGTACAAGTGTAAAAATCATGACAGTATTATTTCCCAATAATAATTTTTTTCAATATTTATAGTATGTAATACATTACAATCTTATGATATAATGATTCATGTATTATGTTAAATTCTTATAATAATTATTAATACTATTATACTTCCATGTTGATATTTTATGGCCTTGGGTATTTATTCCATGAACATTCTAGATAACATAAGTCTTGTGATTATTACTCGTAATGTTATGATATTTACCTTATGCTTGTTTTTTTTACTTATTCTTAGGAACTCAATATTGATTAATTGTTTCTCATACCTTACTAAGTGTTTGAGAAAACCCCTAAATTTTGTGTTTATTTCAAAGGTTTTTAGGATGAATCCTACTTTTTAAAATTTTAGAATATTTTCTATGATGGTCCCTTGAAAGATAAATTATAACATGTTTATTAAAAAATAGGTATTATGTATATAGTCTCCAAAGACACTAAACATGTTGTTTCATGGAATATTTTTACTTATGAAATTTATTTTTTTAATCACGTAAAAGATGTGAAATATAAGAATTTTTATATTATGTCTCTATAGTTGGTATCAGATAAGGGTTTAGATAACATCAGAGATCATGATAATATCATTTAAGAATAAATTTTAGTCATTAATTTCATCTAAGGGTGATATTTTCATGTTGATTTTAATTTAAAATGTATAGATAAATCTTTAGGTTAGTTGAGGGAATATTTTTTCATTGAGATAATAAAAATTAATTAAGACCATAGGTATAAGTCTATGAGATGGGTATATGAATAATATAACATCCTAAAATATTATTAAAGTATAAATTATGTTCTTTTACTAGAAATAACACCCCTTTATCAATACTATAGGTTGATTTAGGATATAGAATTTTTGTACCTATGGGTATTAACCCATAAAAGGGTGTATTATTTATTAAATTATTCATCACATGGTTAAAAACAAAGAGGCATAATTCCACACCAATTTTGAAACTCCCGAGAGATATGCTTTGGTCGATCACAATCTATTTGTGAAATATGATGCTAGATTTATTCCCCAATTACTTTATAGAATTATGTTACAAAGTAAAATATAATTATCATAAATAATATTAGTTTGAATTGAATATATCAAAGGATGAAATGAAGTTGTAATTAGAGAAATAATATTATAATTTATTATTTATATTGAAATGATAATTTACCCTAGTTTTATAAATAACAATTTTGAGTTTTAGAATATTTTTGAAATAGGATCATGGAAATAAATATGAGAAAAGTATGTATCTAGAAATGAATATGTGATATAACCAAATAAGGGAGCACAAATTAAGGGTTTAGAATCTTGGTATAAGCCTATTATTATGGAAAATGTGAGTTTTCTAATCTTACATTAGGTATTGGGGTTGAAAATATAATATAAATAAATCCTTGATACTTATAGAAATTTTCTCTAGTGATTAATGTTTATTGATAATATTCTACTAAATTGAAAATTATGAGAATTATGTGAAACATCTAAGGATTTTTCTTCAATAAATTTTTCTTTAAATGGGTGGAAAAAATATTATATTACATCAATAACCAATGAAATTTATTTTATAAAAAGGTTATATTTTTTGGATGACTATTAGAGAAAACATTATTGAGGTATGGACAAATCTAAGGTTAAATATATGACTAATTTTGATTTAAAAAAGGGGTGGTTTACTTTGAAAAAATTAAGTCTGATTGAATTGATGTCCATGGAGTTCATTAATTATTTAATGAAAAAGTGATCTATGATATTTTTGGTAAATGTTTTCTAATATTTTGGATTACTATACGTATTTATGATTTTGTGACATTATAAATAACAGATTAATATATTTTAGGGTTAAATATAGAGTTAGTTTTATATATATATAGAAACTCAATTTGTTTTAATGTGTTATAAATTAAAATGGTATTGGGTGAGTTATGTGGTGGATAATATGATATTAAGCTATATTCATATCGGGTTACATGATTTCATTAATTGATAATCTTTTTGGAGTAATGATATGAGAAATGATATATCCTAAGATAGTATGGTAGATTTCATATTATTATTTATAATCTAAATTATTAATATGTTAAGAGTACCCTGACCAAAATTCATTAGTTAGGAATAATTAAAATGGAAAGGATAAAATTTACTTAATTGGTGATAATGTAATGACATAATATTTTAATATATATTATACTCTAATTATGTAAAATATGATCGATAAGTTTCTTGACCTGTAACATCAAACCAAAACAAAAATATGCTATATATATTTAAATATATATATGTTATAAATATTAAATATGACCTCTAAGAATATTCATATGATTATTATGTATGAATTAGAGTAACTTAATAATTGAATATATTAATTTATGTGTGTTTTTACTAAAAAACACTTAACACATTATATTGTTTAAGATTATATCATTTTATATGATATAATCATTATGAAATAAATTGAAATATATTTCTTTATGATGTTATGAAAATATAATATTGATTTATTAATTATATATTTATTAGTGTTCTATAAAATTTATGAATAAGAACAACTGTACTTTTAGAAATTATTTTTCCTAAAAACAATTCTCCCTATTAATTTAATATATTTTAAAAGTTATAATTATATATTTTATAAGGTTAAATTGAAAAAATAATATATATTTTCTAAATTTTAATAAAATATTAAATTAGGATTCATTTTAGGGATTTTTTTATAATAGTGAAAAATACCGTTATTACAATTAACAAAAATTTTTAATGGTTTCATTATATAAGTTTGAATTTTAAATTCATGAAACATTTTTATAAGAATATATATATATATTAGATTTTTTTTAAAATTTTATTTTTTTTTAAATTTACAAACCCGTATTTGATATCTTATAGCTTCAGTTATATTCTTCAATAAAAATTAATACATTATACAATTAATATTCTAAATTTTATTTTAATCACATATTAAAAATTAATAAAATAACATGGATTTAAAATGTTGAATCTTTAGTTTCAATTTATGTAATAATCACCATTTTTTTAAAAATAATCGATAAATTACATAGGAAAAAACATATTATCTCAATAAAAATAAAAATGGGAAAAACGAGTTTAACCAAGAGGGAAAGACTAAAAGAATTTTTAAAAAATTTGTGAGAAATGGTTTTTGTGGCCTATATCAATCATATCCCTTCCCCAATCCATTATTTCCCAATTTTGTTTGCTACATTTCTTGAAAATGGTCTTCAGTTATTATTAACTATTGGGTATTTACCAAAAATCTACAACTTATCACTTATAAAAGGGTTACTCCAAATCCCACTCCCCTCACCCAAAAAAATGCATAGTTAGTCCCATAAACTACCCAAACCTCTCCTAAAAATTCCTAAACACCATCTTATAGTGATTTTATTATCAAAAAACAATCTCATAAAAGCATAACCCAAATTGTAATAGTGATAATTTCATAAATATGGTATAAATTTCTAATTGTTCCTTTCTCATTTATATTAATTTATGTCCACTTATTCTTCCTCAAATTCCATTAAAACTTAATAAAATGAAAACATCTATATCATTTTTATATTTTTATGTCATTATTGTTATTATAAAATCATTAATAACATCACTCCCTTTTTTATTATTAAAAACATCATCATTCGTGCATTATGAGGACAACCCTCTCTATGAAGTAGCATATTTTTTTCATAAAGTATATTTTTTAAAAATTAAAATATATTCGATATGATACAAAATCATAGAAGTATATAAATAATTTCATTTTTTATATAATAATGATATTATGAAAAAATATACTTCCAAAATCCTTATCATTCAGTAATTATAGTTTTTTCTTGATTGGGTTGGTATAACCACATACTTGAACAATGCTATTAAATAAGATAATGAATGACTATGAGGACATAATAACTAATAAAATATGATAAAAATAGTAAAAAAACTTTTTTTAACTATTAATTTTACTATTATAATCATTAATTAAGATATAAATGGCCATTTATTAGATATCATTGAAACACGCTCATCAAAAATTTTATTTTTAGGAATCATAATGAAAAATCCAATAGAATGCTATTATAAAATTATCGGTGTATATATAACATAAATACCAATATATTTATTCATTTTTTAATAATTAGTTTTTAATTATAAAGGACTATTAACAACTATTTTATAAACCTAGTTCAAAATGGTCAATATTTTGCACACTTAATTTTGAAAATAGATTATAAAAATATAATACATGAAAATAATTATTATTAGGGAATATTATAAATGAATATTTATGTTAATAAGGTTCAAAAATAGGTAATTATTATGTTTATGTTTTTGAAATAGTATTTTAATGAACTAATATGTAAATAAAGTAAAATAGTAATGGATTTGGTAACTCAACCATCCCCCTTTATGTTATACGAAGTCTTCTTGAAATGTTTTCCACATTTTTAACTAAATTAATTGATTTCCATTAGAAATTTTTTTACCTATTATATATTTATGGAATAATTATATTTTAATTCAAATAATTTTCATTGATTTATATTTTTTCTCTTTTTTATAAGAAAACAAATAAAAAATTTGGAAAATATTCCCATAACTATGACTTTTACATTGAACATTTTAAAATGTTTTCAAGAATTTTACTTTGTAACCATTCGTTCTTCTATTACTAATTGATTATTTTTAGGTGATCATGTTTTGTATGTGAATATAATTATTTCATAGTAATATACTCTTTGTAAATGTTATCAACCACACATTTTTTATAAGGTTTCACTGTGCTATTAAAGCAGAATGATTGTTCGTTCACAATTTTATGAAACCCAATTTCACTTACATGGGTTATTTTTGAAGAGTGAATGATTTTCCTTTAAAAAAATTATAATAAAAATTTTAATTCCATGGGATCATTATTATGTGATAAGTGAATGATTTTAAGGTGGCACTTGTAAATTTGGATAATTATGGTTAGGGTCATATATCACCCAACAATGTATTTTTTAAAAGGTTAAATCCCTTGAGATATGTATAAATGGGCATAGTTTTTTTGTTTTCAAGTGTGGTTCCCCGTGTTTGATTCAAAATGGTAATGGATATGGTATTATTTTTCACTTATACTTACGAACTAATTCATGATAAAATGGTTGTCCATCCCTTACTGAGTGTCATGAACTTTCTCGGGTCGACCCTGAATCAGTAACCCAAGTCGGCTCATGGAATTTTCTAAGGGTATTTCTCAATCCCCATGGTATGGAAACTTGTGTAGGGCATCAAAACAAAACAGTGGAAATGATTTTATCCCATAAATAACCAAGATAGAATAAATAAACTAGATAATATGATAACCAATAACTTACTATCAAATGACCTTAAATAAATAGATTCAGTTACAACCGATAAACATGTAAAGAAAAATAAATAAAAATATGAAACTGAGAAAAACCAAACGATGATTCTAAAAACAATATCTGGGTGACCTCAAGTTCACCACCACTAAACTGTTTTAAGAGCTAGCTCAAATAATATAACTTGAACAAGAAACTAGACCTACAAAACAACTTGGGTCTACCAACACCAAGAGCTACAAGTAGGGTGTGAGCTTCATCGATCAGTAGTAAATCGCCACATAATCTATACCTTTCCTTTCCTAAAATAAACCATTAACACTAGTTTTAAAATACATATATAAAAATTATTTTTTCTCATTTTGGTAAATAAATCTACCTTTAATTTTTAAATCAATACACATGCCAAATTTCTATTTTCAAAAGATTATTTAACCATTTTAAAACCCAAAACCCCAAATAAAGAAATACCAAGCTCTGTAGGAAATAAATAAACAGGGAAAACTGAAAATAAATTAGTAAATGATGTAAAATGAACTAGAAATGTAAATAGAAAAACCAAGTGTAGAGAGATACAAAAAAGAAGATATATAAATTTAACATGGGATTTTCTAAAAATCCCTAGAAGACCCCTAGACATACTCAGTTCATAACCACCTATCGGCGTATGGTGAATCCCTTAAGTCTATAACCAACTGGCCACCCCCAACTACCCAATTCAGTGGCATATCCCACCAGGATTATCTGCAATCCAGGGGGTACCAACCCATCTAATTGAGGGTAATTAGCAACTGTCACTCAATCCTCTAAAAGATGCCCAGGAACCCTTGGTGGTAGTAATACTATGTATGTAAAAGGTCCTCACATGCGTGACTCACCTTATATGTCATCACCATAATTGCATACCCCAAACACAGCCACCTTATATGATAACCCATAAAGGTATATCCCTCCTATAGAGGTTCCCTATATATATATATATATTAAAACATCAAAGGTGCCAACCGGGTTGTCACTTCACATCTACTTCTAAAACATTTCATTAAAATGCTTAAAAATTCCAATTAGGAATTTATATTTTCAAAGACATAATTCATTTACAAAAATTATTTAAAGATACAACTAGGCTATCAAAACTATCAATCCCAACATATCACACAAATGGATCCATAACATCATAACATCACTTACATGTTTACAATGCCAAACAAGCCTTTAATCTTACACACCCAAATGCATTATTCAAAACATCCAAAAAACCATTTCCAAGTGGTAAAAGTTAACACTTTCACAAGAACTTGTCAAACAGGCATAACATTTGAGATTTCATTTTTAAACCACTTTTACATATCACATAAGGGAACCAACATCATTTAGAAAAAAAAAATAACCATTTGAGAAACCATGGTTTTAAGAAAACGCCATTTTAATGTGTCATATTCATTTGAGGGAAAATACATGTGTGCACATCGTGAACCCATGGTCTTTACAACATCCAATGATACACTCTACTTCCAAGAAACACCCAAAACACATTTTTTATTCACATTCAAAAAAACCACTTTATTTCTGAAACAAACCCAACCATCCTATTTAATTGAAAAAAACACAAACAACCCCTTCAAATCATTTTCATTTCCATCTTCCAACCATATAAATTACCGATTCACACATAATACCCAAACCATATTCCAAACCAATATATAAAATATTATCAAGGGAAAACATCATCCAAAATAACCAAATTTTCCTACCAAAACATAATTAACATTTTATCAAACCCATTTCATATAAATTCCCCAAGCTATAAACAAGGAATCCCCCAAAAACCTATTTTTAAAAAATCTAAAAAAAATGAAAACACCTTAATTGGCTAACCAAGAGCACCATAGGTATGCGAAACATGAATAAAAATTTCAAAATAAAATTTCACATTTTATTAGCACATTTGGCATATGTACACATAGGTATAAACAAGAAAACACTTCAAAAGCAGTTTTTAGAAAATTATACTATCACAAAAAAGCCAATATAAGCTAACCAAATAAACTATAGAGGTTTGAATCTTGTCAAAAAAATTAATTAAAAATTTTCAAGAATTCATGGGTTGTGTCAGAAAGGAAATAGATTGAAACACCAACCTCAATGGCGTGTGAATTAAGTAACTTCAAGAGAAGGAAGAATAGGTCCTCATAGACCCTTCACACACCCTAGATTCAAAGGAAACACAACCCTAACATAAACCCTAACCATTATGGTTTTACCAAACCCTATGAAACCCAAGAAATCAAAATAAAACATCAAAGGAGACTCACCAGAGAGAGCTTCCATCAGAGGAGAAGGGCGTTAGTGGGGTCATGCACAAGAGAGGACTCTGGTGGGTCGCACAGTGGAGAAGGGAAATGCTAGTCGTTTGCATGCAAGATAAGGAAGATGTCGGCAAGGTCACGCACTGGAGAGGGGTCACGCATCGGAGAGGGGAAGAATCATTTGAAGGATAGGCCACTGATGAGTCACATGCTAGAGAAGAGGAGGTTGATCAGTGGGAAGGAGGTGCATCGAAGGAGGTGTGTAGGGGGGTCGGGTCCCGAGCAGTGAGAGGGGAAGATGGAGGGTGTGTGGTGTGTGGTGTGTGGGAGGTGAGGTAGAATGGATAACCCACATAGGGTTTCCCAAAAAAAAGAAAATAAAACTAAATAAAATAATAATAATCATAATAATAATAACAAAATAATGATAATAATAATAATAATAATAATATTCATTTCATTCTTAATAATAACAATAATTTCATTATTATTTTTATTACTAAAACATTTTTTTAATTTTATTTCATCTTATTTATTATTTAGTTTTTCATTTAATTTTATTTGTGTTGAATATTAGGAAACTACATGATTTTCCTATAGCCAGATGTGTGGTTGGGAAAACCGCGCTAAAATTGTGCCACCTGACACATCCCACTTATAGGTGCGAGTCATATGCTTGTTTCACAATTTAATAAATTGTGCACAAGTCATGCACCATAACTCAAACCCACTTGGGAACCCATACGGGCACTGCATGGTTACCCCTGACCGTGTGGGTTAACCATGAAATAGTAAAAATTCTTCCAAAATTTTCATATCCAGCCCACCGAATACTGAAACTCAAAAACATCACTAAATATAATTAAAATAATTAAAACTCCAAGGTTGGGGTGTGACAATTATCCCCACCATAGACACTTTCTTCCCCCAGAAAGTCTCTAATCCAAAGGATAAACACAATTTTATTCTATGCCTGATCACAACCAATAGATCAAGGATCCCTAGGGTGACCTTTTATCCCATAGGTCACACCCGACCAATCAAGAATAAACCAAAGAACAAGAATGAGGGAAGAACACGATAGGGTTCTCCCCACCACAAGAATTCCACTAACACATAAACTTCCAAACCGAGCCAAAATCACCAAAACCTAATCTAAAAACCTACTATAGAGAGAAACAACCAACTGGGACCCAAGAAACTATCTCAACCTCTCCATATTATCCAAACTACACCCTCACTGTAACTGAACAATATGGAAATCCCAACACTAACTCCAACCAATTTCCTCACACAACCCAAACCACATTGGGAGAAGTTAAATGAAAAAACCCACTACATGGAAACTCAGCATATTAAAATATTTGGATGAGGTAAATTCCTACAGGTACTAAAACCCTTTGAACAATGGTGAATAACAACACTGTCGGAATTTGAAATTTTATAGACACCCACTGAACCCCAACACTTGGTGAAAACCCATGAAAATAAATTTAAACCAATCAATTAACCAAAAACACTATCCATAAATAACACATGATTCAAATATCTCCAAAAATAAAAACTAAAACCAAAATCACTCACCTAAGGGACAAACACACTTTAATAAAAATGAACGATTCAGAAAAACCAGATTCAAAACAGACACAACTACTTGGATTGTGTTAGAACAAGTTCATCACACTTTTAGAATATACGATGAACCTAAAATAGTGGGAAAAAAGAATAAAAAAACTATTAAAATTTCCATCCCATTAAAACAAAAAAAACTAGGTAGAGTTTTCACGCACCTCAAAAACTCCAGACTTTGTATGAGCTTCACCCTAAGACCTGAGGTTGGGGCTCTGATGGATGAAGCATCTCCTACCTCACACTCAGAAACTAGCTTCCTCTGGTCACAACTTCTTCTTCATATTCATCTCCTCGAGTATAAACCATCAGACAAAAACAGACTTAAACACATCCCACATCATCCCAACTTGCAATGGTGGCAGGGTGAACAACTCCCATTCGTCCATATTTGTACCTTCAAACAACCCCAGGACATCTTGAACTCTAACTTCCTCATGAGTCCCCAACAATCTGAAGAGACACTCTACCTCTTCAAGCCACTCCACTACCCCTAACAGACCTTGATCACTAAGATAAAGAAGAAACACTCGAGAATAATAAAAAACTAGGAATGACTCATCAGAAACTTTGGGGACCTTTCTGGGTTTCATTTTCGGAATAATAGAGAAAACATGAACTGAAACATGCATCATACTATAACACAACTGAAAGGAACATTTTCATCCAAAACAATCATCCTATAATTCAAACACACACAGGAATAACCAATAAATTCCTTTTCAAAAGAGACCATTTTCATTTAAATCTCAAAAATTCCTTCTACTAGGGCCATTTTTCAGATACCAAAACCCTCTCATTAAACCAAATTCAATTTCCAAAATAATTTCCCCTTTCAGAATCACTATAGAAAAACAAAACCAATACTTTAATTTCAAATACACACCCAAGTAATCCCATTAACTATTTCACATGTGTTCATCCACTTCCATACATATGTGCCAACATTCACTTTCCATACATACACTCACATATGAAAACATTCATGAGGAAAACCCAAGGAATTTTCATAGTAAGCCCAAAAAACAGAAAACTTTCAAGCCAAAACAGCTTCAATTTCAAAACCCACTTTACTAATTTAAGACCATTTGAAAGAAAATGTTTTCATTTCAAAACAACTTTTATTTTCAAAAACACACTTACATCCAATGAAACCCAGACAAATCACCACATACACCAGACTCCTGGAGAGAGGAACTAGTAATTATGCTTAACTCGGTGACATGGTAGGGATTCATGCCCAAAGTAGGAATCAACAACTAAGAGTAACTTAAACTACGTACTCGGACTCCACTTGTGTCACTACTCCATGTGAAATCACGATGTTACACCAAATTTCCTCTGTTCTCATCCCTCAATCCAAAACAAGAATAAAGGACTCAAATCCTGGACTACCCCTAGCAACTTGAGGTTTGAAGTGAGCAAGAGTTCAGGATTCCCTTCATGCACCTACCTTCCAAGTCCCAAAAGTCCTAATATCTAACTACTAGACACCCCAAATAACAAGGGCTTACTCTAATACCATTTTTTCATTAGCCATCTCGGGTCTACCATAAACTGGTCACCTGAGCCGGCCAACGGCATGGTCTGAGGGCCGTTCCTGATCCCTACGGGTTAGAAAATAGTGTCAAGCAGCAAAAAAACAAGGGGAATGATTTTTGAACATAAATAAATAGGATCATATAAATAAACTAGAAAATATGGTAACCAACAACAAACTCTCAAATGAAAATAAATAAACATATTCAGTTACAACTGATAAATAAGGTTGGAAAAATAAATACAAATCTAAAACTGAGTGAAACTAAGCTACTACTAATAATCTTCGTGTGACCCCAAGGTCACCACCATCCCAATATTGAACCGATGAAAGAGCCAACTCGAACCAAATAACCTAAAAAATAAAGTAAACCTATAAAATAGCTTAGGTATACTGATACTGAGTGGTACAAGTAGCATGTGAGCTTCATAACTTAGTAGGAAATCATCATAGAATCCATACCTTTCCTTTAGTAAAACAATCCATTAACACCAGTTTGAAAATATAAATATAAAAATAATTTTTTATCATGTTGGAAAATAAATCTACCTTTCCTTTTAAAATCAACACACACACCACCATTCTATTTTCAAAAGATGATTTTACCATTTTAAAAACAAAAACCCCAAACATGGAAATATCAGGCTATGTAGGAAATAAATAAACTGGGAAAACTAAAAATAAACTAGCAGATGAAGGAAAATGGACTAGTTGTGTAAATAGAAAATCCAAGTTTAGAGACATACAAATAAGAATATGTATAAAGTAACCATGGTCTTTCCTAAACATCGCTAGATTAGCCTTGTACGTACTCAGTTTGGAACCACATGTTGGTGTATAGTGAAGCTCCTAAGTCTATTATCAACTAGCAACCCTCAACTAGCCAATCCAATGGCACACCCCAATTAGGCCATCTACAATCCAGGGGGTACCACCCCATGTAATTAGCTTTAAATAGTAACCGTCAGTCAATCCTATAAAAGATGTCAAGGAACCCATGGTGGTAGTAATATTATGTAAGTATGAGGCCCACTCATGTGTGACTCACCTTACCTGTCATTACCGCACTTGCCTACCCCAAACATAGACACCCTATACGATAAACCAAAAGGTGATATCCCTCATATAAAGGTTCCCTATATATATATATAAAGACATTAAATGTTCCAACTGAGCCATCACATCACATCGACTTCTAAAACATTTCATGAAATCACTTAAAGATTCCAATCGAACAATTATATTTTCAAAGGGATAATTAATTTCCAAAAATTAAATAAAGAGCCAACCGGGCCATCAACATTATCAGTCCTAAAATATCAAACAAATAGATCCAAAAAATTCAAAAACATCATAACACTGCCTACATGTTTCAAATGTCAAACAGACCTTTAATCTTACACACCCAAATGCATTATTCAAAACATCCTAAAAATAATTTCCATGTGGTAAGAAGTAACACTTTCACATGCACTTTCCAAACAGGAATGACTTTTTAGATTTAATTTTTAAACCATTTTTAGAGATCACAAAATGGAACCAACATCATTTACAAACCAAAGAAACATTTTAGAAACCAATATTTTAATAAAACACTATTTAAAAGTGTCATCTTTATTTGAGGGCACATCCATGTGTGCACATCGTGTGCCCATGGTCTTGAAAACATCCAATTAAACACTGTACTTCTATGAAACACCCAAAACCACTTTTTAGTCACCTTCAAAAACACCACTTTATTTCTAAAATAAACCCAACCACCAAATTTAATTAAAAAACAACCCCTTAAATAAATTTATTTCAATATTCAAACCATATAAATTACTAATTCACACATTAGACCCAAACCATATTCCAACTTATTTTATAAAATATTCCCAAGGTAAAGCATCATCCCAAATCATTATATTTTCATATCAAAACAATATTTACCCCATTACATATAAATTACACAAGGCATAAATAAAGAATCACCCAAAAATCTATTTTTAACAAATCAAAATCATTTGAAAACACCGTGATATGATAACCAAGAGAACTATATGTATGAGAAACATGTATAAAAATTTTCAAAATAAAATTTGTAATTTTATCAACACATTGGTCATATATACACATAGGCATAAATAAGAAAACTCTTAAAAAGATATTTTTATAAAATTATACTATCACAAAAATTCCAACATAAGCTAACCAAATCCATTATAGAGGTGCACATCATGTCAAAAAAATTAATTAAAAACATGAATTCATCCATGGGTTGTGTTAGAAAGAAAATAGGTGGAAACTCCTACCTCAATGGCATGCAGATTGAGTAAAACTTCAAGAGAAGGAAAAACCGAGCCTCGCAGACCCTTCACAAACCCTAGATTTAAAGGAATCACAACCTTAACAAAAACCCTAACCATTAGGGTTTGACCAAACCCTATTCACCCAAAGAAAAAAAATGAAAACAGGAAAGAAGACTTGTTGGGGGGAGTCACCACTAGAGGAGGAGGGCGCCGGTGGGGTTGTGCACAGGAGAGGCCGCTAGTGAGTCACGCACTAGAGAAGGGTGAGTTCAGTGGGGTCTCATGTCAAAGATGGGTCGCGCACTAGAGAGGTTAAGTTTCGGCTAGAGGAGGGGGCCACTAATGAGTCATGTTCTAGAGAAGAGGGTGGTTGTCGAAGGGGAGGAGGTGTATCGGAGTAGGTGTGGGGGGTTCAGGTAGCGAGCATAGATAGGGGAAGAGTTAGGGGGTGTTATGCGTGGGATGTGATGGGAAAAGGGGAACCCACTTAGTTTTTCCCAAAAAAATCTAAATAAAATAATAATAATAATAATAATAACTTAATGATAATAATAATATTATTATTATTCATTTCATTCTTAATAATAATATTATTATAATTATTATTTTTTTATTAAAAATTAATTTAATTTTATTTCATCTTATTTATAATTTAATTTTTCCTTTAATTTTATTCAAGGCTTATATTGGGGAACTTAATGGTTTTCTTGTAGCCAGAAACACGGTTGAGAAAACCATTCACAAACCATACCACCCAAAACACCCACTTATAGGGATGATCCGTACACTTATTGAACGGTTTAATAAACCATGCGCAATTCATGCACCACAACTCATACCCACTAGGGCACCCACACGGTTACCCCTAACTGTGCAGGCTAACCGTGAAATAGTAAAAACCAAAATTTTAAAATTCAACCCTCCAAATACCAAAACTCAAAAATAGGACTAATGATAATTAAAATTATTAAAATTATTAATAACTCCAAAGTCGGGGTGTGACACAAACCATTTTAGTTCCCTCATTTTTATATTTTCATTCCCTATGTTTTAATTATGAGTATTACTAATGAGATGTCAAGAAGATGGTTTGTTTTGGTACTATTAAAGATAAATAATAGCGATTTTTATAAAATAGGTTTATTATAAACCTGCTCTCTAAATAAAATGAACCTATTAGTTATTGGGATATTATTATTTATAAAAATTAGTGATTTAAATAATTTAAAATATGAAAGCTAAATGAATTTTTACATTATATTTCTATACTCATTACATGAACCTGTGTATGATCTCACATTCCCTAAGGGAGATATCTCAAATAGTAATATTTATTAAATCCATCTCTAAGATACCTCTTTAACTCCCTGAATAATCAACCCAATGTCAACAATCAACATGTCTCAATCCACCCTCAGGAGGGTATTACTCATCAGTCATGAGATGTATGGCCACCCCACCCATCATATAGTAATCCAATATTAATATAAATGAATATTAAATAATTTCAGATTAATATTAAGCACATTAAAAAAATACATGCTTGATGACTGTAATAGTTAAGTGTATTTGGAAACATCGAAACATAATATTTTATCTTGGTAAAATATCTTCAATATCTCCCTTAAAGATCTTGACCTTTAGTACTCCAACTTAAAACCTTTCTTCATAAACTGGGGAAAGGAAACATAAGAAAGAGGTGAGATCAGATAATTAGTAAGGTTAAACAAGGTATATATGTAAGCATAACATGAGAATAAGGGTATGATAACATGATCATAACATTAGAGGATCATACATTGCATATAAAGGTTCATAATCAAGAGTGATTAAATAAATATTTTCAGTTAATAAGACATTAATCCTAAGGTAATCAAGAGCATATTCCATGAGAGGATAATTGCGGAATAAGTCATGGAATTGTGGCACGCAAATAAGTATATAAAATATTATGTTAAAGATACCCACCAAGAGCTTCATTCCATGTTTTCTTGGGTTAATAACCCGTTTACCTACTTTGGGCTTGGGATTCCCTCTTGTGTACCCTCTTGTTTCGGGCTAGAGATTCCCTCCTGTGTACCCACTTGTTTCAGGCTTGGGATTCCCTCCCATGTAGCCTCCTACTTTGGGCTTGGTATTCCCTCCCTTGTACCCTCTTATTTCGATCTTGGGATTCCCTCCCATGTACCCTCTTTTTTGGGGCTTGGGATGTCCTCCCTTGTACCCTCTTATTTCGGTCTTGGGATTCACTCCCATGTACCCTCTTTTTTAGGTCTTTAGATGCCCTCTCATGTATCATCTTTTCTTGGGCTTGGGATTCCCTCCTGTGTACCCTCTTTTTCGGGCTTGGGATGACCTCTTGTTTACCCTTTGATATCATAAAAAATGTATCACTTCCCAATGAATTTATGGTAGATATAATTCCCCACCCTTCGTATAATGAAATATGACATGCATGTGGAATAAGAAAAAAAAACATTCATCATATCATGACCCATAAAAAAAGATGGGTTTCCTAAACATCATATCATGACCCATTACATGAAATGGGTATTATAATAATTTTATCATATAATAACTTGTAAAAAAGAGGCAGGTTTAGTAATCACTTCATCAAATAATAGCCTATGAAAGGAAGTGGTTTTCATAATTGTTTTTCATGGTATAACCTATGGAAGATATATGAGTTTCATAAAAAACATGTTATCTTAACATAAACCATTCAAAGAAATAATAAAAATGTTTTACTTGTATAATATCCCCCATTGAATAATAAACTTTATAAAATTATGTAAACTTATATGGGGAAGGATTTTGAAAGATCACATGAATAGTTTCTTAAGGAAAATAACCTTTCTTTGAATATCAATTTTTTAAAAAATAAATTTTTTTCAAAATCCTTTTATTTTAAAACCCACTTGAAAACCAATAAAATTATATTTAAAAATAATTTAAAAACATTCTAGAGAAAATTTCATTTTTTATAAAAAACTCTTTTTTAAATCATAAAACATTTTTAAAACCTTCCTCTTTGAAAATATCCATGAAAACTTATAAAGGAACCTTTGAAAATCATTTAAAACAATTTTTAAACATAAAAACATTTTAAAAACATTTTTTTAATAAATAATTTCCAAAAATATTAGGAAAAAATTCTTTAAAAATAACCATTTAAATAGTCAAAATAATCTTCATGGAAATGACGGTCCTAATGGTGGGTAAATCTGTGCATGCCAAATATTCCTTTTGCACCGTAAAAAGTTTAGAAAAGTGCCTTGATCGGAAAATGACAAGGAGATTTTTTTTTTGAAAAATTGTTTATTAAAAGGGTAAAACATGGGTAAAATTTTATTTTACACATCATATTAAAACATTTTTGAAAACATTTTTATAAAACATGGTTTTCTCAACAAAAAAAATTGAACGAATAGAAAAATAAGTTAGATTTTCTTAAAAATATTTATTAATTATATTAAGTACCAAAGAGTGTAAAAAAGTTACCAATACATTGAGATATAATGTATAAATAGATGGTAATAAAAATCATGATATTTCTTGAGATATGGATCATAATTCTTCATCAATGGAAGCATGATCATAAAAAATATCAATAAACGATAGAATTATAGAAATATACTATTACCACTTTGGTAATATTGAATCATAATAATATGAAAATAATAACATTAAATAAATATTAAAATATCATTAAATAAAATATATTCATGATATAACATTTCAAAAGTTAGTACAAATACCTTATAGATTAATATAGGAGCATAACATGGCCTGTGTCTCAGAGAAGGAAAATTAAGACAAAATTAATTTATCGATTTTGTAATTTTTTACCCATAAACCCCGTGAAAGATATATCATAAAATGGAAATTTAACTATCCTTAAATTTAATTTTAATAATCATATAATTCATTCATGGTTATTATATATACAACACAAAATAAATGAGCGGTGAATATGACGTAAGTCTCGCAGAAATAAAAGTGAGAATAGAAATCCCCTTACTACTTGAGTATCTTTTGAATCATGAGATACGTGAAATAATAACATATATTAAAAATTATAATATCATGAGATAAATGAACTCAATTATATAACATGTCATAGGAAAGTATATACACCACAAAATAAGAATAAGAGGTGAATATAGCATACCTCTTATAGAAATAAAAGTGAGACGAGAAAACCCTTACCTTAACTCTTGAATTTATTCATACATATTGAAAAATAATGTATTATAAATATAAGTTTATTATAAATCTACTAAAAATCATATTATTATATATCATATCATATATTATTTTATTATGAGTTTATATTTCCTGTTTATTAATGATTCTATGTTGTTGTTATGTTTCGGATAATAACTGCATTGTTCTTCATATATGTTTTGACGTGTTATTCTTGATCCTATTACATAGATCACGATTCACTTATTTTCAGAATGATTAAAATATCATATATATTCTATATATAAATATTCATAATAATTTATAGATTTTAGAAATATGAAATGGAATACACCGTTCATGGACAGGGTAGGCTATACGTATGCATGAACATTGTTTCTTTTTTATTGTCATATTGAAATAAAGTAAATGACATATATGTTTAAATATATATAATAATTAAATTAGAATATTAATTTCATATATATCGTATAGTTTTACTAAACCCATCCATAATACATTTCAGGTAATTTTTGAACAAATCACA
This sequence comes from Viscum album, assembly GCA_963277665.1. Lineage (NCBI taxonomy): Eukaryota > Viridiplantae > Streptophyta > Magnoliopsida > Santalales > Viscaceae > Viscum > Viscum album. Next base: position 545,120,799 of record OY728132.1, read on the forward strand.
TCACTTTGAGGAGGCGGTAGTCCACACGTCCACAAACGAAGTTATCGAATTTACACAAAAATGGAAATCGTGAATTTTTGTTTTATGTAAAAATTATATAAGCATAAATAAATAATATATATCATATATATCATATAAAAACATAATTTTCATCATAATTCCCAACTATGAGAGGTGGTAAATGAAAAAACAAATGACATCATTTTGTGAGGTGGTATTTCACCACACACACAAACCGTAAGTTCGTTACCCATTTTATGGAAGTGTATTTAGGTTTACATAAAACCCTTATAAAAACAAAAATATCATTATATTTATGATACTTAAGTTATTATATAATCATAAAATAATAATAATTTAGGGGGTGGAGAATAAAAATAAAGAAAAAGATCTTGTGAAAGGATGTTACCTCTTCTTTCAGTAATTCATTTTGATTTACACCTATTTTGTAGTTCTTTAAAATGTGTGTTCTAGAGTTAAGAATCACTGCTTCCAGGCATTTTACATTGGATTTATTCATGGAATAGGAAACTTACAACAGTTCTTTATCCAAAAGGGAACTTCTTTCCAAAGGCATGCGTTCATTAAGTTTGAACATTACGATACTTAGGAACGTGCATTGGTCAAGAGGATGGGAGGTCGGACTCATCACAACCTTTTGGGGGGAATTATTGTCTACTCTAGGACTCTCTTTGTAAATTTAAGATATTTTCATGAATCCTTATTAACTCACCAAGTATAACATAATTTTCCCTTGAAATTTTCAATCACATATTAACATTTGTAAAATTTATAATCATTAGTATATATTCAAGTTTCTTCATTAATGGAGAAATCCCTATGTTTTCGAGGTTCTCCATCAATGGTATCATCTCATATGATATTTAAAGATTCTTTTGATTATTGTTATAATGATACTGGTTTTTAAGACACTCAATGGGGCACTCTGGAATTTATTTTCATCCAGGGAGACGAAGTTTTGTTTCGATATTGGGATCGTACCAATGAAACAGGTTACCTACGTATCCGTGTGAAAGGAATAATAACCCTCTTAGTTTGGTGCCGCATAATGGGACACAACATATATTTTAAGGTCATGTGATGAGGACCTAACCATACAGTTTAATGTCATGCAGTAAGGACATCTAAGAGAAAGGTGCTTAGTCAAAGTTTGGCGTGGGAATTATGCTTAAGTAGCCCAAGGAACTTGGAAATAATATGGGTTTCAAAGTAAGATTAGACCCTATTGGGAATATGAACCAAGGAGAATAGGGTGGATTTGAAGTGTTGGATTTGAACCTCAAGGAGGCTTCCTACATATCCCAATTGGATGAGAATAAAATCCCACGTATTTTGATAAATCTCATAGGAGAGTATAGTCCTTTTAGAGAAATGAGTTTGGGCTTACTTCCTGAAAAAGGATTACTTGATGATTCTGGGGGTTTAATTTGGGGTTTATTACTAAGGAGGATGTACAAATTAAGGGAATTGGGGTTAGATACCGGAAGACGATATCCAGTGAGATCGGGCCCTGAGAATTCTTCCTATGTATCCTGATTATGGTGGGAATCATATTTCTCGTAGTTCCTTCACTGTGTGTGTTTTTTCACATGTTGTAATCATCACTAATCTCTAAGACCATGTAATTCATTATCGGTGTGAGAAACAATAGGATGTGAAAGATTCAATAATGACATGCACACTTTTATTCCTTCACTGGTGGAGGAGGGTGAACCTATGGAGGCTAGGGTGGATGAGGGTGAGGCGACGACCCCTCCCTCTGTTCTCCTGACATTATACAAGGTTCCAATGAAAGGAATAAGGGATAAAGGTTAGGGGATTACAATAGGATGGTTTCCCTAAAATTGATCTTGGTAGGGGAGAGAGATTTTTCATTTTCTTGCATGGAAAATCAAGCATGAACATTACCTTCCCTACCAGATATCGAAGGTTCCATCTCTTTGAGAAGGGAGAGGTTGAGACCTAAATCCTAATTCTCAAAACTATTAACTTCCTAGTACTGTTCCTGGGAGAAAGGTCCATGTGACTGCAGATATACAAACCCACAGACACTCCATGAATCCTAACCCCATTGTGAAACAAATGTGGGAAACCTATGATTATGGATATAAAAACCGAAATTTTAGACATGTTGATGTGCCTTTCCCAAATATTTTATGAGTTATGAGGTTTTGGTGATGGTCTCAATAGAATACCTTTATGAAAAGTGAGGTAATGAGGAAGGAGCCTTTACATGAATAGATTTGAGGAGGGCTTGATGGCCTTTAGACTGAGGAGAGGAAGTGAATCAAAAAGGGGAGCCCAAGTAGGTAAGGGTGCGCAGATATGGGCATGAAAGTAGACTTGGGCGATCTGATATTTACTTAATCAATGAACAAACTCTATGGTAAAACTTGGGTGAGACTTGGCTCAAGCCTTTAGGAGTATTCATAGGTGATCCCAAAAGTATAGAACTCAAGTTCCTATGAAAGGAATAGGTGGCGCGCATGTGTTTCTGATTTTTTGAGGTTGGGTGCTTTAGGAGCACAAGTGTTATGGATTTAAAACAATAAAAGGACTTAAGGCCTATGGTCCTCCCTCTATTCATCTGCTTTAGGTGTTAAAGAACTACCTTGAATGTTTCGTAGGACTTGTTCGAAGCACTAGGGTGACCAAAGAAGCAATTGTGCTTCATGTAAAATCTTTCATACAAATGAAGGCCTCAAGAGTCTATTTATAGGAAAAAATAAGACCCTGGGTGAAAAAAGTTTGGGCATGAAAGTGGGTTGCATGCCAACTTCGTGGCGTGCAAGTGGTTGTGCACCGGATGGGTGGTGCCCAAGTAGACTTGTGTGCTTCTGGGGATTTGGCCTAACTAGGGTACTGCGTTGAGGACTTAGCAAAAATAAATTCTTTATTCAGGTCTATCATGGTGGCGCATAGGTGTTTGCGCCTAGGTATCTTGGGCGCCTCTTTTGGGGACTTAGCCAAAATAATTGATCTGTACCACAGGGGCTGCGTCCTTGCACCCCTACTTGGGATCAGTATAGGCCTATGGTCCTGGCCCTTTGGGCCAGTGCCTTCACTACCATCACTGAACCCCATAAAAAATTCAAATTCATGCCACAAACTTTTCAAGCCCAATTGATGATATTTTATAGAGAACTACATGGAACATATTTCATGGTGTCTATAAAATCCCCCCCCCCCTTATAATTTGATTCGTTCAGAATGAAAAGAATCTTGTTCTAAGGTAAAATTAGGGCACTTTGACGCATTCTAACATCATTTGGTTAGATTTGAAGCAACGTCAAGTTTGGAAGGATGCTCTAATTATTGCCTAATCCATGGGTCCTAGAGAGCATAGTTTGATTTTTACTAGGGTCATATGAAGAACCCTAAAAACTTTGTATCTTTTGGCCTTTAATTTCTAAATATTACCTAAACCATACAAAATTTATGTTTAGTGAGTTGGGACTCAAATTTTGTTCAAAGTTTCCTTTGCGGGTTCTCGATCTTTTGAGTACCACTTCTCTTGTTATTGGCAGTTTAGAGTCATGCATGTTGTAATATAAGGGGATAATGTTTAAGGTTTAATATCTTTGACCATAAATTTGAAATTAGATCCCAAACAACACTCAGTGACTAAAAATTTATTTAATATTCTTTTAAATATTTCCAAGGGGAATCTTAAGACATTATTTTTATGGTCACCAAATTTAAAACTTGTATCAACATAAGGGGAGTCTCCTCCAAAAATTATGTTACTATTATTTTACAAACTCATTATGGGAGTTTTTTTATGCAGGGCCAACTAGGGCATGCGGTGCATATGAAAATAGTGGTATCTTTTGATTGAAAGGCCTATTATGTAGGCAAATTATGCACATCCACCTAAGGGAATGTACTGCATAGTCAATCAAGAGAGATCTTAGGAATTTAACATTTTACTGTTGATAGATAGGGGAAAATAAGATTTGGGTGATTCAAGACCACAATGGGTGGTTTTTACAAGGAAATGAATTTTAAGAATGAAAGTTTTGTTTTATGATAACATATGTCATGAATAATAAAACCTTTTCTATACAATTTTGGTTTATGAGGAATGGTTAAAATTTATTATAAAGGGGAATTTCTGAGATCATATTGTGCATTTTTAAGTCATACAGCGAGGACATTATACTGTGCAGTTTTTAAGTCATGTAGTGAGGAAATTGTGTGGCATTAATTTAAGGTCTTTAGCTATGAATAAAGGTATGAGAATCTCCCAATTTATTGATATTTTTTTTGGAAACATACTACCATATTTAGGTATGTAAGGGAAAATTGTAAACTATGATTTGGGAATTTCTAAATCTGAAGAATGATATAGAAAAAGGGTTAACGGCATTAGAGGAAGTCTTTTACGAGAAAAAACTTACCACTATTTGACCAACTTGTTATGGAGGTTGTGTTATGTAGGTCTAAATGTGGAATATTGTGCATATCTAAATAGTGGAATATTTTAACTGACATTCATGTTATGTAGGTAAATTATACAAGGACACCTAATGGTACGTGTTGCATAGTCAGGAAAAAGAGCACTCAGAAGTCTGACATTCTATTGCTAAAAGCCGAAGAAATTTTATGGAGATTCAGATTTTCTAAAGCACGGAGTTTGGTTTATTGAAAAAGGTACCTACATATGGAGGTAGAATTTCCAACCAATATTTCCAAAGAATTAGAGGAATAAGACTTATATGAAGGTCTGACCCAAATGTAGGAGGTATGGTGTCTATAGTTTTAGGTTATACAACTAGGAACAAAAATGGAAACAGTATATGATATGTGGCCAAGTGATTCCAAGGTTATTTCATGTTTCTTTTAACACATGTAGAGGGAAATGTGTAAACCATGGTATTGAAGACTTTCAGATCGAGAGAAAGATAATGGGACAGATATACATGAATGATGATTTTAAAATACAGATTCTTGTATATTGTCATCAAATTTTGAAGGGGACAAATACACTATAACAAAGAATGAAATTACCATAATTTAAAAAACCCATTATGGGGGTTTTATTATGAAGTTCCAACTAGAGAATATGTTTCATAGACAAATAGTGTAATCTTTTGACTGACATTCCCATTATATAATAAGATTATGCAAGGCCACCTAAGGGCACGTACTGCATAGTTAGGATAAATAGTTCTCATGTATTAGAAACTATGTCACCAAAAACCGTAAGAAAGATTATAAATATTTAGAAATATTCAAGATTAACGGTGTGGAATATATAAGGGGTTTATGCTCAATTCACATACAAAATATTTGAATCAATATTTTCCATGAGTTTGATGTCTTTTACATAGATCTGACTCATATGTTAAATGGAGACTTTCTTTGTTTCTCTTTGAATTGAAATTTTGATGTGCAGTTTAAAGTCATGCAGTGAGGAAATTATACTGTGTAGTTTTAAGTCATGCAGTGAGGACATTGATAACCCCATAATAAGTTGAGACACCTTATTTATATAAAGAATAATTTTACCCAATTATTAAGCCCACGTGAGTTATGCTCAGTGTGAGAAACAAGGATCAGAATGGGTTTCTTCTATAACACAAAGGTGATATATGTGAAGAATAGGGGTGTTAGATTTCCATGCAGTTTAACATCCTGTGGTAAGGATGAAGATAAACTGATGTGAAAATAAATACATATTGTAACTGGACTAAGGAATAAAACCCATGTGTTACTATGTGTCTTGTTGGGGGAAAGAATCAAGCCATACGTAGTTATTTAAACATTCCCTATGTAGGTTTGATTCTTATATAAGGAATAAAGTGGTTTATTTATATCATGACTAGGCCCAATATTGGAGACTTAGGCCTCTCTAGGTATCTCATTAGATGAGAATCAAGCCATATGTAGTTCTTTCAACATTCATTTCCCACACCAATCGAGTTTGACATGGGAGATGGCGGGATTTAACACATTCTAGAAGAATGATTAAACTTAAGACACAAGATGGTATGAAAATCAAATCATGTATCTTAAAAGAGCACTCTATATAGATCTAGTTCATATACAGGATAAGAAAAAGGGAAATAATTTTTTTTGGTTGCAACTGGGCCCAAGATTGGAGATCTAAGTGTCTCTACGTATCTCAAATAGATGAGAATCAAGCCACACGTAGTTCTTGAAACAAGGTCCCTATGAAGATCTGAATCAGACATAGGGAAGAGAGGGACTCATGTGCCACTAAGGAGTAGCAATGATGTCCATGATGCTTGCTTATGGAATCTCCTAACAACATGTAGAGAAGACGTTAACCATATAGTTTAATGTCGTGTAATGAGGACAAATGGTGTCATGCAGTTTAACATCGTGCAACAAGGGAAAATATTCTACACATTTTAATGTCATATATCATGGATACTTATGGTTGTTATGCAATTTAATTTATTGAAAGTAGGACTTTGTACTATACAGTTTTAAGTCTTTTATAAAGGATGTGGGAGCTGTGGAGTTTTCAATCTTGCAGTGAGGATGATGTGTGCAACTACACAAAGTATTTCATAAAGAATATCACATTGGTTGGAGTTTTATTAATCTCTCCATCCATTGAGATTAAGTCATAATCTCTATTTGAGTAGACCTTATGTATAGAATAAGGTCCTTCCCACTTTGGCTCAATCTTTGAAGGTTTCTTTCCTAGTATCATTGGAGTTCTAAGGACCAATACCAATTCTCCTTGAAGAAATGAACAAAGGTGAAATTTCATGTTAAATAATCATGTTATTCTATTTTGATAGACTTCTAAATGATGTAAATTATGCAATATTTTATCATGTAATTATTCCAGCTAATTAAACTATTTTTGAGACCTCTCATCTATAGAAAAATTATCACAGATTTCAACTATGAGTGAAGGGAATTTCATTTCAATTGGAAAAACTACATATGTTCTATATACCAATGAATAAGGAGTTTCTTGGGTGTAAATATGGGTAGTAGTCTGATAAGCCCAAAAGGCATGAAAATTTTTATTAGGCCAACATTTCTTATCTTTATCCACCATCTTCTGGAGTATATTTTATAGGGACTTATTAAAAGCCTTTATCTATCCATTGGTCGCCGCATGATAACGAGATGAATGTTTGGATTTGATATTGTGATCCTGATATAACTTATTTACCTCAATAGAATAAAAATTGGTGCCATTGTCTATCAATATATTATGAGGGACACCAAATATGATGATGATGTTAGTTTTGAAAAAACTAACAATTATTTTGGCTTCGACTTCTTTGAGAGGAATTGCATCAGCCCATTTAGAAATGAAGTTAGTAGCAGTAAAAATATACTTTAACTGCTTAGCCATAGCTGGAGTATAAGTTCCTACTACATCCATTCCCCATGTGGAAAATGGCCAGGAGTATTTAGCTGTATGTAGAAACTCTAGGGGTTGATGAATGAAGTCGGCATGCACATGGAAAGGATGAAATTTTTAGTAAAATATGTGCAATCCTGCATCATTGAAGGCCAATATTATCTGAGCCTTCAGATTTGATCAGAAAGCCTATGCCAAGACTGGTGAGCACCACAAGCTCATGAATGTACATCTTTCATGACAGCTGTAGTTTTTTCTCAATCAATACATCTAAATAAGATTCCATCAAATCCTTGTTTTTAGAGGATCCTTTGGTGATCTAGACTATCATAAAGAGTAAAATTGTCTGCTCATCTTTGGATCTGTTCATTTTCATCCCAATCTGATGGAAGTACTCTATTTTGAAGGTATTCAGTGATGGGTGTTCTCCATTCTGTGGTATGACCATATGGCTCAGAAATAGGGATAATTTCATTAATTTTCTCCATTGTGGTTTGAACAAAAGGTGAAACCACATGACGATGAGCTATGCTGATGACTGTCTCATCCTAGTATAGATCTTCCAAGGCTGTAGATGCATTATCCAGTGCATTATCTTGGGTATTTTGTGATCGCAGGACATAAGACAATGTCAACTTTGAGGTAAATTCAGTCATTAACCCTCAAATGTAATCACAAAAAGGGGTTAACTCTTCTTTTATGATAGAATATTCCCCATTGATCTATTTGATTACCAATTCAGAATCACCTTTCTCTTTCAAGTGATTCACATGCACATGAAGTGCCAATTACAATCATGAAATGAGAGCTTGATATTCTGCTTCATTGTTGGTACCGCATTCTAATAATAGGAAGGAATAAGGAAATACTGCCTTTTCTAGGGAGATAAGTACAATTCATAACCTAATTTTTTTTGAGTTTAGGGTTTTCTATTCTCTTTACTGTTGGACTTATGGAAGCACCATCAAAGTACATCTCACATTTTTGGGGATTATCTTGAATAGAGAAGATCTCTTCATTAGGAAGTTCTGTATTCAATGATATTTCTTACTCAGATGGATGTTCAGTAAGGAATTCGGCCAGAGCTAGGCCTTTTATTGCCTTCTAAGGAACAAACTGGATATTAAACTATTGAGAAATAACTAACCATCATTCCAAACGCCTTGTAAGCATTGGAAGACTGAGGATAAATTTGAGCAGGTTACTACGAGATATAAATTGGATCTCATGATGTTGCGGGTAGTCCTCAATTTCTAAACTACAAAGACTAATGCCATGAAACATTTCTCGATACTTAAATATTGAGTTTCTGCATCAATCATAGCTCGACTGAGATAGGAAAGGTTGTTTTCATTCCAATAATCATTCTTTTGGGCAAGGAAGGCACCCAGTGATCACTCTAAAGCTTTCACATAGAAAATAAGTGGTCTTCCTTCAACAGGTGGCATTAATACTGGTAGACTCAAGAGATATTTCTTGAGGGTATCAAATTCTACTTGTCAGTCTTCAGTCCATTGATATGTGACTCCCTTCTTCATTAATCTAGTGAAGTTAAAATCATTTCCTACCAAATTGGCAATAAAGTGATGAATATAGGCCAAGTTTCCTTGGAGTCCTCTTAATTATTTCAAATTTCGAGAAGGTTACAACCCAAGGATTGATTTTTTTTTCTCAAGATCAACTTCGATACCACGATGGTGTACAATGAAGCCAAGAACATTCCTGAGGTTACCCCAAAAGCACATTTCAAGGGGATTATCATCAAACTGTGTTGCTGATGTTTATTGAATATGGTCTCTAGATCATCCATGTGATTGGAAAATTGTCTGGATTTGACCACTAAAACATCCAAATAACATTCAACAAATTTCTCTAAGAATGGTTTGAAGGTATGGTACATAGTACATTGATATGTTTCACTTACATTCTTTAAGACAAATATCATTACCTAATAGAAAAACACACCTTTAGGGGCTCTGAAGGATATAGATTCTTCATCCTCTAGGGTCATACAGATTTTATTATACTCAGAGTATCCATCCATGAAGGAAAGAGCTTTATAGCCAGATATTGCATCAATTAAAAGCTCTGTGATCGGAACTTGAAAGTCATCATTAGGACAATACAGGTTAAGATCTATGAAATCAATAAAAACTCTGATTTTCCCATTCTTCTTTTTCATTGGGATAATGTTGACCAGCCATTTTGGATATTGAACCTCCCTGACAATTTTATCCTTTATAATCTTATCAACTTTAGCTTCAATTTTAGAGGCATGAGTTGGGTGTGTTCTTCTTGCTGCCTACTTGAATCCGCAATGTTCTTCTGGAAAACCCAAATTATGAGTGGCTACATTGGTATTAATACATGGAATTTATGTATAATTCCAAGTAAATATATCTTGATTTTTCTTTAAAAATGAAGTATACACCTCTTTCTCTTCAAAAGTCAAGTCCGCACTAATTAAAGTGGGGCCTGGAACTTATTATTTACCCAGATTTATTTCTACGAGCTCATCCATAGTGGTAGAGACACCTTCCTCAAATATTAGAGGAGCATTCCTAAGATCTTATTCTTCTTCTTCTTCTTCCTTATGTGTCACTTCTTCTGTTTCCACTTGCATATTAGATGAGAAAGAAAAACATCCAGAGCTAGCAGAGGAGTCAATATTTGAACATCCTGAAGAAAAGGCCACCATTTCTAACCCCACTAATGATGAAGGGTCTTCTTAGGGTAATAAAGAGGAGATGATGGACTGGGAATCAACATCTTTGCCTTCCTATATAATTTCTATAACTGCTTCTATTATTATTGAAAAAGTATAGGCTTGCTGAAGTTCAGTAGATGAAATGAAGACATCTCTATTTTAGCTTCCATAACTTCTTATTAAATCAACAATTTCTCCCATTCTGTTTGGCTCGATTACCACAATTGACGCTATGGAAGTTACTGGATGAATGATTGGATTTGGTTTTACATTTTCAGTTTGGTTGATAGGTAACACATAATCTGTACTCAAATGTATGAATGGGTTTGCTGGGATATTTTCCAAACCATTCAGAGCATTAATTTTTGTTACCTCATTTTTCATGGACCTTATTCCCTTTGTGTAATAAAAATATACCTAAATTTATTAAGATCCAAAAAATTTCAATGGAGCCTTTTGACCATAAAATGTCTCAATTTTACCATTGAAATAGTTCTTAAGACATTGGTGGAATAGTGAAGGTATGGTTGCATGTTGGTGTAGCCAAGGCCTTCCAAGAAGAATGTTGAAGGTTTTGTCCTGATTAAACAACCATGAAATCTGAATTGGAAACAATATCTCAAAACTCAGCTCTGAGTGTAATATCACCCAGAGGTTATTTATCATTCTTTTCATATCCTTACAACATTAAAGTGGAATGAGATAAGTCATATTCAGTCAGGACCAATCATCAAAGTGTACAAACAGAAATGAGGTTAACTCCAGATCCATTTTCAATGAAGGCTCGTCGAATTTCCCTGTCGTTGACCTTGCCAGATAGATACAATGGTCTAATATTTCCATGTACTACATCACCTTCATCTTCATCTATAAAAGATACGACTGAATGATATTTTATAGAATCATTCTCTATATGGTAAACCTCAACAGCAGCAACTTTGGTTTCAAACTCATGAGGACTTAACAAAGCCTCAATAAGTGCTTCTAGAAGATCTTTTAACAGACTTAAGGCATCCAAAATTGAAAACTTGGCCAGTACTTGGGCCAGCTATTTCAAAACATCATACTTTTGGTCCAGAGTTCTGTGTTTCCCAGTATGAATATGCGATTTTTTAGGTACCTTGGAAGTTGATGCTCCAGATGTAGATGTAACCTATGTCAGAGCAGAAGCTGAAATACTCCTAGATTTGTTAGATTAGACAATCTAGGTCCATCTACCTTCTAAGAAGAAGATGGTTTAGCCTCTAATTGGTCCTCCAAAATAATTATGTCAGGACATAACCTATCTTGCATGGAATAATATCTTTGTTCTTGTTGATCCTGATGAAGGGCTCTTCCACGAGTTTCTGCCACATATACGGTTTGAGCAGGGGTAGAGTTAAAATAGTGGCTTATAGAATTCCAACATCTTCCCATGTATCCTCAACATTGGACTCTTCCTCTAGTTCCCCAGTTTGGTACAAGGAACTCCATCTCATTATAATTAGAATCACCATTGGCATAGGGATTTGTTAAGTGAATAAAGTTGATGGAACCAAAGATCAATTCTTTATCTGATGAAGATTTTTTTTGACGGGTTAGTTCTGGTTGTTTCATTTGGTGGGGCGGTGCCCATGATTTTTAAGCAGATGACATGAAGTCTGCCAGGTTCAAGGAAAATTTTTTCCTTAACATGATATCATCTTCCTCTGACTGCTCTTCGTCCTTCTGATCACTTCTCTTATTTGAGTATTGTCCTTTTTATGAAAGGTGGTTTTTGTGTGGCAGAAGTGGCGGAAGACCCAATTAGATTTTCAAATGTGTTCGTAGAATGGAAAGATTTCGGTTGATCATTTTCTTGATCATCCAATCATCATATTTCTGCACTTTTTTACTTTTGACTTCCTTCCATTTTCCTTCTTCATATGGATCAGTAGCAGTAACACATGCTACTTGAGATGATAAACTTTTCAGTTTCACTTGTCCAGAGTCTACCATTTTTTTCAATTGGTACTTGAAAGAAAATACTCCTGAATGGGATGCCCCAATATCTGGTGAAATGGAAAATAATTTTGAATATATTCATTTTATTATTTTTTTGGTTTCTTCGGCCTTGGAAACTGAACCAAATTATTTTTCAGAGATGAGACGAAGTAACCAGAAACTTGTTCATTTTGGAAGGAATAAACATTGATTTTTAATTCCTCAAACAATTTCTACCTTTGATCTCTTTTATCATCTTGATGTGAAGGTCGTTGCTGCTGATGCTCTGGAGGTGGAACCCTTCGATACGATGAAAGTTATGAACTGGAAGAGGGTACATGTGTTTTCATGAGTGTAACGGTAGCAGCCTATTCTTTCTCTATTCTCCTTCCCATATCTGATGGAATTACATGAGTTTTATCTTTAGTTTCTATGATAGAATCTTATATATGTTGAGAAATTGAAGTAAGGTCTCAAAACCCTCCTGTGTATTTCAGAGGGATCAGTGGTGTGCGTAACTCATCACGTAGATTTGCCACACAAATTAATAGTAAATCTTATTGAGGGAGTATGAGACTTAAGGAATACGTTAATCCTTTCCATTGAGCAATGAAATATGAAACTCTTTAATTCTCCCTTTGTCTTCAAATTTTAAGATAAAAAATTGTTGTATTCGGTAATTTTGAGCTGAATTGAAGAAGGAATTTCAGACAGAGATCTTCCCATATAGTAATTGATCAAGATTGCAAACTTGTATACCATACAAAATCTGGTCCTTTTAATGACTGTACAAAACACCTAAGCATTAGTGCTTCTTTTTGTTGAAGAGTTCCCATCATGGGATCACAACGAGAAACCAAATGCATTAAGTTTTGTTCCGGATCTCCCAAACCATTAATGATTAGAAATGTGGTATTCACAAAATTTGGCGTGGGAGGAATCAGGTCCAACCACTTGGGGTAAGCTTTCTTTTCCAACTGAATTGATGCACTTCATTCCTCCATGGCTTCCAATCGAGTTGTTAATGCCTAAATTGTGTTCATAAGAATTTGGGGAATATGTGGATGAGCAGGGACCTGTACTGGTATAGTTTATGGAGCTTGAACTTGTGCAACGACCGGAAAAACCACTAGTGGTGGTGATAGTATTTTCCTTGGATAACCCACGAGAATATGCCTATAAGGATATGTCTGATCATGGCCTGGTCGTGTACCCAATACAGGGAATTCATTATCCACATATGTAGTTACCAAAAATCCTCTTTTCTGAGGAGATCCTACAGGATGTGGAAGTTGAGGATCTGCTTAGGGAGTACGTCTAGCAGAAATGTTTCTTTAAAGAAACTCTGTGTTGATTTTTTTAAACTCTTTAATCTCCTATTATTGGTGTGAAAATCTCTCTTCAAGAGAATGATATTGACCTTCTCCAGTGGAAAAGTGATATGCAATATGACTTTTACCTTTCCCTTGAAAGATGACTTTCAGAGGGGTGGGAGTTGGTTATTTCAAGGCATACCAAGATTCTGGGTAAACCTCTGATTTTGGGTACGTACACCTACTTTATTTTCTTTAGTGTGTACCGTATTATGGATAATAACTTTATCTTATGATTCCCCTAAATTAGACTCATTTTCTGGAGGATTTTCTATAAAAAATTTAATAACATTTACTGGTGCATAATTCAATGATGTAATTTTGTCAGTAACTTTGTAAGATCATCTCCCTCTATATCTTCCATGAGACTCTGATCTCTTATATGAGGGAATCTCAAGAGCTGTTTGATGGACAGTAACCCAAAGTGAATCCTCAGATAGTTCAGTTGTGCACTCTCTTTATGGATTCTTCCATAATCGAGAGAAAATTGACTTCTTCCAAGGAGTAGATTGTAGATGTGAAAAATCCCCCAGCCCTATAGGCTGGGGATGTTCCTGTTCTTCTTCTTCAAACCTTTGAACATTGTTTAATTAATTTGAAGGTTTAATTAAATGATCCCCCAACCCTGCAAGCTGGGGTGTTTTTTGAACTGATATGGCTGAGATTCATGCAGCTTCACTTTTGATTTTGAGAATTTTGGTTCGGACATTAGCTAGATGCATTATCTGAAAACCACTCAAATCACCTGTTTTGGAAGATTGTTGTGCTATTTTAGACATTTGTGTTATCTGATGGCTAGAATTCGCTAAGCAGGGGGGCCTTTTCAAGATTCGCAGATGCTTGATGTAAAAGTAACTCAACAACTTGTTTTCTTTGGTCCTGACTCTGATGAGAGCTGGTTGAGTCATGTTCTTGAGTTTACATTTGATTACATACAAAATTTATTGATTTTAGCCAGCCATGGTAAATAACATTGCATGAGACCACTTTTGGCGGGATTTTCTGATTCTGAAGTGCAGTGAAATGTAGTGCTCCATGTGCACCACATCCTATGATACGAACACTAGATGGGGTGTCAGAAGTTAATTGAGGTATCCTCTTTAGAGCATTAAGTAATGCACGTTAAAGGGTTACCTACTTCTTTTCAACCTTTCTATGTCGGGAAAATGAGAGAGATGCCAAGTCAATTTGGCATTGTAACCCTTATATTACCTTTACAAGATTTTTATATTCGTTATATAGAAATAATTTGGTTTTCAATTGATGAAGAGTCTTCTATAAGTTAAGGAGAATATCATGAATTCAATCTTCTACCATCAATTCTAGAATGTTTTATTGAGAATTTTCTAAAGTCCATAACATGACAGGTATTTCTCCTTTATCCAATTGTTTTATCATGTTTAACATATCTTAATCATCTTTCACTATAGGTTTCTCCAATTGTTTTGACCAAAGTGGATGCGTTGTACTTGAAGATAAATTACCCAAGGGAGGTTTGGAGAATGATTTTTTCACTAAGATGTCTTCTAATTGAGAAAGTGTTTCACCTGTCAATGACAAAACATCAGATATGACTGGCCTTGTGTTTTCAAGTGCCTCGAGATAGGGGGATTTCTCATCACTACATTATCAATTATAGAATTATCTTGACAATGTGAAATACTACTATGGAAAGGACTTTCGCAATGAATTTCATCACGGGGAGGACCACCATGGTGGAATACAGCAAGGGATAAATCCTTCTACTCCTTGGTCTTCTTGCCACATAGAGGGTTGTTGTGGCTCTCATCTAGAGAATGGATCTCCAGATAGGGAGAATTTTCAAGAATCAAGCCTTTATGATGAAGTTTATGATGACGAACTTCAGAATTACTACTACTACTCCCATAATTTGGTAATGAGAGGGTAGAATTTTGAGCTGCAACAGATAAGTGTCTGAGGGCTTCAAGAACTCCAGAATTAAAAGGAGCTAAATTTTAGCCTGACTCTTGATTTTCCAACCATGTTTGGTGAGACTTATTCTTGGATATTTTATTACACTTATTTGGGGCCACTTTCTAGGAGAAGTGGTTATCATGGGCAGGTGTATGTGCCTGCCTTGGATTGGTTACCAGATTAGACCGATTACCTCCAATTTTAAAGGGTGTATGTTCCCAATCTTGTTGTCCATAGGATATTGGGTATTACTCCCCCATGAACCTCCTGGACTAGAATATAGGTGTGTATATTCTCCGGGATGGAATGCCAATGTGTCATCCCAGGTGTGGGGATAGATTTTTGTGCATGTTCTTCTAGTACTGCTGAAGTAGTTGTTATAATATTCCAGCATGATTCCAGAATATGGGTTGGAATTTGTGTCTTCCATTTCACCATTGATAAGATGTGTTTGGTGAATTCAATGGTTAGAATGGGAATATACGCCCATTCCATATCTGGAGTAGGTGTATATGCCTACTCTTGTCCTACTTTTCCTGTCAATGGGTGTTGACAGTACTCATGTATTGAGGAAGAGAGTTGGGTCTTCCCCAGATTTGTCATCAGAGCTTTCTAACTATCTTCTCCGGGTGATGCCAAACGAGACTGTTGGAAGGCTTGATGAAAACCGGAAGGTGTATGTGCTTGCTGGCTGTTTTCAATCAAGTACGGTTGATGGAATTCCTTCAATACTAGTAGATGAGACTACTGGAAGAATTGGTGATTGTAAGTAGGTGTATGTTCTTGTTTACTAGTTTCCACCACATTGGATTGGTGGGATTCTTTAAATGTAACCAGACGAGCCTGGTGACTGGATGAAAACTTGTAAGCAGGTGTATGTGCCTTTTCATGTTACTCCACTAGATTTATCTAGTGGGATTAGTGGGTTGATGTCAGACGAGTATTCTGGAAAGAAAAATTAGGACGGTTGGGTGTATGTTCTTGCTCATTGTTTTCCATCAAGTTAGGTTGATGGACATTTTCGAAGAGGGAATAGGAAAGAACCTACTCCATGTTGACCGGATGTTGTCCCTCGCGGTTTTTATTGCGAACTAGGGTCTGAGAGTCTTGGTACGAACGTTCAAAGAAAACACCTCCATCATTATGGGGGTTCACTACCGCACGATTCTGTTGGTGGTGATTGTTGGTAGGAGTCCTTAGGAAGGACCCCTACATCTTTGAATTGAGGCCCTAAGTGACCTCTTGATCCAAATCCCTATAGTTTGGGAGGGACTTGTTATTTCATTACAGGGATCAGGACCTAAAATAGTTGAATACAGTGGTTGGAACTGCTTACTTCTCGATCATCAGTTGTCTTTTCTCGGATGATAGAGGATTGTTGTTGACTTGTAGGGCCTGTCGGGTAGCCTCTGAAGTTGGGATTGTACCATTCTAATGGTACTCCTTTACCTATGCATTAGAGACTCGGCGTTGAAGATGTTGGGTGGGTGATAACATCGTTCATATGGATGAGGATCCATCCTGAGTAGCGGTCGGTAAGTTAATAGATGTTATCTTGAAGAAATCCATCTTGTACTGAGGGGATTTTTGAGAAAAAACCTAAAACAACAATAATAAACTCAATTAAATAGACATCTGTTTATATGGAAACATGCGTGATTGATTTATTTTCCTGGCCTTCCTTTATCAATTTATAAGGTCCTGATAGGTGGGTAAAATTATTAACTTGGTTAAGAATTCATGTTGGGTTTACCATTTTTGTTTCTTAGTTTCATGAAATGTGAGTTCTAGTTTTAAGAATCACTTCTTCTAGGTAGTTTCCATTGGATTTATTCATGGAATTAGAAACTTACAACAGCTCTTTATCCAAAAGTAACCTTCTTTCTAAAGGAAGATGTTCGTTATGTTTGAAATTTATGATACATAGGGACGTGCATTGGTCGAGAGGATGGGAGGTCAAACTCATCACACCCTTTTAGGGGAAATTATTGTCTACCCTGGGACTCTCTTTATAAATTTAAGATATTTTTACGAATCCTTATTAATTCACCAAGTATAACATAATTTTCCCTTGGAATTTGCAATAACTTATTAACTTGTGTAAAATTTAGAATCATCAGTATGTATTCAAGGTTCTTCATTAATGGATATATCCATATGTATTTGAGGTTCTCCATAAATGGTATCCTCTCATATACTATTTACATATTCTTTTAATCATCGTTATGATGATACTAGTTTTTAAGCCACTCAGTGGGGCACTCTGGAATTTATTTTCATCTATGGAGACGAAGGTTTGTTTTGATATTGGGATTTTACCCATGAAATGGGTTTCCTATGTATCCTTGTGAAATGAATTAGAACCCTCACAGTTCGGTGCCTCTTAATGGGACACATCATACCTTTTAAGGTCATGTGATAAGGACCAAACGATACAGTTTAATGTCATGTTGTAAGGACATCTAAGCGAATGGTGCTTAGTCAAATTTTGGTGTGGGACTTATGCCTAAGAAGCCCAATGATCTTGGAAAGAATATGGGTTTCCAAGTAAGATTAGACCATATTGGGAATATGGCTCAAGGAGAAAAGGTTGGATTTGAATTTTTGGGTTTGAACCTCAAGGAGGCTTCCTACGAATCCTATTTGGATGGGAATCAAATCCCACGTAGTTTGATAAATATCATAGGATAGTATAGTTCTTTTAGAGAAATGATTTTGGGATTACATCCTGAAAAGGATGCCTTGAAAATTTTGGGTGTTTAATTTGGGGATTATTCCTAAGGAGGATTCCCAGATTAAGGGAATTGGGGTTGTATTCTTGAAGAGGATATCCTGTGAGATCGGTCCCTAAGAAGGCTTCCTACATATCTCGATTGTGGTGGGAATCATATTTCTCATAGTTCCTTCACCGTGAGTGTTTGTGAACATGTTTTAATAATCAAAAATCTCTAATAACACATAATTCATGATTTGTGTGAGAAAAAAGATTATTTGAAAGAATGAAAAATGACATGAACACTTTTATGCCTCTGCTGGTGGAGGAGGGAGAGCTTAAGGAGGCCAAGGTGGATGAGGGTGAGGCGACGATACCTCCCTCCATTCTCTTTACATTGGACAAGGGTCCAATAAAAGGAATAAGGGATGAAGTTTATTGGCTTACACTAGGATAGTTTCCCTAAAATTGATCCTGGTAGGGGAGGGATATTTTTCTTTTGCTTCCATGGAAAAGTAAGTGTGAACTTAACCTTCCCTACCAGAGATGTGAGGTATCGTCTCTTTGAGAAGGGAAAGGTCGAGGCCTAAACCCTAATTCTCAAAACTGGGAACTTCCCAGCACTATTCTTGGAAGAAAGGTCCATGTGACTGTGGATATAAAAACCCACATACACTCCATGAATCCTAACCCCATTATGAAACAAATGTGGGAAACCTATGACTGTAGAATATAAAAACCCAAATAAGAGACATGATGATGTGCCTTTCCCAAATATTTGATGAGTCTAGAGGTTTTTGTTGTGGTCTCAACAGAATCCCTTTTAGACAAGGGAGCCAATGAAGAATAATCCATGCAATGAATGGATTTGAGTAGGGCTTGATGGCTTTTAGACTAAGTAGAGGAAGTGAATCAAAGAGGGGCACCCAAGTAGGTAAGGGTGCGTAAGTATGGGCGTGCAAGTGGACTTGTGTGATATGATATTCACTTAAGTGGAGAACAACCTGTATGGTAATACTTGGGTGAGACCTAGCTCAAGCCTTCAGAAGTATTCACAAGTGATCCTAGAAGTAGGGTGCTCAAGGTCCTGTGAAAAGAATAGGTGTCATGCAAGTTTTTCTGATTTTGGGAGGTTGGGGGCTTTAGGGGCACAACTGTTATGGATTTCAAACACTAAAAGGACTAAAGTCCTATGATCCTCCCTTCATTCTTATACTTTAGATGTTAAATAAACACCTTTAAAGTTTAGAAGGACTTGTTTGAAGCACTAGGGAGACCAGAACAGAAATTTGGCTTCATGGAAATTCGTCCATAAAAATGAAGGCCCCAAGGGTATATTTATAAGCAAAAATAGGACCCTGGGTGAAAGTATTTTGGGCTTGCAAGTGGATGCACGCTGGATGGGTGGCGCCAAAGTATAATTGGGTGTCTATGATGATTTTTTCTAACTAGGGTGCCTCATTATGGACTTAGGAAAAAAATATTTATTCAACTATATCATGGTGGCACGCAGGCATTTGCACGTAGGTATCTTGAGAGCCTCTTTTGGGGACTTAGCCAAAATAATTGATCTGTACCAGGGGGATGCATCCCTGCACCCCTACTTGGGATTAGTGCCAACCTATGGTCCTATCCCTTTAGTTTGGTGCCTTTTCTACCATCACTGACCCCCATGAAAAATTCAGAGTCACGTCGCGTACTTTTCGAGCCCTATTGAGGACATTTTGTAGAGACATGCATAGAACACTTTTCATGGTGTCTACAACACCAAAGGACTAACTTGGTTTGATTTATGCCCAAATTGGGGATTATAGGTTGAGATTAAGGAAGTAAGTAGCTTATTTTTTATGGTTTTTATGAGCCAAAGTGGATTGAGAGGTGTGAGGAAGTACCTAGGTGAGTTTTTTTATAGTGGATGAGGAGTGCCATTCTTGTAAATATAAAAAGGTAAATACTATTGAGAGTTAACCCTTAAATAACTATACATTTTTTATAAAATGAATAATATGGTATAAATATTTATATACAATGGATTTTGTATATTTTTCTAGGGAATTGTTTCCCTTAAGTTAAATTTTAACCACTAAGTAAACTCGTTTTTACCTTAATCATTATAATTAATTTTAAATACTTTCACCATTCATTTTAGTAAAAAACAAATTTGACCTTACTAGATATTATAAATTATTATAATTCTAAATATGGGATCTATTTTTTCAAATTCTAAATTCATAAGTGGTGTAAATTAATTTAAAATTAATCATGTAGACATGTCCCAAATGCAGGTTTTTAATGCGAAAAAGTTCAAAAGATTGAAATGTTTTTATATCCAATTTCAATTTAAAATTGATTAAAATGGCCTAAATTAGGTTAATTGATTTATAATTGATATAATTATAATTTAAAAAAATTAATATATAATTTAATTGTATAAATAAATTTTACAAAAAAGTAGTTTTGAGTTAAAATTCACTATTTTTCACAATTCATCAAAAAATGAAACTTCTCAGAAAATATCAAAAATACACCCAATGTAAATTAGATAGTTATATATAAAAAATAAAGTTTATTTTTAAAAAAAATATAAATGTTTCAAAATTTAGATTTAAATTGGGTTCTCTTTTAAAAGGAGGTAAAATTACCTTTTTAAAAAATACATCTTCTTATTCATAAAATTGGATTTATCCTCATCATATACCTATAAAATATATTAGATGAGTATTAAAAATATTTATTGAATATATAATATGTATAAAATTTATTTAAAACATTCATCAAAAATGTATTTTTTAATTTATTAATATAAAATGTTGTTTTTACATAGAGATATTGTTTTATTAGAAAAAGAATATCTTTATTTTCAAATAGTTCTTCATTTCATTTCTAACTAATTGATAATAAAATGATTCATTTAATATACATTTTTAAATCATATTTTCACACTTTATTTAATCATATTCATCACTTCCTTTCCAATGAGTAAGGGGTAACTATAATAATATTTTAATAAAAATATTAATAGAATTTTGTTGTTTGGTAAAACTCATAATTGCATGTAATGAAAGTTTTTGAAGGGACTTATTATTGTGTGTAACACAAGAAAAACATAGTATTTAATGTTTCTCAATCTAATTGATGTATTTCATTTAGTTCAATCTTAACTTGGTATTGCGTATAATGCAATCCAAACATAGTTCGTTTAAATAAAAAAATATTCATTATTTCATGAAATGAAAAATATCAAAAAATATTAAGTTAATTAAAAATAAAATAATTCACAAAATATCAGGGTGCTACATTATACTCTCCTTAAAATTAATTTTTCCTTCCAAATTTTTTCAGTTTATCAATAGTTTTATACTTTAAAGTTTCTTTCATAGAAACTCACATTAGAGAAATGAATACTAAAAATTCCTTTAAAAAGGGAATGTTGGTAATATAATTATTTCCAAAAGTAACTCATGAATAGGTTTCCACATAGGAGAACATTGGTGTAAATTGAAAACATTGAAATTTAAGATAAATCTAACTATCAAGTTATGATTGAGAGTGATAGAGAACATGTTTAGGAGAAAGATAACAATCACAAAGCCATTAACCAAAGAGGATTGAAAAAGAAAATTGATATCATCATAAATTATGATAATGGGAAAACATTTTATTTCAAGACCCTTTTCATGAAGTAGAATAATTTTCACAAGGAGATATACTTACTTAATTTCAGAATAATATCACCTTTTTTTATTCCTTGAAGGACTTACTCTTCACCTCTTATTTCAAGAAATGAAGGTGAATTTTTCATTACTGAAGCATCAAAAGATTAATAAATAGAATGATATATCATTTTGTCCATATATATCACAAAAAAATGGTTATAAAAAGTTTTCCAATATATATAAATTTTTTTATAGAGAGATTGTACTTTAATCTCTAAAACTTCATCAGAATTTTTTCATAAACCAATACATAAATGATTAAACTTATAACCATTATGAAAGATGAAAGTCCAAAACTTTATAAATAAGGTCACTAAATCAGCTTAACAATGATCCTCTATATATCATAAAGTATCTCTGGGCTTTCATATTCCAAACATGTGGATACCTTCTTCATGTATTCTCTTAAAACATTATAACAACCTGAATTACCATAAATCCTTATTGAAAACATGAATGCTTCCTTATTTCAAAGTTTATTTTATATATTCCTTAAATATAAAAATGTTAAAAAATCCATCCATGATAGAATAAATCACCTTGTCAAAAAATCCATAATCAGTTCTAAGGTAATTAGTATCATTCAATTTACTTATTCATATCCAACATATATTTATCTAAACATCCTTATCTCAACATTAGGAACATATTAAGGGTTATATTTCCCTTAATATTGTATTTACATGAATACTACATTTCCATTAAATAACATTTCTAAGTCTTCATTTCCATTCAATATATTCTTTTCCATCCTTACTGAAAAACTTTTACTGAAAGTACTTATATATTTCATGATTTGTATAACATAGCCTTTGAATTCCAAAACATATACACTTCAATCATCCAAATTAATTCTTAAACCATTACTCAGGATTTATCATATTATTCCATAATACCTCTTTTCCTATAATATTAAATATGAATCATATATTAAGGTTCCTCAGCTTAAATATAATCATGATTCATATGTTTAATTTAAACAATACTATTATAACATCCCATACCATTCACATGATGTTTGTGGCCTCTTTTTCCTCGATTGTATAACCTACTCATATCACCATCAGAATTCTCTTAATGATATTTACACTTATGAAATTGATTTGTATAATTCCCATACATTCCACTTATAAAATATTCAATGTTAACCTAGTTATTTACAGTTCTTTCTATTGACTAATAATATAAATCATAGTGTGAGAAACACTTTTCATAGTAGAAAACCACATAATCATGAAAAATTCTTATAGGATCCCTAAATTGTGAATTCTAAATTTAAATCTATGACACCTTATGATTTTCCTTAGATACATCCCTAGACATATCCTTATAAATATCCCTATGGATCTCAATAAATTTTTGTCATACCAATTTCAAAAGGTTGACTAAATCATTCCTTTGATACCAACTATTGAGAAATTGGAATAACATAAATGGATGTTGCATCATTTTAAATGAATATTAAATATATTACAAGAATACATTCATGATTACCATAATAGTTTAGTGTATTTGGAAACATGGAAACATAATCTAATATATTGGTGAAACATCTTCATCATATCCCTTAAATATATTCCCCTTTATTAATCCTACTTATAACATTTCTTCATAAATTGGGGAAAAGAAACATAAGAAAGGGGTGATCTCAGATGATCAGTAAGGGTAAAAAAGGAAGATATGTAAGCATAACATGGAAATAAGGGTATGATAACATGATCATAACATTAGAAGATCATACCCAGCATATCAAAGATCATAATCAAGAGTAATGGCTAAAATATTAGAAGTTCATAAGACATGAATCATAAGGGAATCAAGAGAATAATCCATGAGATCATAATTGATGAATAAGGCCTGCAATTATAAAATACACATAAGCATAGAAAATCCTTTGTCAAGGCTACCTAATAAGACCTTTAAAACATTTTAGTCTTGGGTTATTCACCTATGTACCTGATTTGGACTTTAGATACCTCTCAAGTACCCACTTATTTTAGGATTTGGATTACCTCCCATGAACCCTCTTGTTTCGGATTTGGGATTCCCTCCCATGTACCTTCATCCTTAAAATTGGAATTCCCTCCCATATACCCTCTTTTTTTGGGCTTGGGATTCCCTCTTATATACCCTCTTGTTTTGATCTTGGGATGTCCTCCCATTTACCCTCTTGTTTCGAGCTTGGGATTCCCTCCTATGTACCCTCTTATTTTGGGTTTGGGATTCCCTCTCATGTACCCTATTGTTTTGGGCTTGGGATTCCCTCCCATTTACCCTCTTGTTTCGAGAAATGGGATGACCTCATGTGTACCCTTTGATCTCATAAAACATTTATCGTCACCCAATGCATTGGTGTTAGATATAGGTCACACCCATCACATAATGAAATCATACAATCATGTTCCACAAGATAAAAAACATTAATCATATCATTACAAATAAAAAGAATTGGGTTTCATAAACATAATATCTTAACCCATGAAATGAAATGGGTATTATAAACATTTAATCATATAATTACTTGAGAAAAAGAGTTAAGTTTTTTAATCATTTCACCATATAATAACCCTTGAATAGAAGTGGGTTTCATAATCATTTTATCATGGTATAACCCATGGAAGATATATGAGTTTCAAAAATAATGTTTCATATTAACATAAACCATTCAAAGAAATAATAAGAATATTTCCCTTGTATCATATCCTTAGTAAATAATAAACTATATCAAATTATTCCAACTTATATAGGGAATGATTTTCATAGATCACATGAATAATTTCTTAAGTAAAATAACCTTTCATTGAATATCACTTTTTAAAACATAAATAATTTTCAAAATCCTTTTCTTTGACAACCCAATTAAAAAGTTATAAAGAAATATTTCAAAATAATTAAAAATATTTATTGAGAAAATATCATTTCTAATTTAAAAAAATCCTTTTAAATCATAAAATATATTTAAACCCTTCCTTTTTTAAAATAAACTTCAAAACTTATAAAGGACGATTTGAAAATCATTTAAAACACATTTTAAACATAATTTTTTTTTGAAAAGAATTATCTTTGAAAAAAACTTTAAAAAAATAATTTATAGAATATAAGGAAAAAACATTTCTTTAAAAATAACCTTGTAAAATTTTAAATAATTCTTTAAGGAAATGATGGTCATGATGGTGGGTAAATCCGTACATGAAGAACATTCCTTTTTAACTATATATAGTTTAGAAAAGTTCCTTGATTGAAAAAAATAGATTAATTTTAAAAACTTTTTTATTAACACGGTAAAAAATTGGTAAAAAATTATTTTACAAATCATGGTAAAAAAATTTTGGAAACATTTTTAGAAAACATGGTTTTGGGAATAAAACAAATTTCTGACCAAAGAGAGAAATAAGGTTGGATTTTCTTAAAAACACTCTCTTAATTATCTTAATTACCAAAGATTGAAAAAATGGTACCAATACAAGGATAAATAATTGATAACCATAGGAGAATAAATTTCATGATATTTATTGAGATATAGATCATAATATTTTATCAATGGAAGCATAATCATAAATAATATCAATAAAAAATAATATTTTAGCAATAAATTGTTACCACTTTATTAGCAATGAATCATAATCCTATGGAAAGAATAAAATAAAATGAATCATAAAATATCATGAAAATATTTTTATTCATTATTTAACATGTAAAATGAGATTATACACATCTTGTAGAATAATATAGGTGCATAGCAAGACATATGTCTCAAAGAAGGGAAATTGAGACAAAATTACTTTACCGATTTGGTAACTTTTGAACCATAAACCCCATGAAAGAGATATAATAAAATGGATTTGTAAATAACCAAAACTTTATGGTTTATAATCATATAATACATTCATGTTAAGTATATACATCACACAAAATAAATAAGTGGTGAATATGGCCTAAGTCTCGTAGAAATAGAAGTGATACTAGAAATCCCCTTACTACTTGGATATCTTTGGAATTGTGAGATAAGTGAAATAATAATATAAATTGGAAATTTTTAAATCATTAAAAAAATTAAATCAATTATATAACATTTCATAGGTCATTATATACACCACACAGCATGAATAAGTGGTGAATATAGCATACAACTCACAGAAATAAAAGTGATCTGAGAAAACCCTTACATTAAGTCTTGACTTTCTTTGTACCCATTAAAACCTCATGTATAATAAATATAAGTTTATTATTAATATAACAAATAACCATATTATTATATATAATACCATATATGATTTTATTATGGATTTATATTACCCATTTATTAACGGTTCCATGTTAATGTTATGTTTCGGGTAATAACCACTTTGTTCTCCATATATGTTTTGACTTATTATTCATGATCCCATTACATAGATCATGATTCAATTATTTAAAGAATTATATAAATATAATTTATATTCATTATATAAATATTTATAAAAATATATTAAATATAAAAATAGTAAATGGAATACATCGTTCATGGAGAGTGGAGAGTGTAGGTCGTACGTACGCATTAATGTTTTTTCGGTTTTATTATCATATTTAAAGAAATAAAGTAAATGAAATATATATATATATAATTATTATAGAATAATTATTATTTAATATATATAATATACTTTTACTAAAATCATTCTTAATACATATCATGTAAATTGTTAACAAATTACATTTCTTTGAGGAGGTGGTAGTCCACACTTCCCCAAATGAAGTTATCGTATTTAAAAAAAATGGAAAGCATGAAGGTATGTTTTATGTAACAATTAAAGAAGAATAAATACATCATAAATATCAGGTATATAATATAAAAATTGTATTCACATCATAATTCCCACCATGATAGGTGTTAAATGAAAAATGAAAAACATCGTTTTGTGAGGCGATAGTTCTCTATATGCACGAATAGAAAGTTTATTTTCCATTTGATCAAAGTGGGTGTAGATATAAGTCCAACCCTTTTTATAACAACATATAAGTATATTTAGGATAATTATGTTATTATATAATCATGTAATTAGAATAAATTATGGGGTTGAGGATGAAAATAATACAAAATAGCTTGTGGAATGATGTTACCTCTTCTTTGGGTAATTCTTTTTGGTTTACACCAAAGGAAAAACTTGGTTTGCTTTTTTCCAAAATTGAGGCTTCCAGGTTGAGAGGAGGGAATTTGGGAGATTATTTTTTCAGGTTTTGGAAAATTCAAAGTTTCTTGAGATTTTTTATTAAGTGAGGGGGTGAGTGCCTTTTATAATGGAGGAGTGGAATTCTTGTATCTATAAAAAGGAAAACACTACTAAGAGGTCTCCCTTACATCATGTGTAACACCCCAGGTAAATAAAGAATATGAAATTTTCATATGTATCCATATTTTTGAATAAAATATTAATATTACTTTAAAGGTAATGCTAGGCTCGAGGGCGTACCCAATACGCAACAACGAGTTTCATTGAAATCTTATGTTGCACTCTAATACTAAAATAATATTATTTTAAAAGGTAGTTAACACCTATCTGTTGTAATGGCGGGAATGAACGGAACTAACTACAAAATGATGATATATGTTTGTCAAATATTTTTACTTTTATCCAATAAATGTTGGAGTCTTAAAATGCAAATGAATCCAATTTTAAGCATAAATCTTCTACTATTCTTTAAAAGGTCTATTAACCACCTTTTGATGGAGAACCCTTTTTAAATATACTTTTGACAATTTTATA
The DNA here is from genome assembly GCA_963277665.1 of Viscum album. Lineage (NCBI taxonomy): Eukaryota > Viridiplantae > Streptophyta > Magnoliopsida > Santalales > Viscaceae > Viscum > Viscum album. The sequence continues at coordinate 545,148,324 of OY728132.1, forward strand.
TGTTGTATTTGACAGAATAAAATCATTCTTTAGAATCTAGACATCAAAATTTACTTTGTGTAAATTTTGTTATTTTTCTGATAAAGATCATTTTTATTGAAAATGTTGCATTTTAATTCAAAACCACCTTTTAATATGATTTATTTATATGGATAGATTATATTTTTAATTTAGATTAATGTTTATTTAGAATATATTTTTACCATTTAATCTAATGGTGGTCATTGTAATTAATTTCACTTTGAAATTGGACTTAAACTAGTGTCAATCTTTTAATAGATCTTGTTTCTTAAAAACACGCTATTTGTTTTGACAGCGGGAATTAATTATTAAATTAATTAATGAAACATATATGTTTTTAATTTTGTAAAATATATATCATTTTTTAATTTGGGATATCAAATATATCTTAGGGTGAATTTTTTGGTATTTTTCTGAAAAACTTCAATTTTTGATTAATAGTGAAACCACTAAGTGGTAGTTTAAAAACTGATTTTTCCTCTAAATGAAACTTTACCACTTATGTGATTTTAATTTCAAAAATCCGACATACATGGTTTCCATTAGGATGTAAAATGTGGTTCAATGGGATTAAAATAATTTTTTGGTGAATAGTAACTTTTAAGTTTTTAATCGCGATTAGAGGTAATTAGTGTAATTTAAGGTAAAAATAATGTTTTAATAATATGAAATGACCTAGACACATTTCCTACCCTCATTGGATGTGTCATGGCCGACCATGAAACTCCATGGGTCAACTTGGGGACCCCATGGAGCCACTTTGGTGGAAAATGACATAAATAACTTTTTATTTAAAGTTAAAATAAAAATGTCACAAGCTTGAGTTGTTTTCCTAAAACAATTTTTAAATGGGTTTATACAAGTCATATTTTTTAATATAAATATTCATTATAAAGATAAAAATATTTCCTACATCATGATATTTTTTTATAATTTTTAGACATTAAATAAATTAAATTATTTATGACATCATGATGATGCAGCGATTACCTCATTAATAAAGAATTTAAATAAAATGAAAAGATAATGTTAAAACTATAACTTACACTTGTCGAAGACCTATTGGATAAGTATATTTCAAACCCTTACCACCTTATCCAAGAAATACATCAATGTGGGACCTTTAAAATCCGAAACTCATTTGAAAATAAAGTAACATTTTGTAACTTTCCAAGAGTGCCCCTCCTCTCCTCTTATAAAAGGCCCCCACCTCTACCACCTTACCCACACCTCTCAAGCCATTGGCTCGGCCAAAACCAGATCCTTTTGTCTCTAAAAATCCCTCTCTTACTCCTAGAAGTCTCACATTGGGCATAAGTCTTCCCAAGGAATCCTTTGATCTCAAATAAAAAAGAGATACCCGATTTTAAGGTAATGTCTTCAATTGTGTTCTTTTGTTTTATTTTGCTTCTCCAACCCCCTAAACTCTTTTTATTCATTTATTTTGTAAACACTCAAGTATCTTAAATATTCTAGGATGTTTTATAAGAATTATTAGAGCTACAATTACACACACCTACATCTAATGGTAAAATAACATACTGTTTCTGTGGATGGTGAATTTCTGCCTCACGAAACGATGATTGTTCAATATTCTTTTAACACCCTCAAAGGTGGCCATTAATATGTAACTATATTTATATATGATATATAATATGTGTATGTTTTACTTAAGCTTTTGTATTTTTCATTTATGGAATACCTTTATGGTTTCCATTGTGGTCAAATGCGATATCTTCATTTTAGGAAGTGCAGACTACCGCCCCCTCAAAGTGATTTGATTCATTAATACCATATGTGGTACATATAAAGGATAGATTTAATGATATTATATATGATAACATACTGTAATTATAATACTATTATGTATCATTATGTTTTAATTCTAATAAATAAGAAATAGAAATGGAAGTAGCGTTCATGCGTACGTACGGCTTACTGTCTCCATGAACGGTGCATCTCATTTCTTACCTCTAAATGTTATGTAATATTATAAATTCATGTATATAATGGATATATATGATATATATGATATCTACATAATGAATATAATTCTGGATATAATATATATTTTACCACATGAACAACTTGTAATTATAAAGAGTTTATTTTTTACTCAAGTAGCAATGATCTAAAAAACGACCATTATTAACTTAAATAATTACATAGTGTTCACAGCATGGTAGTAAGTGATATAAAAGGACTAATGAACTTGAAAATTTTTCTTAAGAAAGTATAAATTAACTCAAGTTTATTATTCAGGAGGTTAAAGAACGATCGAGTCAAGTCGAACCCGAGGTAAGGGATCATACCCCTCTCTTTATTTTTAAGTACACACTTTTATGTCATTCCTTTTAATATCATCTTTATTATGATTGGGATGTTATTTTATATTAATCCTACTGTAATTTTTATTTTCATATAATGAGATACCCTATTTTCTCTCATCAATCCATTTTTGAAGTTTTGTTTGGCGCCGTTAGGCTGCCGAATCATCGTAAGAGATCCAACCTCCCTCTTTTTTAAGTACTCTCCTTTATGTCACTTCTTTTAAGATCCTCTTTGTTATGTTGGGGGATGTTATTTTATATTCATATTGCTGTAAATTTTATGTTAATATGATGAGATACCCTATTTTATCTCATCAATCCATTTTTTGGAAGTTTTAAGTGGTGTTGTTAAGCTGCCGAGTTTTCGTAAGGGATTTTTCATCTCACTTTTATTCCCGTGAGATTTATGCTACATTTGCCACCATTTCCTTTGAGTGGTATATGTACTAAAAATTATTCTACTATTTTTTTAATATACTTTCATTTATGGGTATTTACATCAATGTTTTATTGTCCTTATTTCATGGGGTGTATGTTTCGAAAGATACCCAAGTCGGTAAGGGAAACTTTCACCCTCCTCTTTTTAAAAGACTTCTTTTGTTGGGTATTTTAATTTACATATTTTTATGTTGGGATATGTTATTATATATCCTTATTGATGTAAATTTTATGTCCAAGTGATTAGATACCCTTTTTATCTCTCATCAACTCATTTTCTGAATTTTGAAGTGACGTCGTTAGGCTGTCGAATTTTTGCAAGGAAACTTCTTAACCCAATTTTGATTCTTTGGGATAAACTTGCACTCCTTAAATATGTCGTTCTATGAATATGTGTGAATATCATCTGATTTTTTTACACTTAATATCCACTTATATTTGGTGTATTCTGTTGTCAGACATAATTATGTAATTGATTTATCCTTAATCCAAGGATACCGTCTTTGTATGGGACTTCGTCTCAATCTCCTTTCATTGAGGCATATTTTGTTTTATACACAACCTTCTTTTATATGGTGTATAAACCCCTATGAATTTTATGTTTATCCAAAAGGAATATATTTATACAAAGCGTTTTACTAAACGACAATAGGGAATTTTTTTTTCATACGTATGCGGCGACAACAACTTCTCCTCCGTTGTGACCATTATTTGAGTTTCAGCTTCCTCTACAAGCCATACCTTTTTTTTAAATGAAAAATAAATACCATGTTTTACTTTTCTTTTATTTTGGTATTGAAAATGGTTTTCATAATGTTTCTATATCAATGTATTGTACTGATATCTTGTGATTGAAAAGTAGAAATGTTATGTTTCCTTTATGCATGTTTTATGTGATACGATTATGTTATGGTTCTTGGAAATTATTATGAAGACGGGTGGTTCCATGATAAACTAAGGGCGGGTGAGCCCGATATAGCTCTCCAATTCATTGGGTAAAGCGAAGGAGTTAAACATTAAGGTCTCTCCGAAGATATTTAGGGAATATACTATGATGGGTATTCTAAACGTAACCAAGAGGGTTAATCCCTATGTAAGAATGTTATGAATGCCTCAAGTTACCTTTATGTCTTATGATTTCTATGATTTATTCATGATTTTATTAGGTATGTTAAAGTGCTTATGTTTTATGGGTAAAGTATGATTTCATTTCTATGTATATATGTACTCATGTTTCCTTTCCATACTTTTTATAACCCTTACTGAGCTTTTTATGCTCATCCCAAGTTTTTTTGAAATGTTTTTCATAGGTCAAGTGAATGGTACATGATATGATGATAGTGTCAAGGAAGTGTCAAGAAGGAATCCATGTTTTATTTTAAATATGTTTCCGTTGATGGGAAAAATGAATACTATCCTTTATATAACCACTTTGTTTAAATGTGGAATGTAATTCAAGTTTTATGATCTAATTCTATAAAACTCTAAACCTAAAAATATCCTCAAGGTGTAATCTTGTAATAACTCAAGATTAAGTAAGGTTTAAGGGTGGGGCCTGATAGATGGTATCAGAGGTCGGTTTAGATAACTTTAGAGGTTAGAGTGTTGTTTAAGAAAAAGTGACAAGTTGCGTATAACCACAATGGTTAGTATATTAGATGGAGACATAGTTTTTTTTAATGTTATAATGAGTTTGAGATAACTTGGATAAGTATATCTTGGTGTTTATCTTCCTCTTTTTTATTTTTTTTACTGATATACTCACACTGACCTTTTTGGTTTTAGTAAATGGCTGGATCTAGCAGGAACCAAAGTAACAGTATATTTGAAGAAAAATGCGATGGTTTTATGAAAGAACAACTGAATGATATGGGAGCTACAATGAGAACTCTTGTGGTTATCTTCAACCAACTATCTAGAGTCATGATTGACCACCTGAACCTTAGTGATTTTTATAAGGCATCGTATATGTGAGAAAAAATCCCTATGGAAGTTCAGGTAATAATCATAAAGGTAAGTATGTTCAAAAACTTATGTGTCAAATATGTGGAATGAAACACATAGGAAAATGTTTCAAAGGGACATAAAGAAGCTATATATGTGGAAATGAAGGTCATAAAGCAAGAACCTGTCATGGAAAAAGGAAGCATCTAGTTGACTCTAGGAAAGGGAAAGAAGTTCTTTCTGAAGGATCAATTGAATGTTTTAAATGTGGTGTGCATGGTCATTATGCAAACACATGTCCTATGAAGAAGTTTTGGGAATGGGGTCACCAGGATCGTACAAATATTCATTTACCAATACCTAATGCCTTTCCGATTGAGGATGAAGAAACTAACAATGAAGAATGAAAGGTATGGATTATTTCTTAACATATGTTTTCCTATTATTGGAATCTTAGGATATGATTCATGATTTTTTTTTTGTAGGAAATAACTATTTCAGAATAATTTGAAAAGGAATGTCTAATGGATCATGAAGAATGTTGAATGAGTAAGAAGTATTCATATAAGGGATTCAAGAGTTATGGTAGATTTTAGGATGGTGAAATTATTAGATGTATTAAGTCTCTTTTGATGATGGGGTTACATTAGAAGAATATTTATAGTAACCCTGATGTTTGATATACAAAAAATTTATTCAAGGAAAAATTATCCTTTCTTTTGTGGATATATTTATAAAGAACCATTTGGGTTTATATGATCCTTGAATTTGAGGAAATTACTGGTTAATACATTTTGGGTTGCAAAATGGAAGTTATCAGATAACCTTTGTGGTTAAAATATGTTATGGTTATTTTTGATGAATTTATCTATTTTTGAGGAATGTTATAAAATTATATAGTTTTTGAAAAGGGACAACACGCAGACCGTGTGACAACCCATCATGTCGAACGAAGCTGCTGGAATCGAACCCACAACAAAAGTGCAACTGGTATTTATCGCCTACCACTGGACTACGTGAAGTCTCTGGTCAGTTTGAATGATTATTTTTAGTTAGATGATTCTATGAATTAAGAGTAATATGATTTTTGGTTATCAATGGAAATTATTATTCTATCATGGAGGATATGTGATTAGGTTAATTACTTTTCAGTATGAGACTGTAAGAGTAATTGATGTTATTTTGGAGAAAAATGTTAAAATTTATCTTAGGAGACTATGTGATTAAATTCATCAAAAAATTGGGTTTCAATCTTAGTTTGGTTTAATTTTGTAGAATTATATGGATAGATGTTTATTGGATGGTCTTCGTTGAACTTTGGGTTTTGTTTGACAAATTTTGGAGATTAAGAATTTTTTTTTATAAAGGATTATCCTTTTTGGGTATTTTCTGATCTCATACTAACCTTTTTGGTTTTAGTTTTGGTTAAGGTCTAAACACATGGGAAGTATATATTTCTCTTTTTTGGATTAGGTGATTATCTAGAAGTTGATTATTGCTCTCTTAATGTGAACAAGTCATCCTAAATACTCGTCTTTTGGAGAAAATATGAGTTCGTGTAAGAAATCTAGTAAAAGTTGAAAGTCAACATGACAATTAAGTATGCTTCCTTATGTTTTAGTTAATCTCATAAATAAATTCTTCAATGAAAAGTAACTTTAAACAAAAATGTTTTCTATTAATTTTTCCTACTGGGGAATCAAATACCGTTTAACCCATCACAAGTTTGTGATTTTCTTGTTGTTAACTTTCTCCTAGACATGTTTACTATCACTCTCCATCAGATCATGACCCTTTGTTTTTTCCTCCATATCCATATTTTCATACATGGAATCCTAGTATGGGTTAACTCGGGTGACATTTGTATGTCTCTCCCATTCTTTTAAAGTGATAGTTTTACTGACTCTTGTTCCGATGTGGGATTTTCAATGAAGCTTCCAAGCCTAATTTTAAAATTGCGAGGACGCAATTCCCAAAAGGGGGGAAGGATGTAACACCCCAGGTAAATAAAAAATATGACATTTTCATATGTATCCATATTTTTTAATAAAATATTAATATTACTTTAATGGGAATACTATGCTCGAGGGCGTACCCAATACGCAACAACGAGTTTCTTTGAAATATTACGTTGCACTCTAATAATAAAATAATATTATTTTAAAAGTTAGTTAACAATTATCCGTTGTAATGGAGGGAATGAACGGAACTAACTACAAAATGATTATATATGTTTGTCAAATATTTTTACTTTTATCCAATAAATTTTGGAGGCTTAAAATGCAAATGAATCCAATTTTAAGCATAAATCTTCTAATATTCTTTAAATGGTTGATTAACCGCCTTTTGATGGAGAAACCTTTTTAAATATACTTTTGACAAGTTTATATGTTGTATTTGACACAATAAAATCCTTATTTAGAATCTGGACATCAAAATTTACTTTTTATAAAATTTTGTTATTTTTCCGATAAAGGTCATTTTTATTGAAAATGTTGCATTTTAATTCAAAACCACATTTTAATCTGATTTATTTATATGGATAGATTATATTTTTAATGTAGATTAAAGTTTATTTAGAATATATTTTTACCATTTAATCTAATGGTGGTCATTTTAATTAATTTCACTTTGAAATTGGACTTAAACTAGTGTCAATCTTTTAATAGATATTGTTTCTTAAAAACATGCTATTTGTTTTGACAGCGGGAATTAATTATTAAATTAATTAATGCAACATATATGTTTTTAATTTTGTTAAATAGATATCATTTTTGAATTTGGAATATCAAATATATCTTAGGGTGAAATTTTTGGTATTTTTCTGAAAAACTTCAATTTTTGATGAATAGTGAAACCACTAAGTGGTAGTTTAAAAACTGATTTTTCATTTAAATGAAACTTTACCACTTATGAGATTTTAATTTCAAAAATCCGACATACATGGTTGTCATTAGGATTTAAAATGTGGTTCAATGAGATTAAAATAATTTTTTGGTAAATAGTAACTTTTAAGTTTTTAATCGCGATTAGAGGTAATTAGTGTAATTTAAGGTAAAAATAATGTTTTAATAATATGAAATGACCTAGAAACATGTCTTGCCCTCATTGGATGTGTCATGGCCGACCAAGAAAATCCATGGGTCAACTTGGGGACCCCATGGAGCCACTTTGGTTGGAAATGACATAAATAACTTTTTATTTAAAGTTAAAATAAAAATGTCACAAGCATGAGTTGTTTTACTAAAACAATTTTTAAATGGGGTTATACAAGTCATATTTTTTACTATAAATATTCATTAGAAATATAAAAATATTTCCTAAATCATGATATTTTTTTATATGTTTTATATATTAAATAAATTAAATTATTTATGACATCATGATGATGCAGCGATTACCTCATTAATAACGGATTTAAGTAAAATGAGAAGATAATGTTAAAACTATAACTTACACTTGTCAAATACATATTGGATGAGTATATTTCGAACCCTTACCACCTTATCCTCGAAATACATCAATGTGGGACCTTTAAAATCTGAAACTCATTTGAAAATAAAGTAACATTTTGTAACTTTTCAAGAGTTCCCCTCCTCTCCTCTTATAAAAGGCCCCCACATCTACCACCTTACCCACACCTCTCAAGCCTTTGTCTCGGCCAACCCCTGCTCATTTTGTCTCTCCACATCCCTATATTACTCTCAGAAGCCACACTTTGGGCAGAAGTCTTCCCAAGGAAGCCCTTGATCTCAAATCAAAGAGAGATACCTGATTTTAAGTTAATGACATCACTTGTGTTATTTTGTTTTATTTTTCTTCTCCAACCCCCTAAACTCTTTTTATTAATTTCTTTTGTAACAAATCCAGTATCTTCAATATACTAGGATTCTATTATAAGAATTATTCTAGTGACACTTACACACACCTATATCTAATGGTTAAAGAACATACTGTTTCTATGGATGGTGAATTTCTGCCTCACGAAACGATGATTGTTCAATATTCTTTTAACACCCTCAAAGGTGGCCATTAAGATGTCACTATATTTATATATGATATATAATATTTTTATGATTTACTTAAGCTTCTGTATTTTTCATTTATGGCATACCTTTATGGTTTCCATTATGGTTAAACGCAATATCTTCATTTTTGGATGTGCGGACTACCGCCCCCTCAAAGTGATTTGATTCGTTAATACCCTATGTGGTACGTATAAAGGATAGATTTAATAATATTATATATGATACCATACTGTAATTATAATACTATTATGTATCATTATGTTTTAATTCCATTAAATAAGAAATATAAATGGAAGTAGCGTTCATGCGTACGTATGGCTTACCGTCTCCATGAACGGTGCATTTCATTTCTTACCTTTAAATTTTATTTAATATTATAAATGCATGTATATAATGGATATATATGATATATATGATATCTAAATAATGAATATAATTCTAGATATAATATATATTTTACTACATGAACAACTTGTAATTATAAAGAGTTTATTTTTGACTCAAGTAGTAATGATCTACAAAATGACCATTATTAACTTAAATAATTACATAGTGTTCATAGCATAGTATTAAGTGATATAAAAGGAATAATGAACTTTAAAAACGTTCTTAAGAAAGTAGAAATTAACTCAATTTTATTATTCAGGAGGTTAAAGAACGATCGAGTCAAGTCGAACCCGAGGTAAGGGATCCTACCCCTCTCTTTCTTTTTAAGTACACTCTTTTATGTCATTCCTTTTAAGCTCATATTTCTTATTATTGGGATGTTATTTTATATTTCTCCTAATGTAATTTTTATTTTCATATAATGAGATACCCTATTTTCTCTCATAAATCCATTTTGGATGTTTTGATTGGCACCGTCAGGCTGCTGAATCTTCGTAAGAGATCCAACCTCCCTCTTTTTTAAGTACTCTCCTTTATGTCACTTATTTTAAGCTCCTCTTTGTTATGTTGGGGGATGTTATTTTATATTCATCTTGCTGTAAATTTTATGTTAATATGATGAGATACCCTATTTTATCTCATCAATCCATTTTTTGGAAGTTTTAAGTGGTGTTGTTAAGCTGCCGAGTTTTCGTAAGGGATTTTTCATCTCACTTTTATTCCCGTGAGATTTATGCTACATTTGCCACCATTTCCTTTGAGTGGTATATGTACTAAAAATTATTCTACTATTTTTTTAATATACTTTCATTTATGGGTATTTACATCAATGTTTTATTGTCCTTATTTCATGGGGTGTATGTTTCGAAAGATACCCAAGTCGGTAAGGGAAACTTTCACCCTCCTCTTTTTAAAAGACTTCTTTTGTTGGGTATTTTAATTTACATATTTTTATGTTGGGATATGTTATTATATATCCTTATTGATGTAAATTTTATGTCCAAGTGATTAGATACCCTTTTTATCTCTCATCAACTCATTTTCTGAATTTTGAAGTGACGTCGTTAGGCTGTCGAATTTTTGCAAGGAAACTTCTTAACCCAATTTTGATTCTTTGGGATAAACTTGCACTCCTTAAATATGTCGTTCTATGAATATGTGTGAATATCATCTGATTTTTTTACACTTAATATCCACTTATATTTGGTGTATTCTGTTGTCAGACATAATTATGTAATTGATTTATCCTTAATCCAAGGATACCGTCTTTGTATGGGACTTCGTCTCAATCTCCTTTCATTGAGGCATATTTTGTTTTATACACAACCTTCTTTTATATGGTGTATAAACCCCTATGAATTTTATGTTTATCCAAAAGGAATATATTTATACAAAGCGTTTTACTAAACGACAATAGGGAATTTTTTTTCATACGTATGCGGCGACAACAACTTCTCCTCCGTTGTGACCATTATTTGAGTTTCAGCTTCCTCTACAAGCCATACCTTTTTTTTAAATGAAAAATAAATACCATGTTTTACTTTTCTTTTATTTTGGTATTGAAAATGGTTTTCATAATGTTTCTATATCAATGTATTGTACTGATATCTTGTGATTGAAAAGTAGAAATGTTATGTTTCCTTTATGCATGTTTTATGTGATACGATTATGTTATGGTTCTTGGAAATTATTATGAAGACGGGTGGTTCCATGATAAACTAAGGGCGGGTGAGCCCGATATAGCTCTCCAATTCATTGGGTAAAGCGAAGGAGTTAAACATTAAGGTCTCTCCGAAGATATTTAGGGAATATACTATGATGGGTATTCTAAACGTAACCAAGAGGGTTAATCCCTATGTAAGAATGTTATGAATGCCTCAAGTTACCTTTATGTCTTATGATTTCTATGATTTATTCATGATTTTATTAGGTATGTTAAAGTGCTTATGTTTTATGGGTAAAGTATGATTTCATTTCTATGTATATATGTACTCATGTTTCCTTTCCATACTTTTTATAACCCTTACTGAGCTTTTTATGCTCATCCCAAGTTTTTTTGAAATGTTTTTCATAGGTCAAGTGAATGGTACATGATATGATGATAGTGTCAAGGAAGTGTCAAGAAGGAATCCATGTTTTATTTTAAATATGTTTCCGTTGATGGGAAAAATGAATACTATCCTTTATATAACCACTTTGTTTAAATGTGGAATGTAATTCAAGTTTTATGATATAATTCTATAAAACTCTAAACCTAAAAATATCCTCAAGGTGTAATCTTGTAATAACTCAAGATTAAGTAAGGTTTAAGGGTGGGGCCTGATAGATGGTATCAGAGGTCGGTTTAGATAACTTTAGAGGTTAGAGTGTTGTTTAAGAAAAAGTGACAAGTTGCGTATAACCACAATGGTTAGTATATTAGATGGAGACATAGTTTTTTTTAATGTTATAATGAGTTTGAGATAACTTGGATAAGTATATCTTGGTGTTTATCTTCCTCTTTTTTATTTTTTTTACTGATATACTCACACTGCCCTTTTTGGTTTTAGTAAATGGCTGGATCTAGCAGGAACCAAAGTAACAGTATATTTGAAGAAAAATGCGATGGTTTTATGAAAGAACAACTGAATGATATGGGAGCTACAATGAGAACTCTTGTGGTTATCTTCAACCAACTATCTAGAGTCATGATTGACCACCTGAACCTTAGTGATTTTTATAAGGCATCGTATATGTGAGAAAAAATCCCTATGGAAGTTCAGGTAATAATCATAAAGGTAAGTATGTTCAAAAACTTATGTGTCAAATATGTGGAATGAAACACATAGGAAAATGTTTTAAAGGGACATAAAGAAGCTATATATGTGGAAATGAAGGTCATAAAGCAAGAACCTGTCATGGAAAAAGGAAGCATCTAGTTGACTCTAGGAAAGGGAAAGAAGTTCTTTCTGAAGGATCAATTGAATGTTTTAAATGTGGTGTGCATGGTCATTATGCAAACACATGTCCTATGAAGAAGTTTTGGGAATGGGGTCACCAGGATCGTACAAATATTCATTTACCAATACCTAATGCCTTTCCGATTGAGGATGAAGAAACTAACAATGAAGAATGAAAGGTATGGATTATTTCTTAACATATGTTTTCCTATTATTGGAATCTTAGGATATGATTCATGATTTTTTTTTTGTAGGAAATAACTATTTCAGAATAATTTGAAAAGGAATGTCTAATGGATCATGAAGAATGTTGAATGAGTAAGAAGTATTCATATAAGGGATTCAAGAGTTATGGTAGATTTTAGGATGGTGAAATTATTAGATGTATTAAGTCTCTTTTGATGATGGGGTTACATTAGAAGAATATTTATAGTAACCCTGATGTTTGATATACAAAAAATTTATTCAAGGAAAAATTATCCTTTCTTTTGTGGATATATTTATAAAGAACCATTTGGGTTTATATGATCCTTGAATTTGAGGAAATTACTGGTTAATACATTTTGGGTTGCAAAATGGAAGTTATCAGATAACCTTTGTGGTTAAAATATGTTATGGTTATTTTTGATGAATTTATCTATTTTTGAGGAATGTTATAAAATTATATAGTTTTTGAAAAGGGACAACACGCAGACCGTGTGACAACCCATCATGTCGAACGAAGCTGCTGGAATCGAACCCACAACAAAAGTGCAACTGGTATTTATCGCCTACCACTGGACTACGTGAAGTCTCTGGTCAGTTTGAATGATTATTTTTAGTTAGATGATTCTATGAATTAAGAGTAATATGATTTTTGGTTATCAATGGAAATTATTATTCTATCATGGAGGATATGTGATTAGGTTAATTACTTTTCAGTATGAGACTGTAAGAGTAATTGATGTTATTTTGGAGAAAAATGTTAAAATTTATCTTAGGAGACTATGTGATTAAATTCATCAAAAAATTGGGTTTCAATCTTAGTTTGGTTTAATTTTGTAGAATTATATGGATAGATGTTTATTGGATGGTCTTCGTTGAACTTTGGGTTTTGTTTGACAAATTTTGGAGATTAAGAATTTTTTTTTATAAAGGATTATCCTTTTTGGGTATTTTCTGATCTCATACTAACCTTTTTGGTTTTAGTTTTGGTTAAGGTCTAAACACATGGGAAGTATATATTTCTCTTTTTTGGATTAGGTGATTATCTAGAAGTTGATTATTGCTCTCTTAATGTGAACAAGTCATCCTAAATACTCGTCTTTTGGAGAAAATATGAGTTCGTGTAAGAAATCTAGTAAAAGTTGAAAGTCAACATGACAATTAAGTATGCTTCCTTATGTTTTAGTTAATCTCATAAATAAATTCTTCAATGAAAAGTAACTTTAAACAAAAATGTTTTCTATTAATTTTTCCTACTGGGGAATCAAATACCGTTTAACCCATCACAAGTTTGTGATTTTCTTGTTGTTAACTTTCTCCTAGACATGTTTACTATCACTCTCCATCAGATCATGACCCTTTGTTTTTTCCTCCATATCCATATTTTCATACATGGAATCCTAGTATGGGTTAACTCGGGTGACATTTGTATGTCTCTCCCATTCTTTTAAAGTGATAGTTTTACTGACTCTTGTTCCGATGTGGGATTTTCAATGAAGCTTCCAAGCCTAATTTTAAAATTGCGAGGACGCAATTCCCAAAAGGGGGGAAGGATGTAACACCCCAGGTAAATAAAAAATATGACATTTTCATATGTATCCATATTTTTTAATAAAATATTAATATTACTTTAATGGGAATACTATGCTCGAGGGCGTACCCAATACGCAACAACGAGTTTCTTTGAAATATTACGTTGCACTCTAATAATAAAATAATATTATTTTAAAAGTTAGTTAACAATTATCCGTTGTAATGGAGGGAATGAACGGAACTAACTACAAAATGATTATATATGTTTGTCAAATATTTTTACTTTTATCCAATAAATTTTGGAGGCTTAAAATGCAAATGAATCCAATTTTAAGCATAAATCTTCTAATATTCTTTAAATGGTTGATTAACCGCCTTTTGATGGAGAAACCTTTTTAAATATACTTTTGACAAGTTTATATGTTGTATTTGACACAATAAAATCCTTATTTAGAATCTGGACATCAAAATTTACTTTTTATAAAATTTTGTTATTTTTCCGATAAAGGTCATTTTTATTGAAAATGTTGCATTTTAATTCAAAACCACATTTTAATCTGATTTATTTATATGGATAGATTATATTTTTAATGTAGATTAAAGTTTATTTAGAATATATTTTTACCATTTAATCTAATGGTGGTCATTTTAATTAATTTCACTTTGAAATTGGACTTAAACTAGTGTCAATCTTTTAATAGATATTGTTTCTTAAAAACATGCTATTTGTTTTGACAGCGGGAATTAATTATTAAATTAATTAATGCAACATATATGTTTTTAATTTTGTTAAATAGATATCATTTTTGAATTTGGAATATCAAATATATCTTAGGGTGAAATTTTTGGTATTTTTCTGAAAAACTTCAATTTTTGATGAATAGTGAAACCACTAAGTGGTAGTTTAAAAACTGATTTTTCATTTAAATGAAACTTTACCACTTATGAGATTTTAATTTCAAAAATCCGACATACATGGTTGTCATTAGGATTTAAAATGTGGTTCAATGAGATTAAAATAATTTTTTGGTAAATAGTAACTTTTAAGTTTTTAATCGCGATTAGAGGTAATTAGTGTAATTTAAGGTAAAAATAATGTTTTAATAATATGAAATGACCTAGAAACATGTCTTGCCCTCATTGGATGTGTCATGGCCGACCAAGAAAATCCATGGGTCAACTTGGGGACCCCATGGAGCCACTTTGGTTGGAAATGACATAAATAACTTTTTATTTAAAGTTAAAATAAAAATGTCACAAGCATGAGTTGTTTTACTAAAACAATTTTTAAATGGGGTTATACAAGTCATATTTTTTACTATAAATATTCATTAGAAATATAAAAATATTTCCTAAATCATGATATTTTT
Source organism: Viscum album (assembly GCA_963277665.1). Lineage (NCBI taxonomy): Eukaryota > Viridiplantae > Streptophyta > Magnoliopsida > Santalales > Viscaceae > Viscum > Viscum album. Next base: position 545,163,518 of record OY728132.1, read on the forward strand.
TTATATGTTTTATATATTAAATAAATTAAATTATTTATGACATCATGATGATGCAGCGATTACCTCATTAATAACGGATTTAAGTAAAATGAGAAGATAATGTTAAAACTATAACTTACACTTGTCAAATACATATTGGATGAGTATATTTCGAACCCTTACCACCTTATCCTCGAAATACATCAATGTGGGACCTTTAAAATCTGAAACTCATTTGAAAATAAAGTAACATTTTGTAACTTTTCAAGAGTTCCCCTCCTCTCCTCTTATAAAAGGCCCCCACATCTACCACCTTACCCACACCTCTCAAGCCTTTGTCTCGGCCAACCCCTGCTCATTTTGTCTCTCCACATCCCTATATTACTCTCAGAAGCCACACTTTGGGCAGAAGTCTTCCCAAGGAAGCCCTTGATCTCAAATCAAAGAGAGATACCTGATTTTAAGTTAATGACATCACTTGTGTTATTTTGTTTTATTTTTCTTCTCCAACCCCCTAAACTCTTTTTATTAATTTCTTTTGTAACAAATCCAGTATCTTCAATATACTAGGATTCTATTATAAGAATTATTCTAGTGACACTTACACACACCTATATCTAATGGTTAAAGAACATACTGTTTCTATGGATGGTGAATTTCTGCCTCACGAAACGATGATTGTTCAATATTCTTTTAACACCCTCAAAGGTGGCCATTAAGATGTCACTATATTTATATATGATATATAATATTTTTATGATTTACTTAAGCTTCTGTATTTTTCATTTATGGCATACCTTTATGGTTTCCATTATGGTTAAACGCAATATCTTCATTTTTGGATGTGCGGACTACCGCCCCCTCAAAGTGATTTGATTCGTTAATACCCTATGTGGTACGTATAAAGGATAGATTTAATAATATTATATATGATACCATACTGTAATTATAATACTATTATGTATCATTATGTTTTAATTCCATTAAATAAGAAATATAAATGGAAGTAGCGTTCATGCGTACGTATGGCTTACCGTCTCCATGAACGGTGCATTTCATTTCTTACCTTTAAATTTTATTTAATATTATAAATGCATGTATATAATGGATATATATGATATATATGATATCTAAATAATGAATATAATTCTAGATATAATATATATTTTACTACATGAACAACTTGTAATTATAAAGAGTTTATTTTTGACTCAAGTAGTAATGATCTACAAAATGACCATTATTAACTTAAATAATTACATAGTGTTCATAGCATAGTATTAAGTGATATAAAAGGAATAATGAACTTTAAAAACGTTCTTAAGAAAGTAGAAATTAACTCAATTTTATTATTCAGGAGGTTAAAGAACGATCGAGTCAAGTCGAACCCGAGGTAAGGGATCCTACCCCTCTCTTTCTTTTTAAGTACACTCTTTTATGTCATTCCTTTTAAGCTCATATTTCTTATTATTGGGATGTTATTTTATATTTCTCCTAATGTAATTTTTATTTTCATATAATGAGATACCCTATTTTCTCTCATAAATCCATTTTGGATGTTTTGATTGGCACCGTCAGGCTGCTGAATCTTCGTAAGAGATCCAACCTCCCTCTTTTTTAAGTACTCTCCTTTATGTCACTTATTTTAAGCTCCACTTTGTTATGTTTGGGGATGTTATTTTATATTCATCTTGCTGTAAATTTTATGTTAATATGATGAGAGACCCTATTTGATCTCATCAATCCATTTTTGGAAGTTTTAAGTGGCGTTGTTAGGCTGCCGAGTTTTCGTAAGGGATTTTTCATCTCACTTTTATTCCTGTGAGATTTATGCTACATTTTCCACAATTTACTTTGAGTGGTATATGTACTACAAATTATTCTACTATTTGTGTAATATACTTTTGTTTATGAGTATTTACATCAATGTTGTATTGTCTTTATTTCATGGGGTGTATGTTTCGAAAGATACCCAATTCGGTAAGGGAACCTTTCACCCTCCTCTTTTTAAAAGACTTCTTTTGTTGGGTATTTTAATTTACATATTTTTATGTTGGGATATGTTATTATTTATCCTTATTGATGTAAATTTTATTTCCAAGTGATGAGATTCCCTTTTTATCTCTCATCAACTCATTTTCTGAATTTTGATGTGACGTCGTTAGGCTGTCGAATATTTGCAAGGGAACTTCTTAACCCAATTTTGATTCCTTGGGATAAACTTGCACTCCTTGAATATGTCATTCTATGAATATGTTTGAATAACCTCTGATTTTTTTACACTTAATATTCACTTATATTTGGTGTATTCGGTTGTCACACATAATTATGTAATTGATTTATCCTTAATCCAAGGATATCGTCTTTGTATGGGACTTCGTCTCAATCTCCTTTCATTGAGGCATATTTTGTTTTATACACAAACTTCTTTTATACGGTGTATAAACCCCTATTAATTTTACGTTTATCCAAAAAGAATCTTTTTATATGAAGAGTTTTACTAAACGACAAAAGGGAATTTTTTTTGTCATACGTATGCGGCGACAACAAATTCTCTATCGCCGTGACCATTATTTGAGTTTTGGATTCCTCTACAAGCCATAACTTTTTTTAAAATGAAAAATAAATACCATGTTCTACTTTTCTTTTATTTTGGTATAGAAAATGATTTTCATAATGTTTTTATATCAATGTGTTGTATTGATATCATGTGATTGAAAGTGGAAATGTTATGTTTCCTTTATTCATGTTTTATGTGATACGATTATGTTATGGTTCTTGGGCATTATTATGAAGACGGGTGGTTCCGTGATAAACTAAGGGCAGGTGATCCCAATATATCTCTCCAATGCATTGGGTAACGTAAAGGAGTTAAACTTTAAGGTTTCTCTAAAGAGATTTAGGGAATATACTGTGATTGGTATTCCAAACGTAACCAATAGGGTTACTCCCTATGTAAGAATGTTATGAATGCCTCAAGTTACCTTTATGTATTATGATTTCTATGATTTATTCATGATTTTATGAGGTATGTTAAAGTGCTTATGTTTTATTGGTAAAGTATGATTTCATTCCTATGTATATATGTACTCATGTTTCCTTTACATACTTTTTATAACCCTTACTGAAATTTTTATGCTCATCCCAAGTTTTTTTGAAATGTTTTTCACAGGTCAAGGGAATGGTACATGATATAATGATAGTTTCAAGGAAGTTTCAAGAATGAATCCATGTTTTATTTTAAATATGTTTCCATTGATGGGAAAAATGAATACTATCTTTTATGTAACCACTTTGTTTAAATGTGGAATGTAATGAAATTTTTATGATCTAATTCTCTAAAACTCTAAACCTGAAAAGATCCTCAAGGTGTAATCTTGTGATAACTCAAGATTAAGTAAGGTTTAAGGGTGGGGCTCGATATTTGGTATCAGAGATCGGTTTAGATAACTTTAGAGGTTAGAGTTTTGTTTAATAAAAAGTGACAAGTTGCGTATAACCACAATGGTTAGTATATTAGATGGAGTCATCGTTTTTTTTTTAAGTTATAATGAGTTTGGGATAACTTGGATAAGTATATCTTGGTGTTTATATTCCTCTTTTTTATTTTTTTACTGATATACTCACACTGACCTTTTTGTTTTTAGTAAATGGCTGGATCTTGCAGGCACCAAAGTAACAGTATATTTGAAGAAAAATGTGACGGTTTTATGAAAGAACAACTGAATGATATGGGATCTACACTGAGAACTCTTGTGGTTATCCTCAGACAACTATCTGGAGTCATGATTGACCACCTGAACCTTAGTGATTTTTATAAGGCATCGTATATGTGAGAAAAAAATCCCTACGGAAGTTCAGGTAATAATAATAAAGGTAAGTGTGTTCAAAAACCTATGTGTCAAATATGTGGAAAGAAACACATAGTAAAATGTTTCAAAGGGACAGAAAGAAGGTATAGATGTGGAAATGAAGGTTATAAATCAAGAACCTTCCATGGAAAAAGGAATAATCTAGTTGACTCTAGGAAAGGGAAAGAAGTTCTTTCTGAAGGATCAATTGAATGTTTTAAATGTGGTGTGCATGGTCATTATGCAAACACATGTCCTACGAAGAAGTTTCGGGAATGGGGTCCCCAAGATCGTACAAATATTCATTTACCAATACCTAATGCCTTTCCGATTGAGTATGAAGAAACTAACAATGAAGAATGAAAGGTATGGATTATTTCTTAACATATGTTTTCCTATAATTGGAATCTTAGGATATGATTCATGATTTTGTTTGTAGGAAATAAGTATTTCAGAATAAGTTGAAAAGGAATGGCTAATGGATCATGAAGAATGTTTAATGAGTAAGAAGTCATCATATAAGGGATTCAAGAGTTATGGTAGATTTTAGGATGGTGAAATTCTTAGATGTATTAAGTCTCTTTTGATGATGGGGTTACATTAGAAGACTTTTTATAGTAACCCTGATGTTTGATATACGAAAATTTTATTCAAGGAATAATTATCCTTTCTTTTGTGGATATAGTTATAAAGAACCATTTGGGTTTATATGATCCTTGAATTTGAGGCAATTACTAGTTAATACATTTTGGGTTGCAAAATGGAAGTTATTAGATAACCTTTGTGGTTAAAATATGTTATGGTTATTTTTGATGAATTTATCTCTTTTTGAGGAATGTTATAAAATTATATAATTTTTGAAAAGGGACAACACACAGACCGTGTGACAACCCGTCGCATCGGACGAAGCTGCGGGAATCGAACCCACAACAAAAGTGCAACTGGTATTTATCGCCTACCACTGGACTATGTAAAGTCCCTGGTTAGTTTGAATGATTATTTTTAGTTAGATGATTTTATGAATTAAGAGTAAGTTGATTTTTGGTTATCAATGGAAATGATTATCCTATCATGGAGGATATGTTATTAGGTTAATTACTTTTTAGTATGAGACTGTTAGAGTAATTGATGTTATTTTGGAGAAAAATGTTAAAATTTATCTTAGGAGACTATGTGATTAAATCCTTTAGAGAATTGGGTTTCAATCTTAGTTTGGTTTACTTTGTAGAATTTTTTGGATAGATGTTTATTGGATGGTCTTTGTTGAACTTTGGGTTTTGTTTGACAAATTTTGGAGATTAAGAATAGATTTTTTTTATAAAGGATTATTCTTTTTGGGTATTATATGATCTCATACTAAGCTTTTTGGTTTTAGTTTTGGTTAAGGTCTAAAGACATGAAAAGTATATAGTTCTCTTTTGTGGATTAGGTGATTCTCTAGAAGTTGATTATAGCTCTCTTAATGTGAACAAGTCATCCTAAATACTCATCTTTTGGAGAAAATATGAGTTCGTGTAAGAAATATAGTAAAATTTGAAAGTCAACATGACAATTAAGTATGCTTCCTTATGTTTTAGTTAATATCATAAATAAATTCCTCAATGAAAAGTAACTTCAAACAAAAATGTTGTCTGTTAATTTTTCCTACTAGGGAATCAAATACCGTTTAACCCATCACAAGTTTGTGATTTTCTTGTTGTTAATATTCTCCTAGAAAAGTTTACTATCACTCTCCATCAGATCATGACCCTTTTTTTCCTCCATATCCATATTTTCATACATGGAATCCTAGTATGGGTTAACTCGGGTGACATTTGTACTTCTCTCCCATTCTTTTAAAGTGATATTTTTACTGACTCTTGTTCCGATGTGGGATTTTCAATGAAGCTTCCCATCCCAATTTTAAAATTGTGAGGATGCAGTTCCCAAAATGGGGGAAGGATGTAACACCCCAGGTAAATAAATAATATGACATTTCCATATGTATCCATATTTTTGAATAAAATATTAATATTACTTTAATGGTAATGCTATGCTCGAGGGCGTACCCAATATGCAACAATGAGTTTCTTTGAAATCTTATGTTGCACTCTAATAATAAAATAATATTATTTTAAAAGGTATTTAACACCTATCTGTTGTAATGGCAGGAATGAACGGAACTAAATACAAAATGATTATATATTTTTGTCAAATATTTTTACTTTTATCAAATAAATGTTGGAGGCTAAAAATGCAAATGAATCCAATTTTAAGCATAAATCTTCTAATATTCTTTAAAAGGTCGATTAACTACCTTTTGATGGAGAACCCTTTTTAAATATAATTTTGACAATTTTATATGTTGTATTTGATAAAATAAAATCCTCCTTTAGAATTTGGACATCAAAATTTACTTTGTGTAAAATTTTGTTATTTTTCCGATAAAGATCATTTTTATTGAAAATGTTGCATTTTAATTCAAAACCACATTTTAATCTGATTTATTTATATGGATAGATTATATTTTTAATTTAGATTAAAGTGTATTTAGAATATATTTTTACCATTTAATCTAATGGTGGTCATTTTAATTAATTTCACTTTGAAATTGGACTTAAACTAGTGTCAATCTTTTAATAGATATTGTTTCTTAAAAACAAGCTATTTGTTTTGACAGCGGGAATTAATTATTAAATTAATTAATGCAACATATATGTTATGAATTTTTTAAAATAGACATCATTTTTGAATTTGGAATATCAAATATAGCTTAGGGTGAATTTTTTGGTATTTTTCTGAAAAACATCAATTTTTGATGAATAGTGAAACCACTAAGTGGTAGTTTAAAAACTGTTTTTTCGTTTAAATGAAACTTTACCACTTATGTGATTTGAATTTCAAAAATCCGACATACATGGTTTTCATTAGGATTTAAAATGTGGTTCAAGGGGATTAAAATAATTTTTTGGTGAATAGTAACTTTTAAGTTTTTAATCGCGATTAGAGGGAATTAGTGTAATTTAAGGTAAACATAATGTTTTAATAATATGAAATGACCTAGAAACATGTCCTGCCCTCATTGGATGTGTCATGGCCGACCAAGACAATCGATGGGTCAACTTGGGGACCCCATGGAGCCACTTTGGTTGGAAAATTACATAAATGACTTTTTATTTAAAGTTAAAATAAAAATGTCACAAGCATGAGTTGTTTTACTAAAACAATTTTTAAATGGGGTTATACAAATCGTATTTTTTACTATAAATATTAATTAGAAAGCAAAAAATATTTATTACTTCATGATATTTGTTTTATAATTTTTATACAGTAAATAAATTAAATTATTTATGACAACATGATGATGCAGCGATTACCTCATTACTAAAGGATTTAAATAAAATGAAAAGATAATGTTAAAACTATAACTTAAACTTGTAAAAGACCTATTGGATGAGTATATTTCGAACCCTTACCACCTTATCCTCTAAATACATCATTGTGGGACCTTTAAAATCTGAAACTCATTTGAAAATAAAGTAACATTTTGTAACTTTCCAAGAGTGCCCCTCCTCTCCTCTTATAAAAGGCCCTCACCTCTACCACCTTACCCACACCTCTAAAGCCTTTGGCTCGGCAAAACCCTGCTCATTTTGTCTCTCCACATCCCTCTATTACTCATAGAAGCCTCACTATGGGCAGAAGTGTAACATCCCAAGTAAGTAATGAATAATAGATATTTTTATCTATGTCTATTAATGAATTAGATAGTGTTTTAGAGGCTTAAAATGAAAATAAATCCAATCTTAAGCATGGAATACACTAATATTCTTAAAAGATTTTTTTACTGCCTTTTGATGGAAAACCCTTTTTAAATCAAAATTTTGACAATTTTATAATCTATATTTGTCAAAATAAACATATTCATTATGATTGGGACATTGAAATTTACATTGGATAAATTTTTGGTATTTTTCTGACAATGTTCATTTTTAATGAATAGTGAAAAATACTGCATTTTACATCAAAACTGCTTTTTAATCTAATTTATTTATATGATTAGATTATCTTTTGAATTGGTTTTGAAGTGAAATTAGAATATATTTTTACCATTTAATCCAATTTTGGTCATTGGAATCAATTTCACTTTGAAATTTGACTTAAACTGGTGTCAATCTTTTGATACTTATTGTTTCATAAAAACACGCTATTTGTCATGACAGCGGGAATTAATTATTAAATTAATTAATGTAACTTATATGATTTGAATTTTGCAAAATAGACATAATTTTTTAATTCAGAATATCAAATATAGCTTAGGGTGAAGTTTTGGTATCTTTCTGAAAAACATCAATTTTTGATGAATAGTGAAACCACTAAGTGGTAGTTAAAGAAACTGATTTTTCGTTTAAATTAAATTTTACCACCTCTGTGATTTGATTTTCAAAAATCTGACATACATGGTTTTCATTAGGAAGTAAAATTTCATCCAATGGGATTAAAATAATTTTTTGGTGAATAGTAACTTTTAAGTTTTTAATCGCGATTAGTGGTAATTAGTGTAGTTTAAGGAAAAAATAATGTTTTAATAATATGAAATGACCTAGAAACATGTCCTAACCTTATTGGATGTGTCATGGACGACCAAGACAATCCATGGGTCAACTTGGGGACCCCATGGAGCCAATTTGGTTGGGAAATGACATAAATAACTTTTTATTTAATGAAAAAGTAAAAATGACACAAACATAATATGTTTTACGAAAACAATTTTTAAATGGGATTATAAAAGTCAGATTTTTGACTATAAATATTCATTGGAAATAGAAAAGGATTTCCTACATCATAGTAGTTTTTTTATAATTTTTAGACTTTAAATAAATTAAATTATTTATGACATCGTGATGATGCAACGATTACCTCATTAATAAAGGATTTAAATAAAATGAAATGATAATGTAAAATCTCTGACCTACACATGTACAAAACCTATTGGATGAGTGTATTTCGAACCCTTATCACCTTATCCTCAAAATGCATCAATGTGGGACCTTTAAAATCCGAAACTCTTTTTAAAATATAGTAACATTTTGTAACTTTACAAGAGTGCCCCTCCTCTCCTCTTATAAAAGGCCCCCACCTCTACCTCCTTACCCACACTCCCAAAGCCGTTGGCTCGGATAAACCCTACTAATTTTGTCTCTCCAATTCCCTCTCTTACTCCTTGAAGCCTCACTTTGGGTAGAAGTATTCCCAAGGAAGCCTTTGAGCTCAAACCAAAGGGAGTTACCCGATTTTAAGGTAATGTCTTCTTTTGAGTCCTTTTGTTTTATTTTACTTCTCCAACCCCCTAAACTCTTTTTATTTATTTCTTTTGTGACAAATACAGTATCTTCAATATACTAGGATGTTGTTATAAGAAGTATTCAAGCTACACTTACACACACCTACATCTAATGGTTAAAGAACATACTGTTTCCGTGGATGGCGAATTTCTACCTCCCAAAACGATGATTGTTCAACATTCATATAACACCTTCAAAGGAGGCCATTAAGATGACACTATATTTATATATGATATATAATATGTTTATTTTTTCCTTAAGCTTCTGTATTTTTCATTTTGGTCATACCTTTATGGTTTCCATTATGGGTAAACGCACTATCTTCATTTAAGGAAGTGCGGACTACCGCCCCCTCAAAGTGATTTGATTCATTAAATACCATATGTGGGATGTATAAAGGATGGAACTATGATATTATATATGATATTATACTAGAATTATAATATACCTTTATATCATTATGATTCCATTCTATAAAATATGAAATGGAAATGAAAGTATCATTCATGCGTACGTACGGGTTACCGTCTCCATGAACGGTCCATTTCATTTCTTACCTCTAAATGATTATGTAATATTATAAATGCATGCATGTACTGGATATATATGACATAAATAATATCTACATCATGAATACCATTCTGGATATAATGGATACATGAACAACTTGTAATTATAAAGGGCTTATTTTTGACTCAAGTACCAATGATCGTTAAAACGACCGTTATTAAATTAAATAATTACATAGTGTTCATAACATGGAAATAAGTGATATAAAAGGAATAATGAACTTGAAAAAGGTTCTTAAACAAGTAGAAATTAACTCAAGTTTATTATCCAGGAGCTTAAAGAACGACCAAGTCAAGTCGGACCCGAGGTATGGGACTTCGTCTCAATCTCCTTTCATTGAGGCATATTTTTTTTATACACAACTTTATATTTTACAGTGTATAAACCCCTTTGACTTTTACGTTTATCCAAAAGGAATCTTTTTTATACGAAGCATTTTACAAAACGACAAAAGGGAATGTTTTTGTCGTACGTATGCGGCGACAACAACTTCTCTGCCGCCGTGACCGTTATTTGGGTTTTGGCTTCCTCTACAAGCCATACCTTCTTTTTAAAAGAAAAATAAATACCATGTTTTACTTTTCTTTTATTTTGGTATTGAAAATGGTTTTAATGATGTTTTTATATCAATGTGTTGTATTGATATATTGTGATTGAAAGGTGGAAATGTTATGTTTCCTTTATGCATGTTTTATGTGATACGATTATGTTGAGGTTCTTGGGAATTATTATGAAGACGGGTGGTTCCGTGATCAACTAAGGGAAGGTGAGCCCGATATAGCTCTCCAATGCATTGGGTAACGCGAAGGAGTGAAACGTTAAGGTTTCTCTGAAGAGATTTAGGGAATATACTATGATGGGTATTCCAAACGTAACCAAGAGGGTTACTCCCTACGTAAGTGTTTTATGAATGCCTCAAGTTACCTTTATGTCTTATGATTTCTATGATTTATTCATGATATGATGAGGTATGTTAGAGTGCTTATGTTTTATGGGTAAAGTATGATCTCATTCTTATGTATATATGTACCCATGTTTCCTTTCCATATTTTTATATCCCTTACTGAGCTTTTTATGCTCATCCCAAGTTTTTTGAAATGTTTTTCACAGGTCAAGGGAAAGGTACATAATATGATGATAGTGTCAAGGAAGTGTCAAGAAAGAATCCATGTTTTATTTTAAATATGTTTCCATTGATGGGAATGAAGAATACTATCTTTATGTAACCAGTTTGTTTATATGTGGAATGTAATGCAAGTTTTATGATCTAATTCTCTAAAACTCTAAACTCGAAAAGATCCTCAATGTGTAATCTTGTAATAACTCAAGATTAAGTAAGGTTTAAGGCTGGGGCCTTATAGTTGGTATCATAGGTTGGTTTAGATAACTTTAGGAGTTAGAATTCTATTAAATGATTATCCAAAAATATTTTTTTATGGTCAAATTGAAGTGATATAGTATTTGAAGATTACCATGTTGCTTCATCTAAGACATGTTTGTTCAGAATGGTTTTTCATGGAGGAAAGAGAACATATTTTCTGGAAAGGCATACAGAGGGAAATGAACTTTCAAATCAGTATCCAGAGATGGTTAGAATCAGAACTAAACAGTTTTTTGAAGTGATGGCTCAGTTGACTCCGGTGAAAAATGTTGGTTGTTTTTATTGATGATATTTTGGTGTTTTCTAAAAGTAAAGAAGAGCATGAAAGACATTTAAGGGTTATCTTGAAAACCTTAAAAGAAAAGAAACTGTATGGAAAATTCAGCAAGTGTGAGTTTTGGTTGCAAAAAATTTCTTTCCTTGGTCATATTGTTTCTAAAGATGGAATAACCGTTGATCCTGCAAAAACAAAAGTTGTGGAAGACTGGCCAAGAACCACAAATGTAACCGAGATTCGTAGCTTCCTTGGTTTGGAAGGCTATTACCGAAGGTTTGTTAGAAATTTTTCACGATTATCTAGTCCAATGACTAAGCTAACTCGGAAGGGTGTTAAGTTTATCTGGAAAAAAGAATGTGATGATTGTTTTCAGGAGTTGAAAAGAAGATTGGTGAATGCTCCAGTTTTGGCACTACCTTCCAAGAATGGGGAGTTTGTTATCTACAGTGATGCTTCATTGAAAGACTTGGTTGCATCCTAATGCAGAATGATCAGGTAATTTCTTATGCTTTATGACAGTTTAAAACTCATGTCGTAAATTACCCTACACATGATTTGGAATTAGCTGCAGTTGTTTTTTATTTAAAAATTTGGAGGCATCATTTGTATGGAGTAAAGTGTGAAATATATACCGATCAAAAAAGTTTAAAGTATATATTCACTCAGAAATAATTGAACATGAGACAGAGGATATGGATAGAATTAATCAAGGATTATGATTGTACAATTCATTACCATCTGGGAAAAGCAAATAAAGTGGTCGATGCTTTGAGTCGAAAAAGTAATGCTTCATTAGCAATGTTTCATTTGGAACGTGATCCTTTGGTTAAGGATTTTATGAACTTTGGCATAGAAGTTGTTGGTGCAGGATGTTCTTCTGTTTTGTTTCAGGTATCAATGAGATCATCTCTATCAGACAGAATCAAGCAAGCACAGAAGCAAGATAGTGAGTTGTAGAAAAAGGTAGAGCTGGTTCAGAAAGGTAAGTTTCCTGAATTCAACACTGATAATGATTGCGTTTTGAGATTTGGAAAGAGATTGTGTGTTCCTTGTGATTCACAGTTGAAGAGAGAGTTGTTATGTGAAGCTCATAGTTCTCTGTTTTCAGTTCATCCTAGTAGTACTAAGATGTATAGAGATCTGCGGGAGTATTACTGGTGGGATGGAATGAAAAGAGATATTGCTGATTTTACTGTGAAGTGTTTGACTTGTCAATAGGTTAAAGAAGAGTGGAAGTTACCGAAAGGGATGCTTCAGTCTTTACCAGTGCCAGAGTGGAAATGGGAGAATATATCCATGGACTTTGTTGTGGGATTACCGAAGACATCTCGAGGTAATAATGCAATCTGGGTTATTGTTGATTGTTTGACCAAATCTGCTCATTTACTTGCTATACGAGATACTTTTTCCCTAGATCAACTTTCTCGTTTGTATATTAAAGAGATAGTCAGGTTACATGGAGTTCCTCTCTCCATTGTATCTGACCGTGATCCTATGTTCACTTCTAACTTTTGGAAATTCCTTCATAAGTCGTTGGGTACTGAATTAAATTTTAGTACAGCTTTTCATCCTCAATCAGATGGGCAGTCAGAACGAACAATTCAGACCTTGGAGGATATGCTATGAGCTTTTTCGATGGATTATCAGGGAATTTGGGACCAACATCTTTCTTTGGTTGAATTTTCATATAATAAAAGTTATCATTCCAGTATACAAATGGCACCATTTGAGGCGTTATATGGGAAGCGGTGTCGAACTCCATCTTTCTGGGATGAAGTGGGTGAAAGGAAGTTGATGGTACCAGAATTGGTAGAAGAGATGGTAGAAAAAGTTCTGCTGATTCAGAAACACATGAGAACAGCTCAGAGTAGGCAGAAGAGTTATGCGGACAACAGGAGGAAGGATCTATCTTTTGAGGTAGGTGATCATGTTTTTCTCAAAGTGTCACCATGGAAAAGTGTGATGCGGTTTGGTAAGAAAGGAAAGCCGAGTCCAAGGTTCATTGGACCATATGAAATTCTGGAGAGAGTTGGATCAGTTGCTTACTGAGTGGCTTTACCTCTGAGTTTATCTCAGGTACACAATGTTTTTCATGTTTCAATGTTAAGGAAGTACATGCCAGATCCATCTCATGTTTTGAGTCCAGAGGTAGTTCAGCTGGAAGAGAACCTATCTTATGAAGAACAACCGGTCCAGATTCTTGACCACAGGGAGCAAGTGTTATGAAATAAGGTGATTAATCTGGTAAAGGTTTTGTGGAAAAACCACATGATGGAAAAGGCAACATGGGAATCTGAAAATGCAATGAGGGATAAGTACCCCCATTTATTCGATAAGTAAATAAATTCCGGGGACGCAATTTTCTAAAGGGGGGAAGGATGTAACATCCCAAGTAAGTAATGAATAATAGATATTTTTATCTATGTCTATTAATGAATTAGATAGTGTTTTAGAGGCTTAAAATGAAAATAAATCCAATCTTAAGCATGGAATACACTAATATTCTTAAAAGATTGTTTTACTGACTTTTGATGGCAAACCCTTTTTAAATCAAAATTTTGAAAATTTTATAATCTATATTTGTCAAAATAAACATATTCATTATTATTGGGACATTGAAATTTACATTGGATAAATTTTTGGGATTTTTCTGAAAATGTTCATTTTTAATGAATAGTGAAAAATACTGCATTTTACATCAAAACTGCTTTTTAATCTAATTTATTTATATAATTAGATTATCTTTTTAATTGGTTTTGAAGTGAAATTAGAATATATTTTTACCATTTAATCCAATGGTGGTCATTGGAATCAATTTCACTTTGAAATTGGACTTAAACTGGTGTCAATCTTTTGATACTTATTGTTTCATAAAAACACGCTATTTGTCATGATAGCGGGAATTAATTATTAAATTAATTAATGTAACTTATATGATTTTAATTTTGTAAAATATACATCATTTTTGAATTCAAAATATCAAATATAGCTTAGGGTGAAGTTTTGGTATCTTTCTGAAAAACATCAATTTTTGATGAATAGTGAAACCACTAAGTGGTAGTTAAAGAAACTGATTTTTCGTTTAAATTAAATTTTACCACCTCTGTAATTTGATTTTCAAAAATCCGACATACATGGTTGTCATTAAGAAGTAAAATTTGGTCCAATGGGATTAAAATAATTTTTTGGTGAATAGTAACTTTTAAGTTCTTAATCGCGATTAGTGGTAATTAGTGTAGTTTAAGGAAAAAATAATGTTTTAATAATATGAAATGACCTAGACACATGTCCTAACCTTACTGGATGTGTCATGGCCGACCAAGACAATCCATGGGTTAACTTGGGGACCCCATGGAGCCACTTTGGTTGGGAAATGACATAAATAACTTTTTATTTAATGAAAAAGTAAAAATGACACAAACATAATATGTTTTACGAAAAAAAATTTAAATGGGGTTATACAAGTCAGATTTTTGACTATAAATATTCATTGGAAAGCTAAAATGATTTCCTACATCATAGTAGTTTTTTTGTAATTTTTAGACTTTAAATAAATTAAATTATTTATGACATCATGATTATGCAACGATTACCTCATTAATAAAGGATTTAAATAAAATGAAATGATAATGTAAAATATATGACCTACACATGTCCAAAACCTATTGGATGAGTGTATTTCGAACCCTTATCACCTTATCCTTTAAATACATCAATTTGGGACCTTTAAAATCCGAAACTCTTTTTAAAATATAGTAACATTTTGTAACTTTACAAGAGTGCCCCTTCTCTCCTCTTATAAAAGGCCCCCACCTCTACCTCCTTACCCACACTCCCAAAGCCTTTGCCTCAGCCAACCCCTGCTAATTTTGTCTCTCCACTTCCCTCTATTACTCCTTGAAGCCTCACTTTGGGCAGAAGTCTTCCCAAGGAAGCCTTTGAGCTCAAACCAAAGGGAGTTACCCGATTTTAAGGTAATGTCTTCTTTTGAGTCCTTTTGTTTTATTTTGCTTCTCCAACCCCCTAAACTCTTTTTATTTATTTCTTTTGTGAAAACTCCAGTATCTTAAATATACTAGGATTTTTTTATAAGAATTATTCAAGCTACACTTACACACACCTACATATAATGGTTAAATAACATATTGTTTCCGTGGATGGCGAATTTCTGCCTCCCGAAACGATGATTGTTCAACATTCATATAACACCTTCAAAGGTGGCCATTAAGATGACACTATATTTATATATGATATATAATATGTTTATGTTTTCCTTAAGCTTCTGTATTTTTCATTTTGGGCATACCTTTATGGTTTCCATTATGGGTAAACGCGATATCTTCATTTAAGGAAGTGCGGACTACCGCCCCCTCAAAGTGATTTGATTCGTTAAATACCATATGTGGGACGTATAAAAGATGGAAATATGATATTATATATGATATTATAATGGAATTATAATATAACTTTATATAATTATGATTCCATTCTATAAAATATGAAATAGAAATGAAAGTAGCATTCATGCGTACGTACGGCTTACCGTCTCCATGAACGGTGCATTTCATTTCTTACCTCTAAATGATTATGTAATATTATAAATTCATGCATGTACTGGATATATATGAAATATATAATATCTAAATCATGAATACCATTCTGGATATAATGGATACATGAACAACTTGTAATTATAGAGGGCTTATTTTTTACTCAAGTACCAATGATCGTTAAAACGACCGTTATTAACTTAAATAATTACATAGTGTTCATGACATGGAAATAAGTGATATAAAAGGAATAATGAACTTTAAAAAGGTTCTGAAACAAGTAGAAATTAAATCAAGTTTATTATTCAGGAGATTAAAGAACGACCGAGTCAAGTCGGACTCGAGGTATGGGACTTCGTCTCAATATCCTTTCATTGAGGCATATATTATTTTATACACAACTTTCTTTTATACGGTGTATAAACCCCTTTTACTTTTACATTTATCCAAAAGGAATCTTTTTTATATGAATCGTTTTACAAAACGACAAAAGGGAATGTTTTTGTAGTACGTATGTGGTGACAACGACTTCTCCGCCGCCGTGACCGTTATTTGGGTTTCGGCTTCCTCTACAAGCCATACCTTCTTTTTAAAAGAAAAATAAATACCATGTTTTACTTTTCTTTTATTTTGGTATTGAAAATGGTTTTCATGATTTTTTTATATCAATGTTTTGTATTGATATCTTTTGATTGAAAGGTGGAAGTGTTATGTTTCCTTTATGCATGTTTTATGTAATACGATTATGTTGAGGTTCTTGGGCATTATTATGAATATGGGTGGTTCCATGATAAAATAAGGGCGGGTGATCCCGATATATCTCTCCAATGCATTGGGTAACGTGAAGGAGTGAAACGTTAAGGTTTCTCCGAAGAGATTTAGGGAATATACTGTGATGGGTATTCCAAACGTAACCAAGAGGGTTACTCCCTACGTAAGAATGTTATGAATGCCTCAAGTTACCTTTAGGTCTTATGATTTCTATGATTTATTCATGATATGATGATGTATGTTAGAGTGATTTTGTTTTATGGGTAAAGTTTGATCTCATTCTTATGTATATATGTACCCATGTTTCCTTTCCATATTTTTATATCCCTTACTGAGCTTTTTATGCTCATCCCAAGTTTTTTGAAATGTTTTTCACAGGTCAAGGGAAAGGTACATGGTATGATGATAGTTTCAAGGAAGTTTCAAGAAAGAATCCATTTTTTTATTTTAAATATTTTTCCATTGATGGGAATGAAGAATACTATCTTTATGTAACCACTTTGTTAAAGAACATACTTTTTCTGTGGATGGTGAATTTCTACCTCACTAAACGATGGTTGTTCAATATTCTTTTGACACCCTCAAAGGTGTCCATTAAGATGTAACTATATTTATATATGATATATAATATGTTTATGTTTTAATTAAGCTTCTTTATTTTTAATTTATGGCATACCTTTATGGTTTCCATTATGGTTAAACGCGATATCTTCATTTTTGGAAGTGCGGACTACCGCCCCGTCAAAATGATTTGATTCGTTAATACCATATGTGGTATGTATAAAGGATAGATTTAATGATATTATATATGATACCATACTGGAATTATAATACTATTATTTATCATTATGTTTTAATTCCATTAAATAAGAAATAGAAAAGGAAGTAGCGTTCATGCGTACGTATGGCTTACCATCTCCATGAACGGTGCATTTCATTTTTTACCTCTAAATGATATGTAATATTATAAATTCATGTATATAATGGATATATATGATATATATGATATCTAAATAATGAATATAATTCTGGATATAATATATATTTTACCACATGAACAACTTGTAATTATAAAGAGTTTATTTTTGACTCAAGTAGCAATGATCTACAAAACGACCATTATTAACTTAAATAATTACATAGTGTTCATAGCATGGTAGTAAGTGATATAAAAGGAATAATTAACTTTAAAAATGTTATTAAGCAAGTATAAATTAACTCATGTTTATTATTCAGGAGGTTAAAGAACGATCGAGTCAAGTCGGACCTGAGGTAAGGGATCCTACCCCTATCTTTTTAAGTACACTCTTTTATGTCATTCCTTTTAAGCTCATCTTTATTATTATTGGGATTTTATTTTATGTTAATCCTACTATAATTTTTATGTTCATATAATTAGATAACCTATTTTCTCTCATCAATCCATTTTTGAAGTTTTGATTGGCGTCGTTAGGCTGTCGAATCTTCGTAAGAGATCCAACCTCCCTCTTTTTTTAAGTACTCTCCTTTATGTCACTTATTTTAAGCTCCTCTTTGTTATGTTGGGGGATGTTATTTTATATTTATATTGCTGTAAATTTTATGTTAATATGATGATAGACCCTATTTTATCTCATCAATCGATTTTTGGAAGTTTTAAGTGGCGTTGTTAGGCTGCCGAGTTTTCATAAGGGATTTTTCATCTCACTTTTATTCCCGTGAGATTTATGCTACATTTGCCACCATTTCCTTTGATTGGTATATGTACTGACAATTATTCTTCTATTTGTGTAATATACTTTCGTTAATGATTATTTACATCAATGTTTTATTGTCCTTCTTTCATGGGGTGTATGTTTCGAAAGATACCCAATTCGGTAAGGGACCCTTTCACCCTCCTCTTTTTAAAAGACTTATTTTGTTGTGTCTTTTAATTTACATATTGTTATGTTGGGATATGTTCTTATATATCCTTATTGATCTAAATTTTATGTCCAAGTGATGAGATACCCTTTTTATCTCTCATCAACTCATTTTCTGAATTTTAAAGTGACGTCGTTAGGCTGTCAAATTTTTGCAAGGGAACTTCTTAACCCAATTTTGATTCTTTGGGATAAACTTGCACTCCTTGAATATGTTGTTATATGAATATGTGTGAATAAACTCTGATTGTTTTACACTTAATATCCACTTATATTTGGTTTATTTTGTTTTCACACATAATTATGTAATTGATTTATCCTTAATCCAATGATATCGTCTTTGTATGGGACTTCGTCTCAATCTCCTTTCATTGAGGCATATTTTGTTTTATACACAACCTTCTTTTATACGGTGTATAAACTCCTATGACTTTTACATTTATCCAAAAGGAATCTTTTTATATGAATCATTTTAATAAACGACAAAATGGAATGTTTTTGTCGTACGTATGCGGCGACAACGACTTCTCCACCGTCGTGACCGTTATTTGGGTTTCGGCTTCCTCTACAAGCCATACCTTTTTTTAAAATGAAAAATAAATACCATGTTTTACTTTTCTTTTATTTGGGTATTGGAAATGGTTTTCATAATGTTTTTATATCAATGTGTTTTATTCATATCTTGTGATTGAAAATTGGAAATGTAATGTTTCCTTTATGCATGTTTTGTGTGATACGATTATGTTATGGTTCTTGGGCATTATTATGAAGACGGGTGGTTTCAGGATAAACTAAGGTCAGGTGAGCCCGATATATCTCCTCAATGCATTGGTTAACGTGAAGGAGTTAAACTTTAAGGTTTCTCTGAAGAGATTTAGGGAATATACTGTGATGGGTATTCAAACGTAACCAAGAGGGTTACTCCCTATGTAAGAATGTTATGAATGCCTCAAGTTACCTTTATGTCTTATGATTTCTATGATTTATTAATGATTTTATGATGTATGTTAAAGTGCTTATGTTTTATGGGTAAAGTATGATATAATTCCTATTTATATATGTACTCATGTTTCCTTTCCTTACTTTTTATAACCCTTACTGAACTTTTTATGCTCATCCCATGTTTTTTTGAAATGTTTTTCACAGGTCAAGGGAATGGTACATGATATGATGATAGTGTCAAGGAAGTGTCAAGAAATAATCCATGTTTTATTTTAAATATGTTTCCGTTGATGGGAAAAATGAATACTATATTTTATGTAACCACTTTGTTTAAATGTGGAATGTAATGCAAGTTTTATGATCTAATTCTCTAAAACTCTAAATCTGAAAAGATCCTCAAGGTGTACTCTTGTAATAACTCAAGATTAAGTAAGGTTTAAGGGTGGGGCCTGATATCATGTGCCTCTAATAATTGTCCATTTTTTATCCAAGATGGTACATGGTCTAAATATATCCATAAAATGTATTTTTTACAATTTTATAAGTCATTTAACCTTTTAATATTAAATTTTAATCATTAAGAAGACATGTGTTTACATTAATCATTGTAATTAATTTTAATTACAATAACTAATATTTTTGGTCAAAAACTATTTTGAACATAGTTGAAATTATAAATTATTATGATTAAAAATATGTAATAAATTTTTTCATATTATAATCATATAAGTGGTAGAAATTAATTTAAAATTAATCCTGCAGACGAGATGAGATGATGAGTTTTTAAAGTGAAAATGTCCAAAAGTTTAAAATGTTTTTATATCCAATTTAAAAAGTGAAATTGGTTCCAATGACCAAAATAGGATTAATTAATTTATAATTTATTAAATTATACTTTAATCAAAATTAATATATAATTTAACTATATAAATAAATTATATGAAATATTATTTTCTTAATTAAAATTCTTTATTTTTCACTATTTATCAAAAAATGAAACTTCTCAGAAAAATACTAAAAATTAACCCAAATTAAATTTTTATATTAAATTTTAAAAAATGAAGTTTTTTCAGATAAATATTATAAAAGTGTTAGAATTTGTATTTATGATGGGTTTTCTATTGAAAGGCAGTAAAATTACCTTTTAGAAAAATACATATTTTTATTTATAAAATTGGATTTATTCTTATCTTATAACTATAAAATATATTGTATAAATATAAAAAGTATTTATTGGATAAATAATATATAAATTTTACTAAAAATATTCATCAAAATTGGTTTTTTAATTTATTGAGATAAAATCTTGTTTACAAATAAAAAATAGTTTTCTTAGAAAAGTAATTTCTTTATTTTAAAATAGTTATTACTTTCATTTATAACTAATTGATAACCAAAGGATTCATTTTATATACATGTGTAAATAATATTTTTACAATTTAGTTAGTATTATTTGTAACTTTAATTAGAACATCTAGGTAGTAGCTAAAATAATATTTTAATAATATTATTAATTGTATATTGTAGTTTGGTAAAACTAGGCTTTGAATATAATGCAGGATATCAAATGAACTCAGAATTGTGTGTAACACAAGACAAATATAGTGTTACATGTACAAAAATCTACTTTATGTGTTTTGTGTATCATAATATCAACTTGGTTTTTCATATAATTCAATCCAAACGTAGTGCTTTCATATAAAAAAGGTATCTTCAGTGCTGTGTGAAATTAAAAATATCATAGATATTAAATTAATTTGAAAAAAATCACAAAATATTGAGGTGTTATAAACCAACTCCTATATACCTGAATAAAATAATTTATATAAACATTGGGTTAGAATAATATTTATACTTGGTAGCATCCTCGTTAGAGTCTCTCATGCAATAGATATAGAAAGAATACTAAATCCCAGTGAATAATCAAGTGAACTAACTTGTCACCTGAATAGGTATACTAAATTCCCAACCTCATCGTGACTTTCTCACCAAGTATCACATAAAAGTAATAATATAATATCCAATATAACATAAAAATGAAAGTACCTCTCTACTACTTCTATATTATTTTTTGTCTCTCTCCCCAATATCACATGTCCTGATCGATCTCTCTCTTTATAAGCTACATGAATCAAATGAAATTGTATAAATACTCATACCACATGAATCAAATAATCTCATCATAACATCAATATCTCCTAATAGTAACCAAGTAGTTTCCAGGGATCCACTAAAGCCTGTACATTTGGTATTATACCTCAAATCATCACATTCCATACACAACATACCTATAATAATCCTTAGGATACTATATTTTGATAGAATTGTGTTTTAAATAACTACATTCAATTACAATAATCTACATATATATATGAGAAAGGTATCCACCATGTATACCAACTCATAATACTACTAATATAAGAGAGTGGGGGAGGGTGAATGTCAACCATCCATCCTTTCCAACCTAGATATTAGGGAAAACACCCTCTAGATTCCACTAGTGTTGGTTACCCTACCAGCATGGGTGGGGTTAGTATGATGTAGCAAAGCATATAATATATATATATATATATATCACAATAACACTAAGGGAAAAAAACTTACCTTAACCTCAATTGTAGGTATCATTTCTTGGACACCTAACTTCAAACACTAAGTACTGAATAACTTATAATAAAAAAACCCTTTTCAATAGATAATTAATTCTTAAGATAAATATTTGGTTTTACATAACTATCACCCAAAATACATGCCTTCCAATAATTATCAGGATTTCAACATTCTATTAAGACTTCAACCCCACAGGTTAAAATTATTTAACATTACCATTCCATAATTCTAGGTAATCTATGAATTTTCCTAAGCTACCATAAAATATGCATAGACCATTCACATCCAGCTTCCTTAATAAGTGGGTAAAATAAATGTAGAAAAAAACAACCCAACCTTTAAAACATATTCATTATCAATCAAGAATATCAGCTTTATATAGATAAAACAATAAGAAATACCAACTTCAACCCATCCCATTACTCTTGGTTCCATCCCTAACACCAATATATATATCACCATCCATCCCACCATCACATGAACTAACTACTTCCACAAACCTATAATCCCAACCCATATCTCACTAAACCATCAACTTTCTCAAGCTCACATTACGTTTCATAGAAAATATACATATTAAAATAAATAAAACAAGGTAGTAAGAAAACAATAAATATTTAACAACTAATCTATTACCTACAAGTAAGGCATCTATCCTTCATAATCAAACAATATCGGTCATTACAAAAAAACAATCTTTAATAAAAAACTAATTTTTTACTATCTTAAACTAACTAATTCATTATCACAATTTATAACCATATTCAACCTAATAAATTAGTTTTAAATAACTAATAAATTATTTAAGCATTATTCAAGAATAACTTTCATTTCCATCAATTATACAGAATAATGATTACAATTAAACATTCCCATTTATCATTTATCCTACATAAATTACCATATTTACTTTATTTATCCAATTTACAGGCATAAAAACATGTTAATACATAGAATAAAAAAATATAGAATATTATCTTTAAAATCACGTCACAAACCATTAACACGACAAAAAAACATGTGATCCCTACAACCTAAAACCAATTCTTTCTTTATTTCTAGTTTAATATTAATTAAGAATAATTACACTCTTACCCAATTATAAAAATAATGATATATTCATAGTTTCACTTTAGATAAAGATAAGTAGTGATCCCAATATATCAAGGATTTCAATGTTCTTTTAGAATGGAACAACAAGAACATATATTTGATCACATCTCTTAAAAAGAATAGATGATTTGTATGGATTCAACACCATGAACATGCCACCAAAAATCAAAATAACTTCATAATAATGAAGGATATAAACTAAAATATCTTGGAGAGGTCGAACATGAGGTAAAAACTCTTATAGATAATAAACCACATAGAAATATTTAAAACTCTCATAGGATCACCACTGATTGAACACAGGAATCCCGGGATCAATCTAAAATCAAAGGTATTTTAAAAACTTTGTAATAGATCCTCTGGATTCTTGGAGTTTCGGAGGATTTGGAGGGTTTTGAGAAAATTTAGGAGTGAAAATATATTTATAGATGTTATAACTGATGCACATTCATAGTGTGAATGTGTCATCCATGTCTTATATGATTTGATTTTAATATTCATGGAAACACATGTCAATCATATCCTATAATTATAGATTAATTAAAGTTTTGAACCATAGGTTCACATCATGATTTTTCAGAGATAGATTCACCAAATTCAACCCATCATCCATCCACATCATGAATCAAAGGTTTACATCATGAATTTCAACATGAAAACCACCCTTACTCAAGCTATGAATACCCATTCATGCTGAAAACTACTCACTCTCATTATGAAACAAAATTCATGTCATGAATTCCTTATTCTTCTTATTGTATGCTCTCAAACTATACTGAACCTACTCCAATATTCCTCTAACCACATTTTACATCAAAAATACATAAACTACTAGGCTTGAAGGATCCATTCCCTTATAACATTAGTGTTTCTCAATCTACAAAGGGGCCTGGTGTGATCTCAATCAAACACACCAATATCCTTATATGAATATGATTACCATAAGATGCATCATATATATCATGTTAATACCTATATAATCCCTTTTATTATAAAATAAAGTGATAACTAGACATATAACATTTCAATATATTATAGAACATCTCATATATTCATGGTTCTCTAAAATAGACTATCCATGTAGATGAATACATCTTGTGTCATTCATCTAGAAGATGAGCACATCACATGTCCCTAACTTAAGTAATTGAGCACATCACATGTCACTCAAATCAACATGGCCATAAATTTTATCAATATAATTCAATTAAGGGCTTGGATGTCTTTACTCGTCATATTAGTAGACAAATCTCATCTTGGTTGAGCTTGAATTGATGACATGATCAGAAACATACCCTACTTTCCTTGATTAATTAATCCTCAAGGATTTCATAATAAATGTATAAAAGTATTAAGGTTATCATGCTAGGTATCCTTCCAACCTCGAGTAATTGGGATTCATAGTAAGTATACACCCCTATGTATATCAATGATCATATGACATTCCTTGTGATTAACATTGGTGGGTAAATTATGATAATAAGTATCGAATTATTACCTAATGAATCTATTTTTTGTATCTCATATACAAATTTTGGTATCAAGTGAGAAATTATACTCATGTTAATATTAACATATTATCCAAACTCATAATACTTTGTGATGATAACTAATTAGGGACAACTCAAAGTATTACTTTATGGGGATAATTATCATTTCACTTAATAAAAATATACATCCAAGGTGAAATAATGATAAAGTGTATATTAACTTTTTTTATAGCATGATATATTTGATACTCTTAAACACATTTAAGAATACTCAACAAAACCATGTATCATCATTTTCCTAACATGTCATATATGATAGAACACTGAATGATTCAGATGTTTTCTTCATTTTTAGGGGTTTTGTTAAACTCATTACATATCTATATAATTATGGAACCATGTCTATGTGTCCAAATGATAAAACCTCTGTATAGATCTCTTTAATGAGTGAAATCTATGAAGTGATATTATTTTAATAATGGGCATATTTAGGAATCATATTCCAAAGGTTCAACTACTAGAACATATTCAAACTACATAACTCCAAAACATCAAATTTCATGATGTTAATAACTTCTATTTTGTACTTATAACTCTTTCTAAGTACATAATTATCTTTCTTGAATCTCTTTAGATAAAAATTTTCCTTGAAATATTTATTAACTAATGTAACTATTTACATTGATCTTATTCCAATACACCCTAAACATTTTAGGATAAATACTAACACTCACTTTGTATTTTGATTTGCATAATATTTTATTTTATAAATTTAAACTACTATAAGTCTAAAAATATAATCACGCTATCTTATTATACAATATGTTCTCTTTATAATATCATTCTATGACATAAAAACTCTTTTGTGTTTAGAAAAAACACTACTTTTTTTAGTATAAATATTTAATAAATAAACCATTTTATTTATATCATATATGGTATTCTATGTTTTTAGAGTATTTTTCTAAGAAAATAAGACTTTATTATTTAAAATATTCCACTAATGGTGGTGGAATCTCTATTCCTAATATTTTAAAAAACTTATGGATAAACACTTTTATCTTAGATAAAACATTTTTATCCTTATCTTCTTCACAAAACATGTTGTAGAATTTTATGGATAATAAAATATTTGTAACATCTCATATTGTTCATAACAAATCTTTGTTAACAAAAAAAATACCATACAAATGATATGATTTTCCATATATTTTACTAATATTAATTTAATCTTGATATATTAATTTAAATTAAAATATTTTATGTAGTAATACTTTTATTTCTCATTTGAATGAAAACTACAATCTCTATTATTCTTTACCTTTATTTTGAACTCTTATATATGTACAACACTTGTAAAACATACCAATGGAATCAGATACCATTAAAAATCAATGATTTGATTGCGATAACATTGATGCCTACTATATATTACCTGGATTTTCATAAACTCCTTTATTTATTCTGAAGAATTCCATTTTATAGAATCATTACTACTTCTTCCTAATAACTTTTAGTTTCAACAACCTTAAATGGTTACACAAAGAAACATTGTTATATTTTCCATCCAACTTTTCATCTTTAATTTTAATATTTTTCCCATTTTTAATATTGAAATATCTCTAAAACTTGAAAATCATATGCCCAGTTCATCTGTCCTCAAAAAATTTAGAATAATATGGTAAAAATTTCTTATATTCATTAAAACATTTAGAACATTTCTAAATAAATGAATTCCTTAACCAGAACAAGACTTAAATGATATCATCAGTCACAACAGGTCATTATCATACTAAATCATGTTGAGTATTTAATTGATTAAATTTGCATCTAATTCATTTGAAGCCTTAAGTGAATCCATCTATGATTCTCATGAGCATCTAGATTTCAAGTTTTTAACAACTTCAATTTTTTATTACTCGAGAAGGTATTGCTCTTCTTAACATATAGAATTTCTCTTATCAAAGAAATTTTCTTAAGTTACTAGTCCTATTATTTTCTTATATTAATATTATAATTATAATGGATTGATCTGAAAGAAAAGTTTTAGGATGATAATATCATTTATCTATAGTAAAATCTTTAATCAAATGTGTATTGAGTTTTAAATTCATTTAATAAGGACTTTTGCTAAATGTGTTCCCACTAAAATGATGATACTTTATAAAAAATCATATCCATTAGTAGGAAAATATTTATATTTTACTAAATAATGGTTCCATTAAGAAATTTCTCTCACCATTTAGTTATTTAGGTAGATCACTATCCTAATAATATCATATTTGATTATTGGATATTATAGTGGAAACCCCTTTACCCAAATCCATCATATGGATAAAATAAACTCTATTCATTTGGTAAACTAATAATATTAGGGTATCCTAACTAATTATAACAAAAATAAAATGATAATAACATGAACCTAATCCTATTAGGGTCACACATTACTTTTTTCCCTTATAAAAGATAATCCAAGGGAACCCAGTAATGGAATACCTACCCAGTTGGAAATCAGGGTCTTAACAAGTGATTATTTGGAAGGAATATGTCATTTAGTATTAAAAATATATTTAAATCTCACTATATTATCTCATATTATTCTCTTTATTTATTCATTCTTATAATGATTCAGTTTAGAATAATATTCCCTCCACAAAATCAATATGTTCAAATAAAATTGATGTGTAACTTCTTACAGAACTCATAGCTTGTGTTTTTAACCCAAATTAAAACCACAAATATTTATATATATATATATATATATATATATATGGATACCATGAATAAGGTACATGAAACCCTTTTATATAAATTCTTATAAATATATATAACCAATAATCATCAAATGAGCAAGTCTGGAGCTATAGATAGTCAACCCTCACCTTTCTAGAACAAGTAATAAGCTTCCAATCTAGTGGGAAGTTCACCCCAAAGTCCCTCTTCCTAGGGAGACTTTACTCAAGAGAGATCTAAATTCCATAATAACTCTAACACCTAATATGTTTAAATCATAATTAATAACTTAATTCAATCTCATAACTCAATACAAATAAATTTTTTCCTAGAAGAAAACTAAATCCATTGTTATACTTATCATGTAACTCCTTAGATGCATGTATGATGACTTATAAGTTGTTTAAAAACATTAAAATAAATAATACACATATTTATAATATAAAAAATTCAAATTTATGAAAAAAAATTGGAATTGATTTTAAATAAATGAATGCTTCGAATATTTAAATATGAACTAAATATGTATGAACAATTCATAAATAAAGATAAAAATAAACACTATCTAATTTATCTAATCTTATAAAAATTCCATAATTTTGAAAAAAAACACTATATATTTATTTTAAATATTAAATCCTTTATATTATTTATTATGTGCATTTTTAATTTAAATATATGATATTTCAAGAATTATAAACATTTTATATTTCAATTTCCTTTATGTAAACTATTTAAATAATCCAAATGTCACACATTAACCATTATTTAAACCTTAATCAAATCAATCATTAAAACTCATTTTAATGTGTTTTAAATAATTTTGTTAAATAATTTCATTAATTTGAATAACTAAAGTTAATAATTATGAATAATTTTTAATTTTAAACATATCTTTCTTCTATATTTGGACTTGTTTTGTAATTTATAAACACTTTATAAATCATATTTTTAATTTCAATATAAACACTTTATATCTAAACTATAATACATTACATATGAGTTCACCTATATGATATACATCATATGAATATTAAATCCATAATTATTTCATCTCATGTAATCTTTATCATCTCATGTTTTATTCATCTATACATGATTAACAATGTATAAGTACTAAATTATGTATTAAATTAATTATAACATGATATTCAAATTATATAAAAAAAATATATGAATATTTAAGAGAAATAAATATTATAATTTTTTTCTAATCAAGAGATATTTATATGAACACTTCATATTTTATTTGGGTATGAAAATCAATATTTTTAATATTTAACACTTATCATTTATAAAAAAAATTAAACTATAAGAATTATTATAAAAAATACAAAATTTATTCATTTTTTTATTGAATTTTATTTTATGATTGATAAAGGGGAATTATCAATCATGATCCATGATAAGAACAAATTGAACCCTTATGTATCAAGATTCACTTCTACAGCAAATAGAAATTTATTACATATGGGGTAACCCTTACGTATCAGCTTTTCACGTATGAGGAAAAGGGAAATCTCTTAGGGATTCCTTTACACATCAATTAACCCTTATGTATTACTATATATCCACTTTTTTGAAAAAGGTAAATATCG
Organism: Viscum album; assembly: GCA_963277665.1. Classification (NCBI taxonomy): domain Eukaryota; kingdom Viridiplantae; phylum Streptophyta; class Magnoliopsida; order Santalales; family Viscaceae; genus Viscum; species Viscum album. The sequence goes on from OY728132.1 coordinate 545,192,608, forward strand.
TATATATGGGAAAAACTATTAGGTATGGTCAAGTCTCATATGTATGTGTTCTAATGGTGTAACCCTTACACATCTGGTTATATCTCATGATATACATTATATCTTCATTATAAAACAATGTTATATTTTTTTAACTCAAGTTTCTATCATAGCCTATGATATAACCTATATTATAGATTATAATATAAACCAAAATAAAATTTTTCCTACTTATCATACCTTATGATGCAAATCAATCATAACCTATGACTAAGAAAAAGAAAATCATGCATTATGATATCCTATATTATAAAGCTGGGTAGAGTGATCTAGCTAGTGACACTTAGCCACATCATATTTTACATTACAATATAGTATATTGTAGACTAGAATACAAATTTTATTCATGTAAATAGTAAAATAACTTGTTTATTCACTAATGAACATGGATTTGATACCATTGATAGGTTTTCGGGGATCTTCACAAGTTCACTATAGCTGAAGAAAGCTATAAATATACCTGATTTATCATCAAAAAATCAACATGAAGCGGAGAATATGATAATATAAATAGAATTAGCCTATATGTAGTGTGATCCATCTTTAATGTGATTGATGAATTGCACTTGATGAAGGTCACTAGGTAATAACCAAAGGTCTCTCACCTCCAAATTTTATACACTATCCATTAGAATCCTAATTTTTAATGAGAAGGACCTCGAACTCCAGAGGTGTGATAGAAACATTACCTCAATGATAAATGTATAATTGGGATGAAGATAGATTCGACTATGGATTTTAGGTATCACATTTACACTAATAATAATACTGTATCATTTATATAGGCTCCATTAATTCAATTAAGGGAGTTGAACATTGGCTTCCATCATATGGAAACTGATATACATTATGATAGAATATTTTTTTGGAGTTTAATAATCATTAAAAACTTCAAAAATTATCATAAATTTTTATATCCATAAATAAATCCACTCATTGATTCATAACTAATGGAAACTATGTGGAAGATATGATAGTGGACATGAATTAGATATTCCATATCACTAACCTATCATATACTATGGTAGATACAGATAATATACTATTATAAAGGAATATATATTCTACATATTAGTTTATTACTTAGGGGATATCATATAATAAAATATCCTTGTTTTAGTGTATATTTTACAGTGAGAGTTGACATAATTAACCAAGGGTATACAATATAATATAACCATAAGCATTATTAACCAGCATTCCTTTTTATATAAAAATAAACAAATAAACATTTCATCTACAATTTTAAACATGAATCAAAATAAAAAAGGCTTTATATATGAGATTATGACTCTTATGAAAATATTACACGAACATGGAAAGTATCATATAAAATTGAAATAATTAAATATTCTTAATCATATTTAAAACAAAAAAGGATTTAACAAGAATAAATCAACTCATAGGTGATATAAATATTCATATATGATGATTGAAATTCATATTTAAATATACAATAATGATCAAGTGACAGAGAAAAAAATAGAAATTAAATTTATAAAAGTGATTATTTACTAAAAAACATCCATTATTTTTCTAAAATCAATGTTTAGATTTTAATAAATTTTTGAAAAAATATAGTAGTGTGCACGTCATAGGAAAAAGATAAATAGATATAAGGAAGGTTGATAACACCAACCAAAATTATATATTAGTGATATCATCCTAATTCAATGACTACTAAGAAACATATTAACAATAATAACCAGTTTTTTATAACCAATCAAACCCAAACAAATAAACTTTATAAATTAAGAAACCAAAATGATAAACTCGACCCCTAAAAATCTTAAAATACACCTAACACTTAAACAATAAAAAAAATACAAATTCATATAATCTAGATAACCATTAACACAAATCCTGTGTCAATAAATGCCTAAAATAATAAGTCTTATGATTCACTAACACTGAAATAGTGATAAATGAAGTGAAAAATATCTTCCTCCGCTTTCCATAACGATAAAATGTGAAATCCCAAGAATATTGGATGTATTTCTCTATTCCCTAGTGAAATACATTATGAAATACCAAACTAAACCAATGTAAATCATAGGATAAGAGAGGACGAGGTAAGAAGAAAATAAGGGATGTAAGTATACTTCTATTTATCAAGATAAATTTAAGTGACTTTATAGATTAAAGGGATGTAAAGGGGGGTAAATAGGGAAAAAAGGGAATCTCTCACTTAGTGTGTATAGCTGGGGCTAAATGAACTTGAAGGAACCTAAAATGGGTTTAAAAGGAATTAAAGTATAAAAAATAAATTTTCCTTTATTAAAAATAATCATTCTGGGTCTATAAAATAAATAGTCTTCCTCCACAAACCATCTTTTGTCTCTCCACAAAATATCTAATGGCCCACCATAAATCCTTTGAATGATCATTGGGCTTTCGGTGGTATTCCATAGGCATAATCCCACTAGATTACTCATTGGGTACCCAATGGCACTTTACTAGGTATATGATAGCCTCCTAAAGATACTTGTTTATTAATTTCCTATTCTTAAAACATTAAATTATAATTTTTTTTATTTTATAACTATTGTATAAACTCTGATCAATCAATGTAAACTTCCTAAAAACACCCATGAATGATCACATTCACATTATAAATCCAAAATTTTAAAAAAGTTATTATTTTCACAATGAAATTCAAAAATTAAAAATACAAAACCATACGTTAATAATTAAGTAAGGATATGGGTCATTATAGAAATAAACACCCTAGTATGAAGGAGATAAGAAAATTATAATGTAAATGCGGATTGAATTAAATACTAGAGTGGAATGGGGATGTAATGGATTGAAAATAAACGGTTAGGTGTGCGATAAGGAGTCTAAGCACCACTACATATCTTGAAAATTTTTAAATCATGTAATACATTGTTTTTTATTTCTTTATAGTTTTAGGTCATTAAAAAATAACCATGAACCCAATCACGAATTTGAGGGATAATCTCTACAAAACGTTTTGGATTCATAAAATTTCTCAACATAGACTAGGATCATATATAAAAAATGTGGGGGTACCTATTTTTAATTTCATGTGGTATAGATTAATGTTATATATAGTTAACATCATATGGTGAAGATTATATACCAAAAAAATTACATCATGTGGTGAGGATATTGTGTCGTGTATTTTATGTTTATATAAAAAGAACATATTTATGAAGTTAATTATATATAAGAATACAAATGTGAGGTGAAATTTATGGTCTCATGATAAATAATGCTCCATTTAGTTTAAGTTTATATAGGTTAAATTTTATCTCATATAGTTTATGGTTGTGTAATGAAAACCTATATATAATTAATTTTATAGTTTTATCACAAGGACCACGGGAATATAACATGATTAACTATGTGTAGTGTTTCTTAAAAAAATCATTAATAGAGGGTAAAGTGTTCTCTCCATATAAGGTAATCATGGAGTATAATCCATCTAGGTATACCGTATGTATAACCAAGGGTCCTTCCCACTTGGGTTCCATATTTTGGGGTTTCTTCCCTAGTATCATTAGTAGCCTCAATAATAACATCAGTTCCCCTACAATAATTTATTGGAGGTGAACCTTTTTCTAAACACTAGGTTTAAATGATTTTGGTGAACCTTGAGGTTATAAAATTCTAGTAGCCTTCCCTTTTCAAGGTTCACTAACATTTATATCCAAACTTGTAGCAATTAATTTTTAATAAACTTTTTAAAAATGTTTATTATGATCACGGTTAAATGAAACCCAATAGTTTGTACAATTTTGGTATTGTGTAGTAAGGAATATAGAGGTTTCTATGTGGGGGTGTGTATAGTTTTATAATCCCACAAATTAGTGGGAGTTTGTATTAGTATATCCTTTTATCCTTATCCACTATATTTTTTATGATTCTTAAAGGGTAATTATTAAAGGATTTTATATATACATTGATAGATGTGTGAGAGTGGTAATAATGGTTGGATTAAATATTTTATTTTGAATATAACTTCCTCAACTCATACACACACACACACACACAATTGTCATAATATATAATAATATTATATAGAAATTTTAATTTCATGGTGATATGAAACTTTAAAAATGTGATTAATATGTTTATCCCAACCTCCTTTAAACATAAAAAATTCATTCCACTTATAGAATAAATAATTTATAGTTATGATAAACCTGAATTTCCAAATAGTCTTCATAGGGTATAGGACCATGACATCAATTCCCCCACATGGAAATTAGTTATGGGTGCTTTATGGCATATAGAAACTCAATTTTCTTTTGAATTAAGTCCATGTAAACCTAAAAGGAGTGAAATTTCTTATGAATTATATTAAATCCTATACTATAGAGGGATAAAAGTACCCAAGTATCGTAATTTGGTGAGATATCTTGATTCATGTTTGGTGGGAACCACATGTGTAATGTCATAGAAAACTTTCATTACTTTTAGGGTATATGATCCTTTGATTCACCTAAGGAGGGCCACATTGAAGAAACATTTATTGTGGTTTTTCTTGTTTCACATAAATCATATAGGAAAACTCTTGTACCTAATATGTGGGGTATACACCTAGAGGATTATTATTTTTTCTTCTACATGTGGTATCAATATTAAATGGTGTGAAAGGTATTTCATGAGACTATTTGATTTGATTTAGAAATAATCATCCCACTAATTTTTCACACCCTTTTCATTAGATTTGTGAATGTAAAACATATAATAAGGATATTTTAAATGAATCCTTTGATGTAATATAGATTTATTTCAAGTCCTATCAATTATTGAAGGTTCTGTAATCGATAAATTTTTAAGATTTCCTTATTAATTTCAAGGTCAACTACTATACCTCTATAATAGACCAATAATCTATGAAATTTACTAGATGTGACTCTAAATTAATATTTTAATGGATTTGTCTTAAAATTTTGTATTATTATCTAGGAAAATAAAACTTTAAGGTCTATAAAGTGATTGAGACATTGGAATTATTTTACTATTAAATAATCCATATAACATTCCATGATAATTCCCAAAATTTTCTTAGCAATATAGTACATTGAATGTTATTAGGTGGTTTTAAAAAATTATATCAAAAGGAATCATGTAGTTGAAATATACTTCTCAAGGTGACTTAAAGGTTGTGTTATCCTCATCTTTGAAGTTCATCTAGATTTGATCGTATCAAGAATTCTTGTTTGTAAAGGAGAGGGATTAAAATCTAGTTATTGGATAGATTAACAATTTTATTATTAGGATAGGGAATTATTCCTTTAGAAAGTGGTAGTTGAGGTCCCAGAAGTTGATATAGACTCTAAAATATCTATTATTCCCCTTAACTATGATAATATTGGACATTCACTTAGGATACTAAAATTTATAGATGAAATAATATTTGATGATATTATCTACCTCATATTTTATCATTGTTTTGTGCGATGGGCGAATACTTATTTATTCCTATTTATAACCATAGTTATTCATCAATAGGAAAAGACAATGAACATTCACTAAGGGTTATAGTCTAACTTTTTCTATGTTATTCCACATGATTGAATTTTTGTGTTTCTTAATGAATGTGATATACCAATCTTTCTCCTCAAGAATCTTGGTTACACTAATTAGCATTAGTCATGGGTCTTATCAAGTGCTTAATTTTAATTTACTTGACCTCTTGATGGTGTAATAGACACCTTATTCAAATGTTTTAAGGATGTCACCACACTTCTCTTTGTCAATTTAGTTTATGAGAATAAGTTCTAATAATACTTCTTTGGTATAAATGAATTTATATATTTTTCTTGTTTTTTATCGGGGGGTGGTCATTAGGTATGATTGGCTGGTTTTATGGCTCTCTTGAGATCATATTGATGGTTAAAAAGGTCCCCAAACTCATTTTATTCCCCCCATAATATTCATTTATTGCATTAAAGTTACATTATTAGGATTACTATAGTGACCCAGGCTTAACATGCATGGATATTACATCATTTTAGATGAATATTCAATAAATTACAAAAATAAATTCCTGAGGACCATAATAGTTTAGTGTATTTGGAAACTTTAAAACAAAATCTTCTATCATGATGAAAGATCTTTGACATATACCATTAATATCTCCACCTTTATTAGTTTGACATAAAACATTTCATCATAACCTGTGGAAAGGAAACATAGGAAAGGGGCGAGCTCAGATGCTTAGTAAGGGTAAAAAAGGAAATGTGTAAGCATAACATGAAAAAAATGGTATAAAACTTGAGTATAAATTTTAAAGATCATACCCTATATATTAGAGATCATAATAAAGATTTTAATTTCATAATACATGAATCATAAGGAAATTAATAACATAATCCATGATAGAATAACATGAATAGAAAATATAATTATGAAAAATACATAAGAATATAATAAACCTATGTCAAGGAATCCTACCAAGGCCTTTGTAACTTGTTAGGCTTGGGTTAATCACCAGTGTACCTACTTCAGGCTTGGGATTCCCTCTTATGTTCCCTCTTGTTTTTGTGCTTGGGATTTCCTCATGTATACCATCTTGTTTCATGATTGGGATGTCCTCTCGTGTACCCTCTTGTTTTGGGCTTGGGATTCCCTTCTATCTACCCTCTTGTTTCGATCTTGGGATGTCCTCCCATGTACCCTCTTGTTTCGAGCTTGGTATTACCTCCCATATACCCTTTGAGATCATAAAACAGTTATTAATACCCAATACATTGTAAGGGTATATAGGCCCCACCCAACTCATAATGAAATCATTCATATATATTCAACCAAACATTCATCATATCATGGACCATGAAAAGAGATGGGTTCTATAAACATCAAGTAATAACCCATGAAATGAAATTTGTATCATTAAAATTTCATCACATCATAACTTATGGAAATATATAGGTTTCATAATAATTTCATCAAAGTATAACCTGTGAAAAGAAGCAGGTTTCAAAAGAATATAACTCATTGAAGAGAAATGGGTGTCATAAACATCATTCAATCAAAATATGAGAAATATTAAAATTGAACCTTTGGATCATTTACTATAAGTAAATTAGTAACATAAACTTATTTCATCTTATATGGAAAATAACATGGAAATTTAGTTTGAATTCATTTCTTAAGGAAAATGTCCTTTCTTCTTTGAAAAAGTATTTTTAAAACATAAAACCTTTTTGAAACCCAATTTCATTAAAAATAATTTAAAAAATTATAAATAAGGCTTGAAATAATTTTTTAAAACATTTTTCCTTGAAAAATAATAAAATAATCTTGAAAATATTTTGAAATCAATTTTCCTTGAAAACTTATAAAAGAATCCTAAAAACTATTTGAAAACAAATAACCTTTAAAACTTATAAAAGAATCCTGGAAATATTTTGAAAATAATTTCTTTGAAAATTAATTCTTAAAAAAAATTAAAAATTAAACTTTTAAAAATACAAATTAAGCTTTACCTAAATTATGGCGGGTAAATCCAGAATTGTCGTACGAGGTAAAAATTAAATTCCTTTTGCACGGTAAAAAGGTTAGAAAAATGTATTGTTCAGAAAGTAAAAATAATATTAATTTATAAACATTGTAAAGAGGAAAAAAGGGTAAATATTTTTTTAAAATATTATAGGATAATAGTAGAATATTATTGAAAACCCTTTTTAGAAATCATGGTTTTAAAGGAGTACATATTTTGGACAGATGAGAGAGGTAAATTTGAACTTTCTTAAAAATGATTTCTTGACTATATTATATACCAAAGAGTGGATAAATGGTACCAATAGATGATGATATCATGAATAAACATAGGAAAATAAAATTCTTGAGTGTTCTTTAGATATGTATCAAAAAATTTAATCAAAGTAATAATAATCATAAACAATCTCTAAAAGAGATGAGATTATTTCAACAAACTCTCACCACTTGATTATTTTGAACCATACTCTCAATTAAAGAAAATTTAATTTAACGAAGCTTAAAATATCATGAATATAAATATATTAAATATATAACATTTTTAAGGAATTATATACACCTCATGTAAAAATATAGGTTCATAACATGGCATGTGCCTCAAAGAAGGAATATAGAGACAAAATCATTTTACCAATTTGGTAACTTTTGAAACATAGTACCAATGAAATAAATATAATAAAATGGATATTTAAATACCTATAAATTTAATTATAATTATAATATAATACTTTTATGGTTTTTATACACACCACCCAAAAGGAATGAGTGGTGAATAAATCATTTATCTCAAGGAAATAAAAAGTGAGATGAAATCCCCTTATATTATGTATTGACTCTCTTTGTACTCATTCAAACCACATGTATGATAAATAAAAACTTATTATAAATATTTTAAAGAAAAATATTATTATATATAATACCATATATGTTTTTATTATTACCTAATATTACCCACTTTTTAACAAACCTATGTTAAGGGTTCACTTCGGGTAATATTTTTTTTGTTCTTCGCATGTGTCTCAATTTTTTATATCTTTGGTCGTTATACTTATATCATGATTTCAAAAATGTATATAATGATATAAATATCATGTATATTAATTATATTTTTATTATAATAATCTATAGAATATATAAGTTTGAAATATAATATCTCATTTATAGAGATGGTAAGTCGTACCTATGCATGAACGTTGTTTCCGTTTTATTATCGTATTGAAAGAAAGAAAGTACAAGAAATATATTTATATATATGTATATATATCATCATTAAATTATCCATATTATATAATATATATATCTTAAACCTATCTTTAATACATTACATGTAGTGTATGAATGAATCACATCGCTTTGAGGGGGCAGTAGTCCACACTTCCTCAAACAAAATTATCATATTAATGCAAAAAAAATTAAATAAATGTGTTGTAAAAGAATTAAAGAAATTTTAAGACATAATAAATACAATATATAACATATATAAACATCGTTTCCATCATAATTTTCACTATGAGAGGTGGTAAAGGAAAAATGAACAATCATCGTTTCGTGAGGTGGTAGTGCTCCAAACATGTAAATAGTATGTTCGTTACCCATTAGATGGACGTGTGTGTATTTATATGTCAAAAAATTATCATAAAAATATCATATTATATTTAGTATACTATTTATGTTATAAAATCAGGGAATAAATTGATTAGATGAGGTGGATAAATAAAATAAAAGAAAGGATCTTGAGAGAAGACGTTACCTCTTAATCAGGTAACTCCTTTTGGTTTGTGCCAAAAGGTTTCCTTGGATTTCTTTATACCCATAGGGATGCTTAAATTATTAAGGTAGGGATTTTGGGAATTTTATTGGGAATACCTTTTCTGAACCAAAGTGGTTTTATAGGTGTTAATAAGAGGAAGTGGTGGTGGATTTTTTTAGGGAAGGGAAAGCACACACTTGGCATTTTTTTAAACAAGTTAGGTGTACCCACATTTATACCTAAAACAAGTCATAAAACACCAAAAAAACTAAATAAAAGAATTTTCATGGGATAATAAGGTTCATAAAAGTTTTTTTGGACAATTATCTATGTCTCTTTGGGTCTTAAATTTAAGTTTTTGTACTTTATTAACCTAATTTTTCTCTGAACCGTTGTAATTAATTTTAAGAACTTTCACTAATATTTTTAGTAAAAAATAAATTTTACCTAATTATACATTATAAATTATTATTATTCCAAATATGGAATACATTTTTCCAAATTATAGTAACATAAGTGGAAGAAATTAATTTAAAATTAATCTTGCTGATGGGACAACACAGCGGGTTTTGAAAGTAAAAATAACTAAAAGTTTGTTAAGTTTTTATATCCAATTTCACTATAAAATTGGTTATAATGACCAAAATTAAATTAACTGATAAAATTATTATCTAATTAAACTTTTAAACCAATTTAAAATATAATTTAACCTTATAAATAAATTAAATGAAAAATGAATTTTGAATTAAAATCCCGTGTTTTTAACTATTCATTAAAAAATAAAACCTTATAGAAAAATACCAAGAATTTATGATAAACTAATTTTTATATTTTTACTCTAAAAATAAATTTTAAATTTACATATTAAATATATAAAATTTCCAAAAATTTTATTTAAAATGGGTTCTCCATTAAAAGTCGATAAAACTACCTTTGTAAAAATATAGGTTTTTATGTATAAAAATGGGTTTGTTATTATCTTATTTCTATCAAATATATTGGATGAATATAAAAAATATTTTATAGAATATATAACATATATATTAAATTAATATCACTAACTAATTTTAATTAATATAATATATTATATTAAAATAGTTTTGTGACTATAAAAATAATAATATTTTCTTTATATTCAATAAGTTTTCATATTCATTTCTAATTAATTGGTAACATAGGAATTAATTTTATATTTTTTAAACCATATATTTTAATAAATTAGTTAATATTATTCATAAATTCTAATTTAACGGCTATGTTATATCTTATTATTTTAAATAATAACATTTTAATGATATACTATTGTTCAGTCAAAAAATGGTCATGCGTGTTACGAAAACCATCAAGGAATGTCATCATTGCGTATAAAACAAGATGAACTCAGTGTTCCATGTAGAGAATGATAAAATTTATGTTTATTGTAGTGCACAATTAAATTTTTTTCGTATAACGCAAGCCTAACATAGTGGTTTAAGATAAAATAAACTATTTTCAGTGGTGCATGAAATGAAAAACATCAAAAAGATTTAATTAATTAGAATAACAATAAATCAGAAAATCTTGAGGTGTTACATTATACCCCACATAAAATTGATTTCACCGTATAAATTCATCTGGGTTATCAAATATTTATTACTTTAAAGTTTCATCCATAGAAAATCACATTGTAAAAATGGATACTAAAACTTCCCTTAAAAAGGGAAAGGTAGAACCATAACGATTACCCAAAGTAACATATAACTAGGTTTACATATTGGATAACATAGGTTGGGAGTGAATATTGTACATTAAATAAAAGAGTAAATATTTTTATAAAGTGATTGAGGTTATCAATCACAAATAAGTGAATGATCAAAGAAAATTTTAGGGCCTCAAAGTTATAAATATGTGATGATTTAAAGGGTCATTGGTTAAAAAAATAAGGTATTAGGACAACACATTTTCTTTTAATCATTATCCTAACATTAATTTTTTTTTTTGACCAAGAATATAAGGAAATATACTTGATATATTTCTATAAAAAATCATTCTTTAATTTTTCTTTTATCAATTTCTAATTCATCCATCACTTTGTGTAATGGACATCCAGAAATTAACTTTGATGCCTTAAGTTCTAAAATACACTTTTAGAATATCTTATATCCCATAAAAGAATGAAAATTATATCTATTTATCTATAACTATTATTAAAAATCACAATGGTTAATACATTAATCTCTAAATATAAAAAGTAACATTGTTGTTTCGTTATAAATAATTATTCATCCAAAATAATTATATGTTAACTATACCATCACGTAGTCTAGTGGTAGGTGTGAAAACATTATTATCCTTTAGTCATGGGTTCAAGACCCATGACCTTTCTAGAATTGATTGGTTGTCACCTGACATACATTATGTCCTATTCTAAAACCATACTAATATAATTTCCAAGATATGATGGCCTTCCTTGAAATAAGGTTAGTCATTATAGATCCTTTTAACCAAGGTTTTCAATACTATATCAATACATAAATACTTCATCTTAAGTTTATCTTAAACTTTTCATGAATTTATAACCTTATAACACTTCTAAAAGATTAAAATCCAAAAATTCAGAAATAAATCCATGAAATCATATTAACATTAGTTCCCCTATATAGCACAAAATACCACTTGGCTGTCACATTCAAAACATGTGAATAACATCATCGTATATTCCCTTAAAACATGGTAATAACATTAATTACCATAAATCCTTTTGGAAAACATGCATGCTTCCTTATTCTAATGATTACTGGATATATTATTTAAATACAAGAAGTCATAAACTTCATCCTTGAGGACATAGACCATTTTTTCAATAATCAGTTCCAAGGTAATCTAAACCATCCAATTAACTTATTAATATACAATATATCATTAATTGAAAATAATTATCTCAATTTTAGGCATTAATTAAGGGTTGCCTTCCCTTAATAAAAATATCACAATTCTATGAAATCACTTTTTTATGTCTTAATCACTATTCAACATGTCCTTTTCAATCCTTAATGAAATCTTATACTAAAAATACTTATATATTTTATGATTCATATAACATAATCGTTGAATTTAAAAACATAAATATTTCATTAATCCAAATCTATTATTATTCCATTACTCAGGCTTCATCAACTTATTCCTTAATACCTCTTTCCTAGAATATAAAATATGAATCAGGTCTTAAGGTTCATAAACCTCAATCTAATCATGCTTATTATGATCAATGTAAAAAATATTGTAAGAACATCACATACCTTTTACATGTCGTTTGCGATTTCTTTATCTCCATAAGTATAACCAATACTCATACCACCTTCCTGATTCTATTTATGGGATTTCCACTTGGGAAATAAATTTTCAATAATTACAACACTTTCCACATCTAAAACATTCAATGTTAACCATGTTTCTTATATTTCTATCCATTGACTAAAACCATAAATCACGGTGTGAGAAACACATATCATATAATAAAGCAACATAATCATGAAATATTACTTATAAGATGTATAAATCATTACACGTAACATTTAATCGATGGCGCCTTAGGTTTATCCTAGGTTATTCATAGTCATCCTCTATTTAAATCCTTCATAATGTTTCATGAAGAGTCTGTGAATTTCCAAAGCATATCCCGCGGGAGGGTCAAATACAGTGTGCATCAAGGCCCATTTTTGTGTACCATATTTCCCTGATTCAAGGCTGAAAAATCTTATTGGAGTTTTTACCCCTAGGTAAATTTATTCTAGATACACATCCACCTAAAGTATCTAGATAGGGATATATTTCTAGGAATTCACTCAATCTATCCTTTACCAAAATTCTAGGACATTTTCCTAAATTTTGACTCATTATTATACTTATACTTAGAGACATACCTAGAAATATCTATAGAAATATACCTAAGGATATCACTAAAGTTTTTTATCCTAGTTTCCAAAGGTTTACTAAAACTTTCCTTTGATACTAACTATAGAGACCCAGGCTCAACATACATAGATATTGCATCATTTTAGATGAATATCCAGTAAATTACAAAAATGCATGCCCGAGGACTATAATAATTTAGTGTCTTTGGAAATTTGGAAACAAAATATTCTATCCTAGTGAAAGATCTTCAACATCTCCCGTAAAGATCTCTACCATTATTAATTATACCTAAAAAAATCTTTACAAAATGGGGAAAGAAAATATTAGAAATGGGTGAGCTCGAATGCTCAGTAATGGTAGATAAAATAAATATGTAAGAATAATAAGAACAAAAGGGTATGGAACTTGAGAATAACATTTGAAGATCATACCCTACATATTAGAGATCATAATAAATATGTGAAGTTAATAAGACAGGAATAATAAATAAATAAAGAAAATAATCTATGAAATCATAACATAGGAATAAAATATGTAATTGTGGAAAACAAATAAGCATATAATAACCCTATGTCAAAGAAGCCTACCAAGGACTTTTTAACATGTTAGTCTTGGGTTAATCACTTGTGTACCTATTTTGGGATTGGGATGCCCTCCCATATACCCTCTAGTTTTGGGCTTGGTATGTCCTCCCATGTACCCTCTAGTTTTAGGATTGGGATGTCCTACTATGTACCCACCTGTTTTGGGCTTGGTATGTCCTCCCATATACCCTCTAGTTCAATCTTGGGATGTCCTCCCGTGTTCCCTCTTGTTTTGTGTTTGGGATTTCCTCATGTATACCTTCTTGTTTTGGGATTGGGGTGTCCTCTCTTGTACCCTCTTATTTTGGGCTTCGGATGCCCTCTCGTGTACCCTTTGATCTCATAAAACATTTATCATTACCTAATACATTATTGGGATATATAGTTCCCACCAATCTCATAATGTAATCATTCATACATGTTCCAAAAAACATTCATCATATCATGACCCCTGAAAAGAGATGGGTTCTATAAACACAAAATCATTACCAATGAGATTAAATGGGTGTTATTAAAATTTACTCACATAATAACCTATAGAAAGATATAGGTTTCATAATAATTTCACCAAATCATAATCCGTGAAAAGAAGAAAGTTTCAAAATAATATAGCTTGTAGAATATAAATGGTTATCATAAACATCATTCAACCAAAACATGAACCATTCAAGAAATAATATGAATGGAACCATGGGATCATTTAATCTAAGGGAATGAGTAACATCAAAGGATATCATCATATGTTGAAAATAACTTGGAAATATATTTTAAATACATTTCTTGAGGAAAATATCCTTTCTTATTTGAAAAAGTATTTATAAAACATAAAACCTTTTTGAAATCCAATTTCTTCGAAAATAATTTAAAAACATAAAAAAGATGGATTTAAATAATTTCTGAAATCCTTTTTCATTGAAAACTTGTAAAATAATCATGAAATCATTTTGAAAAAAAAAATCCTATAAAACTTGTAAAAGAAACTTGAATGCATTTTGAAAACAATTTTCCTTGATAACTTATAAAGGAAGCTTGAAAATATTTTGAAGACAATTTTCCTTGAAAACTTATAAAGTAATCATGAAAACATTTTTAAAACCATTTCTTTGAAAATAAATTTAAAAAAAAATTCTTAAAAATTAACCTTTTAAATATACAAAGTAAGCTTCACCGAAATTATGGCGGGTAGATTCATACATGTTGTAGGAGGTAAAAAGAACATTTCATTTTCATGGTAAAAAGGTTAGAAAAATTCCTTGTTCGGATAGTGAAAATAAGATTCATTTGAAAACATTTTTAAAAGGAAAAAAAGTGTAAAAATTTATTTTAAATATTATATAATAATATTATAATATTCTTGGAAAACCAATTTATAAATAGTGGTTTTAAAGGAACACATATTTTCAACCAATGGGAGAGGTAAATTCATGCTTTCTTAAAAATGATTTATTAACTATTTTATATACCAAAGAGTGGAAAATGGTAAAAAAACATGAATATATCACTAATAACTATAGTATAATAAAATTCATGAGTTTTCTTGAGATATTAATCATAATATTTCATTAAAGGAAGCATAATCAAAAATAATCTCAAAAAGCGATGAGATTGTTTCAATAAACACTTACCACTTGATAAATTTTTACAATACTAAAAATTTAATAAAATGAAATTAAATGAGGATTAAAAAAATTAATATAAATAGATTAATGATATAAAATTTCTAAGGTATTATATACACCTCATGGAAAAATATAGGTTCATAACATTTCATGTGTCTCAAAGAAGGAAAATTGAGACAAAATCATTTTACCAATTTGGTATCTTTTGAAACATAGTCACCATGATATTAATACAATAAAATGGATATGTAAATACTCCTATATATAATTATAATAATCATATAATACATCCATGGGTAGTATACACACCAAAAAAATAATTGGTGGTGAATAAATCATGTATCTCATGGAAATAAAAAGTGAGATGAAATCTCCTTACCTTATATCTTGACTCTCATCGTACTCATTCAAAACACTTGTATAATAAATATAATTTTATTAAACATATTTTAAAAACAATATTATTTTATCTAATACCATATATGGTTTTATTATGACCTTATATTACCCTCTTGTTAATAATCCTATGTTAAGGTTTCACTTCGGGTAATATTTGCTTTATTCTTTGATTGTGCCTCAATTTGTTGTATCTTTGGTCCTTTTATATATCATGGTTCCTAGAATTTTCATCATTATTTAAATATAATATATATTCATTATATTTTTATTATAATAATATATAGAATATATCTGTATGAAATGTAATACACCGTTCATGGAGATGGTAAGTCGTATGTATGCATGAACGTTGTTTTCATTTTTATTATTATATTGAAAGAAAGAAAGTATATGACATATATGTATATATCTGTATATATATCATTATTCATGTAGATTTATTATATCATATATATATCATATATATTATGTATACTCATCCTTAATACATTCCATGTAGTTTATGAATGAATCACATCGCTTTGAGGGGGTGGTAGTCCACACTTACTCAAACGAAATCATCGTATTAACGCAAAATGGAAAATATAAATACATGTGTTGTAAAATAATTAAATAATATTAAATAAATTATAAATATAATATATAAAAAATATAAAAAATATTTTCTATCATAATTTCTACCATGAGTGGCGGTAAAGGAAAATTGAGCAATCACTGTTTCGTGTGGCCGTAGTTTGTTGTACACGTAAATAGTATGTTCATTGCCCATTATATGGAAGTGTGTTTAAGTGTAGATCAAAAAATTAGAATAAAAAATCCTAGTATATTGAGGATACTGCTTTTTTTATAAAATCATGGAACAAATATAGTTTATGGTTGGATAACAAAAATAAAAGAAAATAGTTTGATAGAAGACATTACCTCATAATTGGGTAACTCTTTTTGGTTTGTGCCAAAAGGCTCCCTTAGATTGCTTTATAACCAAACAGATGATTCAATTAGTAAGTTAGGGATATTTTTAAGTGTATTGGGAATATATTGGCCAAAAATTAAGTGGTTTGATAGGTGTGAAGAAGAGGAATAGGTGGTGGCCCTTTATAGGGATGGGAAATGACACATTTGGCATTTTTTGAAACAAGTTAGGTGTACCCATGTTTTTACAAAAACAAAGTCATAAAAACCAAAAAAACATAATAATGGAAGGTTAATTTGTGGAAAATGGTTATAAAATGGGTTTTGGACAAGTGTATTGTTCGTTTTGGGTCTTAAATTTAAGATTTAGTACTTTATTAACCTAGTTTTTCTCTTAACAGTTGTAATTAATTTTAATCACTTTCACTAATCATTTTGGTCAAAAATGAATTTGACCTCACTATAAGTTATATATTATTATTATTCAAAATATATTACATATTTTTACATATTATAATCACATAATTGGTAGAAATTAATTTAAAATTAATCCCGATAATGGGACGACACGACGGGATTTTAAAGTAAAAATGATCAAAAGTTTGCTAAGTTTTTATATCCAATTTCAATATAATATTAGTTACAATGAACTAAATTGAATTAATTGATAAAATTATTATATAATTAAACTTTAAAACCAATTTAAATTATAATTTATCAATGTAAATAAATTAAATGAAAATAAATATTTGAGTTAAAATCCAGTATTTTTAACTATTCATCAAAAAATGAAACTTTATAGAAAAATGACAATAATTTATCCTAACCTTATTTTTATGTTTCAATTACAAATAAAAATTTTATTTTGAAATATTAAATCTATTAATGTTCCAAAAATTATATTTAAAATGGGTTCTCCATTAAAAGGTGGTAAAACTAACTTTATAAACAAAAATATAAGTTTTTATGCATAAAATTGGGTTTGTTCTTATCTTATGTATATAGAATCTATTAAATGAATATAAAAAATATTTTATTGATTATAAAAAATATATATTAAATTAATATCACTTAATAATTTTAGTTAATTTAATTTATTATGTTAAAACAGTTTTATGACTATAAAAATAATAATATTTTCTTTATATTCAATCTGTTTTCATGTTCATTTATAATTAATTAGTAACCTATGAATTCATTTTATATTTTTGTAAACAATATTTTTTCATAAATTACTTAATAATATTCATGGACACTAATTTAATTGATATTTTATATCTTATTATTTTAAATAATAACATTTTAATGATATACTATTGTTTGGTAAAAATTAGTCATGCATATTACAAAAACCATCGAGGAAAGTTATTATTGTGTGTAATGAAAGCTGACCTCATTGTTTCATGTATAGAATGATAAATTTTTCATTGCATTATGTGCATTATTAACTTTTTGTTTCATATAATGCAATCCAAACATATTGCTTTGATATAAAATATACTATTTTCAATGTTGCGTGAAATGGAAAACATCAAAAAGATTAAATTAATTCAAAAAAAAAAAATCAAAAAATCTTGAGGTGTTACAATGATAGAATGTTTTTAAAACCTATTCTATCATAAAAATTCTCTAATCATAGGTTGATATTTATAGGATGTAAATGGAGACCGTTTCTATCTTCCATGGATGGGGATAGTTTAAATAGTATATCTTTTCATCCATAATAGGAGAAGAATGTTTCTAAGAGATCATTTTCCTTTTCTTAATGAATTATTTGACTTTCTAATGTGGGGATTTTTTTATTTGATTTATATAGAGTATAAATTAACCTTTACTTCATTTCAAGGGTTGATTGTGTATCTTACAAGCTATTTAGATATATAATATATGATGTTCCCTCTATTTCAGGTTTTTCCTCTCCCTATAGTAGTACACAGAATCAATATATTTAGATTAAAATTAATTGAATGGAGAATTTTCAACATGAAGGACTCCTAATTACACACTCGGAAAGTTTATTAAGAATTGATAAAAATAAGAGGGCAAGACCGCATGCATATATATACATGGGATTCCTAATAAGGCATTGAATATGGTGTATTGGTTAATCATCATGAACTTAATGTTGAACATGGTATCCTAAAACAGGTTTTACCACTAAATGTTTCTCTGAATACATTTTTTACATTTAATATATCCATAGAATTTAAAATCAGTTAGAGGTGGGTCAGGTTCTTAATCACATGGTGGTAGATTATTTGATCCAGAATTAAATTAATCCTGAAACGGTCATCCATTAAGTCTCAAATATGTGTTCATTAATTTAGATTATCAGATACATAAAGAAGTTTTATGTTCCCTTTCTCAATAAATCCTTGGTTTTCTCTAGAAGATATATGACTCTATGAAATTCTATAAATCCAATTATAGTATGATATGCATTGATTATGGCCACCTGGATCTCAAATTAGTAAATTATTGATAAAGTATTAATAAGATACGCTCAGAGTTCCTTGGAAAGAATAAGGGTTTATAAGACTAAGAGTTACACTAGGATAGTGGAAAGGTGTTTTAGTATATCATTCTTTATTTTTACGGAACTATATATCTTTTTATGAGGCAACTACTTGGATTGAGTCATAGTGGAATGAAGAAATATTGAAGATGATGCCCATGAGGTTTGGTGGGGTGATGTCATCATTCTCTAAAGTCCTATAAAATTATTTATTGTATAACATTAGGGTTGAACAGATGAATTTATTTCAACCAATAAATCTATAAAATGTATCAAATCAAGGGGTATTGGAGGGTCCTATAATAGAACATTGATCTCGTTGAGCATGAAAAACTTTATCTCATCTATTTTTAAGAGAAATTATTATATATTAATGGATGGATCCCTAATTTTGGAACACATATAATGAATATAACCTAAATCAAATAAACAATACCCATATTAGACAGTTAAATGACCCTGAGATCACTCCTCAATCCCCAGGGTCTGGAGACTAGCACCATGGGTCCCAATGTGTAGATAGAGAGGGATTTTCCCACCTGGATTTGATAATAAAAGAATAAATAAATACAGTATTATATGATTGAAATGAATTTCACATAGTAGATAAATAGTAAACAATGAAAATCTATTCTCAAACACACATGGATAAGTATCAAACACAAAATTCAGTCTCCAACTCCAACATTGAGTGAAACTCAACCTGTACACACATTAACCATGCAAAATATGAACTTAAAATAAATATATCTACTAGAATATATATTCATGTCCACTATAGTGAACGTGAAGGATGTGTGAATAACTTACTCAGTAGGTAACCACTAATTTTACAATATATATAAAATACCCTTAGATATGTGATTTAGATTAGTCAAACCATTTATATAATTATACAACAAAATATTTTAATAGATACTTATCAACTAAATAAGGAATTGACACAAACAATATATATAAAGATAAATAAAAGAGTATAAAAATATAACCCCATATATCAATATGGTCTTTCTTATATTTACCAGTTTTGGAAAAGTATGATATCAATGTTAGGTTAGAGTTTGGGAAATATTACAGCCTATACCATCCAAGATGGGGTTAGGTAATATTATATCCCATCCCAACTAGGTGAACTTATAAAGTAAGGAATGAAGCCCATCCCTTGGGAAAAGTAATGTGTATACAATTATTGGGCTTTATCTTGTATCATGGAAGAGGATAAGGGATACACAAATTCAGGGCATTGTGATCTCATCCACTTATCACACTCAAGATCAAGTTTTACCTGCTTAAAATTTCATATGGTTGGAAAATATATACATATACACCATATAATTATCATTATTATGAACTATTAAAGTAGTATACATGCTCAAAAAATTCCAATAAAAAAACTATAATGTCTATTATCATAAAGATAAACAATCGTGCTCTAATAGAAATTCTATCTTAAAAACTAGTACAATCAATCAATCATGAAGTAGGAATACTGGTATATTATTTAGAAACTATCTTATAAAAAAGTATGTTCCCATTTCATATGGCTATAAAATAAACTTGTTTAGGCCCTGTATTCCACATTATGAATTCTAAAAAATTACACAAGAATCAAATCAACCATTTCATAGGTTATGAAACTTTATTATCTTTATCATACTTTAGATACAATCAATACCAATTTAAGTATTCATGAAAGGGTGATTGAGGGTTCTTTAAAACCAATGAAAACAAGGATCTAACTCATAAATGGGTGGTAAATAGTTTAAGTTAGTATATTATTAGGTTGTAAACCAAGTACAATACTAGTTAAAACCAATAAATGCATAAAATATCATATAAAGAGTTTAATAATGTATAAATGTTGAGTTTAAAGCATCTATTTCAAATTATATTTCTCTTCAAATTTGATTTTCATACATAAAACTTACTTTAGTTAAGAAATACCTATGGGTTACAGAGTTATCAAAAAATTTGATTTAATCTTTATACTTCTGAAAATTAGTATAAAACTTGTTTTAAAGGAATTGGTTTTAAGAAATCAAGACATAATGAAATAGTATTTAGTGAAACTAAGAATAGTTCAAGGTCTTTATAAAAAAATGAAAAGAGAATATTTTCAAAAACAAAATATCTATATTAAATTAGAACCTAATTAATTGAAACCATAATTTTATAGATCACATAATTTCATTCAAATAAAAATTAACCCATCCATTATCTCACCACAAATGAAACTTTTATCTAGATTTATTTTGGATCATTAACTTATAACTCTCATTGGTTAAAGATAAAATCTATTATTTCATAAATTATATAATTTTAATTCATAATAAAATATTTATCTTTAAAGTGGACATAACACTCATATATATCAAGTCACTCCATCAATGAGGTTATTTCCATCATCATTATAGGTATATAAGGGTTCTAGGAAGACAAAATTAAGGTTATGTAATAATATTAAATCTTTTTCAAATTTTTTTGATAATATTGGGTAGATAAATTTTACACACTTCTAGGAATGTAAATAGTGTTATCATAGTTCATTTAAAGGTTTATAAAAGTTACAACACCCTAAAAAGAAATTGGATTCAATTTGTTACATAATCACATCATTAGTTTCCCCTAAATTCAAAGTTACCCTTACTTTTTCCATCACTAAGTAATTAATTAAATTATAAAACATGTTATCTATTTTACATCTCATGTTTCAAAAAATGAAAAGTAAGCATATAAACTTTTAGATATCAAGAATGTATAAAAATATTATAAATTTTATAAATGATATCAACAATAATAATTTTAAGTAATGTTTAATTTATATACTAGAATTAATTAATTCATCACAAATATTTAAATAATAATTCAAAACTAGAGTGAGAAATTTTAAAAAAAATCAAAGAATCAAAATATATTTTCAAATGAAAAATAATTTGAGCTGAACACTAAGATATTCATTGAAAAAAATTTATTTATACCTTTAAAAAACAAGAATAATTTGATTTATTAGTTTAATAAAAGTAGTTTTAAATAAAACAAAATCAAATCCTAGAGACTTTTAAATGGGTTAAAACTATTTTTCATTCATTTGGCCCTAATAATACCTCTACCATACTCCAATGGAATCATAAAATCCCCTAATTATCACACAAAACACATTTCAAAAATAATTACAACTAATTACCCATGCTACCAAAATAACCATATTGAATACAAATTCAAAACCAAGATAAAACCTAGGAATAATTCCAAAATAATTATAATAATACCTAATAAAAAGAAATTCCTAATTTAAATAGACATTTTTATTCAATAAATCAAGGATTAAAATCAAATAAACCCTATTAAATTTTTTTCATAAATAAAAATACATAAATAGTGAAAAAGATGATATAAATCACCCACTTAAGTCTCTTCTAACACAAGAATGAAGGAACTCAATCATTAGAATGGATTTTTCCAAGACTTTTCTAAAATACCAAATCAAGGAACCCCTTTTTAAGAAATAAATTAGAAGGAAATACTAGAGGATAGGGGAAGAGTTAATAAAATACGGTTTACCTTATATTTATCTTGAAGAACACCCATGATTTCACTTAGGATTAAAGGTCTAATAGGGGAGGAAAGATAGAGACAAGGATGAGGTCATAGATGATCTCCCTAAAATTGGAAGGAAATAAATTCAAAGGATGGTAAATAGGGGACTAAATGTGTTTAATAGAATAATAACAAAAACCTATTTAAAAAAACCCTAAAGTCACTAGGTACCCATCTTGGAATCATTGTGTACCTGATGGTACCCTTAGGCCACCCTAGCATCTATCAAGAACAACGAGTAACCAGAATCTCCAACTGGGTACCTAGTTCCACCTATAATTTTATAACTATAGGTGGTTCATCCTTTAATTCATAGTTGAACTCCTTGAATTCTATCCAAATCTTAATATATATCCTAAAACACCTATAATTTCATCTTAAGACATAAAATTCAATGGATGGATTCCAAAATGAAAATTTTCCTCCTCTCCAAATCCAAAAATTCAAATTTTCATCAAAATTTTATAACTAATTTTCCATAAAACATAACGAATAGGGTTAGGTTTATTCAAAACTACCCACCAAGTTGTTTTTCATCCAAAAAAATAAAAGAAAACACTCATTGATAATCTACTAAGTCTCAAAACCATCATATTTTACTGGATTCATTCTAGGCAATATCCTCTAGTGCTCACCTCATTTCCATATCACCCACTCCAAATTTCATATATCCACAAGCATCATAAAGTCATAATATAAAAAAATGAATCCTAAAATACATTAAGAATCCAAAATAACCATTATCCAAACTTCTACAAATCTTCCAAAAAAAATAAAACACATTCAATCTAATAATTTCCCATGGAATAAGATTCTAACTATTATCTATAACACATATATTATCCAAGAATAAAATGATATTCTTTATATAACTTAATCATAAAGATGAATCCACCAATGGACCATTTATATTATAGTTCTTTTCATGAAACCCTCCCTCAAAATATACCCTTCCTCGAATGGAAATGAAGAAAGGGAGATAAGGCCCCCAGAGTCCCGCCTTCAATAGGCCCTGGGGTGGCGAACACCACCAAGGGTATACAAATATCACAAAATAATAGGCATTTCAACTTTTAAAGAAACAAGATCTAGAGATAATATGGTTTATCCCAACACAACTCCAAGTACTATATACATAAAATAAATCCAAAATCCATCCCAAATTCTTGTTTAAAATACACCTGTTACAAATACAATGAAACTCCAAAGTAAATACCAAAAGAAATGCTAAGAAGGGACACATAAACTATCCCAACATCTGAGTTAGTAAGATCCATTATGATCCACATAGTGGTCCAAGAAACCTGAAATCAGTTTTATATATGTAGGGTGAGAAAAAAAGTATACTCAATAGGAAAACTAAAGACTCTTGTGCACAAATGAGAGAAGCATATTAATGCTCCTGTGGGAAAACAGTAGAACCCAACTACACCTAACAAGGATTATTATCCATCTCAACCTCACCATAGAACACTCACCAAGTAACACAAGTCAAGTAATGTAATATAGTAATTACATTGTTGATTTGGGTACCCCACACCAATTCCCACGAGTTTAGCCACTCTTTCCTAATAGAAAACATCCTCATGCTCCCACCTCTTCTAAAAGAACCATGTCACAACCCACCCACACACACCTGGGCCTCACATCCACACCCCATACCATAATTGGGGACATGATCCACATCACATATTTCCAATAGACACTTAGGCCTCAAACCACATTGTATCCTACCTACAAACAACTAGGCCACAAACCACATTGCATCCATTGGTAGACACCTGGGCCACAAAGCACACCTCATCCTGAATATACCTCGGAAAGAACAACACATATCATCCCAAAGAAACTTGGGAAATTACAACTCACCCACACACACCTAGGCCTCACCACCACAACCTTTCTAAAGAATATTGGGATACTTCCACCTCGAACAAGGAGCAGGGAAGAACGGGTGTTCATCCATCCATCCTCCCAATGGGATTTTTGGTAAATACACCCTCCCCCATGATGATGGGGGTGTTCAGCACATAGTGATAAACTAGGGTGGGGTACCTATATAAATAAAAATGAAAATATAATTAATACATAAATATGATACCAAGCACTCCTACCCAACCTAAGGGTTTTCAACCAACTTCAAACTTACAATATCGCCTTTGTTGCTACCTCCAACTACACCACCACATGACAAGACACAAACTCAAATCATACCCCTATCCAATTCATTAAACTAATTCTCATTCTTTATTAACAATTTATTTGTTCATTCCCTCACTACCTAGGCAACTAATAGGAACATCACACAATAATAAATGTAGAAAAATTCACATAGAGGAATAAGAACCATGGTTAGTTAACCCACTTTACATTCCTCTCTATTTAACACCCATTCATGACATAAAATAATGATCTTGAGATATGGGAAAGATTTATACATGTTATTAATGGAGAAGCACCCATACCAACCACTGCCATCATCATTATTCAAAGTCAACCTGCCCAATCCATTCTCTCAAAAGAGAAACCCCCCTAACTCACAGTCTCACTCGAAAAACACATAACCTCACAACCTGATTATAACCATGTTGTAATACATTTCTCATTCATTCCACAATCAATCAATATCTAAACCTGAGACTCCATTATACAACCCAAACAACCCCCATCACACATTCATTTGCTCAACCCTACTGAATTACAAGTTATAACAATCCCACACACAGTACATTGCC
Organism: Viscum album; assembly: GCA_963277665.1. Lineage (NCBI taxonomy): Eukaryota > Viridiplantae > Streptophyta > Magnoliopsida > Santalales > Viscaceae > Viscum > Viscum album. The sequence goes on from OY728132.1 coordinate 545,218,128, forward strand.
ATAAAAACCAAAGAAAGGAATATTCAGATTTAACAAGGTATTCCTCACAAAATTTCTACTTTTTAATTTAGGGATTATCATAAAAACAGTTTGATCCTGGGGAATATTTTTATTTTATCCGAATATACGTGGTTAACATATTCCATGTATTTGCTTAACGAGAATTAAACAACCATGAATTCATAAACATTATGTGTGAAACCAAGTACCACCAATGACTGTGATTTTCAGTAGGCATATAGCCCATACAATTAAAAACATTGATCAAAATATCAATAAAAAAATATGATCATACTTCCCTTTCCCCAGACCATGTTTATTGATTTGAAATTAATTCAATTAACTTTATTGAATTTGGATTCAATAATATTCACAAGGATACATTCATACACCCACATGCATAATACATAATTGAGGGAGATGAAGGAATACTTACTTGGAAGAAGAGATGATTAGCACTTTCTAGTTGCACCAAAGAATGGGGCGTGTATGAATTTGGAAGATCCTCCATGAAAATAATGGTCCAAAGGATACATCACAATTCAAAAACTCCTCAGGGGGGTAAATAAAGGTTTGGGGCATCTTACTCCAAGGGAAAGGGAAGCGTACAAGGAATAGAATATCTCATCTTTAGAAAGTCTAGATCCAAAATTAAGGGGATAAACAGTTTGTAAAAGCCCTTAAAGGTAGATCTTGACTGAGACCATGTTGTTTGGAAGTCAAAGGAAACTTCAGGCTTTTATAATATATATATGATTTGAAACAAATCAAAAAATCATTAAATATGGTATTAAATACATTTTATGTCAAAGAAAACATTAAATGGGAGAAGCTATATAAAGCTATAAATATTGTTCATGACTCACCATTGGAATGACCTACTATTGGAAGAGTCATCATTAAATGACTCACTACTAGATGATCTTCCATTGGATGACTCAGCTTTATATGACTCACTACTGGATGAGCTACCATTGGATGACTCACCATTTTATGACTCACTGTTGTACGAGCTACCATTTGATGACTCGCTATTTCAACTCACTATCATTAGTCATCATCGTGACTCAATGTTGTAACTCACCATTGCAAGTCATGATCGTGACTCACCATCACGAATCACAGACAACAACCTACTATCAGTGACTTTCCATTAGAGAACCTAAAAAACTATAAATTTTGTAAAGTGTTGAAATAAGTCACTGTGACCTCCCAGAACACTTCAACCACCAGATTTTCACAATGTAATGGACTGGAGTGTTCTGATCCATTACATAAGATACCTCTCAAACTATTATCTCCCCTGAGAATTCAAAATCAAACCCAAAAGGAAAAGAGGGGTCCGAACAACCACCTCATGAGATACCTCTCAAGGATATCGCTATACTGAAACACCATTAATGACACCAAAGTTCAATGATAAAACACCCTATGTTGTTCAAAATCTAGAGTGAAACATCAACATCCAATAACACCCCATATGAAATCTGATAACTCAACCAACCAAAATACCCACCACACAATCACAACAACTATTCCATCCTGAACACACGAATCAGGGAATTTTGTTTTCCATATCAAGATACTATCTGCTTCGGGTGGCATTGACTTTCCCGCATGATTATAATCACATCACAATTTATGTGTATTGATTAGGAATCATGTCCTACCCTCTACATGTGTCAGTAATCTTTCACACATAACACCACGCACATGTCAACCCAAGGTAAAATAGATTATTTCATAAAGCAAGGTTCAAACATTACATCATAAGGAATGACACAATAAGAAAAAACTCAAAAAAAAACTTTTGGTAAAAGGAATGCATTTTCATTTATTATTCTCAAGTACTCTCCTCTAGGACACCATGACTATACAACACGCAAACCAAAGAAATGGTCTGCCCATGCAGTTCCTTTTCCTGATGATCTTGGATCTCTACTGGAAACTCCACGTTTGACACTCCGTCTTTGATATCCAACTCTCACTGATCAATGAAATAGGATTCATCATGAAAATATCGATGGAGTTTAGAGAATTGAAAGACGTCATGGATCCTCTATAACTGTAGTGGTAGTGCCAACTGGTATTCCACCTCACCAACTCATCCCAACACCTCGAAGGATCCAAAGAACCTGGGAGAAATCTTACTCCCCTACCAAACCACAGCTTCCCACATTAGGGGGAAACCTTCAAGAACACATGGTCCCAAACCTCTAACTCAAAGGGAATTCTCCTATAATCGACAAATGACTTCTGCCAATCTTGTGAAACTTTCATCATATCACGAACAAGATGAACCTTCTCATTTGTGCTCTGCACCACATTTGGTCCAAGAATAGCTGTCTCCCCGACCTCTGTGTAGTACAATGAAGAATGATCTGGCCTCCCGTACAATGCCTCAAATAGAGCCATTCTAGTGGAAGAGTGATAGCTATTATTATAAGATAACTCTACCAAGAGAAAGTGTTGTACCCATGATCTCCCAAGGTCCAAGACACATGCTCGCAACTTATCTTCTAGCATTAGTATAGTCTGTTCTATCTTCTCATCTATCTAAGGGTGGAAGGTAGTTCTGAGGCTTAACTGAGTTTCAAAAGCATGTTGAAATCCCCTATATAATCATGTGGTAAAATGTTTATCATGATCCGATACAATGGATCTTGTAACTCCATGTAGTCGCACCACCTCATCCACATACCTCTTTTCCAAGGAATCCACTGCATATGAATCCTTAATTTATAAGAAGTGAGTCGATTTCATCAGCCGATCCACTACTACCCAAATAGTATTGTATCCTCCCTGATCTCTAGGTAACCCTATGAAAAAAAAATACATTGATATTTCATCCCACTTCCACTCGGATACATCTAAGGGATACACCAAACCACTAAGATCACAGTATTCATCCTTCACCTGCTAGCACACTAAGCATTTGACTGCAAACTCCACCACTACCCATTTCATCCTAAGCCATCAAAATTGAATCCTCAAGCCATGGTACATCTTGGAAACTACTAGTTATACCACTAAGGGTGTGTTATGATACTCATAGAGGACTCCCTTATGCATCGCCACTAAAACAAACAACCTTCCCTGGAACAACATTTGATTCTAACTATCCTCCATCCATCCCTCTAGAGCATCACCATGGCTAACATGATCGTGCATCACCTCTACATACTATTATCCATACTGAGACTCCTCCACCAATTGTATCATAGAAGACTCCACCTTCATCTGAAATAAACAGCCTCTACCACTATCTTCCCTTTCATCTAAGTTCATGGTTTCCAACTCCTCCATTACCTTCCAAGTGTTTGCAAATTTTTGAACAACATCCTTCTACAAATTCCTACTCAAAGAATTATCTCTGAAATTCCCATTTTCTAATGTATTGGAGATATCAAAATCATAGTCCTGAAAAAACTTTATCCACCTCTATTTTTTCAAGTTCATATCTCACTGGGAAAAGATATAACTCAAACTCTTATGATCTTTGATTACTACAAAGCACTCCCCAATGAGGTAATTCTTCCAAAACATCATCACAAACATAACAGCTACTTGCTTCAGATCATGGGTGGAATAGTTACATTTGTATATATCTAACTACCTAGACTCATAAGATACCACTTCCCATTATTGCATCAAGATGCACCCCAATCCCAGATGGGAAGCATCACAAAACACTTTGAACATTACCCCATACTCTGGAAATCGAAGCACTGGAGCACTAAACAACTTCCACTTCAGATAGTCGAATGATACCTAGCACAACTCACTACACACAAAATTTTGGTATTTTCTAGTTAGAGCTTTCAACATAGCTAAAATGTAAAGTTTCGGATCCAGAAGCCACTCAACAGGTGCCCCAAACCCAGTTGGTCACATGACCTCAAGCGCATTTCCCCAAATGCCAGAGGCTGCCGACTAGCAGCGAGGACCCTTGTATGATAGTGGTGAAACTATGCCCTCATTTTTCAAAGTGTAGCATAGCAGAAAAGATAAATAACATACAACAACGGAAGTAGTAAATAATATACAACTGAAATGGAAAACTGTAGTAAAAGAGAACCAGCAGTCATATATATAAAGATGTAGCATGTCACTAATTCTATTAAAGAAGCCATAATAAGATACACTGTAATAAAATACAATACAACTCAAAGTACAAGGTACAACCAAAAAACAAATCGGAGTAAACAGAACAGAGCAGCATCGCAAGCCTAAGCTCGGTCCCATGCTCTTCTACTCCTCTGCTACAATCATGTACCTGTATAGGGACCCTTTCCCCTATCGACACTTGTAGAAATGTAATCTGTTTGGGCCAAAGACATGACCCAAATAGGGTGTGAGAAATAAATAACAGTAGGCACCCACAAAAGGCTCATGCCCAACTATCAGTGAAAATTTGCAACAGCAGTGTGCAGTAGTAAATGCAATAAACTAAGAAGTACTCAAAATTAACTAACTCTACCAGTTATATTTCCATTTTAATATTAATTTAACCATGCCAAGCCTGTGCTTTAACTTGGAAGGTATAACATATGAAAATCACCATGGTGAATATTCATGATAACATTGTCCTCAGATATACAATCCTTACCCTCAGGTAATCAGAATCGAACCGCGTAGGTGATTTCCCATAGGCATAACGAATATTGCACGCAGGCGTATGAGGTGTCACCCACAGGCACAAAATATACTACCCATAGGCATGAGAAGAGTTTCCCACAGGCTAACATAACATTTCCCTCAGGCTATAAAAAACATTTCCCACATACTAGTAAACACTACCCTCAGGCTAAAGGAACCGGGCCGAGCCCAAGGCATAAACAAGCAATTTATATAACTTTCTCTCAAGAAAATTAAATGCACAATATAATCATGGAATACCCTCAGGTATCATGGAAAAATGGCTAAACAGAGGAACACACCCCCCGGGTGGTCCTGGATCCAAGAAATGATCCTAAACAATAGTTTTAATTTATCAACAGATTATCTATGTAATTCTAAATATCTTTCAACAAAGGCCTCGGCCATACGACACCCCAAACATGGGTTCTTAGCACCATAGAACATAAAAAATCAACCCAACAGTTGGAATGAACACCAGACCACCCACCTTGATTGTCCCTGATCAGTATACGTGAACGAGACCTTCAGAATCATCCAAGAACTACGTAGATCTGGGATAAAAGAATACTCATTCAAATGAAAATAAATTCTCTTAGAGGAAGAATTGGTAGGGACATTGTAAGGAGAGGGTAGGTCTTAACAGTACGGTCCCAACGTGATCGAAGGAGGTGGAATTGGATTCCTGGTGCACGATCGGGTGATCTCTAAAGCTTCGGTCATCCTCTGAGCTCCAAACGGCGGTTCTTCCTCCTCTACCAAATGAGGAGGATACTACCCATTATAATCAAAAAAAACAAACTACAAGGCGTGTAATTTTCATTTTTTTTAACTGTTCCCCTGGCAGTTTCTTTCCACTGTGGCATTGTTCATCCATTGACATGAGTACATGGCATGTATTCCTAATTACATGGCATGTACTATCACTCCGGTGGCGGATGCCTCTACCGCCTTACTGTTCACCTGCCAACTGATTACACGGCATGTAAATACTAAGTACATGGCGTGTATTCAGTTTTTACACCCTTTGTCGCTAACAAGCCTACACGCCATGCGTACTCATCCCACATGGCCAAAGTACATAGTGTGTGGAAAATTACATGGCGTGTACCCTCAAAATTTGGGATTTTCCTCCATCTTCATTATTTCCTCAAAAACACTTATGGAAAAAGGAAAAGAAGAAACCCGTACCTCAAGAATAAGAACCAGGTTCTTACAAACTTCCCCCCTTAAAGAAATATGTCCCCGAATTTCCTTTCCAAGGGTGGTGAAGATACAGCTGTGAACAACTCAAGCCACTGAGCACGTACATCGGTCTCCCGCTCCCAGGTTTCATCCTGCACTCAGCCATACTTCCATAGCACCCGTACGAGAGGAAAGGACCGGCCTCGGAGAACCTGCATGATCCTATCAACAATACTAATAGAATGCTCCTCAAAGGTTTCATCGACCTGAAGCTCAACCTCCTCGGTCTAAAAGACGTGAGACGAGTCTAAGTGATAACGGTGCAGCTTAGATACATGGAAGACGTCATGTATGGCCCGGTACCTATGTGGTAACTAAAATCGATAGTTAACTGGCCCAACTCTCTCTAGAATCTCAAATGGCCCCATGGACCTTGGTGAATGTTTACCCTGTCTCTTGATCCGCCTATGTCCCAACCTCGGTGAAACACACAAGAAAACCTGATCCCCGACCACAAACTCTAATTGTCATATGTGGAAATCAGCAAAATATTTCTAATGAGACTGTGTAGTATCCATCCTATTTTGAATCAACTGGACTAGCTCTGAAGTCTCCTTCACGAGACGTGGTCCCAGTAAAGCTACCTCACCTGCCTCCAACCAGCACAAAGGTGATCGGCAAGGCCTACCATATAAAGCCTCTTATAGTTCCATATCAATAGTTTCCTGAAAGTTATTATTGTAGGAAAACTAGACCAGGGGTATTTAATTCTCCCAAGAGCCCCCAAAGTCCAAGACTCATGCATGTATCATGTCCTCAAGCACTTGTATCGTACGCTCTAATTGGCCATCGGTCTGAGGGTGGTAAGTTGTGCTCAGAAGCACCTGTGTACCCAGTTCCCTCTAGAAACTCTTCCATAAATGAGATGTAAAGTGGGCGTCCCTTTCTGAAATGATAGAATGAGGGACCCCATGAATATGTACTACCTCACATATATACAACTTCCTAATATCGTCAACACCGAAGGTCTCCTTGATCAGAAAAAAGTGAGCTACCTTTGTGAGTCTTTCCACAACAACCCACACAACATCATTGTGTCGAGGTGACCTCGATAACCCAGTCACAAAATACATCGCAAAATCATCCCATTTCCATTCCGGAATGGGTAACTGATGTAACAGTCCAGTTGGCCTCTGATGCTCTTCCTTCACCTGCTGATAGGTGGAACATCTCATAACAAAACCAACTACCTCTCTCTTCATATCGGACACCAATACTGATGTCTTAGGTCACAGTACATTTTGGTAACTCTGTGATGAACTACCCAAGCTGAATCATGAAACTCTCACATCATCTCCTTGAATATATCGCCTGGAACCCATACTCATCCATGGAAATGCAGTACCTCATCATCGCCTATCGTCCAACAAGGAGGAGGGTCCTCACTTTCCACCGACTCCCGTAGAACTAGGCCTTCTGAATCTGATAGTTGTATCATCCTCACTCTATCCAGGAGGGTAGAATTCACAGCTGAGGATGAAAGATAGGTTTTCCCCTGACTATCGTGCACCTCCAAATGTATCTCAGATAACAAATCCATAATCTGTCGCTCACCACTGGCCTCCTACACTACCCATATTTGAGTCTTCCTATTCAGTGCATTAGCAACTACATTACCCTTACCAGGTGTATAGGCAAGCTCCAAGTCGAAGTAATGAAGGTATTCAAACCACCTTCACGGTCTCAAATTCAAGTCACGCTGAGTAAAGATATACTTGATACTTTTGTGGTCCATGAACACCACAAAATGTTCTCCAAAGAGATAATTTCTCCAACAACATAACGCATGAACAACAGCTGCCAACTCAAGATTATGTGTCGGGTAATTCCTATTATGTGGCCTCAACTGTCGAGACCCATACACAACTACTCGATCGAAATGCATCAACATTGCTCCTAGCCCAATACCTGATGCATCACAGTAAACTATATAGCTCTTCCCTTACTCTGGAAGTATCAGGATTGGTGTCAATGCCAACCTTCCCTTCAACTCTTGAAAGGCTATCTCGCAAGCTTCAGACCAAAAAAACTTCACACCCTTCTTAGACAAACCTGTCAACTACGTTGTTAAGCGGTAGAAGTCAGGTATAAATCACCTATACTAACTGACCATCCCCAAGAAACTCCGTATTTCAAACACATTCTTAGGCTGCTCCCAGTAAACTACTGTTCTCACATTCTCTGGTTCTACCGCAACTCCTACCTCTGAGATAATATGACCCAGGAAGTGTATATGGTCCATCCAAAAGTGTCACTTTGAGAGATTAGCATATATTTGATGCTCTCTCAGTGTACTCAGTACGATATCAAGATGGGTGGCATGGTTGTGTCGAGTGTGAGAGTACACCAAGATATCATCCACGAAGACTACCACAAAAGAATCCAAATAAGGATGGAACACACGATTCATCAAAGCCATGAAAACTAATGGTGCGTTCATGAGTCCAAACGGCATAACCAAGTACTTGTATAGACCATATCTGCTCTGAAAAGTTGTAAGTGGTATATCTAATGGTCTAACACGCAACTGATGATATCCAAATCTCAAGTCAATCTTCGAGAACACTCGTGCACCTCAAAGTTGATCAAAAAGATCATCAATCCTCAGTAAGGAATATCAGTTCTTAACCATCATTTGGTTCATCTTTCGATAATCCACAAAGAGTCTGAGGGTACCGTCTACCTTCTTCAAAAAAGGACCGGGCAACCCCAAGGAGAAGTACTAGGTCGGATAAAACCCTTTTCCTATAACTCCTCTATCTGCCTCTTGAGCTCTTAAAAATCGGGTGTAGCCGTCCTATAAGGAGTAATGGACATCGTTGCCACTCCTCGAACAAGCTCAATAGAGAAGTCCACCTCTTTCTCTGGGGTAAGGCCTGGAAAGTCATCTGGGAAGACATCTTGAAATGATCAACAACTGGAGAGAAATCCTTCTAACAAGTTCCATGATCATCCAGATATAAACTTGCAATCTGAGCTGTCACACCACCTTGACCACGATGCTCGGGTCCGTCTCGGCCCGCCTGGACATCCCATTCGCCCTTGTATAGAAACTCTCTGCCCTCTGGTGACGTGAAACTCACCCTATGACAATAGAAATCTAAAAAGGATCGAAAGGGTACTAATCAGTTCATCCTGATAATGACATCATAAGTTTTCATATCTAAGACATTGAGGTCCCATAGAAGGTGACACCTACCAACCTCAAGGGGGCACTCCCTACACTGACACACACATATTGTCCTCGCTCCCAACAGAGTGTCTAACATCATGATATCAGAATAAGAAGAAAGATAGAGCCCAAGGATCTCCACAATGGTTACAGATATGAAGATATGTGTAGCAACTGTATCAAAAAGCACTGAAGATAAAACAGAATCTACTAGAATAGTACCTCTGACAGTAGAAGGTCTGGGATACTTCTCATATTGGGTCTGTTGCACTGCATATGCATGCCCAGTTTTGTGGCCCTACGACACAGCCAGGCTACCATGAGCTGACCTGCCCTGCTGCCTTTGAGATCCTGGTGTCTGGCTACCACAACCACGACTATCATCTCTGCCTGCAAACCCTGACGTATTCGAGTTTCCCGACTAGTAAGAAGTTGTTGGTCCTGCTCCCACACATGGAGTCTGCACAGAAACCCTCTCACTAGAAACTGGCAGAAACACCCTGCAAAAGCACTATAGAAGACCCATCTGGCTGCAAGCTCGGCACTTCACTGGGTCTCAGGGACACTGTGGTCGCTTGTTCCCCTTTCTACCACACTGGTAGCAAATGATCTGGCCACCTGAAGTATTATTCTGGATAGTACTGCCACCGTGAGATAAATCCATCTGCCTCTTCCTCTTACTGGTAGAAATAGTACAAAAAACTGGTGTCGAACCACCTTGGCCCACACCACTAGCTTCCCACAGGTTCTGCTCAGTAATCAGTGCCTGGTTCACAATAGCATACATGTTAGGAAACCTGAAAACATTCACCAATGCTCGGATGTCACACTGAAGACCATCCTCAAAGCGTCTAGCCTTCAACGCCTCATCACCCACCAGAATAGGTGCAAAGAGTTGTAGCTCGGTGAAGTGGGCATAATAATCCATCACTGACATTGCACCCTGTTGTAGATTCGTGAACTCTCGATCTCGATCTTCCCTCAACGTCTCTGGGAAGAAGAAGTCATAGAATGCTGCCTTAAAATCTTCCCATGCCATGTCACGATGATTCTCAGACTGGGTGGTAACATCCCAACACCTCTTGGCAGAATCATTTAGCATGTATGTAGTGAGCTTGACCCTCCTCCCTAGTGGTGTCTCAAGATGCTCGAATATCGTCTGCATCGAATCCATCTATGACTCCGCAGCCTATGGTCTGTCATCCTCTGAAAACGTAGGCAGGTGCTACTGTTGGAAGATACACGTCAGCTCTTCCATCGATGTGGCAGCCTGCGGTGCTCCTTGGAAGGTCTGCATGAACCGCATGAAGCCTTCACAGAACTGTGCCTCAGTGCCTATGTCTGGTATAATGACTGGCGCCACATCTGGCTCTACTGGAGGATCCATTGGTAGCCCAAGGACCACCATCTCTAGAGTATAATCATTGTCGCTCTCCTGGTGAACAACTTGTGGTCGTCTCGGCGGCATGACTCTACAAGCTCAATGCAAACCTTAGATCAAGATTATCAAAGACCAGAAACTAGGATACCAAGAATGGAACATGATAAAGAAAGCATTCAAGATTTACAAAACTTGACTACATAGCATGTATAAATACTACACGGCATGTTCTTGCAATTCGTTCACATGGGCGTGTACTCCAGCTAAAATTGGTCATGTAACACCCGAAACACACGGTGTGTCTTCTGAATACATGGCCTGTACTTGAATCCCCCTTCCATGCCCGAGTCCTTCCACACGGCTAGGCCACACAGCTCTCCTAAAGCAAGACTACACGGCATGTCCTACAGAAACATGGTGTGTAATCGACAAGCTTTTATTGGCCTGTTTTGTTCGCTACATGGCCGGCTACACGACTAACACTACACGGCGTGTTCCAAGCAGACGTGACGTGTACTAGGAAATATAACACTGACCCGTTTTGTTCGTGACATGGTCAAGTACATGGGTCAGACTACACAGCGTGTTCAAAGTAGGCACGGTGTGTATGTCTTAAGGTTTCCTACGTCCGTGTTGTTAGTTACACGGGCGGACACTGGGTCAACACTACACGGTGTGTACAACCGGTACACGGTGTGCTTCCCAAGCCATTCCTTTCCCTGTGTCCCTGCCCACACAGTCTATGACATAGAAAGAGACTACACTGTGTGTACTGCGAGTACACGGCGTGTACTTAAAATTTTTTCATTTCTTCCCGAACATAAGAACATACGGCGTGTAAATGCTAGTATACAATGTGTAGTCAGTTTTTACACCCTTTGTCACTGACAGGCCTACAAGCCCTATGTACTCAACCCACATGACCAAAGTACATGCTGTGTGGAAAAGTACATGGTGTGTACCCAAATAATTTGGTATTTTTCTCCATCTTCCTTATTTTCTCAAAAACACTTATGGAAAAAGGAAAAGAAAAAACATATACCTCAAAAATAAGAACCGGGTTCTTACATAAAATTTGAGAGAAATCAATTACAAACCTCTGATAATAGCCTAAACTACCAAGAAAATAGTGAACCTCTTCCACATTCTAGGGTGTTGACCAAGAAAAAACTTATTCATCCTTCAACAGGTCAACTACCACACCCTTATGTGACACAACATGTCCAAAGAAATGATTTTATTTTGTCCATAGATTGCACTTGGAAAACGTTCCATATAGATGGTGGTATCAAAGATTTTATAGGATGGTTCTGAGATTCTAAGCATGATCCTCCTCTAACTTCGAGTACATCAAGATATCATTGATGAATATGATGATGAACTAGTCCAAGAACTCACAAAATATGGATTTCATAATCCCCATAAACATAGCTGGTACATTTTGTAACATCGAATGACATGACCACAAACTTGAAGTGCCCATACCTGCATCTAAAAGCAGTCTTTAGGATATCGCCTTCCTTCTCCCTCAACTGGTGATATCCAGATTGCATATCGATCATAGAAAATCAGCTTTACCCTCTCATCTGGTCCAAAAGATCATCTATCCTTGGAAGAGGGTAACGATTCATTACTTTAACCATATTTAGCCTCATGTAGTCTATGAACAAACTCATACCACCATATACCTTCTCTATGAACAAAACTAAAGCACCCCACGGTGATAGAAGCTCAGGCGGCAACGATTTGGGATCGATGAACGTCGACGACTCCATCCAACGTGAATGCTCCTCTCGCCGTATACCCTCGAACGTGGAAGTATTGTCATCTGAAATGGTCACTAACAATCTTTGAGATAGGGGGTTTATTTTTAAGTTGTCTTTGATGAATTAAATTCTCTCCTGCTTGTTATCATGTAACACAGAGGGCGCAAGCCAAGAGAACAAGGCCCATACCCTCTGCCGCTTCGTTCTTGATGTGAACTTCAGGGGACAATTTCCAACTCGATAGAAACAAGAAATAGCTGGTCACGCTATGATGGTGGCATCCCGTAAGATCCATAGGCATAGACAGCCCCAAGAACGGACAACCGGTGCATGTTTGGTCGCCTGCGGAACAAACCGCTGACGCGCCATGTCGACGGTGGTCGGTGGTGGCCAGAGGAGGCCCGCGGAAACTGACCGCGGGCGGTGGGAAAGCATCATGCCATCACGTTCCACAGTGTCCAAAGGTGGCCGGACCGAGCCAGCTGCATGGGAAAGAGGCGGCGCCGCCAGAGGCAACATCCGCGGTCAGCGGGCCGTGGCAGGAGGGAGTGGCACGACCCCATGCCGCGTTGTTCCAGCTGGAGAAATGATGGGGTATCACCCCACGGGCCAAAAAAACGGCCCCTCGTTCATGGGGCCATATGGGAATCGGTCGGCCTCCAGGTGGACTGGGCCAGACCCGCGGCCCAGCGAGCCAGTGCGGGTGGGCCGAACCCCACCCGGCGGGCGGGGCCAACTGCGGCCTGAGCCCGCGAACCGGTCGCGCTGACCCTAACAGGGCCGGACCCAGTGGAATAGTACCAACCCTTAACGGGCTAGACCAGAGCGGGATCAGGTAGACCCCGGGACCCATTGCGTCAGGCTGGCATGACCAAGTCAGACTGGGCCCAGACCCAACCAGACCCCGAATAAAGAAACGCCCGTAACTGAAGAACCGGGTGTCTGTTTGACACGTCCTCAATGGATTTGGGACCCCTTTTGAGAATCAGTACCTTTTCCATATTCTGGAAGGCCCGACCAGGCTGGGCTGGACCAAGGTGTGATCACCCTCATTTCACGGAAAGGGGTGTAACTAATAGACAAGGCGTCCGATTGATGCAATTTCTGTGGAATAAGGACCCTTGTGACAAGGTGGTCCTTTAGAGATACTCTAAGTTAATTTTGATAGAGTTTTACAAGTGACCTAGGTTGGATCATACTTGAATCGAACTTGGGCCTTTTTACAAAAGTGACCATATCTCGCAAACCGGGCATCTGATCGACGTGCCTTCTGTCACGTTGGGACCCCTATGATGGGAAAATAAATTTGGTATAATTTTTGCGGGAATTTGTACCAGTTTAAATATAAGAAATGGATTGAGGATCTGAGTCTTCCAAATATCAGGCGAGCTTCATGCGGGAATCTAGTGGGTGGTCGTGGCATGAAGATGAGGAGAGACCAAGGCGGGTCAGCATCAGAAACTCCATAGTGGGATGATCTAGCTGTATGACTAATAATCCCTACCTCTGTAACAGTGAACAATATGGTTCATCACCAGCGACCATTACGGGTCATCACCAATGACCAATATAGGTCAGCGCAAGCGACCAATACGAGTTACCACCAGTTACCAATACGGGTATGCATCTAGCGACCAATACGAGTCAGCATCTAGTGTCCAATACGGGTCAGTATACAGTGACCTATATGGTTCAGTAGTAGAGTTACTACAGATAGGATGATCTGGCTTTATGACTAGTCATCCTTATCCCAGTAACCTTGAAGTTATACCATTAGAGTGAGTTGTGTCTTTTGCTTTGTGCTTCATGATTTAGATCATGGTTGTGATATTACCTTTGTGTTATTTCTTGTGATGTTTTCCTTTGTGGATTACTGAGAGACCTTCGAGGGTCTCGGGGTCCCAACTGGGTATTGTTACACTCACCCATGCACGGGCTCCACCCGCACGTGTGTGTCTGGTGCAGACAACTGATCCTCCAAGGCAAACTTTGGAGGTTAGATAATTGGTGGGGCTTAGTGTGATGGGATCAGTCGATATCCTCTTCTTTGACTTCAGACTTACAGCTACTACCCTCTAGGTAGATCTCCAAGGCAGATGCAATATCTGTTTACTTTCCTTCAGTTTTTAGGGCTTGTATTCCATCCCATTGTTTTCAGTTTACAATTGTACTTGTGGTTGTACTTTACTCTTGTGGTTATACCTTACTTTTGTCTGTTGTTTACTTCATTTTCCCTTTTTGAGTGTATATAGATCTCTAAGGTATTTCATTCCCTGTCTGGGAAAGCCTTTAGGTGCTAGTCACCAACCCCTGACCAATGGAAGGCGGGCTTGGGGTAGTCACGTCTGGGCTCATGGGATGTGTCATGAAAATTTATACTACCTAGACACTCCTAAGTAATAATAGGTCATATTAATACCATTTTTCATAAACCAACCTAGGTCCCCATTGAACTGGGCAATAAAACCAATCTATGGAATGGCCCAAGGTGCATTCCCAATCTTCTCGGGCTAGAAACTAGTAATGGAGTATCAAAATATAAATATTGGAAATGATTTTACCCTTGGATCCAAATAAAAACATCATATATTCCACCAAAAAATCTAGCATAACTCATCCATATTTCATATTCTCATGCATAAAATAAACAAAAATATTCAATTAGAGTAAATGTAGTGTGAATAAATAAGATATCACATAAAATGAATATAAATAAATAACCAACATATCATATATAAAATAAATTAAAAGAGAAGTATAGGAATATAAGTATGACACATAAACATCACAAGAATAAAATAAAAACTGATCAAAATAACTATTTATCACCTACATGTTCCCCATGTTCACTTACCACATTCCAAAACAACTCTTGTTGGACTAACCCAAACATAAAACAAGAAAGAGGTCACATTGGAGGAAAGTTTAAAGAAAAACATAGGAGTTACATACACTATTTTTTTGTATATAGGGTGTGTGCGAAACTGAGAGCAATAAGATTCCACAAAAGAGTTTGAGAAATTCATTTCAAGTGAAATTTCACTTAATCTATTTTGAATTACATTTAGAAAATAGGTTTTCATTCGTGAGAATAATGTAAAAATCATGTGTCAAATCCTTTCCCAATATTTTATATCTTTTCCTTATATAAAATTTAAATAAAACCATACAATTTAAAATTACTACCTTGAATTGTTTTTTTGAAATACATCACATTGGTTGAAAACCATTTATTTTATTGTTAAATACTTATCCAAAATCAAATTATGAAAAAACCCTTTTAAATAATGTAACATTTAACATAAAAATAAGAAAATACTTAACCTGGGACCATATGAAAAATGGATAAAAATAAACACCATGCATGAAATGGTACTAATGAGTTGATAAAACTATGGGATATAAACAATACAAGTATAAATCTCTTATATATTATCATCAATAACACTAGATATCATAGGCATACACTTTAATTCACTATGGCTAGGGAAACCATATAATAAATTCGCTAGCCAACTATTGGAATGGATATATAATTAATTTTTTGTCCAATGGGGTGAAATATAAATTAATTCACTAGTTGCAGTGACACCCATCACTAATGGGATGTATCTTGTATTGTCTAGGTTAACCTACCCAAGTACCTAGGGTTTCCCATAAAACAATCAATAAGAGGTATTAAACTGATAAATCACTTGTAATTGATGGGATAGAAGCTAAAAATGAATAGGAGTTGAGGGAGAGTATTCCCCCTATGGGATTCATGGATTGATCGAATGGTAGGGAGGGAAAGTTGTAAAAAACAAAAGGTTTTTTAGGGGAGAAAATATTCATTTCACCCTTTTAAAAAAATGGGTAGATAGGGGTTGTGGTGTGGTCTTGTCTATCATAGTGCAATAATTCTCATGGAGGCCCTACTGCGGCATAGTCTAGGTACCACAACATAGTTGAACTGAAAAAGAAAGAGAGGCCTCTACCCCTCACACCAGGCCACTATTTATTAACCCTCCATGATATATCATAAAGACACTGTACAAACACCCTATATAGAAAATTCATCCCCTCTATATTGTGGCCTAACTATTTCACCCTCACGTAACTCCCTTATTCATTTACACACCACTCTTTCTCAACTCTATAATTAACCTTATAAAATACCCCCTTAGATGAAACCCAACCCCTATGGTGTTCCCTTCCTCCCTGCCCCTTAGAAACACATCTATGAAACTTTGAACCATAATTATGTAACACCCTCCATACAATAACCTACGAATTGTACCATAGATCACCGTGGTCAGGAAATACAAATGGATTCAGTGTCATCCACTATAGTGAGGCCTCTCTAGGATGTGACATGGTCTGCCACAACCTTGGCCTGCAACTCTCTCAGAACCCTGAGGACCTCCCAAAACACCCAAAACCCTAAAATAACACAAAAACTAAAATAATTCACCATAAGTGTAACATGGGGGTGTTACATTTACCCATATACAATGATGTATAAACAATAATTTAGTTTTTAAAAAACTTATCCCCCTTTATAACTGGTCAAATAAATATTTAATTCTCAGTAAAGGATATTAATTCCTCATTATCCCTCAGACTTAAATTTTTTAATTGATTAATAAATGTAATCTTCTATATTCCTTATTATAAAATGAAACTAAAGCATCCCAGGAGGAAACACTGCATATGATAAAGACTCTCTAAAATATATCATCTATTGAAATTCCTAATTCATTAATCCCCATCAGTTCCATTTGTTAATATTCTATAAAAATATGATATTTCCCTAGGTATAATTCTATAAAAAATTTAGTTTCTCGCCATGGAGGTAAAATTGTAATTTCTTAAAAAACGAATTAATAATTTCTCATATCACCTTTGGAAACACCTTTACCTCTGCTTCATATATACAAAGTACACAAATTCATAAATGAGATGTGATGCAATATATATTAATGCATCTTAACCCATTTTATTAATCCCTTTCATCGGTGAAAACCACGAAACTCTCTTCCAATTTGAAAAAGGTCTCCCTTATAAAATAATATTCAATATAAGACTGTATAGAATAAAATTAATTTGTGTCATGAATGAAATCATATTTATATATTTTTAGCAAAACCAGGACCCATGATACTTGATCATGTCCCAACAACAACTTGCAACCATAACTTCAAATAAGCTTGATCGATCCCCTAATAGAGTAGATAAATCAAGTGTTAAATGAATCCTTTATACTGATAATATTAACCCTTTCACTATGGTAGTAATTAAAAAAACTAGAATAACTTGTGTCCATCAAAACATATGAAAAATTTGAGAAGATGAAAATCATACCTTGATCCACCCCGGGTCCCTCAACTTGGAAAACTTCTACTATATGGTTTTTTCCACAACCAACTCCTACTCTACATCATCCCCACCATCTACTTATTCCTTGACTCTGGTCAACTCTTGTTCCCTAGGAATGGATAATTTTTTTGGGATAACCCACCCATCACCTCCTACTATTAGTGGTTTAATGATTAATTGATCTTACTATGGTGTAAATGGTCATGTCTCATTAAATATAATGATATTCTTGATCCATGTTGGTTTTCCTAGTAAAAAGGGCATAAAAACTGATAATAAACCCTTCCACCACATATCAGACATATAATGTACTAATTTTCATCTTATTATTATAAACTTATAACTCTTGAAAAACAATAATAATATATAAATGGTTACCTATGTTATAAACACAACTACCCTAGGAAATTAAAACTCATTCTCCTAAATCCATACTAAACCAAACTCTATTGTCCACCTTCTTAAATATATTTTATTCTTTATAATTTGTTCTCAATAACTTCATATTTATTTATATATATGTATATATAAATCATTAAATTGAATGTTTTTTTCCTAAAGTGGAATTTTTTGAAATAATCCCCCCCCCAAGTGATGAGCTCTCTACTCCTCATCTAATAATAAATTTGAGGTATAATACAACAAAATCATGAACCTCACCCAACACACATGTATATTGAACCACATTTAGAGAATAACTAGATACTACTATTAGTACTCACATGAAATATTCAAGAATATAAACTCCTCCCTAAAACAGTCTTTAAATTGAATTCATCAAATCATGGATACATCATAGTCATCATGGAAAAGAGTTCACCGTTGAGGAGTTTTTCATTAAAAAAACTCACTATTAATAGTATTTAATGTTCTTTTATCACCTAAATTAGTTGAAAATTTTATAATCCTCTTTCATTGATTGATTTATCTCTGGATTAAGAACTAACACTACATAATTCAGTAAAATTTTCACTAAAACACCTATAATATTATCCTCCAAGCATCACTAGTTGTTGGGATTATCCACAGAGTAATAACCACTAGTTATTATTACACCTCCTCAATTATTTATTCATGGTTATCATAAATAGAATATATAACTATAATTTAGAAAATATATTTCATCCCAATGAAATATATGAATGTTATTTTATTACTATATCAAAGTCCACCTCATAATAATCACCATTTAATGTTAGAAAACACAATCATCATGACTCTATACAATAAGATGAATAAGATCATACCAATGAATAGGGAAGGAAATGATGTAGGGAAAAAATTAACCTCTTTATTTTTCCCTAATGAGGTGTGAGGATATTAGAAAATTATCTCTCATGGGGTAATTTTTTATCCCTTGAAAAAAATTTAGGACAAGTAAATATTACACATCCTTTCCGTATGAAACCTTGAAAAAATAAATTTTTATTTTCTTATAATTTATTTATAATTATAAAAAAAATTAGGTCACTAATATAATTCCATAATAAAAGTACACAAATAAAATTAAAAATAATAATTTTAACTGAATCAAAAATTATTTTTTTAATTAGGTGCATATTTTTAACTATACCTTCATGGGAACACTCATTCTTATTAAAATTATAGTGTTAAAATATTTATTAGTTAAAATATATCACTTCATTTTTTATATTATTTAAAATATAATTTTTTTATATTTTTTATTTTAAAACATTCTTTAAATTTTCTCATGGGGAACCATTCCTTATGGTGCCCCACAAATTCAAGTACAAGCCACCAATTTTTCCCATGTGTGGCGTATTGGGTGAGGAAAGGAATAATATACCACATGCAAGGAAGGGTGGTGATTACAGGATTCATCCTTGCTCCTCCCTTTTGACATCCCTACCAATTAAGATATCATGTAGTCGGTAGACTTTTCCTTAGTAAATATTTATAGATGATCAGAGTCTTTTAATTAAATCATAGGGTCCCTCTATGTCCATAGTTGGTTTATATGACCTACTTTGGACACTCTGCTCAAATAATACTTCTATATCACTAGATTAAAATAATGGATTATAATCCATTATAATCCACACTCTTATACCATTTTTTCATGACCTGATTCCATTAGAATACCACCCTAAATTGGTGATAAAACTATGTTAGTCCCCCAATTCCCACTTCTAACAATCCATAATTTGGTTTCAAGAACCAAGTTTATAAATTCACAAATATGGGAGACATTACCCATAATAAAAAATATGTAATGATAATATAATGTATCTCAAATGATGGATTAATGATTTAAATCACCAAAAATAACCCAAACAAATAATTAATGGAGGAAATTTAATACAATTTCAAAACAAAAAGTAATATGGAATATACACTACTAATTAAAATTCAAATCTTACTGATGGGAAATAATAATGTATATATAAGACTTGTATTCCAACTAGGTTTCCACTTTCTCAAGTTAGTACCTTTTAGCTCCACCTTTGAACTGATCTTATAAATTTAAAAAAATCTATAAAGTAGAAAAGAACATATAAATATACATAATAGGTTTCTATTATAACCCTCATGTATCTATGGGAGTATAGAATACTAATGATTCTGTAAATGATATAGGTAAAATACAATAACTCAAACTTATGAAATCATCACCTTTATCCATAAATTTCTTTAAACAAATTTCCCCTATAAATATTAAGAATAAAATAATGCATCTTCCTATTTTCCCAAACCCAAAACATCACATACCTTCCTATCATTCGCCTCAACCAATCATCACCATAAACATATGACAATCGATCAGCAGCCTCTTAAATATTGTGACTATAAAAAAATAATCACACATATATACAATTAAAACAATAATGACCAAATCTTAATAACTATATATCTACAACTAAAATAATTGTATAGATTTAAAAATACAACAACAACAACCATTTATCCACACTACACTATTATTCACCAATATCATACATCATCATATACCCAACTATGAACCATAACTAAATTTTAATTTTCCATCCAAGTAAATTTCAATCTTATATCAAATACTTTCCTCATTACAATAATAGGTAAAAATTAATAATGAAGCTCTCATAATATCCACATATCCTAGGAAACCTCACACATATGTTCAAATTTATTAATATAATCACAATATACAATTAACATAAATTAAATCCTCATAAAACAAATTTGATCAATGTCTCATATTGAACAACCATGCTTCTATGATATTAAGAGAACAACAAGTAAACATAACTTACCTCATCATAGTCATTTATTAATTTTATTTTCTACAACATTATTTTTTAATTAAAAATCATATGTCGTCATTTAACATAAATAGTATACCTTCATCAATTTTTATTTTAATACTTTCAATTAAATCCACTATCATTTATAACAATTCAAGAATATTTTCATAAATTAAAAAAATTAATTTTTAAATACATATATTTATCATCATATATTTTTATATAAAAACAATATATTTAGTAATAACTTGTATCATAATTCATCACTTATTTTTCATATATCATTACCTTTATTCATTTCACAGTTATTTTTATGTTTCTAGGATATCATGTATTATCGAATAATTATAAATACTATACCATGATTTAACAACTTAGAATATAGATATGAAAGTTGGAGTAATATACCTTAAATAAAGATTTCTAAATCCTAAATATCTAAATTTAATGGTCACATTCCCAATCAGGCCTTTAAATTTTTAGCATGAAATATTCAATATCAATATCCCTTCTCTTGAAACCCAATAATCATGATGGTGTTTCCAAGAGATATAATATGAAGAGAATATTGAGAATATCAATGTTCACAAATCCTAAATTTATTTCCTCCAATCCAAAAATAATATTTCTCAATCCCTAAGTGTGTTTTGTTGTTATCTGGAGAAAATATTTTAAAAACACCCTCAAATATTATATAGGGTAGATCAAAGGCATATTAGGTACTAAATTATGTTAATAATGGAAAATAATTTCTTCTAAAAACATATCACCCTTTCCATCGAATAAATACATTTTATGAATGGTTGTTTAAATGTGCATCAAACAGTGCATTCCTTACTACCCAAATTTTTTCAAAATAAATGATTAACATATATGGTAATATAATGTTTAATGTAAAAATATATTCACCACTGCCAATAATTTTTTAAGATACATAGTTATTTTTCATAATTATTTCACCTTTCACTAACCATTTATTTTTTCAAAACACCTCCCAACATCAATATTTGATCTATATTTCCACAAAAATAATACCCTAGAGTAAACATGTTATTTTGAGATGAAAGGTTCACTCAAAAATTAATTTTTATATCATAAAAATTATCATTTTAACCTTTTAATTCTGAGATAAATAATACCATTCAAATTTTTGAAGTCAATAGGAATAAATTTTCAAATCTATATATGACCACTTATCATAAGAAATGATATAAGGTAGCATTGTCTATGATAAAAGGATTTTAATTTTTTATTTATTTTCATTTTAAAATTGAATAAATAATTTATAAATTATATAAATTATAAAATGATTGAAATATGAAATTTTTATTTGGTATTTATAGAAGAATTAAAAGTTTTAAAATTTTAAATATTCAAATTATAGTCTTATTTTGGAAATTTTTTTAGACCATATAAAAATTAATTTTAGTGGATGAGATCTAGTTTTGAATATATAAAAATATATATGATATTTAAATAATTTAAATTATTTACATTATTAATATGAAATGTTCATATAGATTAAAAATATGAATAGATTATATTTTGTAAATTATATGTTTAAAATATAAAGGAGTTCATATGTATACCATGTAAATATAAAATATGATATGTTCATATTTGAGATATAGATTTACATTTTTTTATATTTATATTTTATAGAAAGTACATATTACTTTGAAATGAATTATAAATTTTTTATATTCATATTTTATGAAATATTTATAATTTATTTCTATAAATTTGAAAATATTTTTTAAGAATAATTTTTTAGTATTTTTCAAATTATATAAAGGAGTATACTAGAGGCCCTATTTAGAATTGTAGTACACCACCACATTGGAGATCCTAGAAGCCACATCGTAATCATAGAACCTAGAGGTTATATTATCATTAGAGAGATCAGAGGCGATGTTATTGCTAAACATCCCAAAGATTGCATAATTATTGGAATATATATGGAGGAGGATAAATTGTAAAATGAATCATTGTATATAAGAATTAATATAGAATGAATTTACTTAAGGATATATTCATTATTCCTCATGATTAATTTTATGATATTGAAAATACCAATGGATCGTGTAGGGACACTCAGAGGGGAGGTGAATTGATGATCCATTATTTTACTAGGTTTAACTTTTTATTTTTATTATCACTTCTTGATACATGAACCTCTATCATGGTTAATAAGTATAAATATTTTTTTGTGCACTCAAAACTCATCTCCACATGAAATGCAGATAACGAAAAAGATAAAAACACATAATGATTTTTACATGGTTTGACTCCATTGAAGAAACCTACTCCTTATAATTTTATAATCCTTATATGATAGAGATTATCACTATTAGTATTACAATAATTACAAATTCTTTATAATGTAATAAAATGTTTAGAAGGGTATCATCAAATTTCCTAGAGAAAGTATCATCCACTTATCTTAATCTATCTTTTGAAAGTTTATTCAATCTTCTAAATATTACGGTGGCATTGTTTATAATGTTACCACCAGTCTCTAATGGTCTTCAATGAACTCCTTAAATAATATTTTCCTTATTTTAGGGATTTCATAATAGAATCGTGATAATAAATTCTTCCTCAATATTTTTTTTAAATTTTGAGGGTATATCCACCTTTATTAAACATAAAAAATAAATCCGATTTTAAAAAATTGTGAATAGTAGGAACCCATTACAAGAAAGGGACAAATTCCTTAAATAAAAAAGACACAAAGTTAAAAATGGTCCCTTAATACCAAAGGGAATAAAACATTAAAGAAAGAACCCAAAAAAGTTGTGTTTCCCCCCTCTCAAAATAGTACAGTAGTGAAATCAATCAAAATAATTTTTCACCCCCTATTCCAAAAAAATTCACCATGATGGACTAGGACAACATGTCAGATCACCTCTCCAACCAATACAAACATGTGGAGGAGATCTGGATGAAAGGTGCCAGCACACCTTTCCCTCTTTCAAGCCGCCCACCCGATAAAGCGTGTGAGGGAATCACAGCAATATCAAACTAATTTAATGAAAAATCAAACCAAAAATAGTGAGAAAATATCGAATCGATGTGTTCATATTTCTATTAAAAATGAAATCAATAGCTGAATGATGGGTATTATTTCACCCATCCCCCTTTCGAGGCCACCAACCCAGCGACACTTGCAAAATGAAACACTGCCATCTAAATACAATGAGGAAGAAACTAGTGAACCCAATGAAATATGCATCCTAATTGACAAATAGAACCAAGAACTATAAAATATCTGGTTTATTCGATCACAAACCACTAGAAAGGACCAGCTATTGACCGCCAAACCACCATCGGGGCATGAGGACCTCCACCCGAACACTGGCCAAAAAACCACCAAAAACACAGAACCATACTAATTTAGTCGATAGTCATCAGTCACCGCTGGAAAAATCCATTAGTCCCCATTGATCACTACCACCACCACCTAAAGATGTTTTCAATTGACACCAACCCCTTATCCATTAAAATAAAATCCTCCATAGCCTTATGAGGTCCTAGGAGCAGAAAACACAATACAAGAAGCTGAGGAATCCACATACACATCATCACTAAACATGAGAACATCCCATGTCACTAGGATTGAGAAAATCAATGCTATTAATACCTCTTAGGAATAGTGATACCATCGACCTAAAATCCCTCCAATGCCAAAGTCATGCCAACATCTTTACTACAGACTTAGTCGCCTCCCACAAACATTGACCCCATAACTTTGACACTACCATCACATCCCATCATGTAATGATAAAGGGAGGCCAACCAAATGATCAGGCAAAAATATCTAGAATATATCTGGTCATGGAAACCAAAAGATGAGGAGGAAGACCACTCATCGGAAATGGACCGAGCCGAGAGTTAACCACACCATGAACAAAGATGAATGATGCAGTAGGAGAAGGGGGAGAATTAGCTTTAGAAGTAGGGTCACTAAAAATCCTTAGATATAGAAGAGGCCATCATCTCAATAGAGGAATATCATGGAAACCCTAGTGACCATGGCTATGTGGAGCCATATTTCAAGAAATTTTCTTCCTCAATTAATAGATCATCAACCACTTGAATGTAATCAGAAAAACTTCATACAAGTTAGCCTTTTTCTTATGCGCAATATCACTATTATAATTAGTCATAACACCTCAATATTTTTAAATTCTTGAGACATGATATGTATATTTGAAAAATGATTACTAGCAGGCCACTTTATCAAAATTATTCTTCTTATACAATATATAAATATTGTATGGCATACTCTCTTTCTTCCTAAATGAACTAACAGTTTTTATAGATGTATTTGAATTATTATTTGATATATATATTATCTCTAGGTATAAAATAGTATCAGGTTCATTAATTAATTAAATTCAGTGTATCTATTTCTTTTAAAATTTATTTTACCTATATTAAATAATGATGATATTTTTTACATATTTAAATATGGAAATACCCTTGATTTGTGGTAGTAAGTGATCTTCTCATTCAAAATCATTTAATCTATGTCAAATATACTAATAGACTCAAGATACTATTCTCCATGTGATATTTTAATAATCTTGATCTAATCTTCACCACAAAATCCATAGTATTTAAATTCTTTCATCTTGTTATGCATGCTCACATCATAGAGCTTCATGACATAAAAATTTACTCATGTCTCAATTACCTCTCACATTACTAAATTAGATTCGGTTTGATTATTTATTCTAATATAGAATCAAAACTCTTTAAATTGGTTTTCATATTTAAAATATTAATAAATAGTTTAGGAATAATTTGGTTTATATTTCACGTTCTTAATAATATCTAATTTTGGAAATCTTAGAAAATCAATTGTTCAAAATGATCATATATTTTTTCATGTATAAAAACTTATATTAGAAGTACATCATCTTATATATCTAGAATTCAAGAACTAAAAATATTTTTTACTACATAATATGGTTCAATTTTTACAATTTTCAGTCTCTAGAAAAATATATTACATATAAACTCTATGAGAATCAATCAACTTGCATATTATATAATATTATTCAATTTTTTTAGTTTCTATTTTTCTGTCTAGAACATCTCACGTTTTAATAGTTAACCTTGGATTCTTATGATTCTATATAAGATTTTTTCCTTTGTTTAATTTCCATTTTTCTATCTAGAATAGCTTACGTTTCATGCATAATATTTTTCCCTTTTAAATACTTCTCAAACAAGAAACCCAATAATAACATGTTGATATTATTATGTATTATGTAATATATATGAATTTATCACATTTCATTGTGTTATGGTAAAACATACTACATATATACTAAATTTTTTATACATACATTACCTTTGCAAAATTTAGATCCCCTTCCAGAAAAAATTTTACACATTAAACTAAACTTAGATAGATTTTATCAAGAAATATCAAAACCTGTTTTAATATAATTAGGGTACCTTTAGTCATTAACAAACACCTTGGAGGAACTTAAAATAATTTTTGGAATTGTTCTAATAATCCCAAACCTCTTCAATTAACTTAAAAATTATTTTACAGCATTTAGATACTAAATTTAGAGTATTTTAAAAAAAGCCCACCCTTCCAACTCATCCAACATAACTACCTCTTTATTCTAGTCATCATCCAGTATATTTTATCATATATTTAAACATACTTCATTCTAAAATATTCAAATGTTATTTCTTCATAATTATTCAAGTTTTTTATTTTTTAAATTATAACTTCACAAGATATATTATAGCCAGTATCTCCACTTCATTAGAAACTATTATAGACAGTTTTTCTCACAAGCATCAGTTCTTATATTTTACATGATGATTAGATCTCTAATCGTCACATATAAATGAACCCTCCCTTGAATTTTTCCATCCAAGTATTCCAAGAAGCAACACAATTTTATTTTCCAGTATATATAGGCAACTCCTTAATATTCACCTTTATTAATTGGGATCTTCCTCAATAACCCATTATATACCATATATTGACTTTATTCATCATTGGTATATTGAAAATATATATATATAATTAATGTACTTATTCATCATAAGTTGTATGGAATACAACCTCTCTACTTCACTAGAAACCATTGTAGATAGTACTTCTTATAAGCATTATCACTTATCTTTTACATGAACATTAGATCTCCAATCATCAGATGTAAATTGTTTCTCCTATATATCTAGATATCCAATTATTAAAAATAGTAGTACAATTTATTTTCTTATATATGTATAGGATGATCCTTAATTTTTAACTTCATTAATTTGGATCTTCTTCCATCACCCAATATACACCATATATTGACTTTATTCATCATTGATATATTAATAAAAATATAATCAATATATTACCTCTTCGTGATTCAATTGGTCTCTACAATCCCCCCCCCCCTTGGATTTGTTATCAATTCCCACTCCACCTATAAATTCAATTTTATTCTCCCACTTGTTAATAATAAATGATAAGGGGAAAAGGAGTTAAGGGAAAGACTCAATCATCTTTTTGTTACTTTTATAATTTTCAAAACAACTTCTTCACTGCAATTTTTTTTAATTTATAGCTTGATTTTCTTGAGAGAAGGATTGAATCACATTTTTATTTTAAATAATTCATTAGCTAATCAACTATAAGTCTATGTGGGAAACCCCGTTGTAGAAAAATAAAGATATTAACCTAGAACAAAAAGTTGTCTATAAACTATCAATAATTCCATACCAACTCAAATTTCTCATTTTAGGGGTTATATAAATTGATTCATCAATATATTTATAACCTCACTTTAGTTTTCTATAGGTGATGTCTAGATTCCATATTTACACCCAAAACATATCTCTAATAGCTTATTCCTATTATCTCCCACTCAAGGGAAGCACTAAATTTTTATCATGATTGTTCTTATTCAAATATACTCTTCAAGAACCCTTTGAAACCCATTTAAATGTTCTTATAAAACATTGATAACTCCATGATATATAACATATTTTAACTATATAAAGATTATATCTTCCATTTAAATATCATTTTTTCAAATAACACCTTAAATTCCAAAAGTTAAAATAAATTCAAAGGAATAATGTGAGTTTTTCCTCAACTCCTTAGTAGGATAAGTTGGGTTGAGATTTGAATATCAACCCAAAAGATCATTTCTTTATAGTGTAGAATTTTTTGGAACTCCTAATTTTAGTGGGGACTTTAATTATATAAGTCTAAACTTCCTTAGGAAGAAAATATTTCTTAATTTATTTGATATACACCTTGTGTGGAGTTTTCTTCTTCACATTATCCAACAAGTAAAATACATCTCCTGTTGTTTGCATTATATTTTTCAATAATTCTTCTTGGGATGGTAGGTTAGGCATACAGTCCTTTGAAATGTGTTTGGCCTGCTTAAAAATTACATATAATATTTAAAAAAAATTTAGATTATCCATTTTTGACAACCTCTCTTGAAATTAGAGTTCATATTCATATGTAATGAACTATTTCCCTTTAGCAATTTCACTTTCTTGTGATTTCTCTATATGTCTGGAAGTTTCTAATTGAGTTGGACAAAAAGTTAAGAATTATTTTTAAAATGATTGGATTTATTGAATTGTACGCATAGTTTCTTAACAACCATTGTGTTACCCTTTTTAGGTAACTCCTCCACCTCCTTTTATAGGATTTAAATTACTGAACTAATCCTTGTATCCCTCTCTTGGATTGATTCGCTTATTGAATTCAACTTTCTTCCTCTAATTTTAATTTTCATGGACTGTATTCAATGGTCCATTATGTGACCTTTTCTCCCATAGTATAATAATCTAAATTTGGATTTAATATCCTATATATCTTTCTTTTATGGATTCTTATGAGTATATTATGTATCAATTTTATTCTAGTTACCCCTAAATGAAGACTCATTCTCATTTGGAAATTATTTTATATTTTTTGTAGTTTTATCTACACATAATCATTTGAATTGTTTTCTATTTTTAAATAAAAGGACTCTATAATTTTGACCACCTTGGTTATAATAAGCACCAAGTTCTCCATGAAATCAAATCCATTCATTATGTGTAGATTTTTCTTTTTTTTAATCCACATATAAATAGTATAATTTCATTCTAGTCTAGATCTACTTACCCTTAATTCAATCCTTCTATATTATTTAGATATTGTAATTTTTTTAAAAATTATATGGACCTCGGACCAAATATCCAATAACACTAAAAATAAATTATAAATATCCTTCTATTCTTATATATGTAATCCATCTATAAATTTAATCTTGTATACTTTACTATTTTTGAGAATAAATACATTTATATTACGTTCTTCTTGGCGATATTCACTTCTTGGATATGCTAACATACATCCTTGATAGACCTGTGGATTTATTATTATGTTCATTCACCCATATTTTCCAAAATTATAAATTAAAACCAACATTATCAGATGAACCAACATTAGTGAAAATAGAATTAACTAGGTTATGGGTTATCTTTCTACAAGATCTTGTAATATATTGGTCAAGATGTGATTTTAAGTTATTATTTTAATTATAATCATTCTTTTTAGATAAAATAGCCTCATAATAAGTTTACATGGAAACATAATTTCATTCATCTTTTTGTGACTATCCCAGTTTGGTGTTTTCCATATTTCTCATCTTTACCTCAAACTCAAGAAATCTCATATTCAAATATTTATTTTGGGCTCCAAGAGATTTCACCCTTTCTTCACATAATCTTTTCACTTTTATGACTATATCATCATTCATGTGAAATTCCTCTTGTTTAAAATTTCCAAACTCTTTAAAAAAATTTCTTTAATTTCCAACTGAGCAAATTTGACATTCATAGTGGTTTTTTGTAGTTTTTCTAATGCATGGATAACTTAATTAAAGAATTTTTCAATCATAAATTTCTTACAAAAACTTATTTTCAAATTCTCTTTAACCATATAAATATTTCCATTGCAAAGTAATACAGATTCTTCTTTGGATTCAAAAAATTAGGTGAGAGTTTTACATCTTTGGAACTTATTATCCAAAGATTTATCCATATCTTCATACTACAATTCTGTCCATATTTTTTCATCAGTGAGTCCCTTGATAAACCCAAATAAATAATTTATTACTTAAATAGAAAATTTCTTTAGATAATCCTTAACTTCACAGTAGATTTTTTCAACTCTTTCAATAGACTCATCCTCCTTATAGTTTCCATGACATGAACTTCCTTCTTTAAAAGGATCATTCTCCACATATTTAACAGTTTAAAAATTGTCACTTTGATTATATCTATCTAGTTATAGATCCTTATTTTATTTTGAGATATTACTCAAATTCCTTGCCTCCATTTTATTCTAGTTCTTTAAGGTTTTGGTCAAAACCTCCACTTTATCTTTAACAGGAATAGAGACTGAGTTCTCTATCTGAGGAACTTATGAATTTTCTTCAAATATACACTTTATGTGAGTCTAATAAAAATAATTAGTCTGGTAAAATATATCTATTCAAAGGATATATAATTTTCTTTAATGCCAATTTATGTATTCATTGGATCATATGGGGACATTGAGAGGGTGGTGAATTGACATTCCCCTATTTTACTAAAAAATTATTTTTGTTATCCCCTCTTGATAATCAAAATTATTCCTTTCTTAATAATTATGGATCTATTTATATACTCTCAAAACTTGTTTCAATATGAAATGAAGATAAAAAAAGAGACAACAACACACTAGGATTTTTATAAGGTTTTGATCTAATAGTGAAACCTACTCCTTGATATGTTTAACTCCCACCATGACATATATTATCATTATTAATATTCTAGTGATTTTAAGTTACTTACAATGGAAAACAAAGATTGTGAAGGTATCATCCACTTCCCTTAAGTTATATTTTGAAGGGTTATTTATTCTTTTAACTAGTATGGTGGCATTGTTTATACCGGTACCACCAGTCTCTTATGATCCTCCATGAACTCCTAGAATCAGATCTTCCTTCCACTCTGTACATCACAGCATCACCATGATAAGATCTTCCTCCTCAATAAACACATATTAAACTTCCAGAATGTAATCAATAATACTTCATGCAATATAACCTTATTCTTTAGTCCAATATCACTATGATATTTAATCAAAGAAACACAATCTTTTTAGAGTCTCAATAAGGGATATTGAAAATAAAAATAGGAGAATCAGTATGTCCCACTCTCTCTAACTTCTTCTTCTTCTATAATATATACATATAATAGGTCATCCTCTCTTTATTCCTTAACACATAGTTTATTTTTTCCATATTTTTTTAGCTTATTCTTTGATACATAGATAATATTCAAGTAGTAGTAGTATCGGGTTATCTAAATGGATTAAATTTTAAATCCCTCTTTATTAAACTATTTATTTTTCCTACATAAAATCAGGATGATATTTTTCTATATTCAAATATTAAAATATTCTTGATTATTTGAATCCAGTGATATTCTCATTAAAAAAAATTTATCAAAGTGAAATCTACCAAGAGACTTAAGATATTATTCTCTAAATTATATTAGAAAAATTGAGATCTCATCTTCTCTATAGAATTTAGAGTATTTAAATTCATTCACACTAGCATGCATGCATGAATGTAAAAAATATACATAGTGTGAAAAACTACCTATGATGCAACTAACTCTCAATTTACTATATCATATTAAGTTTTTTTCTTTATTCTTAGAGTGGATAAATGAAAATTAGACTTGTTGTGATATTTAAAACATGAACATACGGATCAATAATCGTCTAGTTTATAGTTTTCATTATTCAAAATATATAATTATATAAATCTAATATAATAATTATTCAAAATCCTTATATATTTCTACAAGTATAAAAAATATATAAGAAGTATAACCTCTTATATAACCATAGTGTAAGTGATAAACAACCAACATAATATGTAATATGATTCACTTTATAGAATTTTTATTCTCTATAAAAACATATTACATATAAACTCTTTGAGAATCAATCATCTAATGTATTACATAAGATTATTCCCTTTTCCTAATTTCCATTTCTCTATCCAAAACATCTTATGCATTAATATTTCACCTCAACTTCTTATAAGTCTATATAAAATGTTTTCATTTGATTTATTTTCATTTTCTATCTAGAAAATATTATATTTCAAGCCTAAGATGATTCCCTTTGTGATATTTTTCAAACTTGAAACCTATGCATAACATAGTGATCTTCTTACGTATTATATAAGTTATCCAACTTTTTTTCATTCTAGTGTGTTCTAGAAAATCATATTACTTATACACTAAACTTATTATGCACACATTTCTTATATCAAATTTAGATACCTTTATAATAAAAATCTTAAATATTGATCTGAGCTTCGATGGAATTCATCAAGTTAGCTCATAACATATTCTAATCTATTCAAGGTATCTCCAATCATTCCAAAACCCAGTAGAACGTCTTCAATAATTTTTGGGAATTATTAGAATAATCTCAAACCTCTTTTTCTTATTTCTAATGTATTTTACAGCATTTAGATACTCAATTTAGAGTATTTAAGAACCTCTAATTCCCTAAATCATCAAGCATCACTACCTACAACTTATAGATATCATCCAGTATATTTTCTCATGTATTTAAATTTCCTTCATAATAAATTATCCAAGGATGGTTTCTCAATAATTCTGAAAAAAAATATTTTAATTGAAGATTCATAAGTTGTGTGATATCCAACATCTCCACTTTAGTAGAAAATATTTTAGAAATTAATTATCATAATAATCAACAATTTTATTTTATATGAACATCATCTCACCAATTGTAAAATTTAAATGTTTTTTCCTTAAATCTGATCATCCAAATATCCTAAGAAGCAAAACAATTTTCTTTGACTAAATATGTATAGAAGACTCTTTAATCTCCACTTTCATTAATTTAGATCTTCCCCCATCACCCAATCTCCACCATATATTGACTTTATTCATCATTGACATATTGAAAACAAATACAATCAATGAATCTCTTTATCACAAGCTGTGTAGTAGCCAGCATCTTCACATCACTAGACATTATTATAGATGTTACTTCTAAAAATTATCATCACTTTTCTTTTATATGAGGATTCTCTCTCCAATCATCATATGTAAATAGTTTCACCCTTGAATATGGTAATCCATGTATTTCAAGTAGCAACACGATTTTATTTTCTTATATTTGTAAAGGTAGCTCCTTAATCTTCACCTTCATTAATCGAGATCTTACTTCATCACTCAATCACCACCATATATTGAATTTATTCATTATTTATAAATTAAAAATAAATAAAACAAATGAATAAATTCATCATAATTCAATTAATCTCTTCATACTTTTTCATTTATTATATATTCCCTTATTCATGAATATAAATTTTTTATATTATGATTATTATTACGTTTTGTTTAAATTGTTTTAACTACGTCTATAAAGTTTTATATCATGTATTTAAGTATTTTTATGCAATGTATAACATTATATTTAATTAATTTCAAATAAGATTTATTTTTTGAATATTATAATTCCAAATTAAATATTGTATTATAATTATTCTTACATAATTCAATTTAAATTCATATTGTAACTTTAAATCACTCTTTAGTGATGGTCTATGATAGTGGAAATTTTGGTTGAGATTTTAATTGGCCTATGTGATGAGAATTCATCTAAAAATGTGTGGGTTAAATACATATCACATCATACATTCTTTTGAGTAATATTTAAATTTATTATAATTTTAATTAATTATAAGAAAGGGTTTCATGTTCCTTATGTATGTGATTCATATAATTATATCTAGAATATTATAACATAGTTTCTTATTATGGGTGTATAATAAAAATGAATGATTATATAAAGAGTTATATATTAACACAAATGGAACATGTTAGTTGTGTTGAATAATAATATATATATAAATTAAATAAATTAAAATCATGAATACATATAAAAAAGAATTTCATGCAATATACATAAGGTATATATATATAATTAAATATAGAGATGATATAAAACCTATTAAAATACCAAATATAGTATTTCTTCTAAAAATAATTCTCTTTAAAACCTCAATCATTCGATATAAGTGACCTTAATTATTGTGTAAGGTGAGAAGAATATTGGAGATCCTAATGTGTATGTTCCTATATCTGATGTAAAATTTGGACTATATTTTATTGGGTGGCCCTAATGGTTGATTTTTCAGAGGGATAGAGTTTGAATTATTTATTAGATAGATTTGGGAAAGACTAATCAATTATCTAATATTTTTATATGATATAATTGACTTGAATTATTATCTAAATAGATAATTGATGATAAAATAGTCAAATATTAATTAAATATTAATTAAATATTTTTCTTATCCTACTTATATATATAATGTATAGAGTCAATATTTTAGTGAAAGTATATTTAATTAAAAAATTATTGAATAATTTCCAATCATTATACTCATTTAATGAATAATTTTTTATAAAAAAGAAAATCAATACAACTTCAAATATATCTTTGAGATAAATTTTTTAATGATAAAAACTAAATGGTAGTAATTTTATCTACTAATATTAGAATATAATAATTATTATCAATAAAGATGAAATATTTTATATTTTAGAGAAACCACTTCCTTAAAAGGAACCCATTTATGAATTCAAGAAAGAAAACAAATATTATTATAGAATATATAAAATCATTCACTTAAGATATCTACATTTATTCTTATTTCATGGAACTAAAATTTCATAATAAAAATAATACCATTTATGTATATAGAACTATAGATATCCTGAATATGATTTATCTGGAAAAAACGGAGTGAGAGCTATGTGGTTACAAAATCATTATTTTATTATAAAATAACACAAGGGAGTATTATTTATACTCATGTTCTCAATAGTATTTGGTAAATAAATAATCTATAAATATGAAGGCCACTTCTTATACTAGATCTATCTACAAACTTCATCCATCAATTTTTATTTGAAAAATTGGATTAATTCATTATTAACTATTATATGAATGAGTAAAATAATTATTTAACGGATATACTTGGTATGTTTTGGGTAGTTTAGCAGGAAGTGATAGGTCTAAGATTACATACCATGATAAAGATATAGAGAAATAAGGGTAGAAAATCAATCCAAAATAATAAAAAAATATGAAATATTTTGGAAAATATAATAACATACATGTGTCATTAAAGCTGAAAGGAGGTGTTTTGAAGGAGGGTAAATATTTATATTGTAAAAAAGACATGACATTGGAAATAGAATTTTCCAAAATACCTGAAGGAGAAATGAAATCTTTATGGAGATTCCATATCAGAAATTCAAAAATAAGGATGGAGAGAGTTTGAAGTTTCTGTTTGAACAATGAAACAAGAGTTATTACATTAAAATAAGGAAACTCAAGAAAACTTCATTTATTAGGATTATAGATTAATAAACCATGGAATGTGTATTGTGTGTTTTTCCTCATTAAGAGAACATACACTATTAGATTTTTGGTTTTTATGCATGGATCTATTATCACGGTTTTATAAACTAGTACAATAACACTCTATTATCACAGTTTTTTAAAACCATAGCATTAAATGGTCTATCATTATAATATTGTAAAACTATAATAGTGTGTTCTATATTGTTATTGTTTTAATACAACCATGATGATTGATAATCTGTTATCATGATTTTTATAAATCATGACAATAGTATTAGTCTATCAATAATTTTATAAATTTATAAATATTAATCAATATATTTATCAATTTTTCAATATTAAAAAATACTTTTATAATTTTATCAAGATTTTAAAATTCTTTTATACTTTTATAAATTTATCAATATTTTTATAATTTTATAACATCATTATCACTTTATTAACGATTCACTAGATATGAATGGATTACCCCCCCCCCCCTCTCTACAGGTGGAGGGGGGATGTGTTGTCTCCATCTTCTCTAGAAGTGTGGTCATGTTCATTCCTCCCATTTTCAAACCCTAATATTCTTCCGAAATTTTCATATATCTCAATATGTCCAAAGGTTCCAGTTCTATTTGAAGGCCCACCTCAACTCTTGGTCTAAATAGTGGAGTTCACTAAAGCATCATATCTCTTATATCTGACACCTTTGGATCATTTATAGCATCATAGACCTTTAATGGATTCTTTTGATAGGTTTATCTTTAGAACCTGGGGGTTACAAGATCAGGTGATTGTTTGTATTCTTGATAAACACCGTATGATGATTCAGTTTGTATTGATGGATGATTTGATTGTCACCTAGTCTAGAGCCCCTTGAAAATGCAATGGGTATAACTTCTACCTCTTTTGATGATCTTATGATTTTCATATTAATCTTGATGAACCTAACACAATTATTTGGGTAATATTTCATAAAATCCCATTTCCTTTTCAAAATCAATCTATTATACATATTCTTGAAAAAATGGTTGGATATTGTTTTTGTTTTGATAGTAAAATGGATTCCATTTTTCATCCAATTTATCTGCGTATATGTGTGGAAGTGGTTGTTTCAAAACATCTTGTGGATTAGGTGTGGATTTATATTAGAGAAGAGTTTTGGTATAGAAAAGTAGTGTTCTTTGACTCCTAGAATGAATTTTTCTCATCTTTTATACAACTAGGAAATTTTTTCTCTACATGTAGTTGTGAAGGCAAGCATGGGGTGAGTAAAACACTAGCATGAAAGGTGTTGGGGATGGATTCCATCATTGGCCTTATTATTGATCATTTGTTTATTCATGGAGAAGATCTTAATAATATAATTCAGAAAGAATCAAAATTCTCTAATCCTAATATGAAGATAGAGGACATATTTGATCTTTTTAGGCATGATATGGTTGATTCCTTATCAACAATTCATGATCTGTCTAGTTTAGAGGGGGTTGAGTGGAGGCACACAGCTAATTCTTTAGATCCTATCTGTAATTTACTAAAATATAAATTATATTTCAAACAAGAATGACCTAATAAGGTGGATCTTCATGAGGCATAGAAGGGAGGCCTAACGGGTTATATTTCTAAGGAAAATTTCAGACAGGTACCTCTAGTTGAACAGGGGTGGGTGAATACAGTTAACATGGAAAGTCTTTGATGGAATATGCCAACTATTTAACTTGGTAACTATTTGGAAGGTTTGGTAATTGAGGGGGAGATTCAGGAATAGAGTGTTTCAGCATGAGCGTAGCACTCCATTAATGGGTAAGGATCTACTAAGGAAGATTCAGGAAAGTATTTTTCTAGTCACTTCTTATATGACTATGTAATGGGAATAATTAGTAGAGCTCTTCATTTCCCAAGAAGAAAGAAGGGGAAGAAAGGAAATTAGGATCCGTACAGTTGCATTCTTCTCAAAGTGAAGAAAATCAAAGAGAGTAAGGACTATTATCATTTACCTTAATCGATGGAAACAAGTTCTTTAAAAAATATCACACTAAAGGAGTCATATTGTGAGATATCTATGAAGTATTGAGAGAGTGAGGAAAGTGTGAACCTTTAGTATAGAATATAAAGGGATATTTGTGGTGATTCTAGGGATCAATAGTAGGTTGGTGGTTTGATGGAAGCTCAATATATGATTCAGGGAGGCTCTAAAGTAGTGTATCATGCCAACAATGAGGTCATTACGGTTTTGGATGACACTGGTTAGGGAAGTCTAACTAAATAGAAATGGTTGGGAGGTGTGGAGGACTCAAAAATGATAAAATTTTGGAGGTGATTATGCATTCTGAGGAAGAAATATTGGAGTAGGAATTCTTGATTAATGAATCACAAGTGGATATTGATAGGATTTCTAAAATGTTGACTCAAGTCTACACTAATATCAAGTAGTGTGTATTGATAAACAAGTAGTGTCGTGTTGTGACCATAGGATTCAATGAAGGGAAGATAAACTCGGAGAAGCACATTCAAACTTGGGACAAGTTGGCTGACCATTTTGAAGACTCCATCAAGGAAGATCAAGATAAAAAGGTAATTGCTCTATATTGTAAATTATATCAGGAGAATGTTTCCAATAGGTTTAATCTTATTTTTAATGATTTTTTGATATCTTATGGTGTCTAATGTTTTTATTGCACTTTTTCGGTTTCTCACTTTTTCCATAATTTTTTTTTGAAATAAAAAGTTAACTTTTAGTAAATATTAATCAATAATTTTATACATTTATAAATATTAATCAATATTAATATATATTTTTATAAATATTAGTTAATACTTTAAAAAAAATTATCAATTTTTTAAACTTTTATACTTTTATAAATTAATGAATACTTTTATACTTTTATACCATTATAAATTATACTTTTATAAATTATTATTTTATACTTTTATAACATAAATAGATTTATAAATAATATATACTTTTATACTTTTATATATACTTTTGTAACATGAATATTATTTTTTTTAAAAATCAATTGACAAATTAATAGTTATTTTATTATATATAATATTACTATAATTTTATTTTTTAATGGATGTATTTTTTTAAGTATTCTATTGATCTAGTGTCAAAGGAGTTTTGTAATAAGCTTTAAATGTTTTTGGATTTCTCTTTCAACAATGCTTCAGAGGGGGAGTTTTTTTATTATCCTTTTTATTACTATATCGACGGTCTGTAGTTAACATGCGAATAAGTAAGTTACCATATCGCTAGATTTTTATTTCAAAACAACTAGGTATAGCCCCATAATAAATAAAATTTTCAAAAATCATAAAATATCAAAATATCTAATACATTTAGTTTGTATGATTTGATAGTTGATTGGTTTTAACACACCCCAACCAATTAAGACCTCTCACGGATTGGAAGAAAGTTGAGTGAGCCACCCCAATCCCTCATTTAATAAGTCAGGGGCTGGAAACTACCACAAAAAAGATATATCACACACATGGGAGTCCTTATCCTAATAAACTTTCTATAGCCACTTATCAATATAATGGAGTATAATAATGCATAGCTAATATATTCACCATTTATAATATGAAATGGATGTGGTACATGCTAGATACCCATATAGTATGATGAATGAAACATCAATATAAAAGGGATAAGTACAAGGACCAATATCCCATAACATGGACACACCAAAACTGGTATAAAAGGAGAATCACATAGCACCCCAACTCCAAACACAAGCTTCATGAGAAACAGTCACCACCAAGAACCTTTAAGATCTAACTCCTCTAACTCCATTCCCACCAAATTCACCTCGAAACTATGTGTCATATACAGAGACACAAAATATGTAGGCACAAATCTCATGTAGGGGTGTGTATAACAATACCCAATAGGATTCCCCGGAATATAAGGAGAATAAAGGCAAATTCTGATCAAATCCATTACAGGAGGGAGACATGTGAATTTTTCTAAATATATAGAAAGGGAAGCCTAAAAATTTATCATTGTAACCAAAGGTTCATGATTACTACCCAAATTAAAGTTGTATCTTGAAGAAAACTACAAATATGACATATCATAGAACCTAAAGCATTAAAACTACCCAGATTCCATAATTTCCATGCCACCTTCAGACAACTATAGTGGGGGATCTCACCTCATTGAAGAATGTGAATATAGATATATGGAGTACCTTAACCTTTTAGAGGACCACAACTTGATTCATGATGGATTATTGAATCCTTTTATTATATAAATAACCATGACCTTTGGTGAGTATTCCACTATTTTTGAGGGATTTTTGACCCATGGGCCTTTTGAGTTGTTCGTGGACCTATTTTATAAGAGAAATTAGTTGTTAGAAT
This sequence comes from Viscum album, assembly GCA_963277665.1. Classification (NCBI taxonomy): domain Eukaryota; kingdom Viridiplantae; phylum Streptophyta; class Magnoliopsida; order Santalales; family Viscaceae; genus Viscum; species Viscum album. The sequence goes on from OY728132.1 coordinate 545,257,792, forward strand.
ATACCAATTATACATTATAATGAACATTTATTGAGAGGGTAGAATATTGAGATCATCTTACCCTTTAATAGGTAATTATTTCCTACTGTATCGACGGTTTGTAGATAACATGTGAAAAAGTAAGTTGCCATATCGCTAGATTTTTTTTTCAAAACAACTAGGTATATCCCCATAATGAATAAAACTTTCAAAAATCTTAAAATATAAAAATATCAAATACATTTAGTTTGTATGATTTGATAGTTGATTGGTTTTAACACACCCCAACCAATCAAGACCAATCACGGGTTGGCAGAAAGTTGAGTGAGCCACCCCAAGCCCTCATTTAATAAGTCAGGGGATGGAAACTACCACAAAAAAGATATATCACACACCTGGGAGACCTTATCCTAATAAAATTTCTATAGCCACTTATCAATATAATGGAGTATAATAATGCATAGCTAATATATTCACCATTTATAATATAAAATGCATGTGGTACATGCTAGATACCCATATCTTATGATGAATGAAACATCAATGTAAAAGGGATAAGTACAAGGAAAAATATCCCATAACATGGATACACCAAAACTGGCATAAAAGGGTAATCACATAGCACCCCAACTCTAAACATAAGCTTTATGAGAAACAGTCACCACCATGAACCTTTAAGATCTAACTCCTCTAACTCCATTCCCACCAAATTCACCTCAAAACTGTGTGTCATATACAAAGACACAAAATATGTAGGCACAAATCCCATGTAGGGGTGTGTATAACAATACCCAATAAGATTCCCTAGAATATGAGGAGAATAAATGAAAATTTTGATCAAATCCATTCCAGGAGGGAGAGATGTGAATTTTTCTAAACATATAGAAATGGAAGTGTAAAAAGCCATCATTGTAACCAAATTTTTATAATTACTACCCAAATGAAAGTTGTATCTTGAAGAAAACTACAAATATGACATACCATAGAACCTAAAGCACTCAAACTACCCAGATTCCATAATTTCCATGCCACCTTCAGACAACTGTAGTGGGGGATCTCACCTCATCGAAGAGTGTGAATATAGATCTATGGAGTACCTTAACCTTTTAGAGGACCACAACTTGATTCATGATGGAGTATTTAATCCTTTTATTATATAAATAACCATGACCTTTGGTGAGTATTCAACTATTTCGGATGGATTTATGACCCATGGGCCTTTTGAGTTGTTCGTGGACCTATTTTATAAGAAAAATTAGTTGTTAGAATATACCAATTATACATTAGAATGAACATTTATTGAGAGGGTACAATATTGAGATCATATTACCCTTTAATAGGTAATTATTTCCTACTCCATAACTATATTATAGATTTAATATATGTGCGTGAATCCATCCCAAATCCTATAGAAAGACTAATTTCAACTGTGTAACTTATTGATCAGAACCATGTGTTGATGTGAACATATGTATTAATTATAGGTTTTATATCCCATTATTATTATTATATTAAACTATGGTTTAAATTTGTATAAATAGACACTTCAGAATTTATTCTCATCTAGGGAGGTGATAGGTGTTATAGAGTTGGGATTGGGCCTTTGATAGGGGATTCATATATATTCTTGTGAAAAATATTCAGACTCCGCGTAGTCTTTTTCCACCAAATGAGACACACCATATCTTTTATTGTTATGTGATAATGACTCGTGTGGTTCCTTTTAAGTTTTTGTAGCCAAGACCATGTGAAGTGACTTTTAAGGTTGTGTGTCTAGGGCCGATTGGGTGTTGGGATTGAACCTCATATAGGAGTCTTATGTATCTTGGTTAATAGTAATCAAATCCTATCTGGTTTGGGTTTTTTGATCTATTTTCTTGTGTCATAACTAGTTTATCATGTTTAAAATTATGCAGTAGGTATGTTGGTATCATGAAAGGGGAGGTGATAAGATATTGAGAAGGGCTTATACATGTAAGGACCTTTTCAAGTTCATCTTTTCTTTAGTTATATATACATGAGAGGATATTATTAGGTATTACACCAAAAAGGAGGCCTTTATAGGATTCATGTTATATAAAAGGGGTGAAAATTTAAGACTGAGTGAGACTTACCCATGAACGTCCATTGTTGTCTTATATTTTCCTTTAGTAACTAAATTGGAGAATATATGATTAGGTCTTACACCTTGTATGAGGATTATATATTGTTTTCAACCTCCTATATTTTGGAAACCAGAAGATTTTAATGGTTGGGTATTGCACATAGTATAAGGTCTATATATGGTTCATCCAATTTATTGGTAACTAAATAGTTGAAAGTATGTTTGGAGCATACACCTAGTAGGAGACCATTTTATCTTTCTTATGTCAAGTCATGAGGGAATTTTATACTTGTCACAAAGAGAAGAATGGTTCATACTATGCTCATAACATTGGGAATCCTTGTATTATCACTAGAGGTATCCATATCTCATCACCAGGGGCATCTTTGTCTCTTCACTAGAGTAATCATTGGCTCATCACCAGGAGTGGATGTGGTTGGGGATTTATAATAGCCTGAGATTTTGTAAAAAAAAAAATTTCAAATAGATTTGGTTTTTTCATTTTTTTATGAAACAAAACACTCATTTTGGATTTTTATACAATTATAAATTATTTTATATTTTGTTACACGCATCACTAAGTTTTAATTTTGTTACACACAATACTAAATTTATCTTTCATTACTCACAACACTGAGTTTAAATAAAATGTGTCATATAATTAAAATATTATTATTTAAATTTACAGTTATCACCTAGATATGGGAATGGTGGGAATTAATAGGATTAAATAAATTATGAGAATATGTTTAAACATGTATATATAATTAATTCTTTGGTGACCAACTAATTAGAAATTAAAATAAAAACTATTTTAAAATAATGAAAATCTTTTTCAAAAAAAATATTTTTATAGAAACAAATGTGTTATAACTCAATAAAATAAAAAAACTACTTTTGGTGAATACTTTTAATAAAATTTAAATATATATATATATTCAATCAAAAATTTAAAATTCATATTATGTTTTTTATAGAAAAAATATAATAAAAAATCCAATTTTACACTTAAAATTGTATTTTCTTAAATCTGGTTTTGTCACCTTTTTCTGGTGCACTTATTTAAAAATAAATTTTGAAACTTTTAGAAATTTAATTTGATAAAATAAAATTAATTTTTTAATTCATAATTGCAAAATTATATTAGGACTAATTTTTTTATTTTTCTGAAAAGTTTCATTTTTTGATGATTAGTGAAAATTACTAAATTTTAATTCAAAACTATCTTTTCGCCTAAATCATTTACAAAGTTAAATTATATTTTAAATTTGTTATAAAGTATATTTAGTTCAATTATATATATATATATATATCCAATTTAGGTCAATGGAATAAATTTCATATTGAAATTCAATATAAAAATTTTGTAAACTTTTGGTCATTTTTTACTTTAGAAACCCGCTTTCTCATCACATTCAGAGGATTAATATAAAAATAATTTCTTCCAAATATGTGAATGGAATTTATAAAAATGTATTAAATACTTTGGAACATAATAATTTATATTATCTAATAATTTTAACTTAACTTTTTAGAAAAATGAATAGTGAATGTGGTAAAACAATTAAGTCACGATTATGGTAAAAATGGGTTTACCAAGGGTTAAACTAAAAAGATAAGGGTAAAAATAACCAATATAATTTTTTTAAACTATTTTATAACCATATTTATACCGTTAAACCTCTAATTTTATATAATTTTTCATTTTGGACCCTTTTTCATATGAAAAACAGGGGAGTACTCAACTCTTTTAAAAAATACCAAGTGTGTCCTCTCCCCCACTTATAAAATGCCACCCCATCTAATCTATTATTCACACCTTCACACCTCTTTGGATAAGAAAATACCTACCCAAATCACTTCCAAAATTCCCTATAATCATTATCTAAGCCTTATTTTAGACATAAATCCAACCAAGGAATGCTTTTAATGCAAAGCTAAGTAGTATACCCGAAGAAGAGGTAACATTAATCAAGGAGAATTTTTTGATTTATTTCTTCATTCATCCACTTAAATTATTATTATATAATTATTATATAATAAAATAAGTATATTACATATATTTATATATTTTTATGTCAATTTAATTACCAAAAACCATCTCTACTTCCATCAAATGGGTTGGAAAATCATTGTTCATGTGTATGGTGGACTACCGCCTCACGAACCAATGTCATTAACTATTCCATAAGAATGATTCTGTAATTATAATATATATCATTTAATTTTTTTTCTTTTATCCCAACAAGAAAATGTAAAATAGTGTTTATGCTTACGTATGACCCACCATCTCCATGAACAGTATATTTCATTTCATATCACTAAATTTTATGGATTAAAATAAATAAATATATAATAAATATATATTATATTTATATCATTGTTATAATTATTTATATTATGTAACCACTATCAAATTAAGAGGATAAAAAATATAACAAATTAAAACATGTGCAAAAAACAAAGCGGTTATTACCTAAAACATAACTTTAACATGGAATTGTTTATAAAAAGGAAATAAAAGGTCATAATAAAATCATATATGGTATTATATATATGAATATGGTTATTTAATATATGTATAATAAAATTATATTTATTATAAAGGAGTTTTGAATGAGTATGATGGAAGTTGAGACTTAAGATAAGGGATATATGTCTCACTTTTTACTTTTGTGAGACGCATGCTATATTCACCGCCACTTTATTCTATGAGGTGTATATATTTCACATGAATATTTTTTTAATAATTCTCATAAATATTATTTTTATTTACATATACATTTTAGGATATCTATTTCATGGTTTTTATGGTTTAATAGTTACCAAATCGGTACGGGATTTTGTCTAAATTTTCCTTCATCAAGATGTACATTATGTTATGGTCCAATAATATTTCACAAGGTGTATATATTGCCCCATTTATATTTAATATCATGAATTTATTCATCCTCATGACGTTTCATTTTATGTTATTCTTTCACAAACCAACTCGGGGAAACCCCAAACCTATCACCCAAGTCAGGCTATGAAAAGACCCAAGAGGCGTTCCTGATCCTCTCAGGCTGGCGACAAGCACTAAGGGAATCAATGATAACCAAAGGAAATTATTTCACCCAAAATAAATAAACTATATTATAATAAATAAAGAGATAATCCCCATAAAATAAACAAAAAAACTGAACAATATCCATACATAAACTGAAAATAGAACCAAACAGAAAAGAAAACCAATTGAGCCTGACAACCACTACGCCACCATATGACCCCACAGGTCACTCTTAGATCCCAAAACCAACCATAATCCATAGTGATCAAAACCAAAATGTAACCATCACTTGATACTAAAAACAATAAGGAACTATAGGTGTGAATATTAAAACTAAGTAGGCATTCATGAACAATTTATTCACGTTGAATTTACTTTAAATAAAAGATACATAAATTTAAGGTTTGAAATACAGTATGTATAATATAGGTTTTCACAAATTTTCTATTTAAATAAAAACATCTTTCATTTCCATTTTCATTTCAAACAAAATTCCTTTCCAAGATGGAAGCTTTCACATTTTAAATAAAGATATAAGAGAAAAAGGGATAACATTTTTAATTAAAAAGTAAAATAGGGTGTAAAACATTTACAAAAAAATTCATAAAACCTTTTTAAAACCATTTACCACTATTTAACAAAGAAAAAAACCATAAAATATAGAAGTATTAGTAACTAGACAATAAGGTAAATAGAAGATAGCATGTAAGGGTAACCAAGTAACAAGGAATCTTAGTCATTTGTTGCAGAAAAATAAGTGCTAAATAACATGGGAGAACCTAGGAGCTTAGTGGATAATATAGAAAATACTGACACCTAACTCATATCATAGTAATTCCTCACCCGATGACATCAATTCATCCACATGCTCAGTCTTACCCTACCTGGCCTGACCAAGGGTCCCAATCCCAAAGCAGAGCATGATCCATACTAAGGGAAACTATCTAGAGAAAACTCTTAAGCTAGTGCATCAATAATTCTCCAAAAATATTCTAGCTATTCTAGGTTCCCATGTCATCAACCAATCATACATATAATACATCACTGAAGTCACACAAACCAGCACCACCCCGACCACCCTAAAGAATAATCCCTTTCCTTTAAACCATCAACACATGATGGAAGTCAAAATTTGAGGAAATTACCACCTATTAAACAACCAAAAAGGATAGGGACCCATTCCAATGTTTTTTTTCTAATGAATCCATTTCAAAGTTAAAAATTAGCTTCACATAACCTTTACATGTCAAACCATTTCTTAAAGAACCACAAGCACACCACTTTGAAAAATATAAATCTACTTAAAAACTCAATTAGGAAACCCAAAACACCATTTTAGAATTAAAATACATTTTAAAACCAAATCCAAACTTTAGAAACTATGAATCATGTATATAATTCAAACGGTCATTTTGACTAACACTTAGTGTGCCTAGTTTAACAAAACAATTCCATGAACTTCAAAAAAAGAAGGAAATCACCACATTTCATATCAGAAAATTATTCCAAAAAATCATACATCTCTAATTATCATCCAAGGAATGTTTTAAAAGTAATAAATCAATGTATTCATAAATTTAAAGTCCAAGTGAAAAGGGACCCTACCTCAAACCACAAGCACTTCAACAACACCAAACTAAAACGACTCTATGAGGGTTCTAAGAAGCAAGAATGTCCATAAGGAAACCTAAGAAGACAAAACCCCCAATTTAAACCAAGTTAAACAAGAAAATTGTAACCAAGGAACTAAGGGAACAGAATAACCATGAGGAAAATAGAAGAACGAGAAATAAGAAGAATATAAAAGAAGAATACCTTTAATAATCACCCCCAAAACTTGAATAAAACCCTTTGGAATCACCATATAAGGTGTTTGGAGACATGAGGAAGAGGTGAGGATCCTCCAAGTGTCATGTGAACCAAATGGGATAGGAATAGAGTAATTTTGGGTTAAAATGTGAAGAGGATATAAAGGTTAATTCACATTTTTAAGACAATTGGGAACTTTACACGGTTATGCCACGTGGTTTCCCAAAATTTGTGCCAACCATATTCCCCATACTGGACATAACAGGCACCCACACAGTCTGGCCACACGGTTTTGGAAACCATGCACCAATCATGCGACATGATTCTATAAAAAATTAAAGAACCATGTGCACTCCTCCCACATGGTTTATCTAATTGTGATCAGGTCGTACACCCTTGAACAAAGACACCCAAGTACCCACATAGTTTCTTCTTGGAGCGACATAGTTTGGATCAAACCATGCACAACCCATGCAACTCAAATTGTACAAGTTCAAAATGAACTGAAAAGAGACCCACCCATAAGAAGTCACACAGTTTCCCCTTAACAGTTCACCTAAACCATGAAATTGAATAAAAAGAAACCCAAAATTAAGAATTTAAATCTAGAACACTCAAAAATCGAGAGAGAGAAACCAAGAAAAAAAGATAATCCAAAATAAAAGAAGAAAATAAAAATCAATGTGCGCCTATTATTCCCACCATTATGTTATCTTCCCATAGAAAGAAACAACATCTCTAGTTGTTCAAATAAGAGACAAGGACTCACTCACCCGCACGATATGATTCTTCTAACCAAAGATCTCCTGAACCACTACCAAGACAAAAACACACACTTTTACCTGAAATAAAATAACTAGCTTGAACCACAACCACGAAACCTTACCATAAAAAAACTATTGGGAGTAATCAAGAATCCCAATGTCTACCCAATTATAAAAGATAAAGAATCAAACAACTCCAAGGAAAACCACATATTTCCAACACAACACCAGAGACTTATCCAGATTACTAGCACAAGAGTTCTAAATTAACCCCCCCCCCCATTTAAGAGTTTATTAAAGTTCCAAAATAACATCCCCCATCAAACACCAACACTCTAAACCAGAATGACAACACACAAATAGTAGAAATAACCAAATGAGCATGACACACCATGAGACTCACTACACTCCAACAAATATTTTTTACCAAAATATGGATTCAAAAGATACACATTTATCATCCTCTTTTACCCCAAATTAGAAATGGATTGAACAAGACACATAATGGAAAACACCTCCACCCAAAATGAAAAAACTCTTAATTTTTAAAAGACTTGATTCCATTAAAATCGAGGTTCCAAAAAGGTTCACTAGAACCATTACAACAAAAAGAACCCTTATATAAAAAGAAACTTTGAACTGACCCCAAACTATTACCTCACTCTTGAAAACATGACGGGGTGTCTTCTAAAGGGGGGAAACTTGCTACACATTGCTTCTTGGAAACACCCCAAAAAACCATTTCAAGTGACCTAGGCATCCACAAGTACGGTAGGTCTTTATTGAAGTTGAGCATGAAGTTTTCTTATAACCAGGGTTTTCATATTGATGACACACCAAGGTTCTATTTCAAGAAGATGTTAGGATGAATTTCACTCTCAAAGTGTTGATCCTTCATATAATTGTCCATATCTCACTCTGAAAGATAGGGAACTAAATCCTTAAAATTACGAATGAACTCCAACATCGATCCATTACCCTATTGAAGGTAGCACATCCCCATAACCTTTATCACCTTCACAAACCTAGAGAAGTACTGTCGAATGAATGAGGCCTTGAATAATTCCCATGAAATTTCTTCATGAGGATTGGTCTGAATGACCAACTTTCACTACATCTCACTCGGACATTCAAGCATAAAGTTAGATAACTTCACCTTTAGGGACTCGGGAACTCAAGTAAACCAAAGATCCTTTCTTTTTTCCACATCCAGTCTTTTAATTCAAAAGGATCCACTTGACCATAAAATAGAGGGGGATTCAACTTACAAAACATAAGGAAAATGTATTTTGGTTGATCAAATGGAGGGTTTTATGTCGATGATCCACTTATAAATTCACCTTGAACATCCATTGAGTCCCCAATGGGGGTATACACTAAGAAATAATGAATCCAAGAACTTAATCAAAAAAAATTCACCAAGAAGAAATCAAACTCAGAACACTACATAAACAACATTTTTATATCACAAGAAAACGTTATACACAACCATTGGTTATCAAAACATTTAAAATTATATACTTAAAAACACTTTTAAAAAGAAAAAAAACATGATGGGTTTCATGATCACCAAAGGTATTCCATGGAGCCTCACACATGTACATTCTGGTGCCAATTTGGGCACTCATCTTCTCATTCCATCAATCATCCACTTCCTCACACACATCCTTACATGTGATCATTCATAATAATACCTAAGGTCAAAAAAATACTTTTACATTTTCAGAAAAAAAAATGTTCAAACCAAGTTTAAAATTCTCAATCTACTTCCCATTTCAACTTCAAAATAATTTTTCAAAAGATAACTAACCACCAAGTCAAAAAACCATTTTCAAACTCTACACTTCATTCCATTTTATTCTAAAAATGAAATACCATGATTTCCATCCTAAAAACGAATTCATCCCATTAAAAACATTTCCATCAATTCAAAAAATGTCATTCCATAAAAAATAATTTTATTAAAATTTTATTTTATCAAATATTTCTTATCATTTAAAATAGATTTTGAAAAACCTCTTTAAAATAAATTTGAAATCTCATTTTCTATTTCCAAAAGTTAAACATTACCACTTAAAATTATGTTTTAAAATTTTTTAAAAAAAGGTTCTCAAAATGATCTCAAGATCAATAAGACCCTAAACAACTGACAAGGGGAAACTAGAGTTGATGGGAGACTTGGTCACATGGTTGGTGACCATATGCCAGTCAAAAACCCATTATGGAGAATCTTCCAAGACAATGTCCACAACGTCACATGTCTTTTCAGGACCTATGAGGTAACTAAGACCACAAGACCAACTCTTGTTTCATTTTCCCAAACACCAAACAACCTAAAAGAACCAAATAAAACAAGAAAAAACTGACTTCCCATGGTAACATAAGGTTCGTCATAAAAAGTGTTAGCTAGACACTCCCTCATACCTACACCAAAAGTTACAATAGTCCTACTCCATCTACCTTGAAACCCCAAATAAAGAAAGGGGTAATCTAAAATCTAGGTCCTCTAAACAACATCCTATTATACCATTTTTTCAAAAAACAACCTGGGTCAGCTCTAAAAGAGTCACCCAAGTAAGTACATGACAAAGTCTGAGAGGTATTCTCGATCCTCCTAGGTATATGACAGGTTCCAAGGGAATCAATGAGAACCAAAGGGAATGATTTTTCTTAAAATAAATAAACTAAAGTAGTGGAAATAAATAGATCATCTTGATATAATAAAAAAACAATTGAACAACATCAATAAATTAACTAAAAATACAACCTAACAGAAAAGAAAACCAATTGAACCTAACGACCACTACACCACCATGTGACCCTGAAATTCGCTCTTCAATCCCAAAACCAACCATCACCTGTAGTGATCAAAACCAAGATAGAACCAACACCTGATACTAAAAACAAGAAAGAACTATATGAGTGAGTATTAAAAATTAGTTGTAATTACCAAAAAATATATTCTAAATTCATTTCCTTTAAAGAAAATAAACACTAATTTCATGTTTGAAATACATAATGTATAATATAGGTTTTCACACATTTTTTCTTTAAATAAAAACATGGTTTATTTCATTTTTCATTTAAAACCATATTCCTTTCCAAGATGGGAGCTTTCACATTTTAAAGAAAAGAAAATAGAAGAAGGGATAATGTTATTAATTAAAAATAAAAATACAGTATAAAATATTTCTAGTTTTTATTTTTATGAAACCTTTTTAAACCCATTTGTTACTATTTAACAAAGAATAAAATCATACAATAGAGTAGTTAAATTAATCACATAATAAGTTCAATGGAAGATAGCATGTAATAGTAACCATGAAACAAGTCATCTCAATCATCTATCGTAGACAAATAAGTACTGAAGAACATGGGAGAACCTAGTATCCTAGTTGGTAATCTAGAACATACTAACACTTGACTCATCTTGTGGGAAGACCTCACCTAATGACATCAATTCAACCACATGATCAGTCTTACCCTACCTATCATAATTGAGGGACACAATCCCAAAGCATAGAAATATCCATACTAAGGGCCACAATCCATAGTGAAATCCTAATCTAGAGAAGAAAAAGTTGTCTAAAAATATATTATATATTCCAGGTTACAATTTAAATACTAAATAAAGGGTGTTCCAAATAAAATAAAACATTCAACCAACCATACATAGAATCCATTATTGAAGTCACACGAACTAAAACCACCCCAACCACCCCATAGAATAGTCCCTTTCCTCTAAACCATCAACATATGAAGGAAGTCCCAATTTGAGTAAATTATCACCTTTTTTGTCAATTAACAAGGTGAGGGACCCATTCCAAGGTGTGTTTTCCAATGAAATCATTTCAAAGTGTCATCTGGGTCTCATGTAACCTTCACATGTCAAACCATTTCTTAAATAACCACACGCACACCACTTTGAAAACCAGAAATCCACTTAAAACCCCATTTAGGAAACCCAAACCACCATTTTAGAATCAAAATACCTTTATAAAACTAAATATACACTTTAGGAACAATTAATCATGTATAAAATACAAACAGAATTTGTGAAAAAACACTTGGCGAGCATATCTTAACAAAAAAATCTATGCACTTCAAAACAAGAAGGAAATCACCACATTTATTATTGAACAATTATTATAAAAATCATACATCACTAATTATCATCTGAGGAAGGTGAAAAAAGAATGAAATCAATGTATTCTTAAATTTAAAGGTCAAATTCAAAGAAATCTTACCTCAAAACACAAGCGCTTCAATAATGAAAAACTAAAATGACTCTAAAAGGGTTCTAAGAAGCAAGAACATCATCAAGGAACCCTAAAAGTAAAAACTCCAAATTTAAACTAAGGGAAATAAGAACTATAAAACCAGGGAATCAAGGGAGAAGAAGAACTGTGAGGAAAATGGAAGAAGGGGAAAGAGGAAGAAGAGAGGAGAATAATACCTTAAATAATCATCCCAAAAACTTGAAGAAACCCATTTATAATCACCATGGAAAAAGGTGAGAGGAGGTAGGAAGAGGGGAAGATCCTCTAAGGTTCTTATGAACCAAATGGTGGAGGAATAATGTATTTTTATGTTAAAATTCAAAGATTATAAAGGTCAATTCACATTTTTAAGACACATGGGCACTCTGCATAGTTAGGCCGCACAGTTTCCCAAACCATGCACCAATTTTCCACCCCCTTACTAGACACATTGAGAACCTACATGGTCTGGCCACATGTTTTGGGAAACCGTGAACCAACTGTGTGACATGGTTCTATCAAAAATTATAGAAACATGTGCACGGTTTTCCTAACCGTACTTAGGTTGTGCACCCTCAACCAGAGACACCTAAGAACCCACATGATATATCCTTGGCGTCGTATGGTTTGGATCAAACTATGAGAAACCAATGAAACACAAACCATGAAAGTTGAAAATTAACTATAAAGATACCCAACCACAAGATGTCACATGGTTTTTTCCTAACCATGCACCAAAACCATGCAACAGAAGAAAAAAAACCCAAAACATAGAATTTAAATCTAGAACACCTAAAACTTGAGAGAGAGAAACCAAGAACAATAATATAATCTGAAATAAAATAATAAATTAAAAATTGGGGTGTGACATTTTCCCTCATGGGGATTATGAATCAATGTTACCAAAGTGGTAAATATTTTATGTTACAATCTCATCATTTATAAAGATTTTTTATGAATAAGTATCCATTGTTAAAATACCATGATCTAAATCTCTATAATTCTCATGAAGTTTCTTCTCCTTAGGTTATTCATGATATTTTCATGTAATGGTACCATTTTTTCACTCTTTGGTACTTAAAATTACAAAGAAAATTCTTTTAATAAAATCTGTCTTTATTTCCCTCTTTAGTCATAAATATTTTTTCTTCAAACACCATGTTTTCTAAAAATTATTTATTACACTCTAATGTTTTTTAAAATAAATTTTTACCAATTTTTATATTTTACAAAAAAAATGAAAGGAATATTAATGTCATTTTCTAAACAATGCATGTTTGCATTTTACTAAAAATGGAAAAATAATCATTATTTTTAACATGCATGACATGAAAAGTATTTTCTGATCTCATGACTGCTCAGTGATTTCAAGATTACTTTATAAGTTATCAAATTTATTTTCAAATAAAATTATTTCATTAATATTTTAGAAATTTTTATATTTTAAATAAATGATTTCAAAGGGATATTCTTTTGAAAGTGTTTGATGTTTTTTTAATTAGTTTCAAAGAGAAAAGGATAATTTCTTCAATAAATGTTTTAAATGATTTTTAAAACATTCATTTATAAGTTTTAAATGTTATTTTTAAGGAAAATAATTTTCATAATGTTTTATATTTTAAAATTTTATTTTCAAATAAAATCTATTTTCCTCAATAAATGTCTCAAGTAGTCTTTCAAAATTATTTTCCATTGAATATGACACTATTTGACGTTACTTATAATTTATAGTGGATATTATTCAAGGATATTGTTCTTATTATTTATCTGAATGGTTTTTGTTTATGATGACACAATGTTTATGAAACCCATTTCTCTTCTATGGGTTATACCATGATAAAATTCTTATGAAACCCACTTATTTTTTCATGGGTTATGCTTTTATGAAATGATTAAATTATTATGAAACCTATTTATTTTCTATAGTTTATATTATGATAATATGTTTATGAAACCCATATAATTTCATGGGTTTAGATATGATGAATTATTTATGATGTTATGGCACACATATGTATGATTTTCATTTTTTGATGTTGATTATCTTATTACCAAGGATGGTGGTTTTGTTAAAACCAAAGATGGGTGGGACCTATATCAACCCCCAATGCATTGGGTAAAGATTTATATCTCATGAGATAGATAGGACTGGAATGGGGAGTGGACCTAGTTTAAGAAGTCAGGGCTAGAATGGGGAGTGAACTCAGTTTATTAAGGGACTTTTTCTCTATGATGGTCTTGGGAGTGAACCTTGACTACTATGATGTTATGGATGGAAATGTATTTCATGTCCATAATTTTTTTCATGAACTTGATTACATGTTTACAATGTTATGCATGAACTTGATTAGAATTTTTCAAAGTTATGTGTGAACCTGATTACATGTTCACGGTGTTATGTGTAGACCTTAATTTTATGTATATAATGTTATGTGTGGACTTGGTTTCATGTACCTAAGTTTATATGAGGGCCTGATTTCTTTTACTTAATTTAATGAGTGAACCTGTTCTTATTTATCCATATTCACAATGTTATAATTTTATGTTTGTTCCATAAATATTTGTCTTATGCCAATGTTATTATCTCAAGGCTCATGTTCGTTGATTTTATTATGATTCATGTATTATGAACTGCCAATATTTATGTCATGAATCATGTTTATTATCAATGATAGGTTGGTTATGAACTTCATAAGTTAGGTTTATTATCACATACCCTTATTCTTATCTTATTATTTTATTTGATTATAGATTGATATATATTATGTTTACCCTTACAGAACATCTAAGCTCACCCTTTCTTATGTTTTCTTTCCCCGGGTTATAAAGAAAGATTTTATATAGGGTATGTATATGAAGAGTACTAAATGGGGAGATATTTGTGGGAAACATTTAAGATCATTCAATGTATTGGAAAATTGTGTTCCAAATTTATAAAATCACTAAAATATTATAGTAATCATATGTTTTTTTGTATAATGTAATGACTATTCATCTAGAAAATGTAATATCTATGTATGAGAACCCTTGTTTATTGTAGTTGGTATCAAAGGGAGGTTTAGTTAAACTTTGTAAACTATAATGATAAAAATTAGTGAGATACCTATGGATATTTATGAGGATATGTCAAGGGATGTCTCTTAGGATAAGTCTAAGGATTTGTTAAAGTATAGGAAAATGTCCTGACATTTTTGGTAAAGTATAGAGTGAGTGGTTTCCATGAAATTAAATCCATTTGTGGATAATACAAGTGGATGTACCTCTGAAATAGATGCACCTAGGGGTAACAACTTAAAAAATACCATATTGATCTAGAATCGATCGAGAATTGATACATGACAATGGGCCTTGCTGAAAACCTGGTTTGACACTCCCTGGGAAATACTTTGAAAATTCACAAACTATTTATAAACCATAATGAATAATTTAAATAGATTATGATCATGGATGACCTAGGTTAAGCATAAGGTGCCATTATTTAGATATCCTATAAGTTATTTTTCATGATTATGTGGTTTTTCACTATGATAAGTGTTGATCACACTATGATTTTTGGTTTTGGTCAATGGTAAGAACCAGAAGGAATTGGGTTAACATTTAATGTGATGGAAAATTTTCTGATGATTAGCCAAAAGGGATGATAATTGGTTTGACGGAAATTGTGATTATTCCTAATTATTTTTCACAGAACATGATTAACATTGTGCACCTTAACCAACTCTCAGACTCACTAAAGAAGAGAAGAATAGAGTTTGTTGAGAGTTAGGTTAGTGGATACCATGGAGTAAAGAAGATTTGGTTTCTTATATGTTGAGAATGTGGGAAGAAACACTCAAGGTAATTTCTTATAGAGATGAGAATATGTTTTATGTGTGGTGAAGAAGGACACATATTAAGATATTATCAAGGAAAAATTAAATGTTCAGTGAACACAATATATGGAAATATTGGTCTCCCCAAGGTATTATCAATGGATGAATGGTTTAAATGTGTAAAATATGGGAATTATGAAAGTTTATGTCCTAGGGGGAAACTTTTTTAAGGGAATCAGCAAGGTGGTGTGAGTAATGGTCATATTATTTATGATGAAGAGACTACAAATGATATTTGAAAGGAAAGAAGTTTTAAGTAGTAAGAAAATTAATCCAAGTTAATTGTTTGAGAAGGATGTGGGATTATTGAAATATTTATGTATTGGAATTCAAGGATTATGTTATATGAATCATGAAATATATAAGGATCATACAGTATATTTTTTTCGTTTAATATTTTCAAAAATATGATAAATGGCACAGATGGACCGAAAGAATGATTAAATGGAAAGGTGATATTTTGATTATGGGAAGGTAACACTAAATATATTCTTGATGTGGATAAAATGGTGTTTAGTTTGGATAAAGAGTGGATTGATATAGATAAAGTATATTGGATAGTATTTATGACCACAGATCTGATAAATTTTTTTTTTAAAATTGGTTTATGTTATCATTGATGGGATTTAGAACATTATTGAATGTATGAAATATATTCAAATAATATATGGTTTATTCAAGGAATGATAAAGCATTCATATTTTCATTCAGGTTCTATGGTAATTCTGGTTTCAAGAGAATACACTGTGAATGTATTCACAAGTTTTGAATGTAACAATTAAGAACAATTTCATGTTTTTTAGGGGATTAATGATAAGTTCATTTTAGAAATTTAGTAGCCTTATTTCTAAAGTTTTAGATAATAATCCTTTTTAAGGGTCATAACGTTAACCATTTATGAAATGGTTTATATTGAATTTTGAATTTGGTTTTAAAGATTAATGTATTATTTCTCCCCATGAATATTTATGCATATTGGATAACCTGTACTAACAATTTTTTTATGATAACTAAAGATAAATGGAATGAATTATTAGTATATTTATGGATCTTATGATCTGTTAGTGCTTAAGGAATAACAAATTAACCTTCATTTATAAGAGTATGATATGAAGTGGTAATTGATCAAGGGATACCTAAATTGTGATATTTTCTTAGGAAATTGAATTAAATTGATTGTTTTTATCCTCTAATGAAAATTCCTCAAAATTAGGAAAATGATCTAGAAATAAAATGGTGTCCTGCTATCACCATTTTTGATGATATCAATGAAATTTTTCATGCCTCTTTGGTATATAGTTTTATGATAACTAACCTTATCTAGATTATCCACTTTCTTATGATCAATGTTCTCAATCACTCTTTACCAGTATTTGGGTGTTAGTTTTCTCTCCTAATTTTATGTTTTCACTTTACACCTATGTTTTCCTATAAGGAAACCTAGTTATGAGTTACCTTAGAAAATTGTCGTGTTTCCAAATTTTCCTTTTTAATGGAATTTTTATAATTCATTTTCATGGTATGTAATTATATGAAGGAATTTTCAAATTTTAAACCTTTAATGACCAAGAAAAATTCTGAGGGCGAAATTATTTTTAATGGAGATAGAATGTAAAACCTTGAAATTTTGTAAAATTATTTTTTTCAAATAGACTTGATATTTTCCATATTTTTTGTGGCCTAAAACACTAATTTTTTATTATGTTAAAATTAAAATAGAGTTAAAATTTCATTACATGAAACACTAATTTTTTCTCGTTTTACACACAATACCAAGTTTAGCTTTCATTACATGCAACAACGAGTTTAAACGAAATGTGTCGTACAATTAAAATATTATTATTTAATATGATAGTTATCACATAGCCATTCTAATTAAGGGTATGAATAAGATTCACAAAATTATAAAATTATGGTTTATAAATGTATATATAATGAATTATTTATCGACCAATTAATCATAAATGAAAATAAAAACTATTTGAAAACAAATGAAGTATTTTTTTCTAAAAAACTATTTTTATGAAAAAAAAATGTATTTTAACTCAATAAAATAAATATAATTTTTTGAATAATTTTAATGAAATTTATATATATTAAATAAACTATATAAAATTCATATTATTTGTTTTCTAGACAATATATAATAAGAAAATAAACTTTTATGCCTAAAAACTGTATTTTTCTAAAATTAGTTCTTACACCATTTTTTGGATCACTTGTTTTAAAACTAAATTTTGACACTTTTATAAAAATAATTTGTTATATAAACATCATTTTTTAATTCATAATTTCAAAATTATCTTAGGTAGAATTTTTTGTATTTTTTTAAAAAGTTTCATTTTTTATGAATAGTGAAAAATACTGAATTTTAATTCAAAACTATCTTTTCGTCGAAATTATTTACAAAGTTAAATTATATTTTAAATTAGCTTTAAAGTATAATGAGTTAAATTATATATCTTTTATTCCAATTTAGTTCATTTTAATCAATTTCATATTGAAATTGGATATAAAAAATGTGTGAACTTTTGATCATTTCACTTTAAAAAACCACTTTCTCATCACGTTTACGGGATTCATATTAAATTAATTTTTTCCACTTATGTGAATGTAATTTGAAAAAATTAATTTCATATTTTGAATCATAAAAATTTATATTATAAAATATGGTCAAATTAATTTTTTTTCCAAAATTAATAGTGAATGTAATAAATTTTAATTACTATGATTAAGATAAAAATGGGTTTGCCAAAGGGTTAAACCGAAAAGATAAGGTTAAAATTAATCTATAAACATTATAAAAAAATTCTTTCCATATTTAGTCCATTCCACCTCTAAGTTTTAATAATGTTACATTTTGTACCCTTTTGACATATGAAAATATGGGAGCACTCAGTTATTTTCAAGAATTCCAAGTGTGTTATCTCCCCCAATTATAAAAGGAAACCCATTATCCTATCTTATTCACACCTTAAAACCTATTATATATTTGAATAGAGTTTTATCATCAGGGTCCTTTAAAGCATGGGTTTTTCTTCTTGGGTTGTTGATCTTCTTTTTCATTACTTTAGCTCTCCATGGATGGCCATTTCCTTTATAAAAAGGTAGTTTGGTTTTTAAAAGTTGTCAAAGTATTGAGATAGGGGGACCCTCTTTACCCCTCTCTTTTCATCATTATGTAATATTTTATTAGTCATTATCTTAATCATTGTATTACAGTGGGAAATATAACCCCCTACCATAATAAACATTCTTCTTGGGGTATTTCTCACCTCATGTTTGTGGATGATACCATCATCTTGGTCAATGGTAGTAGAAGATCTATCCAAGGGTTAATTAGGCTCTTGAGGTTTATTGTGTTTAGAGTGAGAAAGTTGTCAACCATGAGAATAGTCTTTTGTTTTCACCCATCAAGTGCTCAGAATGTCGAACAAGATCTTTGGAAACTAGCCTTGGTATGCACAATGTTTTCTTCCTAATGACTTAATTGGGTGCTCTTATGTCCCCCAACACCCTTATCATCAAACACTTTGATAGGTTTATTGATAAAATCACAGGCATCATTCTCAATTGGAAGAATAGGTTACTGTACTTTGGAGGGATAATTATGTTAATCAACTCTATTTTATCCTCTATCCCCAGGAATATTTTCTCTGCTCTCAAGGTTCCAAAGAAAGTGATACCTAAAATTGATTCCACTTTAATATCATTTTTATGGGGTGGTCACCTCCAAGATAAATTCCACTATGCTTCCTGAAAAATGTTGGCAAAGCCCGTTGAAGAAGGGGGTCTTAACTTGAGGAGTGTTTTGGGTACCATTAATGATATTCATGCCAAGATTTACTGGGAGTTACTAGAGGGGAAAATTTTATGAGGAAAGCACATGAAATGTACTTATGGTCTTGAGGGGAGATTATTTAGATGTAAACCATCCAAAATTCAAAACCTTATCCAACCCTATCTTTCTTTTATTCAGTTTCACATCCGATGGATAATTGGAAAAGGGGACATCAGTTATTGGAATCATAACTGGTTGGGGACAATCATTGTCTTCCCAAGCTACCCTTCACTGAATATCTCTTTTAGGGAGGCTAGTTATTACTTCATCCATATTCATACCACCTTGGAGGAAATCCAGAAAAACCCCTTTGACAGCATTGTGTTGAAAAGTGATCTGGATAAGCACATATTCATGAGATCAATAGAAGGAAACTTCTCTATCAGATACATTCATAAAATCCAATCTATTTATTCTACTTTCGACTATTGGGGTGACATATTATGGTGAAAAAATCTCCCTTCCAAATTCTTATTTCTGGTTTGGTGTGTTCGGAATTCTACTTTTCCTTTTGATGAAAATTTTTAGCGAAGAGGTATTAGTGTAGCCTCAAAGTGTTTTGTTGAAGAGAGTCAAAATTTAAATCTTTAGAGCAGCTATTATTCAATAGTGAGTGGGAAAAGTAAATTTGGAGTTCTTTTGAATAGCTAACAGGATGGTTTGATCATATTTTCTCTAATGATATGTTTCTTCAGTAGTGGTTCCATGTGGTAGATAGGCCCAGTCCAGAGAGAAGGGCTAGAGCACTAATTTTTATAGTAGGATGTTGTCTTCTCTGGACATCAAGATATGACATACGTCATTAGAGTATCTCAACTTACACTTTGGGTATTATATTTAAAACCTGGAAACTAATCTCAGACTTCTAAAGGATGTATAAATATTTAGTTAATGCTCAGTCTATCACACCTCTCCTTCCCCAGCATGCCTACCCTATCTTAAACCCTTCATCTAAGGGCACATGGGTCAGATGGAAGCTGCCTCTCTGAGGAAATAATTTAAACACAAATTTTTCGGGTTTCATGGTTACTATGTGAAGTGGTGGAGTTATCATATATTGAAAAGGATCAGTGGTTGCTGACTTTTTAGTTTTATTGATAAATAGTGATTCTCTTCAAGCAGAATCCCTTTCTATGCTATCACTTATCTTGTTATGTAATCATAGGATCATCCCTATATGGTATATTGAGACCGATTCACTAGCTCTCTATAATGAAATTTCAGGTAAGGGTCTTATACCTCGGTCTATCGAATACTTCATCAGGCGATGCAAGGGTCTTATGAATAACCACATGACTATTATTCATACCTGGAAATAGGGGAATTTTTTGGTGGATTGTCTCACTTCTAAATCATCTCCAAATTATCATCTTCTTATCTTATCTAACCTTGGATCCTTTTACCATGAGGTTACAAACTTTTTTCGAGCAGATTCTTTTGGGCTCCATTACTTTAGACCCCTTATTTGTTTTCTTATAGGATTTTTAGCCCTTTATTATTTTAATTAAATTAAAAAAGACTTTGGTGGTAGTATTAAGGATTTTTTTGATAAAAATATGTGATATATTTTATATAAACAAGATTCTAGAATGATATTATATATTATTTATTTTTATTTATTTCAACCCAACAAGAAAATTAAAAACAATGTTCATGTGTACGTATGGTCTATCATCTCTATGAATAGTGTATTTAATTTCATATCACTAAATTTCAAAGATTACTATAAATACATATATAATCAATATATATGAATTTATATCATTGTCGTAATTCTAGATATTATTGAACCATGATCAAAGTAAGAGGACCAAAAATATAACAAATTAAAACATATTTTAAAAAACAAAGGGGTTATTACCCCAAACATAACTTTAACAAGTAATTTTTAATAAATAGGTATTTAAAGGTCATAATAAAATTATATATTAATATGGTTCTATAATACATGTATAATAAACTTACAGTTATTATACATGAGGTTTTAATGAGTATGATGGAAGTCCATACTTAAGGTAAGGGATTTTCTTCTCACTTTTCACTTTTGTGAGACACATGCTATATTCACAACCTTTTTCTTATATGTGGTTTATATAACTCCCATGAATATATTTTATGATGATTCTAAAAAATATTATTGGTATTTATATATCTATTTGAGGATCTCTTTCATGGGGTTTATTGTTCAAAAGTTACCAAATCAGTAATGTATTTTTTTCTCAATTTTTCTTCTTTGAGACGTATGTTATGTTATGAACCTATACTATTTAAAGAGATGTTTTTAAAAACCATTTGACATATAATATAATGAATTTATTCAACCTCATGATGTTTTAAGTTTCAATTTATTTTATTCCCACATGGATCTTATGAATCAATGTTACAAAAGTGGTAAAGATTTTATGTTACAATGTTAGCATTTATCAAGATTTTTTATGATTAAGTATTCAATATTGAAATATCATTATCTACCGCTCAATAATTCTCATGAATTTTATTATCCTATCCTTATTAATGATATATTCAATTAATAGTACCATTTTTCCACTCTTTGGTACTTTTTTTATTAAAAGCAAATATCATTAATGACGAAGATCAGCAGAATACATGTGAAAAACCATGAAGGGAAATCATCCAACCATAACTAGTTGGTAAGGAATGGGATTAAGGCCGCAAGATGATGGGCTTCATTGTTTCCTTCCCTTTTGGTGAAGTAGAAGGTGCATACTGAGAAGCTTTGGAGAAGTGAAATATTCTCCTAATGATGATGCCAAAAGACAGGAGTCCGCTGTCGTTGTGATTAATAACATCGATTACGGTAAGGCAGTCAGACTCCATGATGAAATCACCCCATCCACATTCTAAAGTGAGCATCATACTAGAAAGGGTGACCATGGATTTAGAAACTGTTGGTTCCCATAAATCCTGATTCGGTTCATATTTAGCAGCAACGATTTTCCCCAGATGATTCCGGGCAAGGAGGCCAAGGGCGACAAGCCCATCCTTTGGAAGAGACGCGTCCACATTAATCTTAATAATCCCTTTCAGTGGGGGATTCTAATTAATGGGATGGGACGGGGAACACCCATCATAGAATGTCCATTGTGGCCTTTCCAACCCTCAATCCAATAAGTGGATTGATCAATACAGAATTCGGGTGGGTCTGTGGGCTTGGTGAAAAATAGCATCATTACACCGGACCCAAATAATACAGGCCAAACTGCAAAGTAAACCAACATATACTGAAGAGAGAGAGGAGCACCAATACTTCAGAAGATCGTGAAGGTTGGAGTCCAATGCCAGTGAATCAACTGAAGTAGGGTCCCATTTATTCCAAATTTCCTTAGCTCATGGGCAGTGAATGATAGCGTGCAAAAGAGTTTCTAGAATGTTTGGGCAGAAAGGGAAAAAATGGAACTGGCCATATGATGGTAAACGAGAAGGATCATTATTGGGGGAGTTCCCAAACAAACCTGTAACCAAAATTGACGAATGTTTTGGGGGACTTTGAGCATCCAAATTGATTTCCATGGTCCCTCATCCTAGCCGACTGAGTGGGTTCCAAGAGAAAGTCTGTAGTCGGATCTCACCGTGTAGCCGCCTGAGATGTCATTGATCCAGTAGAGATGGTCAGGGTCTGCGTCTGGTGCCCAAGGAATGTTGAGGATAATTTTTTGATTTATTTCATTAAACCAATCAAGGATCTATTCCAAACACCACCCCTGTACCTGGTTGGAAAGGAGGCAGCTGAAAGTGGCGTCTTCAAGACCTGGTTGGGCAGGGGATATAGCCCATATACCATACTTATAAATAAGCCAGGGATCAGTCCATATTTTAACAGATTATCCAGTCCCAATCCTCTATCCCAATCCTTTATCCAGGAGCTTATGGGCCCCCCAAATGCTTCTCCAGAGGAAGCTAGGACGGGGACCAAGGGAGGAAGCATGAAAGTACTTGTGGGAAAATTACTTAGCTCGGAGAACTCGTGCACAAAGAGATGATGGATGATTAATAAGGTGCTATCCTTGCTTAGCCAGAAGTGTGTCATTGAAGAGATGGAGATTCCAGAACCCCATCCCACCCTCTGATTTGGGTTTGAAAATATTCTCCCAGGCCATCCAGTGGGGTCGATTCCTACCATCATTCTTCCCCCATCACAAATTGGTAGTACGTGTATGGATCTGGTCAACGATGGCCTCCAGGAGATTAAATAGGGACATAAAGTAGCTGGGGATAGATTGGATGACAGCTTTGATGAGGGTCTCTTTTCTAGCTTTATAAATTATTTTTGGGGTCCATCCTTGAATTTTTTTCTCAATCCTATCCACAAGAGATGCGAAGATTTATTTTCTGGACTGGCCAATCACCATGGGAAGCTTGAGATACTTCTAATGTTTATCAACCATATAGATGTCAGCTGATGTGAAAAGTTCAACCCTCTTAGAAAGAAGAACCCCTGCACTAAAGGATATTTTAGATTTTCCTTGATTGATTGATTGTCCAAATTCCCTCTCATACTGGTGGATCGCTTTACAGATCACCTGGCATTCATTAATAGTTGCTCTAGAAAAAAGGAGGCAGTTGTTAGCAAAGAATAGATGCGACACTGGAGGGATTACACGACAGACCTTTACCCCATGAATCAACTTAGAAGATGCAGCCCTGGAAATAAGATTATAAAACACATCATCCACAAAAATGAAGAGAAAAGGAGAGAGGGGGTTTCCCTGGCGAAGGCCTCGAGATGGAGTGAATTCTCTGGTAAGCTCCCCATTGACCTTGATTTTGAAATAGACAGTCGAGACATAGTTCATGACCAAATCTATCCATTTAGCGCAAAAACCCATTTTCTTCATAACAACTCTTAAGAAGTTCCATTCTACTCTATCTTAGGCCTTGGTCATGTCCAATTTCTAGGCCATGGTTCCTCTTTTCGCGGTGGAGCATGATTTCATAGAATGGAACACTTCATGGGCCACATTCACATTATCTGTAATCAGTCTCTTGGCCACGAAGGTGCTCTATTTTTCAGAGATAATATCAGGTAGCCAAGGTCACAGCCAATTAACATGGATATTTGAGAACATCTTGTAGGAGACATTGCAAAGGTTGATAGGTCAAAAGTCAGGGATCGCCATAGGTTTCTTGATTTTGGGGATGAGGATGAGTACAGTTTCGTTGATGGCCGCAATGCTGGTATTCCCAGCCCATATATTTTTAATCATATTGTAGATGTCAGGACCTATAATGTGCCAGTATTGCTGAAAAAATAGGGCATGGAACCCATCCGGTCCCGGGGCCTTAGTGGGATGAAGATGTTTCAGAGCCAGGCGTATCTTGTCATCTGTCACATCTTTGGTGAGCTGGCTATTGATCCCTTCAATGATCACAGGTCTGATACAGTATTCCATCTCAGCAGACATGAAAGGGGTTCCTGCAGAGAAGATGTTCTAGAAATAGCATGTCAAGGCCTCGTGGATACCATTGGTGTCATAAAATATGCTTCCATCGGGTTGTGAGATTCAAGTAATAGAGTTTTTTTTACGCCTATCTGATGCTCTTTGGTGAAAATACCGGGTATTGGAATCCCCTTCTTTTATATGGTTATCCCGCTCCCGCATAGCCCAGTATCTCTCCTTGATATGTAGGGTCGTATCCAGCTCACTTTTCATGGAACCAATCTTAGAGAGATTGCAATTGGATGTGGGTTGTTTGAGGAGATTGTTCAGTCTATTTTCAAGGACACCACAGTTCCGGTCGGGGTGGTGGAATTTCCTATTTCTCCAAGACCTCAGATCAGATGTGACCTGTTGGATATTGATGAAAATATTCTCGTGAGTTCTTTCCTAACTTGATCGGATCACCTCTTTGCATTCCTAATCTTTTAACCAGAAGCTCTCAAATATTAAGGGTCTGCTAAATCGTCTATTCCGTTCACCTTGTGTATAGTCAATTAGAATTGGACAGTGGTCCGAGCAGTTGAGGGCCATGTGGCTGATATGAAACATGCTAAACAGATTAATCCAATCCGTAGAACCCAGAAATCTATCAAGATGCTCAGCGATGTGGGTGCCTTCTGTATTATTGTGGAACTATGTAAAAGGATTACCCGTGTACCCCAAATCGACCAGGTCCACCCTAGAGACCACATCCTTGAAGTATGACATCGAAGCCAAGGGTTGGGTGGTTCTGCCCCTCTTTTCCTTATGGAACATAATCTCATTGAAGTCTCCTCTGAAAATAATAGGGCTCGGTAAGTCATGTTGCATCTTGCATAGAAGATCCCATGACTTCACCTTATCATCCTTGGATGGCCAGCCATAGAATCCCACAAAGGTCCAGGGTGGGTGATGGTCTGCCTGAATAATCACTGTAACGTGGTGTGCGGAGAAGGAAAAAATCTTGACGTCGATACTATCCTTCCAAAGGAGACAGAGGCCCCCCGAGTGGCCTTTTCTGGATACTGGGAGGCAGCCTTGGAAGCCGCATTTCAGGTCTATGCCATTGATGTCCTTTTTTTCGAGTATGGTTTTGGACAGGAAAAATATATCGGGGCGACTTTGAGCACTGTTGTGCTGAAACATACGAACCGTTCAAGGGTTTCCAAGCCCACGAAAGTTCTAGCATAAAATAATCATTGGTCTAAGCGGGGATGGGTCTCTCCCGCCACCACCTTTGATTCCTCCGGACTTGTTTCACCACTTTTCATTTTCCACCTTTTGGTGTGATTCCTCCCTAACTGGAAAGTTTCATTTTGCCTTTTCCTAACTCTGGGTATAGGGTCTTTCATGTGATCATTACTTTTTCCATGTAGCACCATTTTCCACGTTTGACGGGTATTTGAGCCCGGTGATGGAGTTTCTGTCAGTCCATGTGCCCCCAATGTTGGACTACCTGATGTGGTCAATTGTGGGTCAGGGTCTAGATCTGGTGGTCCGATGTGCATCGACCATGACTTTGAGCAATGTGTTGATGGTTCCTTTTGCTTCATCACCATCTATGTAGATGTTTGAGTATTGTCATGCAGGGGGTAAGGATGAACTCCATCTTCTGGATCGGGGTCGGGAACAGGTGGTTCAAAGTGCATCAGTGTTTGCTTCGGGCTTTTTTTTGTGGGTATTTTAGTGTCCTTACCGTCTCTTTAAATGTTGATCTAGTTCCCTTTAGGGGTTTAGGATGTATTCTAGTTTCCCTCTGAGTGGTTGGGCCATATTTAGGGAATTCTGGTGGTCCAAGCATAAAGACTTATTCATGAACAGTTTCTGACCGTCTGGTATGAGCCAATGTGAGATGGTCACAGTCATTTTTGTTCTCCGTCTTAGGGATGAAGGCATATCTGGTCTATTTGGCATGGATCCATCAGCCATATTGAAGTATTACCAGAATCATTCCTTTTCTCTGAGACACATGATCTTTCCAGATGGCTGAGGTGTCCACAAAAGAAACAGAAGATTGGGAGTTTCTCAAACTCGAATGATATCCAAGTGTTGGCACCATCAAATTTCAAAAACATTCCCCTCATCAGCATCTCTGAAACTTCTATTAGGGACTTAATTCAAACCTCAAGCCCCCATTGGATAGGGTCCAAGTGGTCCCAATCAAGTAATTTGCCAATGCAGTCCCCAATTTCTCTCATAACTCGTTCTGTTCGTACGTGAAATGGAATTCCTTTGATGCATATCCAGAAGGGGGACCAGGTGAGATTAATGTGCTGGATATCATCCCCCCCCCCCTTGTATTATTCCATGAGGAGGAGTTGGTTATCGAAGGACCATGGTCTACCTCTCATGATTTTATCTCTATCTCCCTTGTTGGGGAACTTGAAAACAATGTGATTGTTCCCTGATTCCCGAATAGCTACTCCAGCTTCTAGTTTCCAAAGATTCAGGAGGGTTTTTTTGAGGGCCCCCTGGTTTACTGAGATATTTTCAACGAACTTCCCAACCACCAATAGAGACATTCATTTTTTCAAGAGTGAATCTTCATTCGGAAATATTTTTTCTTATGAAACCATGTTTTTTGAAAAAAAATAAAAAAAATTATTATGATCTTATGATTTTTTAAATAAATTTCTAACCATGTTTGAATTTTTACAAAATTTTTTAAAAGGAATATTCATATCATTTTCCAAAAAATGCTCATTTGGATTTTACTGAAAATGCAAAGAAAAAAATCTTTGTGTTTAGCATGCACAGAATGAACAATGTTTTCTACTATCATGGTCGATCAATGATTTCATGATTACATTAAAAGTTTTTTTAATTTTTTTTAAATAATATTATTTCCTTAATATTTGGGATATTTTTATATTTTAAATAAATGTTTTCAAAAAGAAATTATTTTGAAATTGTTTTATGATTTTTAAATGCTTTTCAAAGCAAAAAGGATTTTTCCTCAAGAAAAATTTTAAATTATTTTTAAAAGATTCCTTTATAAGTTTTCAAGGTTATTTTAAAAGAAAAAAAATTTCATAATTTTTTATATTTTATAATTTTATTTTCAAATAAAAATTATTTTCCTCAAGAAATGTCCCAAGTAGTCTTTCAAAATTATTTTCCATCTAAGATGACACTCTTTGAGGTTACCAATGTTTTAATAGGGTTATAATCAAAGGATACCATTATTATTATTTCTATAAATTCTTTATTTTTATGAGACCTATTTCTATTGCATGGGTTATACCATGATAAAATGTTTATAAAACCTATTTTTTTCCGATAGGTTAATGATTATGAAACCTATTTATTTTCCATGGGTTATATTATGATGAGAAGTTTTTGAAACCCATATCATTTCTTGGGTTCTGATATGATGAATTTTTTATGATCTTTTGGAAAAAATATGTATGATTTTCATTATATTATGTTGGTTATGTTATAGTCAAGGATGGTGGTTACATTATAACCAAAAATGGGTGGGACATATATCTCCCACCAATGTATTAGGTGAAGATTTATATCTTATGATATAGATAGAAATATAATGGGGAGTGGGACCAATTCAGTCATAAAGGGATAGAACAGAGAGTGAACTATGTTCAGTAAGGGACTCTATCTATTATGATGGTCTTGGGAGTGAACGTTGACTATCATGATGTTATGTGTGAACCCATATTACATGTCCATAATGTTATGTGTAAACCTGATTACATGTTCACAATGTTATGAGTAAACCTAATTACATGTTCACAATGTTATGTGTGAACCTGATTACATTTTTAGAACTTTATTCATAAACCTATCTTTCATGTCCATAATGTTATGTTTGGGCTTGGTTCCATGTCCCCAAGTTTATGTGAGGAACCAATTTCATGTCCTTGACTTAATGAGAAAACATGTTTATATTTATACATATCACAATGTTATAATCTAATGTGTATACCAAAAATCTATGACGTGTTCCAATGTTATGCTCTTATAGCTCAAGTTCTTTGATTCCCTTATGATTAATGTATTATAAACTGCTAATATTTATGTCATGACTCATGTTTATGATATATGATTGGTTCGGAATTAACTTCTTAAGTTATATTCACTATCACATACCCTTATGCATATCTTATGCTTTCATATGATCATATATTGATATATCTTATGTTTACCCTTACTGAGCATTTGAATACCTTTGTGGGAAATATTGAATATCATTCACCATATTAGAATATTGTGTTCCATATTTCCAAAGGCACTAAACTATTATGGTCCTCAGGCATATGCCTGTGTAATGAAATGAATGTTTATCTAAAAATATGTAATATCTATTTATGATAATCCTTGGTTCTTAAAGGATTTCACCTAGTATGAGGTCCATGTTAGATACTTGTGCAATAAAAGGGGTGAGAATAGAAGACTGGGTGGAGATTACACATGATCTACCTTAATGGATCATCCTGGCTATTAGTAACTAGTAAAGATAGGAAATGGTCATGTATTTAACCTATTAAGAGTCCCATATATTATTTTCAACGTCTCGTCTATTGGTAACTTATGAGAAAGGGAGACTATAGAGGTTGGAATTAAACCTAGTATGAGGCCCATGTATGATTTTCATCATCCTATCTATTGGTAACTAGATGTGGAAGGGAGACTGTAGAGTTTGGGGCTTAAACCTAGTGGAGGCCCATGTATGATTGTCAACCTCATAACTATTGGTAACTATATTAGTAAGGGAGACAAGAGAGGTTGGTTCTTATACTTATTAGGAGGTCCATGTATGAATATCAACCTATTGACTATTGGTAACTAGATGAGGAAGGAAGACTATAGATTTTGGGACTTACACCTAGTAGGAGGTCTATGTATGATGCATGTTCCATAAAAGGGGTGAAAATAGGAGACTAAGTGTTGATTATGCATGTTCTTCCTTAAAGGCACATCTCACCTATTGGTAACTTGTAATTATAGGATATGTTTGGGGATTATACCTATTATTAGTCCCATATATTATTATCAAACTCCCAATTTGGTGTTAACTTGATAGTGAAGGGAGACTAAGAAGTTTGGGGCTTACACCATGAAAGATTCCCATATATAACTGTTAAACTTATACCTATTAGTAACTAAATGGGTAAGGGAGGCTAGAGAGGAAGCGACTTACACTAGATTGGATACCCATATTATTTCATTGGCTC
The DNA here is from genome assembly GCA_963277665.1 of Viscum album. NCBI lineage: Eukaryota > Viridiplantae > Streptophyta > Magnoliopsida > Santalales > Viscaceae > Viscum > Viscum album. Next base: position 545,288,099 of record OY728132.1, read on the forward strand.
ATTTATTGGAAAAAAGGGATCTACTAGATGCCCAAGCTGATCGGATTCTAGATATGCGTTAACAATGATGGGTTGTATGAGCCTAGGGAGGTTTCACCAGTCACTTAACAATAAAAAACCTCATTATAAAATAAGTATAAAATCATAAACTTCATAATAATCCAACTATTTATAGAGGAAAATCTAGTATAAATCTATTATCAATGGAATACATGATTGATGGGTCATATTCTATTATGAACAACCTAATCATGTATCTCAAAGGGTAATGGAATGGGCCTTTTTGGAATGGTCTTTTGAGGGTTCTAACCATTTTGAAATAGATCCAAGAAGATAATTTGCATTGATTCAACCCATATAGATGATCTAAGAAAAATAAATAATAAGATAGAGACTTGGCTACCCATAATTGGGTTTCCTCATGAAGTGTCCATGAATAGACCAAATGTTTCATAGTACAGTACCATTAAGGAATGTCATAAAATCACCTTAAGAAGCCAAAAAAATTTGTATAACTAGGGTGTTATGCAAAGAAGTTAATGATTTATAAAGTTTTTTGGTTAAATTTTCGTTACAAACGTTTTTATGTGAGCACTCTTCCATGAATAATGTTTGTGGGGCCCTTGTAAAGGATCCTCACATGAATTCTTCAAAAAGGAGCCCCATGAATGGGGCCTCATAAAGGAGATTCATGGATGGGTCATTTCAAATTATTCTCATGGTTGGGTCTTCATAGAGGATCCTCACATATATTCTTTATAAAGGGGCCTCATGGATGGGCATCTTGAAGGAGCAATGTGGGTATTTCTCTTTTATTACCTCTTAGGATTTTACCCTATGATTACCTATTGGATTTAGAAAAGGTAGTACTTTATGAATGCTGGGATCATTGATAAAGGTTATATTTCTAAAAATGGAAAGGTTTATTCAAAATGGGATGCCCATCCACCCCCCCCCCCCCCACGAATGGTGTTCCAAGTATTTATAGGAAAAATATTCTTGAAAAATGTGGTCATATTAGAAGCATGCATCCACTAAAAATTATATAGACAAAAAATAAATCATGTTTCATGGATGAAAACAAATTATAATTCATAAAGTATCCCATGAGTGTAAAGGACCGATATCACCTCACTGCAATATTATTTTGGTCCACTAAGGAATCCCATGATTGTGAAAAAACCATGCAAGCACAAAGTAACCATAATGTGTGAAGAGACCATGTGATCATGAAGGATCTATGTTACTTCTCCACAAAGGGACCTTGGCCCATGATGGAACCACGTTTTCATGTAAAAATACTACCTCTTGGTTGAAAACAAACCCTTCTTCATAAACTTGTTTTGAAAGAATAAAGGAACCAAAGACTTTTGAAAGATTTTTTTCAGTGTAATATCCTTTTCTATATTTTTCTCCATGATAAAATGAATATCAATATAAAACTACCATAACTTTTGATCTATAAGTTCATTATTCTCCAAAAGTAATAAATCAAATCCTCTGAAATTAAAAACAACCTTGGTTATTGTATTCTCCTATAATATAGGTTTTAGATACCAAACAGTATTTAAAATACCCTCAATTTTGGGTTTTATGGTTTCAATACCCCTTTCTATTAGAAACGGGTGAAATACATGTCCTACTCATAGTAAGATTTTCTCACCACCATATCATTGAACTGAGAACTTTTTTTAGTAATCTTTATCCCCCAATGTGTGAGAAATTATATGGAACATGGATCCCTCATTTGTGTCTTCTTTATATAAAACTATACTTTTTTTACACTTGACGTGCGTCATATGAGTGAGTATTGTATCATGGATTCCATGACAAAGTGTGTGGAATAAATTTCTCAATGGCAATATCCATTAAAAGAGTACTTAAACCCCATTCATGGAGTACTACACCATGACACATAGGGTAATACTAACTTCATGTCTACTCTAACTCTACGCATAGACACTTTCATTGACTCCATAGTGATATGATCTAAAAAATACTCAAAGATCCTCACTAACATACTCTAATTATAAATACGATCCCACCAACGTACTCTAGGTGAAAAAATAATAATAACATACTATTTATTTAACCAATCCTAACACCTAGCAAGAACATACAAAGGACCCCAAATAACTCATAGTATACATCATGTACCACATCTAACCACATGATCACAAACTCTATGTTATCCCATAATATTTTCCATACTAGAAGAGGTAAAAACTATAGGAAGGTATTGTTGAGTCAGAAGTATAAAATTATTACTTTTCCATTCGTTTAGTTTTGGAAATCACAAAAACGTTCTTAAAACATGTTTACTAACTTTTTATGTCCAAAGTAATTTTGTATTTTTTTATAGAAAACATTATATTTTACCATACATAAAAATTTTTATAAAGTATTATGAATATAAAATTACTATTCTTCATTATTATAATCATATTTTGTATGAATCTGATTATCAGATTCAACTTTAATTAGATAATGAGTTAGAATTTATTTCATGTATTTTATACTGAAAAAAATTGTGACTATCAGACCAATTTTGGTACTAATAATTGAAATGACTCTCATAAGGATTATTGTATTGAAAATTGATAAGGAAGTTCATCAGACTAACTTAAGTTAATAATTAGAATATAAAATACTTACTTCTATAATAAGGAATACCTTTAACACTATGATGGTGTTAATCAATATAATGTCAGGCATTCAATTATAGATGATCTGTAAAGCTCCAGATGTCTAAGGATATTACAATAAACATGGAAATATGACCATTGTATCATTGCCTATAAATAACGAGTCATTTGAAGAGTTTGGAGCTGATTAAATTTTCACTCTCAAGTCTTCTGAAGATTACTTATCATGAACCGCTCGTTATTAGTCTTTTTAACTCTTTAGAGAGTTGTAGTTATAATTAATCCATGTCTGGGTTGTTTTCTTACAAATAAATGATTATTTATTCTTAATATGATCATTGTTATGATCGATGTATTTTGGGGATATGAATATGGTCAATCTGATTCATCAGATCGAGGGATTCTGGGGATAGGAATACATAAGTCGATATTCGTATCAAGGGCTTCTGGGGAAAGGAATAAAGATCAATTCAGATCATCATAACAAGGGATTTCTTGGTAAGAAAATAAAGACTTTACTATAAGTATAAAAAAGTGGAAACCTTTGTTCAAGGTTATTTAATACCTTACTCTTAAGGTTAAAAGAGTTCAATGTCCAAATATAGCTTGTAAGTCATTCTTATTTTTACATATCTATTGTATTTCTTCTTTTTAAAATTTTCTATTTTGTTGAGCATGTTATATAAAGTCGTTATTTATACTATTATTTCTATAAAATTGGTTGTATCAGTGTTACTATTAATATGATAAAAATAATACATTTATTTAATAGGATCTATTATTATTACAATATGTACTATGATTTAATCAGGTAGCTTCTTGTTCTGATTTTGTGACTCTGGTAATCCGAATGAGTTTGGGTATGATAAAGTTATTTTAATATGATTTGTTTTTTTAATTTTAAATCCTTTAAAATGAGATTTTAAACTATAATTCACCCCCCCCCCCCTCTTGTAAGTATATATTTCTAAGATAATTCTTATAATCTTGTAGGTATAATGTTGCACAACCATGTGAAATATTTGGAATGACACCCATATTAATGTGACATGACCTTGTAGAATATTTCACCACCCTATGAAACTCACTTTTTAAATTCATCCATCTCTAAAAAGTGTCATGTAACTATGAAAATATGGAATGAACCAATGTGACTTATTTCCAATTTATCTTCTAGAAATATCCATCACGTATACCCAGTTACCCACAGAATGGAACAAAACATGTGCTCAATTAGCATGGGAAATTCTGAAGTTTTAAAAAATCACCTTTATAATATCTAAGGTATTTTCTAAAGGTATTTACAAAATTGTTCTCTAAATATAAAATGGTGACTTAATCCAATATCACATAAGAATCCAATTTATTATGGATAATAAAATCTATATTAATGAATATATTATTCTTATAACTAATGAGTCATAAACCACTATTGGGGTAAGAAGTTTCATATCTAAGGTTTACAATTGATATAAAATTTCTATAAACATATAATCTATCAATATTTTATTTACAATCGGAATTTTTCCAATTTTTTTATTGAAATTTATAAAAGTATGAATTTTATTGATAATTCAACCATTGATGCCTTTATTATTTGCAATTACAATTCCAATTTTTTTTTATATTTATTCTATTATCTATAGATAACAAAATATAAATTTTATAGAGAATAGAAGGAAAAATTGGAAGTCTAGAGCCTAGCCTTGATTCCGTAATGAATGTAGTCCTTTGATCCTTTGTCGATCACCATTGATTGTACTTCCAAAATCTAATTATTTACCATCTTTTGATTCACCACTACACACACATTCACCAAGAGTTCTTTTCTCTAAATATAATAAAGTGGATTTAGAACCATCAAGAGGTTTTCCACAGTGACTACAGGAATGAACCCAATTCTTTTTCCACTAATTCTATCATTTATCCCCATCAATTCTTCTATTACACTATATTAAGGCCACCCATTAATCCATATCTTAATACCTCTAACCTTTCTTGACTAAAAAATATCTAGCTACACCATAATACTTAACATAAACATATCATTGTTTCCAAAATATATCAACCCACATTATTTATTTATATAATAATAATTCATAAAATATGAATTGATTAAAAAAATAATGAAGTTTTTCTTCCACCATGCACATCAAGGGAAAAACCAACCACCTCAAAAAAATACTAAATTACCACCTAAGGGGAAAACTTATGTCCCAAATCCAATGACTCGCTAAAAATTCCATTCCAAGAATTTTAAAATTTCCATTTTACACTTATCCACTGACCATGTGACCACTAAATGAAAATATTATTAACAAATTTGAAGATCTTAACACAAAAATATAGGTCAGTACATACTCCCCTTCTTCAAGGATTTTCATATCAAAAAGCACAACTTACTCAAATATGTGATGGTACCAATATTTATTTTTATTATCAATCTCCCACAAGATATCCAAAAGATTCACGTACTACCACAAGACATGCATAAATTGAATCACTCACCCTATAAGGGTCTTCTCATATTGGTCCTCAATCGCCATTAGGTACTCAATAAAGGTAGTGTCAACCTTGATTCCCAACTCACCCTAATCAATAATTTTTAACAAATCATACATATATATTCAGTTATATCCCATGGAATTCATTGTTTACTACGCTCATCTATGGGGGTAATTCTAGGATATAATAAATCTCACCTTACTTTCATAGGATTTGGAATGGATAGATGAACCTCATGGATAGGTTACTTCCCCAACCAAACCTTTGTAAATCAAATCGTGGTTAAACCTTAAAGAACACTAGTATTCCTCTTAAAACTCAAAATTTTTTCATCTTTAGTACTCATATGACTTCTATTGACTCTAATAAATCCTCATTTTCTTTTAGATCACCTACACCTTCTCTGTGATCAAACACACTAGCTTAGGTTCTATAATCAGTGACTTTCATATCTCTAAATAGAAAAGGGGAAACCTAAAACATATCACATATGAGTCTATGAAGGGTACCATAATGATAGTATAGTGGTAGTTATTGTACAAAAACTCCACCATGGGTAGGTGATCAACTCAAATACTACCAAAATAGAGTATGCAAACCCATGACATGTCCTTGATAACCTCAATGGTCATATCTGCACGGTCATCTATCTAGGGGTAAAACACCATACTCAACCATAATTGATTTGTAAAATCCTCTTATGATATTTTATACCACTGGTATGTGAACCAATAATCTCAATCATATATGATCATTGAAGGCACTTTATGTAACCATATGATCTCATCTATGCACAAGTATCCCAAGATCTTTGTTGATCTCTACACCAAAATGGGATGGAAGTGAGTCGACTTGGTTAGTCATTCAATGATCACCTAGGAGGTACTATTTACCTTCACTATGCATGGAATTAAAGTCATGAAATCTATAAATATACTATACCACTTCCACTTTAGAACCTCAATGGATTGTCTCAAACTAGTGAGAACCTAGTTCTCAGCCTTCACCTTCTGATAGGTGAGGTGTTGAAATATAAAGTCAATAGCACTCTGATTTATGATTGTCCATCAAAACTGGTACTTAAGATCTTGGTATATCATTTTTACACCCGAATTTACCACCAATAGGGAAGTGTGAAACTCCCCAAACAACAACTCACACATCTTTTTTGGAACCATTGTATGCCTATGGAAGTGGATGACATGCTCCCCACCTTTATAAAATCCTTTAGGTGTATCTCATCATAATATATTAATATATAAGATATTATAATTAATGTCTCTAGGTTATCTATCCCTAAAATAATAAAAATGTATAGAGTCCACAACCGTCAATCGAAAATAAGTAATATCTCCCATTTCAACCAATACCAATCATATCAAGGTTAACTACCTGGACATATCCTCCACTGACTAAGTGTGATAATTCTTGTTAAGGGAATCTTCCACCACATTTCCCATCCCATTAGTATATTATATCTTGAAGTTGTGATCTAGCATAAAATTAGATCAATGACTCTAACCCAGGTTGAGATCACCTAGGGGAAATATACTAGAGACTCTTGTGAATAATAAAGACCAAAAATTTATCATAAAGAAGATATTTTATCCAAATATTTAGGTAAAACACTATTTTCATAATCTCTAAGTCATGGGTCACACAATTCTACTCATGAGGTCTCATCTGCCTAGATCCATAAGAAATCATGGCCCATTTACACATCAACACCCAACATAAACTAGAATTATAAGTATCATAAAACATATCATACTTAATAACTTCTTTTCAAAACTAAAAAATGGAGTCATTGATCAGCCACTTCTTTATATCCTCAAAATATTCCTAACAATGGTCAAAACAGGTGAAAGGTTATCTATTTTAGCTAAGAAATATCATGGGAGCTTCAATTTTGGAGAAGTATTCCATAAATATTCTATAATATTCCACTAGAACAAGGAAACTTCACACCTAAAACACTATATTTTTTGGTTACCAAGCCATAAAAACCTATAATTTTATGGGATCAACTTTTAATCCTCCCTCTGAGATAATATACCCTAGAAAATGAACCTCCTAAATCCAGAAATTACATTCAAGATATTTCTATAGAGTTAATTATCACAAAGAAATTCTAGGATGATCCTCAAATTCTCAACATGATAATCCTTTATATAAGAATAAATGAGGATGTTATCAATAAAAACAACCAAAAACTATTTTATTAATGGATCGAAGATCTATTTTGTGAGTCCCATAAACATAGTACGGTCATTTTTCATGCTGAATAACATCACTAAGAACTCATAGTGACCGTAGTGACACATAAATACTATCTTGGGTATATATTCCTAACCTTTTTTTTAATTAAATAAATCCATAAATTAAATTTGAAATTTTAATTTTAATTTATTTTTAAACTGTGATTTGAAATTGTGAAAATTCAATCTGAAATTAATTCTTAGAAAGATTTGATATTTTTTCTTTAAATTATTTTGGTCATTTTCTAATATAATGAAAAATATGAATTGATAAATTTGAAATGAATTTGAAATAATTTTTTTGAAGGATAAGTTCTTAATTTTAATTAATTCACCATTTTTAAAAATTATTGGAACAAAATCTGTACTAAAATGATTTTTTATTTTTCTAGTAAAAAAATTAAATTTTTCAAGTGACCATGCCTCCCAAGGTCACTATACTTACCATGTGTGTTTAATTAAGTGACTTCACATGAGGATTTTGAAGTGACCATGCATGCAGAAAAAAAAAGTATTGATAGTACTTTCATAGCATAGTCACCTATCAACTAACCATGGATAAGCTACTATGCCCCATTCAAGTTACCATGAAACACTGAAATCCAAAAAATTGTGAGCACCCCTCCTCATTGTACTCATCATACTAAAAATGGAAGAACCAAGATTAATCAAGAAAACCTAAATCACTACTGTTCTAGATCTGAATAACATGAGCTCATAGATGTGTGTCACTGCTCACCGCAATGGAACCTCGGGTCGTGTCTCCCTTCCCATGATTCTCCCTTACCGTTGAATTAACTGTTTCCACATCTTGAATAATATAAGTTCCAAGATCGGATAGCTGAAGATATTCACTACTTCTGGTTGAGGCTATTCCACCTTGAAGACTCTAGCTTCCTTACTTGGATGAAGAAGTTCCACCCATTGAATCCATTGCACCACCACAAATCTAGATTCGCAGTGGGATATAGATGAATCCACTCTCCCTATCAAAACTAAAACCCATTATGAGCCCCCTTTTGATCACCATGTGATGAAGGGGGACACCTTTTTTATTATGTCAATCCTGACCAAACACCAAGTCATCAACTTTTCATTCCATGAGATGAACCCATGTCGGCACCACTTCTACTGGCAGAGATAATCAACCCCTATTGAAAACTAAAACGAAATAAAAAAAAGAAAGTAAAAAAGGTAAATATAAATGGAAATTGGAAAAATATATATATATATATATGTGTGTGTGTGTGTGTGTGTCATGATTAAAATTAATAAATAAAAAATAAAATAAACATATATATATATATATATATATAATAAGTATACTCATACACACACACACATATATTTATATATAAATTTATTTACATAAATTAATTACTATGTTTTGTTCTCCAATTGTAGTGACATCCAGGTCCAATCCTATAATTAAAGTCTGAATTCAATTGAATCCCAATTTTGTAAACCATTTATAGCCCATATGACTACCCACTTTCCAGTAAGAACATCTCCTTCTAGTAAAAATGGGAGCATTTTTTTCCACTGGAGCCAAAAATTATTGAAGAATCAATACTATGAATTTTATAGAAGTCATGTGTGTAGGATCGTGGGATGAAGATGCTCTCAACTATATGGATCATGACCTCTGAAGCTACTCTACCATGACTCATAGATCCCATTCAAATTGGAAGAAAATATCATTGAGACTCAGTAGTGAACTTAATTGAATAATGAAGAATCCATTGCCTCGACACATATAAATATGTTCTCTCTTCCCCTACTAGTAGTATTTAGAATATTTCAATCTTAGATCTATAGTTTTCTTTTTTTAATTTTGATACATAATTTAATTTTAATTAAATTATGTTTCTATTTTTTTAATATGTTTTTTTTTTCATTCTTCCCTCCCCCTATTTTTTTGTTTCTCATCTCTGTGATGTATGAGATTTCTCAAGCTCTCATCAATGATGAAGGGTGAACTCTAGGATCTTATATCGAATGAATACCAATGATTTTGATTCCACACACCCAAATGAATTATTATTATTTTGTTCTAATAATCTTTGTATGGTGAGATGTTTAGGAGATGATCATGCCTCATGCCAATCATCTTTCTATTTCCTTTCATACTGCTAAACATCATTTTTTCTCCCACAGTTCAGATAAATGTTGTAAGATGGGAGCATTGATCTGAATGGAGGATGGGATTATGATTGTGACCCATTTAAGAGAGTGATGAGAAGATCACTTAGGAGATTCATCTTGAGTGTGATGCTCATTTATAAAATTTAATTAGTAAGTTTTTTCATAGATTATTGGCACACACAAAGAAAAAATTAAAATGTCAAGGTTGTAAGATAAGGAAGGGTTGCAAGGTTGAATCCATGGGTGTTTCCCTTTCTTACATCCATCATTATTGCATTTACCCTTTGTTTTTTGTTTTCATTTAAACAAAACTAAAAAAGCATCACATCTCCTAATTTCTCTCTTTAAAAATTAATTAAAACAACACCAAAAATACATAAGTGTTAGAATAGTGATAATCCAACCCACACATTCCCCTAGGGAAATGATCTTGGTTATCCACTAGGTTGTATTTCTAGTTTTAATAAAATAGAAAATATATTTTTCTATGTCCTATGAAAACCATACGATAAACTCGGTGTCATTTCTAGAGAGAATGGTTGAGCTACCATTATCCTTAACATGACTATAATTAAGTGTTTTCTTGTTTTTTTTTGTATTTATCTGTTTTTTATTTTCAAATTTTTCTTTTTCTCAAACTAGTATAGGCACTGAAGTGTGAATACTCCCTAATGGATCCCCAAAACTTTTCTAAATTCACATTCCCATAGGCATCCCAAGAGATTAACTCTCAATGGTAATTCCAACATCAACCTCTGACATACACCAATGGGTGGGAGGATGGAAGCTACTACATGAAAAAGCCAAACTACAATAAAAAACACATGATACCACACCATAAAACTAAATAAGTACTTACACCAAAAGAAATTCAGATCTAATCATCTATGCTAATAGGATTTTCAAGTGAAAGAGAACCAACAATTGTAAGAACATAGAAAAATGATTAAATAATAGAGTAGAATTTCAGCTGCAATTGTCAATGCCTTCCAAGATCTTGTGAAGTAAAGTAAGCAACAAAAAATTAAACAGTTAGAGTCCCTAATATTTACTAAAGAATATATTCAATAGTATGAATGAGATTTTCAACAATAAAAGGACCTTCCATTGTTTAACCTTGAGCATATCTTCCCAGAGCTAGTGTACTAGGCAAAGAAACAAAAAGTTGAAACACATGAGGGAGTATTTCATTTAAAATTTTCTTTATATGATTTTATTAAAAACCAATTATATTATAATATCACCCCTATTGTAAATGAAATAATATAATCAGAATAATTATTTCAATACCCATAGGATGATGATTTAGAATATGATCTCACATTTGAAGAAAGGTTAGAATTCCTGTTATTTCTCTCATCCACACAAGAAACCTTCAATGAGGAATTGTACATAGAGAGTGATATACATAATTACATTGATGAGGTATTTATAACTGAACTAATTTCATCCTATTTTAATTTATTTCAAGGTGAATTATCTTCTAATTTACCAAGTTATAATTTTATAAACTTGGATCCACTGATTCCCATCCTGGATGAGGAAGAAGATGGATGAAATAGATACTTCTTTGAGGAAATAATTGATGAGACAAAAGATATAATCATTACAAATGATGTTACCCTGGTGTTTCATGAGAAATAATATTTTCAACCTGGTTCATATAAGGGATTAAATCATTGTTTAAACTCTTTATTTTTCAAAATTAGTTCTACAACCTAATCTCCTTAATTTTTATATTCCAGAACCATCATTATTTTTTCTTACCATTGCAAAATATGAAGAGCCTATAGAGGATTACCTTGAAGAAAATTTATTACCAGAAATAGTATAAGATAAACTAAAGCTTCTATAAATTAAAGATGAGGCTACCTAAGAAGAGTTGTATGAGGATAAATTTGACAATCTGCTCATATTTTCTCTGAAAGAATACCCCCCAGCATGTGGATAGACTAGAATAGGAAAGATGATAAATAATATTGAGGATGAAATCTCATTTAAATCCTTATAAAATGTACAACAATCATGGTAAGTGGCTTAATATGAATAAACATGAGGCCTATGGAGAAGGAACTTGTAACACCCCACGTTTTTATGAATTAATTTTTTTGAATAAATTAAATTTCATTAATGGCTTGCATTGAACACTACACCAAGTTATGCTTTATTTATATGAAACACCATGTTATGATTGCAGTACAAAAAATTATTAGATTATATTTTGGTAGATGCAACACTATGTCTATCTTGTGTTACAAAAAATGTTGAGTTCCTTCCATAGCTTGCATTACATTCAATATCATGTTTTACCGAACTATAATATACTATTAATATTATTATTAAAATATTATAATAGTTGTCACCTAGCTATTTGAATGGTGGTTAGTAATATGAATAATTAAATTATTAAAATATGGTTTAAAAATGTATACAACAATAATTATTTGGTAACTAATTAACTATAAATGAAAATAAAACCCTTTTGAAAATATAGGAAATATTTTTTTGGAAAACAACATTTATAAAATAAAACACATTTTACCTCAATAAATCATTAAAAAAATTTAGATAAATTATTTTAATGAAATATATATATTATATTCAATCAATTATTTAACTTTCATCTTATGTATTTTCTATACAATAGATAAGAATAAAACCAATTTTACACATAAAGATATATATTTTTCTGAAAGATAATTTTATCATATTTTAATGGCACACCTATTTTAAATATAATTTCTGAAAGTTTTATAAATTTTATTTGAAAAAATAAACTTCAATTTTAACTTGTAATTCCAAAATTATATTAGGATTAATTTTTGGTATTTTTCTGAGAATTTTCATTTTTGGATGAATAGTGAAAATATGGAATTCTAATTGAAAATTTCATTTTCGTATAATTTATTTATATAGTTAAATAATAATTTAATTTTATTTTAAAATATAAATATATCAATTATACATAAATTAATACAATTTATTTCATTTGAATCAATTTCACATTGAAATTGAATATAAAAACATTTCAATCTTTTGAACCTTTTCACTTTAAAAACTCATTGTCTCATCCCATCTATGGGATTAAATCTAAATTAATTTCAACATATTCTATGATTAGAATTTGTAAAATTGGATTCTATATTTTGAATCATAATAATTTCTAATTTCTAATAATTTCAACTTAGTTTTTAACTAAAAATATTATTAAAAGCAAGTAAAATTAATTACAGCGATTAAGGTAAAAATGATTTTACTTAGTGGTTAAACTTAAAAATTAAGGTGTAAAAATGTCACTGCACTTTTCTAAACCCCATTTTATAGACATATTTATAACTTACCCCCTTAATGGATCTAATTTTTTATGTTATAGAATCCTAGTGGTAGGTAAAAATATGAAGAGCACACAATTCTTTTCAAAAATATAAAGACTTTGTATCATAAAAACTAACAAAATAATATAAAAAAAATAAATTTTATCATCCTATAAGCCTCACTTTGGGTATAAAGCAAACCAATGAAGGCTTTTGGTATAAACTAAAAGGAGTTACCTGAAAAAGAGGTGGCATTCTTCAATGAGAACTTTTGTTTTATTTATTTCACCACCTCTTAAATTTTTATTATATATTGATTATATAATAAACATAGTATACTTAATATTATTATATGTTTTTATTCTAATGGTATTACCTATACTTTCACACAATTCCATCAAATGGGGTACATAATCATCATTTGTGTCCATGGTGGACTACCACCTTGCGAACCGATGTCGTTCGTTCTTCCATTACCACCTTTCAAGGATGATAATAATGATTTAATTACTATTCTTATATGATATATATGATATTTATGAGGTAATTATGATTCTATAATTATTATATAACACATAACTTTATGATTTTCATTTTGTGGGAATACACTAACTTTGTTTGTGGATGTGCGGACTACCGCCTCCTCAAAGCGATGTGATTCGTTCACGGTTCACATGAATGTATTAAGAATGGGTTTAATTAAAATATATTATATAAATATAATTATAATAATATTGGAATTATAATACACACACACACACATTTATATATAAATATATATATATATATTATTTACTTTCCTTTCTTTCAATATGAAAATAAAATGAAAATAGCATTCATACGTACGTACGGCCTACCATCTCCATGAACAGTGTATTACATTTTCTATTTAAATATTTCATATATTATTATAAATAAATATATAATGAATATATATGATATTTATATCGTTGTTTACATTATTTTATTAATTAAATTATGATCTAAGTAATACGATAAAGAATAACAAGTCAAAACATATATGAAAAACAAAGAGGTTATTACCTGAAATGTAGCTTTAACATGAAATTGTTTATAAACGGGTAATATAAAGTCATAATAAAATAATAATGGTTTTATACACAATAATATGGTTCTCTGGTAGATTTATAAAAAAAATTATACTTATTATACAGTATTTTTGAACATGTGTGAAGAAATTAATGACTTAAAGTAAGGGTTTTCTCATCTCACTTTTATTTCTATGAGATATATGTTATATTCCCTGCTTATTATTATTGTGTGTTATATATAATTCCCTATTACATGTTATATAATGAATTTAATTTATTTTAATGATATTTAAAGTTTAAATTGATTTTATTCTTTCATGTATCTCATGATTCCCAAGTTACTCAAGTAGTAAGGGGATTTCTAATCTCACTTTTATTTTTACGATACTAATGTCTTATTCACCACTCATTTATTTTGTGTGGTGTATATACTACCCATGAATTTATTCTATGATTATTATACTTAAATTTATGGGTATTTACATACCCATTTTATTATCTCTACTTCATGTGGTTTTACGGTTCCAAAGTTACCAAATAGTAAGGTAATTTTTTCTCAATTTGAATTCTTTGAGATACATGCTTTGTTGTGCCCCTATATCCTTTTACAAGGTATATATAATGCCATTTAAAATATTATATCTTGAATCCAATTATTTTAATGATATTTTAAGATTTATATAATATTATTATTTCATGTTTATTTTCATTCAAGGCTACCAAAGTGGTAAGAGTTTATTTCTACAATTTCATCATTATCGGGACTGTTTACAATTGTGCTTCAATTAATGAAATATTATGATCCATATCACAATAATTTTCATGAAATTTTATTGCCTATGGTTATTCATGATATCTTCAATTAGTGGTATCATTTTTTAATCTATGTTGATTATGATAATTAAGAAATTTTTTTTAAGAAAATATGACTTTCTTTCTCTCTTCGGTCAAAAAATTATTTTTTTCAAAAACCATGTTTCCAAAAAAAATCAAAAATGTTTTTAAATGATATTTTAAGATCATTTTTGAGGAAAATTATTTTAAAAGTTTTTTATGTAAATAATTTTTTTTTCAATATGTTTCAAATTTTCCTTTATAAGTTTTTAAAGATATTTTCAAAGGAATGGTTTTCAAAATGTTTTCAAGCTTCCTTTCTAAGTTCTAAAAGATATTTTCAAATTAAAGGTTTTAAAAAAAAATATTTCTCTATAAGTTTTAAAATATATTTTCAAAGAAAATGTTTTAAAAAAAATCAATATTGTTTTATAAGTTTTCAAAGATATTTTCAAAGGAATGGTTTTCAAAAAGATTTCAAGATTCCCTTATAATATTTCAAATATATTTTTAAAGGAAGATTTTTAAAAATGTTTCTAAGATTACTTTATAATTTTAAAAATATATTTTAAAAGAAAAAGGTTTTCAAAAAAATTATTTATAATATGTGTTTTAACTTATTTTAAAAGATTCTTTTATATGTTTTCAAAAGTTTAATGTCAAAGAAAAGGATGTTCAGCATGTTTTTCAAAGAAAAACTATCTTTCTCAATAAATGATTTTAAAAGCTATTTGAAAATTATTTTTAATATAATATGGAATTCAGTGGTTTTACTAAGTCTTTACGGAAGATATGATTCAAGGGTACCATTCAAATTCTTTCTCTAAATGGTTTTTTTTTTATGGAATGATGTTTATGAAACTTGTTTCTCTTTCATGGGTTATATGATTATGAAACCTATTTCTCTTACAATAATTTTATTCTTATGAAACCATTTATCTTTAAGGGGTTATATTCTTATTAAACCCATTTATTTTCATGGGTTATGATTTGATAAAATGATTATGAAACTTGTCTCTTTTTCATGGGTTATGATATGATGATATATTTATGATACCCATTTCATTTCATGGGTTATGATATGATAAATGTTTTATTATCTTGTGGAAAATATATGTATGATTTCATTATAAGATGGGTGGGACCTATATATCCCTCCAATTAATTGGGTAAATATATATATCTCATGAGATAGAAATGGATGGAATTGGGATTAAAATCGGTTCAGTAAAGGTGTTTTTTCACTAAGATGGTCTTGGGAATGAACCTTAACTACTAAGATATTCCTGGGAGTGAACCTTGATTGCTAAGATGGTTTGTAGAGTAAACTAATTCTACTGTAATAAAAGGGATATGACTAGGGATGGTGGTGTTTCCCTCCCAGTATGTGTATCCCCCATGAAGTTCCCTGATAAGTTTTGGCAATGAGCCATAACTTATAGGGAATGATTTTATATTATTATGTGTCTACCATAAATAATATGTCTTATTTTTATGTTATAATTTCATGGACTATGATCTATATTCCATTATGATTCATGTCTTATGAACTTCAAATATTTATTCCATGACTCATGTATATGATCTTTTATATGTAGGTTATGGTCTTCAAATGTTATTCTCATGTTCTCGTACCTTTATTCTCATGTTATGCATATATGTCTCCTTTATTTACCCTTGATGACCTTATGATCTCACCCTTTCTTATGTTTCCTTTCCACAATTTATAAAGAAAGGTTTTAAGTAGGATTAATAAATGGGAAGATATTTTTGGGAAACATTGAATATCTTTCACCAAACTAGAATATTGTGTTCCAAGTTTCCAAATACACTAAACTATTATTGTCCATAGGCATGTAATTTTTTAATGTTTTGAATATTAATATGAAGTTATTTAATATCCATTTATGTTAATCTTGGTTCACTATAGTTGGTATCAAAGAAAAGGTTTAGACAATATTTTGAAATGATGATAAGAAAACTTTAGTGATATCCCTAGGAATATTTCTAAGGATGTGTCTAGGGATGTATCTAAGGATAAGCCTAAGGTGTCATATATTTAAAATTAGGTGTCATGATTTAGGAATCCTCTAAGTAATTTTTCAGGATTATGTGGTTCTATTCTATGATAATTGTAACTCACACTATGCTTTATGGTCCTTTTCAATAGAAAGAACTAAAAGGAACTTGGTTAACATTGAATATTTCAGATGAATAAATTATGTTCATTATAAAAATAAATGTCCTAATTAGAAATATCATGAAGATAATTAGGATTTTGGTATGATTATTGGTTATACTTATGAGGATAAATAGGCCTCAAATGACATGCGAAAGGTATAGGATGTTCTAACAATATTGTTTACATTAAACGTAAGAATAATGATTAGATTGAAGTTGGGGAACCTTAAGACATGATTCGTATTTCATATTAAATAAAATGGGTTTTGTGGAATAAGATGTTGAATCCCGAGTAATGGTTTAAGAATAAAGTTAGATGATTGAAGTGTATTTGTTTTGTAATTTAAAGATTATGTTATATGAATCATGAAATATATAAGTATTTTAAATATATTGTTTTCATTAATAATTGAAAAGGATATGTTTATTGGGGATGAAGTCTTAGAAAATAGATATTTTGATTAAGGGAAGGTAACCCTTAGTGTGTTTTTGAAGTGCCTCCTATTAAAACATTGATTCCACTTAAATATCATGTAATCCACACTTGAACTGGAACTTTGATTTTATTTAAGTGAAACAATGATTTTATTTACATATAAGGCAATATAATTCAAACGTAAAAGGAATATGTGATTACTTTCAATTATGACTGTAAAATTTAAATATATGAAGGATTTATTTATTTGTTTTTATTTTTGAATAAATTGAATTCATTAATAAATTGTCTGGGAGTGCAATATTTCAAGTGTGGGGGAGTGATGTGAGATGAATTTTGTAAAAAAAATTATCTTTTATTCATTGAAAATTATCTATAATTCAATCAAATACCAGGTAAAATAGTGATTTTGTGAACTTTGTAAATTTTGGACTTAAATTTTAAATGGTTATAAATATTTTTTTTAATTATTAATTCATTTTTGAGGTTAATAGAGAAGTCATGAAATTGAAATTTGTAATTTATTTTTGACTGTGAATTTTAAATTATAAATTTTTAATTTAGAATTAAATTTTTAAATGGATTAATTTTTTGAGATTTAATTATTTCAAAAAAAAATTAATTAAAAAAAATCCATAAATTTAATTTAAAATTGAAACTGGAGTTGATTTTCAAATTGTGAATTGAAATTGTGAAAATTCAATATAAAAATAATCCTTAGACTGATTTGATATTTTTGACTTTCAATTGATTTACTCACACTATACTTTATGGTCTTATTCTATAGAAATAACTAAAAGGAACTGGGTTAACATTGAATATTTCAGATGAAGAAATTATGTTCATTATAAAAATAAATGTCCTAATTAGAAATATCATGAAGATAATTAGGAATTTGGTATGATTATTGGTTATACTTATGAGGATAAATAGGCCTCAAATGACATGTGAAAGGTATAGTATTTTCTAACAATATTGTTTACATTAAACATAAGAATCATGATTAGATTGGGGTTGAGTAACCTTAAGACATGATTCGTATGATGAATCCTTGGTAATGGTTTAAGAATAAAGTTAGATGACTGAAGTGTATTTGTTTTGTAATTTAAATATTATGTTATATGAATCATGAAATATATAAGTATTTTAAATATAATTTTTTCATTAATAATTGAAAAGGATATGTTTAATGGGGATGAAGTTTAAGAAAATAGATATTTTGATTAAGGGAAGGTAACCCTTAATGTGTTTTTGAGGATGATAAAATGATATTTATTATGGATAAAGAGATTATGATACGTATAAAGTAAATTGAATATGTTTAATGGGGATGAAGTCTGAGAAAATAGATATTTTGATTAAGGGAAGGCAACCCTTAATGTGTTTTTGAGGATGATAAAATGATATTTATTATGGATAAAGAGATTATGATACATATAAAGTAATTTGATTCACCCTTGAACTGGAAATTTGATTTTATTTAAGTGAAACAATGATTTTATTCACATATAAGGCAATATAATTCAAACATCAAAGGAATATGTGATTACTTTCAATTATGACAATAAAATTTAAATATATGAAGGATTTATTTATTTGTTTTTATTTTTGAATAAATTGAATTCATTAGTAAATTGTCTAGGAGTGCAATATTTCAAGTGTGGGGGAGTGATTTGAGATGAATTTTGTGAAATTTTTTGTCTTTTATTTATTGAAAATTACCTATAATTCAATCAAATACTAGGTAAAATAGTGATTTTGTGAACTTTTTAAATTTTGGACTTAAATTTTAAATGGTTATAAATATTTTTTTTTTATTCATTTTTGTGGTTAATGGATAAGTCATGCAATTGAAATTTGTAATTTATTTTTGATTGGGAATTTTCAATTATAAATTTTCAATTTAGAATTAAATTTTTAAATGGATTAATTTTTTGATATTTAATTATTTCAAACATTTTTGAATTAAACAAAATCCATAAATTGAATTTAAAATTGAAACTGGAGTTGATTTTCAAGTTGTGAATTGAAATTGTTAAAATTAAATCTGAAAATAATTCTTAGACTGATTTGATATTTTTGAATTTCAATTGATTTGGTCATTTTTTTAATATAATGAATAATTCTAATTGATTAATTGATAAATTTGAAATGAATTTCATATCATTTTTTCATAGGATAATTTATTAATTTTAATTGATTTATAATTTTTTAAATTTATTGGAGCAAAACCTACAGTAGAATGGTTTTTTTAATTTTTCATTATAAAAAAAATAAGTGTTGAAGTGATCATTCCTCACACTTTTACTATACTATCCATTCACTTTCCATTAAATTATTTTGTGTGAGTATTTTGAAGTGATCGTAAAAGTTGAAAAAAAATACTGACCACACATCCATAGCATAGTCACTTTCCAACTGACCATGGACAAGATATTGTTCCCCCTACAAGTTACTATGAAACACTAAATTCTAACCAACCATGAACACCCATCCCCATGTTCCTCAACCTAATAAAAATGTAAGAAATAATCTCCACCAAGAACACCTGAATTACTTCCAGTCTATATCTAAAGAACACAAGTTCACTAATGTGCATCGACGCTCACCACACTAGACCCTTGAGTAATATCACCCTTCCTTGTGAGTCTCCCTCACCGCTGAATAAAGTTTTCACCATCTTGGATAAAATGAGTGCTTAGATCAGATATTTGAAGAGATTCACTACCACTGGTCGAGGCCACACCACCTTCAAGACTCGAGACACCTACATCAAATAGAAAATTAACACCTGTTGAAACCATTGTGCCACAAAATATATGATGTTGTTGTCATATCTGGATGAAGTCGCATGCCCCATCAAATCTCAACCCTACTGTAATCCCCCTTTCAAGAACCGTGTGATGAATAATACCCCCTTTACTACTATTTCAAACCTAACTAAATGCTAAGTCATCGTATTGTCATGTTATGAGTTGAACCCATGCCAGCGTCGCTTCTGCTGGAGGACACGACTGACCCCCTATGAAAAACCAAAATAAAATAAAAAAATAAATAAATAAAGGGAAAAAATAAATAATAAATGTGTGTGTGTTGTGATAAAATTTAAAAAAGAGAAGAAAAAAGGAAAAATATATAATAATAATAAATATATACACATATATATAATTCTATATAAATATATACACATACATATAATTCTATATAAATATATATATATATAATAATTTCTTGACATAAATTAGAACTATATTTTTTTGAAAATTGCAGTGAAATTCAGGCCTGAGCCAAGCATTAAAGTTTGGATTCAGGCATAGCCCAATTCTGAAAAACATTTCAATCCTAGATGACTATCCACTTGCTAGAAAGTAAATCTCCATCTATTAGTGTTGGCTATCATTTTTTTTACTAGATCTGAAAATAAGAGGAGCATGTCTACTCTAAATTTTATAGAAGTCATGTGCATGAGATCATGGGACAAAGATGGTCTCAACTCTATGGATTATGACCTTTGAAGCTGCTCTACCATGACACATGGATTCCAATCCAAATTGTAGTTTTCTTTTTGTAGTTTTATTTCTTCATTTTAATTTTAATCTAATTTTATTTCTTTTTTTCATATGTTTTTTGATGTTCTTACCTCACCATATTCTTCGTGTTTCTCGTAACTTTGAAGACTATGAGAGGGTAACATGAGGATCATCCATTGGATGAAAACCAGTGGTGTTGAGTCCTCTCACACAAAATAATTCTTTTTATTTTGTTCTGAGAATATGTGGATAGTGAGAGGTTGAGGATACAATGATACCTCATGTCTCTCACCATCTGATTTCCTTTTATACTATTAAACATCATTTCCTCTCCCACTACTCTGATCAATGTTGTATTATGGGACCGTTGATCTAAATAGAGTATGGGATCAAGATTGTGACCTATTTGAGAGAATGATGAGTTGATAACTTAGGAGATTCTCCTTGAGTGTGAAACTCAATCACATAATTTAATCAATAAGGATATGTGTAGTTGATTGGTACACATAGAGAACAAAATTGAAGGGTCAAGGTTGTGAGACAAGAAATTATTACAAGTTTGAATCCATGGGTTTTTCCTTTCTTATATCCATCATTCCTGTATTTCCAATTTTCTCACTATTTTCATTTAATAAAAACTAAACAGCCATTACTTCTTCTGATTTATTACTTTCCAAATTAATAAAAACAACAAAAAAAATAAATAAGTGTTAGGATAGTGATAATCTGATCCACACATGCTCCTTGGAAAGAAAACATTATTAAACACTAGGATACATTCCCTATTTTAATAAAATATAAATTTTATTTGAACACAGACCATGATAAATGTACTATATATCAAAGTGTAAATCCATGTTGAAATTTACCTCATAATGATGGGGTAACCATAAAACATCATATTTAAAAATAGTCATGCACTCCTCCACCACTCCAAGTAACTACTCATCCATACCACCAAATCACACAAGGCAAGGCTTGCCAAATAGTGGGTAATCGGCTCCAATATTCTAACAGTTATCTCCAATCATCCTGAATAAGGGTTATACTCACCAATAAAAGTGAATATCAGTCCATATACTCATTGATATATCACCCTAAAACTATAAAAATCTACCCAATCATGGAATATGGATAACTAATTCATTCCAAGGATAACATCATAGGGTCTCATCTCTACGATGATGAGATCCCAGGAAAACCTCTCTTTATAAACCGCAATATCACACTAATAGTAGGTGTGTGTGAAAGGGATATCACCCTTGGTAGCAGTCTCTAGCCAAAGGGATTAGGCTAGGGGATCTACCAATATTTGTAACTCCTATAAAAAAGATACGGTAAGAAAATAATAGATTGCATTGGTGTTAATGAGTATGAGTTCCAAAGTAGAGAAGACACAAAATATACTTCAAACCATATTGATATCAACTTAATTGAATCCCTAAAACACCTATATATGACCTTTTTTGTGTCTTATATTATTATTTTCCTAATCTAGATCGCTCGAAAGTGGTGAAACTAGGAGTGCAACAAATCATCATCCACCCCAAGACACTCCTAATGTAACCCCCCCGTGTTTCTTATGAAATTTTTTTTTTGAATAAATTAAATTTATTTGATGTCTTGTGTTATACACTACACCAATTAAAGCTTATGATATACGCAACACCATCTTATCTTGTGTTATATGAAACACAGAGTTTCTACAAAACATCATTTTATTATTGTAATTATTTAAACAGGAAAATTATAACCTGGCTGTTAAAATGGAAGGTGTGAACATGATTAACTGAATTATGAAAATATGTTTTACAAATATATATATAATTAATTATTTGGTGACCAATTAATTATAAATTAAAATAAAACACCTTTAAAATAAAAGGAAATGTTTTCCTGAAAAACTATTTAAATGTGCACAAGTGTATTTTATACCAATAAAAAATCACACTTTTTGGATTATATTAATGATATATATATATATATCCATAAAATATTCTATTTGATTTTTAATATACATCCTATGTATTTTCTAGATATAATATAAAAATAAATCCATTTTTGTGCTTAAAAACTATATTTTTTCTAAAAGCAATTTTATTGCCTTTCAATGGACCACTTATTTTATTACTAAATTTTGATTCTTTTATAAATTATATTCGAAAAAAATAATATTCCTATTTTAAATAGGGATATAAAAATTTAATTTGGTATAATTTTTGGTATTTTTCTGATAAGTTTCATGTTTTGATGAATAGTGTAAAATACTAAATTTTAATTGAAAACTGGTTTTTAATCTAAATAATATAGTGTCAAATTATATTTTTGACTGGTTTTAAAGTATAATTAGACAAATTTTATATTATTTAATCCAATTTATTTCATTAGAATCAATTTCACATTGAATTTTGATATAAAAACATTTTAATCTTATAAAAGTTTTCAATTTATAACATGTTTTCTCATTCCATCAACGAGATTAATTTTAAATTAATTTTAGGAAATTATGTGTTTTTTAATTTTAAAAAATATATTCCATATTTGTAATCATAAGTTAAAAATTTATTAAATAGGCCCCTTTTATTTCTGGACAATATGAATATTAACTTTAGTATTTTTTATTACCACGATTAAGGGTAAATCATATAATTAAGGGAAAAATAATATTATAAATATTATAAAACTACCCTAACACTTGTCCTATTTTTATTGGATTAATTTCATTAAAAACTTAACAATTAAGGTTTTAAATTTAATTTTTTTTAATTAACACTTATCCATGAAAATAACATAGATATTATTAAAATCAAAGAGAGTGAAAAAATGTCACACTCTTACTTTTAATAAGTATAATATTTTTAATATAGGGTTAAATAGAAAATATGATGTAACACTCCAAGCTTCTATGGTACGCTTCTCTTTGAATAATACAATAGCATGCGTTGTACGCAACACCGAGTTCAAGCGCACCACAACCTATCAAACTAGCCATTTAAAAGTAGTTATGGATAGATATAACCACATTTTGAATTTTATATATATCCCATATAATTTTAATATTCATATTTTGTGTTTCTTAGACATAATAAAAGGTCAAATTTAATTTTTCAGATAAAAGAAGTATTTTTCAAAAAATACAGTTTTTCACCTTTTAATGGTGAACCATTTCTAATCCAATATTTAACACTTTTATATATTTAATTTTATGAAATTAAATTATTATTTATAATCGGTACATAAAAATTTAGTTTGGATAAATTTTTGGTTTTTTTTCTGATAACTTTCATATTTTGATGAATAGTAAAAGATATTAAATTTTTATTGAAAACAAATTTTTTAATAAAAAAAATTTATAGTGTTAAGTTATAAGTTTGAATGGTTTTTAAGTATAATTAAATTATATTTTTATCATTTGATCCAATTTTGTTCATTGGAAGTAATTTCACTTTTAAATTGGACATAAACAAATATCAATCTTTTGATAGTTTTTACTTCTCAAAAACTTACTTTCTAGTTTTGACAATGGGAATTAATTTTAAATTAATTAATGAAACTTATATTTTTTGAATTTGGTAAAATAGAAATTATTTTTTGATTTGGAATATTAAAATTAGCGTAGGGTAATTTATGGTATTTTTCTATAAACTTTCAATTTTTGATGAATAGTGAAAAAACATTATGTTATTGTTTAAAAACAGTATTTTTATTTAAATAATTATTTATTTTATTTAAATTAATTTTAGGTCAAAATAATACATAATACCTATATTATTTCAATGTAATTCATTGGAGTCATTTTATAATAAAATTAGACATATAAAATTTTATTGAATTTTTTTAACGTTTTTCTACCCACCTTCTAGGCACGTTAGCAAATTTACATAAAATGTAATTTTACCGCTTCTATGAATTGAATTTCAAAAATCCAAGAGACACAGTTGTCATTAGTAAGTAAAATGTGGTTCAATGAGATGAAAATATTTTTTGGGGAATAGTAACTTTTGACTTTTATTTACCACGGTTAAAAGTAAATAGGGTAATTAAAGGGAAAAATGGTATTATAATTACCCTAACACATGTCTTAATTCTACTGGATAAGTGGTTTTAGACCAAAACCAACCTTATGAATAAAATATGATTCTCTTTGGTCTACTTGGATTAGATTAGGACATTTATTATTATTTTATATAAAGAAGAGTTAAAAGTGTTAAATTCAAATTTTCATAGATAAAACATTTTTACTATAGGGTTATACATAAGATAAATTCAACTATAAATATTCATTAGAAATATAAAAATATTTAATACGTCGTGGTATTTTATTTATTATTTTTATACATTAAATAGTTAAATTTATTTATAACACAATGATGATGTAGTAATTACCTTATTAATGAAGGATTAAAATAACTGATATTATAAATATCAAAATAAATGTAAATTGATACTTTGTATGAATTAAAAAAATTCATAGATTAATATGACATGTTAGGGTTTATTCAATTAATTTTTTTTTGAAGTAATAATGTTTTTATGACTTTCACAAAAACCAAATACAAAATAGTGTCAAAATTGACATAAATGAGTTTTTTTAAAAATATATTATATTATTAAATGATATGATATTCCTAGAAAAACTAAGGTTTTTTCAAAGAATTTATATAATTATATATATATCATTAATTAAAAACTTGAGGTTCTCTTGGTAGTTTATAGTAAGTTTATTAACCATATAGTGTAAGAATACAAGAAGACATGGTAAAAGTTAAACTAATTAACTAAGAGTTAAATCTAAATGATAAGGTTAATATGGTGACCTAAACTTGTCTAAAACCTACTGGTTGAAGGTATTTCAACCCATACCCACCTTATCTTAGAGATAAATTTATTTTGAGCCATTACAAACCGAAAATGATTATATAATAAAATAATATTTCAAGCTTTTCCTAAAGTGACTCTCACCTCTCTTATAAATGGGTACTTCCCCTTCTCTTAATTTCACACCTCCAAATCCATTTTGGCTCGGCCAACCCCTATTCCAATATCCTCCCAACGACCCTCACTTAAACCTATAGGCCTTACTTTGATTAGAAATCCAACCTAAGGAGTTATTCTAATCAAATCAAAAGGCATCACCCGAAGAAGAGGTAATAATTTCACCACCTCTTTCAAAGTTCTTTTCTTCTTCCACTTCCTCTTTCTTTATTGTTTCCATAAAAAAATAATAAGTCCAGTACCTTCTACATACTTTAATGTTATTATAAATATGGTATAAACATATTCATTATTCTATCCATCCTATGAATGACAAAGTCACCATACGTGCGTACGTACGGCTTACCATCTCCACGTTGTGGTGTAGTTTTTTATTCAACACTTCATTATTTGGATGGGTAAAATAATGAGTACAATTGATGTAAATAAAAAATAAAAAAATTTAAGTATTCTGTATATATGATATACCATCCAATTACATACAATTTTACCATCAATTGAATGATATTGTCGCTCGTGCGTACGTACGGATTACTGTCTCCACAAACGCGATGAGATTCATTCCCCATCGTAACCATTCAAGAATAATTTTTATTTTATGATTTAAAAATAATGTTTAATAACATTATATCATTCATTATATGAATCAAATACATCCTATAAATAACAAATATGACTTATGTAACAAAACATATAAAGGAAAACGAATCAGTTAACACCCAAAACAATGATTCTACTGAAATATCATTAACAAAGCCATATTAGAAGATCATATATGAAAGCATATTTATTTATTTGGTTCTTGAATAATTTAATAACAATGATTTAACCATTATACAGGATGTTAACTTACCCTATACTAAAGAAAAGTACAAGTTAAGGGGTTTCTTATCTCACTTTTAAATCCGCGAGATGTCCATTGTTCACCACTTATTTATTGCATGTGGTGTATTGTGTACTTCCATTTGATATATATTATCACGATTTTATTTATATTCATGGTATTCTATGATTTATTTGGTGGTTACTAACTTTTTTTCATACGACTCGATTGATTACAATGTGGTAAGGGGTTTTTCATCTCACTTCTAATTCTCGGGTGATTCATGCTATATTGATACTATTTATTTTTTTGTGGTGTATGTACTACCCTTGATTGTATTCTTTGTGTAATATACTTTAATTTATGGGTATTTACATCTTCATTGTATGATCCTTCTTTAAATTGGTGTATGTTTCGTATGTTACCAAATCGGTAAGGGAATTTCTAATTTCAATTTCCACTCATTGGGTTCTATGAAAACTTCATTGATTATTTTACTCCAAGATTATGTGTGAAATCTCTATTTATTTATTTATGTAGTAATTTCCACTCCCCTTAGTGTGGATATACTTTTGATACACATAATCACTCTTTATAAATTCTCAAGTCATCGATATGAACTTGCTAAGAGAAATCTTAACTCAATTTCCATTCATTGAGTTAAACATCCAAGTCATTAGTGTTTTTTTTTACAAGAATATATGTGAATGTCCTATAATTGATTTACACTAAATATCCAATCATATTGATTGTATTTATATTTTTCACACATAATTATGTCATTGATTTATCCTTAACTTAAGGATACGGTCTTTATAATGGATTTCATCTCAATTTACATTCCATTGAGACTTATTTGTTGTTATGCGCCAATTCACTTTTATATGGTGTATATGTTGTACTTTGACATAGTATATCATGAATCCCTTTATTATAATAATATTATAAATTTTTTATTACCTCAATTATTTTTATTCAAGAATCTCTCATTTGGTTAGGAACTCTAACTAAAATATCATTTTAAATGTTTTAAAGATTTATTCTTCTAAATCATTATCATTAATGTCCATGTTTTACAAATGGTTTTAAGGATTTATTTATATGGATATGATTGTTTTAAAATTACAATTACTTTTAAAAGTTTCAAATTGTTATGGGACACTTTTATTTAAAAATCTAATTTTTAACATCTTTTTGATAAATAGTGAGACTTATAAATATTTTCAAGAAAAACAGGTTATTTCTATCAAATAGTTTTACTGATTATTTTCATCTATGTCAATATCCATCATTATTCTTGATTGAGGTTGATTTATACAATATTCAATATTGTATTGAATAAGTTATGTTTGACTGTGGATGTGCTATTTTTATACCATTCATGGTTTCTGGTTAAAATATTGACATTTTTTATGAAAGTTTTAATATGAATGTTTAGATTATATTTCAACCTTTTCATATGAGGAATGAATTGGACTTAGTAAGTGATGGGTGGAGCCCGCTATAGCTCCTCGATGCATCGGTAGGTCGCATGAGACAAACAACTGTCTTGGCACAAGGCCTTAACAAAATCTTATTTGTAGTCTTGGCACGAGCCCTTGACTATGTGGTTATGATGTTCGGTATTATAAATTCCATAATTATGAAATTAGATATTGATATTACATGTGATTATTCGTCTAGTATAATATCCATGTGAATAAGTAAATTGCATTATTTGATTTATATTTTCCATATTATGCTGAAATTTAAGTTTAAAAGGATTGTGTTTTAGTCTTATACACTGCCTTAAATTTTTATGATTATTTACGAAAGTTTCTGCTATATTGTTATCCTTACTAAGCATCTGAGCTCACCCCTTTCTATGTTTTATTTTTCCCAGGATGTGAAAAACTATATCATGATTAACCTACATGAATAGGCTAAGGGATATGAGTGTGTTCAAAGGGGGTAAAATGTTGTTTTCTTTATTTCATGATATAATATAAAACTTATATATGTATCTAGTACTTCAAAGGTTAATAAACGAATTGGTCTTTCAGTATTTGATCTCTTGTGATCATGCAAATGATATGTAATAATGCACTGACTTTGGGTAACTTAGGTCGGGGTGTTACATATGATCAACTATATATATTTTTATAAAATATATAAGTTTTATATACATCATGGGAATTTTTTTTTTTGAGGAAATAATAATCATAAATAATTACACAATGATGATGTATTAATTAATAAATTAATGAAAAACTCTATTAAGTGATATTAAAAATATTAAAAGAAATATAATTTGTATTACTTAAGGTTCTCCAATAATTTTATAATTTAATATGACATATTAGGGGTGTGTTAAATTAATTTTTTCAAAGTTATCTTTTTTTATTGATTTTCTTAAAGTCAATGTAATGAATAGTGTCAAAATTGACACTAATGATATTTTATAAAATAATATATTATTAAATTATTTAAAAATCATAAAGCATATTTAAAAATAAAATATATATATATATAATATGGTCTAAGATGTTATAAATTATTAATTTATGATTTAATATAAATCAAATAATTAAAAATTATAACCTTTTAAAATTGAAAAGGTTATTACCTTAGTTAAAATTAAAATAGGTTAACTAAGGTTTAACCGAAATGATAAGAACTAAAATAATACCAAAACTTTTCTAAAGTCTATTTTTAACAATATTACAACCTTATATTATCATATATTCTAATACATGGACTTTTTTTGGTATTTGGATTTAGAATGAAATTATTATAAATTAATATTTTGAGAAAATTCCAAAAGTACCCCTCACCTCAATTGTAAAATAGAGCCTCCCCTATCACTTATTCACATTAAATTGAGCCTTAAATCTCAACAATACCATAAAAAATTATCTTCTCAACTTTACTAGACAAACTCTAGAGGTTTTTGTATTCTCAAAAGACTAACCCTAGTGTCCCTAAGAGGAGATCTAAAGGAAGTTCACCAAAGAAGTGGTAATCATTTTACTGAAACTATCAAGATTATTTCTTCTTATATTTCCTCTTCATGTGTTGTTTCTATTAAAAAGTAATAAATACATTATCACTTATATTCTAAGATATTATTTTCATTATTAAACAACCATATTCCACCATTTATCCATCTTATGAAAAAATAGCATTGTGTGGGCATACGTACAGTATGTCGTCTCCATGTTGTGGTGTAATCAGTTTTTCATCACCAATTTATTTTTATGGTATAACGATAGAAGTAATAGATATATATATATAACATGATATTTATTCTATAAAAAAATATGTACACCAACCACTTACCATTTCACCATTAAGGGAATGATATCATTGCTCGTGCATATGTATGGCCTACCATCTACGCAACATGATGCGATTCATTTTCTATATTCGTAATTCATGAATGATTAAATAAATGTATATAATGAATAAATATGATAGATATTACCTTAATATAATTTTGTAAATGATAAAACTATATTCTATTCACAATAATTGGGACTTATATGAAAAAACATACATAGGAAAATGAAGAAATTAACACCCAAGAGAAGAGTAATAATGAAATATTACTAAAAAATGAGTTATAAGATGATATAAGAGGATCATATAAAATATCATAATTATGAATATGGTTCTAGTATAAATAATAACATTCTTTAAACCATTATATAGGAGGTTTGTATACATATTAAAGAAATCAGACATAAGGTAAGGGTTAATTTCACAATCTCATTATATTTGGGATTTTTTATACATAAGTATTTGTTAGGGAATAATTATCTTCTATGTCCATATTTCTAAAAAAATTCCAAAATATTTTTACTATTATTTTATAATTATTTAAATTCATTTTTATCCATGTGTTAATTTATACTAAATGGTTTGAAAGGAATCTTTTTCTCAAATGAGGTGCTTTGTGAATTTTCCTGCAAAAGTATAAAAGTAATTTTTTTAACTTATACAGTATAAACATGTTTTTCACATTCCTAGTGCCCTAATTTATTAAAGATTACCTTAAAATATTACAATTTTATTTTCAAAGAAAATTTTTTCTTTTAAAATTTCATGGAATTTTAAAAAAGAAACCATTTTCAAAGTAGAAATGATATTTTTCTTAAGAATTATTTTCAAGTGATCTCCATAAAATTATTTTGAAATTAAAATTACATTATTTTATGTTACTTATACTTTATTAAGAATATTTTTAAATAATATTATCCCTATTTTTTCTATGTTTGGTTTATTTTTATGATGAAAAGATATTTATGAAACCCATTTCTTTTCCATGGGTTATGTTATGATGAGATGATTTTTATGAAATCCATTTCTTTTTATAGGTTCTAATATGATGAATGAATTATGTTCTTATGACACAAATATGTATGGTTTTCATTATGTGATTGATGGGACCTATATCTACCTCCAATTAATTGGGTAAATATTTATATATCATGAGATATATAGGACTAGAATAATGAGTGAACTCAATTTAGAAATACAGGGCTAGAATGGGGAGTAAACCCAGTTCAGTAAAGGAATTTTTCCACTACAATAGTATTGGAAATGAGCCTCAAAAAATATGGAAATGATTTTCTATTCTTATGTGTATTCCATAATTCCATGTCTTATGTTATACTCCCATGGAATTTGTTCTTTGATTATTTATGAGCTTTTATGATTTATCCCATGACATGATATCATGATCTTTGATATGCAGAATATAATTTTCAAATGTTTTGTTTATGTTCTTATGTATTATGATTATGATATTATTTATATATCTCTTGTTTAACCTTATTTAGAATCTGATCTCACCCTTTATTATGTTTATTTTCCCCAGGATATGAAGAAAGGTATTAAGTAAGATATGTCAAAAAGGGTTCGAGTAATGTAGGAATAAGCGGGAGATAATGTAAATGTTTTATGAATTAGTTTTTTATGCTTCCAAGTTTCCAAAAAAACTAAACCTATATGGTTATTATGTGTTTTTCTTATGTTATTTAATGAATATACTTATATTTATATTTAATATCTATGTATGAAAATTATGGGCCATTATAGTTGGTATCAAAGCAAGGCTTAGTTAACCTTTGGAAACTGGGATGAGAAAAATTTAGTAAGAACCCTAAGGATAATTCTTAGTATGGGATATAATCTTATATTTTTTATGGTGATCATAAATAACCTAGGATAAAACCTAAGGTGTCCTAATTTGAACTTTTATAAGTAATTTCCCTTTATTATGTGGTTTCTTATTATGATTAGGGTTTCTCACACTATACTTTTTGGTTTTAGTCAATGGATGGAAACTAAAGGAACTATGTTAATGATGAATACAATGGGAAATGAAATTAATGTCCTCCTAAGAAATTGAATGTTATGGGAACTAGAATGGAAAATATTTTTTCAATTATCACAAAGCTTTACCAAGTTATGAATCATACAGGACGTCCAAACAAGCAAATAAGGGAAGAATATTTTGTTGAG
Source organism: Viscum album (assembly GCA_963277665.1). NCBI lineage: Eukaryota > Viridiplantae > Streptophyta > Magnoliopsida > Santalales > Viscaceae > Viscum > Viscum album. The sequence continues at coordinate 545,320,322 of OY728132.1, forward strand.
TTTTTCATGAGGTAGCATCCATCTTCTTTCAATGGGTTTTATAATTCACCTGTGGCTAAACAATGGATTAGTACCACTGAAAAGATTTTTCTGATTATCCAATGTTTTAAACATTAGAAATTAATTTTGGTAATTTATCATTTGGAAGGAGAAGCATATTAGTGGAATAATCTTATTAAGAATATGATGAAATTAGATAAAATTGACTCCATGGAATTGGATGAGTTCAAGAAATTATTTTTCTATAAATAATTTCCTCATATTATTTGAATGAAGATAAAAAATAAGTTTCTTAAGCTTAAGAAAAAGGATGATGAATCTGTTGGTACCTACAAGGAAAATTTTACAAGACTTTCAAGGTATGCTTCTAGAATTATCATCTAACCTGCAATTAAAGTTGATTGATTCTTAAATGGATTAAAACCAATTATTTGAAGGGAATTATCCATATGGGACTTTAATATATATGAGGAAATAATTTGATGTGATCTCAATTTTGATATGGATATTGGAGTTCCCATCAATCTTATTGCGTCGATAAGAAGATAAAAATGAAATTCAAGGGAGAATCTAAAAACCATAGTGAAAAAGAAGATGAGCATTACTTTATGCTAAAAGTGTGTAAAGAAACATGGAGAAAACTATATTAAGGGTACTAGTAAATATTTTAATCATGGGAAATAAGGTCATTAGGCAATTTAATTTTGAATTGATGGGAAATATATAGTTAATGATGTGAATAGATAAAAGAAAACACATAATGCTCCTCCCACACTTCAATGATTCAAGTGTAAAGAAAATGTGAATTATGCTAACCAATTACAAAATCAAATGGTTATCTATGATGATCTATGTTATAAGCATATTAAGTCTAAAGACAAAGTTAAATTTCATGTGATCACTACTAGAGATGTGGATTATGATAATGAAGTAGTGAAAGGTACACTTACCATCCACTATAAAATATATACTGTTTTATTTGATTCTGGATCCACCAACTTTTTTATTTATAAAGAATTTTTTAAGGTTATTTTATTATTACCTTAATAATTAGATGTCGATTTAGTTGTGAAAACTTCAAATGGAATGATGGTCGCATCACAAGTTTATAATTATTCTCAGGTTCAAGTTTGTGATAAAGTGCTTCTTAAAAATATTCTGATCCTTACTTTAGTTGAATTCGATGAAATTCTTGGAATGGATTGGGTTTATCTATATAGATCTCATATCAATCTCTAAGGAGGAGAATTCATATTTCATATTTTGAATGAATCCATTATCATCGATTGATGCAAGGATGAATATTAACTTCCAATGGAAACTACTTCTATCTTATGGGTCTTAATTCCTATAAATGATGCTTATTTATCTTTAATGGTTGGGGAGAAATTTACCATTAAAGATACAACTATTTTATAGGAGTTTGATGATTTTTTTCTAGAATAAGTTTCAATTCTTCCACTAAATCATGATGTTGATTTTTCAATAGAACTCATACCGGGAGTTATGCCTATTTCAAAAAATCCTTATAGAGGGGATCCAATTGAGTTGTAGGAATTAAAGAAGAAACTACAAGAGAATATTGATAAGGGATTTATTCGCCCTAGTGTGTCACCCTGGGATGCACTTTTTCTATTTTTTAAGAATAAATATGGATTAATGAGACTTTATATTGATTATCAAGAACCTAACAAGATCACTATAAAGAACAAATATCTTCTCCCTTGTATTAATGAATTATTTGATCAAATACACAGATCTCAATACTTTTCTAAGATTGATATTCATTTTGGATATCATCAATTGAGGGTAAATAAAGAGGATATACCCAAGATTGAATTCCATACAAGGTATGGACACTATGAATTTATAGTTAGATCTTTTGGTCTTACTAATTTTATCATTATCTTCATGGATTTAATGAATAGAGTCTTTAGAGATTATCTTGATCAGTTTTTTGTAGTCTTTATAGAAGATATTCTTGTATATTAAAAGATAAAGGAATACTATGAAGATCACATTAGTATTGTACTAAATACCTTGGGAAAAGAAAATATTTATGAATGAATTACCAAGTATGAATTTTAGATTCATAAAGTTTCATTTTTGGGTCACAAATCTCAAGAGAGGGGATATATGTGGATCTAGAAAAGATGTAAGTTATTAAATTTATTCCTAAAACAAAAATGGTAAATGAGATATAGACTTTTCTTAGTTTGGATTCATATTATCGATTTTTTGAAAAAACAAATCTCATGGTTATCTAATCCACTCACCAAGTTGACTCGGAAAGGAGTTAAGTTCGTATGGATGGGAGAATGTGAAGAGAATTTTAAGGAGATGAAAATATAGTTAGTTGGTGAACCTATTCTCACACTACCCTGTAGTGTATAAATTTTTATGATCTATAGTGATGCATTAAAGAATTTGATAGGTTGTGTTCTCATGAAAAATGATATGGTGATAGCTTATGCCTCACGACAATTGAAAATCCATGAGAAAAATTACCCAACTCATGATTTAGAGTTATCTATGGTAATTTTTACATTAAAGATATGGATGAATTATCTTTATATAGAAAGGTGTGACATATATATTGATCATAAAAGTTTAAATTATATTTTCACACAAAATTAGTAGAATATGCACCAAAGAAGATGGTTTGATTTGATTAAAGATTTTGACTACTCAATACATTACAACTTTGGAAAAGTGAACAAGGTGGTAGATACTTTGAGTGGAAAGGACCATGATAGCCTATCTATGATGAGTATCATAAAAAAATCCAATATTTATGGATTTTCAAAGAATGTATCTATAAATTTTAATGGATGGGGATAAATATTATCTGGCTCAAATGAATGTTCAACCATCTATACAAGTGAATGTTAAGGAGGCAAAGAAGGGAGAAGTAGAGCTAAAAAAGAATGTGAGAAACTTTCATGAGTTAAAATTTGATTTTGATTTAATAATAAGGTTTAGTGACCATTTTTGGGTACTTTCCATACCATATTTAAATAAGTAGCTATTGGATAAGGCTCATTGTTCATCATTTTCTATTCATCCTAGAAGCACCAAGACGTATAGAGACCTAAAAGAATATTTTTGGTGGGTTGAAATGAGTAAAGATGTTGCGGATTATGTTTATCAGGGATTTTTTTGTCAATATGTTAAGGATGAAAGACAGAATTATAAGGGTATATTACAACAATTACTCATACCATAATGTAAATGGTAAAACATCCCCATGTATTTTGTTATTGGACATCCCAAAACATCTAAATGCCATAATGCTATATGGGTTATAGTTGTTTTCCATACAAATTCATCACACTTCATTACTATTAGATAAGACTTCTCTCTTGATCATATTTCTAGAATATATATATTAAGGAAGTGGTAAGATTTTATGTAGTACCAATTTCCATTATATCTGATCAGGATCCAAGGTTTACCTTGAAGTTTTAGAGAAGTATTCAGTGGGATCTGGATACATAGTTAAGCTTCATCAATTCTTATCATCCACGTATATATGGTTAGTATGAGGTACCAATTAAAACTGTACAATACATGTTTAGAGATTTATCTTCATATTTTAAAGGTGTTTGGGATCAACACCTACCTTTGGTAGAATTTTCTTACAATAATAGATTTCAATCTAGTATTCAGATGGCTCCTTAGTAATCCCTCTATGGTAATAAGTGTCGAAATCCAACATGTTGAAATGAATTTGGGGAAAGAAATCTATTGGGACATGATCTGGTTGATAAAATGTCATATAATGTTAGATATATTCAATAAAACATAAGAGTTTCTCAGATTCTATAAAAAGGTTATGCTTAAAATATATTAAAAGATCTAGATTTTTAAGTGGGTGAAAAAAAAATTCTATGAATATCTCCCTGGAAGAGAGTGATGAGATTTGGAAAGAATGGAAAACTAAGCCCTAGATATATTAGTCTTTTTGAAATTTTTGATTATATTGGGAAGGTAGCTTATATATTGGAATTTTTTCCGAATCTCTCTCAATTTCATGATGTTTTCTATGTATATCTCCTAATAAAGTACATACCTGATCCTTCACATGTACTAAAATCATAAGTCATGCTACTAGATAAAGATATTTCTTATGAAGAATAATCGATAGAGATTATGGATCATAGAGAAAAGTTCTATGAAACAAGAACACTTTCTTCGTTAAAGTCTTGTGGTGTAAACACCAATTTGAAGAAGATAAATGAGAACCTGAGGATGTGATGAGGCAAATCTTTCCTCATCTGTTTATATCTGAGTGATGAATTTTGAGGGCCAAAAACATTTTAAGGGGGTAGAATGTAACACACCAAGTTTTTTATGAACATTTTTTTGAATAAATTAAATTTATTTGATTTCTTTTGTTATACAATAAACCTAGTTAAGTTTTCTATACATGATACATCGACTTAAATTGTGTTATATGCAACACTAAGAATCTACAAAACCTTATTTTATTATTGTAATTATTTTAAAAACTAATTATTATAACCTAGATGTTAGAATGGAAGGTATGAACAGGATTAACTGAATTATGAAAACACATTTTACACATGTATATATAATTAATTATTTGATGAATAATTAATTATAAATTAAAATAAAACCATTTTTAAAATAAAAGGAAATGTTTTTCTGAAAAAACTATTTAAATGCGCACGAGTTTGTTTTATACTAATAAAATAAACAAATCACTCTTATTTGATTATATTAATGAAACATATAAATATATATAAAAAATATTAAATATAATTTTTAACATCCATCCTATGTGTTTTCTAAATGTAATATAAAATTAAATACAGTTTTATGTATAAAAACTATATTTTTTCTACAAGTGGTTTTATCACCTTTCAATGGATCGCTTTTTTAAAAAATAAATTTTGACACTTTTATAAATTATATTTTACAAAATAAAATTTTTCTTTGAAAGTGGGATATAAAAATTTACTTTGGTTGAATATTTGGTATTTTTCTAATAAGTTTTATTTTTTTATTAATAGTGAAAAAATACTGAATTTCAATTAAAAATAGCTTTCTCATATAAATACTTTATAGTGTTAAATTATATTTTTTATTTGTTTTAAATTATAATTAGATAAATTTTATATCATTTAAAATAGTTTATCTCATTTGAATCAATTTCACATTGAATTTTGATATAAAAACATTTCACTCTTTTGAATGTTTTCACTTTAAAAACTCGTTTTCTCATTCTGTCAACGGGATTAATTTTAAATTAATTTTAGTCAATTATTTGTTTTGAATTTTGAAAAATAGATTACATATTTGTAATTATAAGTTAAAAATTTATTTAATAGGTCTCTTTTATTTGTGTACAATATGAATAGTAACTTTATTAATTTTTATTACCACGGTTATGAAGGTTCCGGGCGCAGCGAAAGCGCATGGGTGGATGTGCCCACTTGGCTTTTTGTCATTAGTAATGATCAATTCTGGATCAATACGACGATAAAATCCAGTCTCCACGGATTGAATCATAGAAAAAGACAAAGAAGAAGGAAGGTCCCGGAACCACAAAGTAGGATCATTACAGGTTGATTATAATTAATTTAATCAATTGAAAAGAAATACCTTTTGGGTGTTCTTTTTTCATTGATGTTCTTGATCACATTTCGATATGATTCATCGTTGCATCACAGAAGCCAAGTGTAGACTTCCTCAAGCAGTGATCCACACGTGTACCTCGTATCTCGGGACGTCGCCAAAGGAGTCTCTGGGTGCTAGCGTGGAGAAACCTTTACTTGTGTTGTCTGCCTTAGATCGTCTTGATCCGATGGAAGAAGCTCTCTCTCGGTCTTGAGAGCATTCTTGGAGGAAGAGGTTCTTTCGACCTTGAAAGAATTCTCCAAAGTTATTGTGCACAACGATTCTATTAGGTGTTGAAAAGGATTTGGGGTTGTGAGGATATTTATAATCGGGTTTGAGGTTGTAGATTTATGACAATAAATAAACACATTACGAGTTTTATTTATTTCATTGACTCTTATTTAAAAACCCCATGTCGAATAATTAATTCCTTGTCATGCGCCCATGTTGATTATAATAAATATCATTTAAAATAATATTATATCCTCAAAATCTCGGCTGGAAAAACTACATGGTGTGTATTAATAAATACACGGCGTGTACTTGTTTTTTCATTGAAAACTACACGGAGTGTACATTCAATGTACATGGCGTGTATATATTAATTCCATTTATTCATTTCCTTTCCAAAATGAAAACTACACAGCGTGTACATCTAATAATACATGGTGTGTACTTGTTTTCAAAATAAAACTACACAGCGTGTAATTATTGACACACGTCTTGTGTTTGTTTTATTTTTATTCTTCCTTTAATCATTAAAATGATCTAGGATTCCTTGAATAATTATTAAATCACGTACGGGAATAATTTTTATTCTACTTGAGATACTTGAATACACTTAGTGTGTGACCCTCTAGGCCTATTTATCCTTGGCATTAGGCGAGCTTGCCTAAAGTCTAAGATTACTGTCTAGCAACGGGTCAAGGCACCCAAGAGAAAGAAGTTGACGCCGCATTGATGTATCACCTCATACGAACACTTACTGTGTAATTTAATCCCTTTGTCTTGATATCTCATCAAATAGGTTTCATGGCAGTGTCATAAACCTATATTCTTGATCTGTCGTTCTTTGACTACCTGAAATAAACTCGTAGTTCACACCATGACCATGGAATTTAATGCGACAGTTCTATTTTAATCAAAGGGATGATATATCAACTTCCATAAATGGAAGGGACAAATCCTTCCTTGACTTATCCATTAACAATATGTCACTCGTGACGTACCCAACGTACCCTACTTCCCGCCAACTGTCTGCGTGACGGTTTTCATCAGTAAATCTAAGTGCGCGAGTCATGACATGAGTAATGATAATCTTTCAGTCTAAGGACCATTACACACGCTCATAGATAGCAATGTTTGATGACACCAAGACATGCGGAATTTCTACTAGCGGGTCTATTCTCATAATCTCCCATCTTGGAGATTACCAAGTGCAAACTCCATGAGAGAGTCTCGTCTTCTTACGAGTACTATAACATGACGGTCTGTATACTATGTGTCCTATCATAGTATGTCATCCAGCCGTAGAACTTTATTTAAGAATATTGTTATGGCATTTCAAGGTTCTCATCATAGCAGGGATCTTCCATGACCTTATCAATGCAACAAATATTCCAGGATATTATTATATTATAGTCATGCAGAACAATGAACAATATATAATAAGTGAACATGCATGTAATAAAAGTACAAAACAGTTGGTTCTCAGGACACCAAACCTTACAAACTCCCACTTGTACTAGATCCAACTGCCTATGACTTTTAGTCCGCTAGACCTCACATGATGATCATGTTTCTGCTGAGTCAAGGCTTTAGTCAAGGGGTCCACGACGTTGCCTTCCGTGGAAATATTTCTCACTACAACTTCACCTCTCTGAGAAAAATCACTCAAGAGATGATACTTCTGAAGTATGTTATTTGTCCGCTGATGTGACCTTGGCTCTTTTTCAAGTGCCACCACTATAGTATTATCACAATAGAGTGTGATAGGATATTTACTGCTCGGTACTACATCCAACTCTTGGACGAAGCTTCGCATCCATACTTCTTCTTTAGCTGCCTCAGAAGCTGCGATATACTCGGACTCCACTGTAGAATCTGCCATCACGCTCTACTTTGAGCTCTTCCAGCTCATTGTACCTCCATTCAAACTAAAGATGTATCCAGTCTGTGACTTCATTCCATCTTGATTAGTTTGGAAACTAGCATCTACATGTCCTCTGATGACTAGTTCCTCATCTCCTCCATAAACTAGGAACATATCCTTAGTACACCTCAGATACTTAAGGATAGTCTTGACTTCCATCCAATGACGGTCTCCTGGATCAACTTGATATCTGCCTACCGCACTTAATGCATAAGAAACATCTATCCTCGTGCATAGCATAGCATACATGACTGACCCAATCGCGGATGCGTAAGGGATCCTTGCCATTATCTTTCTTTCCTCATGTGTCTGAGGACACATTTTCTTGGAAAGATGAATGCCATGTGACACTGGCAACAATCCAATCTTGGACTATTCCATACTGAATCTCTTCAGTATCTTGTCAATGTATGTACTTTGACTCAGGCCCAGCATTCTCTTGGATCTATCATGATGGATCTTGATCCCAAGAATATATGCTGCCTTGCCCAAGTATTTCATGGAGAATCATTTATGCAACCATGCCTTAACTGACTGTAAGACAGGTACTTCGTTTCCAATTAGTAATATATCATCAACATATACTATTAGAAAAATGATTGCACTTCCACTAAACCACTTGTAGACACAAGGCTCACATTCATTCTTAACAAATCCAAATTCCGTTACAGCTTCATCAAAATGAATGTTTCATGACCTTGATGCTTGCTTTAATCCATAAATGGATTTCTGCAACTTGCATACCTTGTTGGCATCCTTTGGAGTTACAAACCCTTCAGGTTGTGTCATGTAGACATCTTCCTGGAGGTTCCCATTAAGGAATTCAATTTTGACATCCATTTTCCAAATTTCAAAGTCATGGTAAGCGGCAATGTCCAATAGGATTCTGATGGATTTCAGCATCGCAAGCGGTGAAAAAGTTTCATCATAGTCAATTCCTGGACGCTGTCTAAAACCTTTTGCAACCAGTCGTGCCTTTTAGGTGCTGACTTGCCCCTCCATGTTGAGTTTCTTCTTGAATACTCATTTATTACCAATAGTCTTTACATCAACTAAAGGATCTACCAAAATCCAGACTTGGTTTTCGTACATGGAATCCATTTCAAAATTCATGGATTCTTGCCACTTGGCAATGTATGTGCCTTCAACTGCTTCCTTATAGGTAAGAGGATCATCATTTTCAACCAATAATAAGTCACCATCCTCGGTGAAAAGAAAACCATATCGTTCTGGTTCTCTCACCTCTATCATGTTCCTACGTAGTTCTTGTGTCTCTAGAACAGATCGTTCTTCCATGGGGATTTGTGGAATTTGTTCTTGTACCAACTCCAGTTTATCTTGAGCCTCTAATTCATCAAATTCTATCTCACTCCCACTATCTCTTTTGGAGATGTCCTCCCTCTCAAGGAATATGGAATGTCTTGCCACTGTACCCTTTTTGTCTGAGGGGTTTTATAGGTAATATCCCCTTGTTTCCTTGGGATATCCTATAAAGATACACTTTGTGCCTCGGGGTGCAAGTTTGTTACCTGAAGAGGCTTTAACAAATGCTTTGCTACCCCACACATGTAAATTTGATAACATGTCTTTGCATCCACTCCATAACTCATATAGAATACCATTTATCAATTTAGTTGGTACTTGGTTTAGTATGTGTGCTGTTGTTTGTAATTCATATCCCCAAAAGGATAATGGAAGACTTGCATGACTCATCATTGATCTCACCATGTCCAATAGGGTGTGGTTTCTCCTTTCACTTACACCATTCCACTGTGGTGTGTAAGGAAGAGTGAGTGGAGATAGAATCCCAAACTCCCATAAGAAATCAATGAAGTCTTGATTAAGATATTCTCCTCCTCTATCTAAGTGGAGTTTCTTAATCTTCTTAACAAGCTGGTTCTCAACCTCATTCTTGTATTCTTTGAACCAATCAAAAGAATCTAACTTATACCTCATTAAGTAGATATATCCATATCTACTAAAATCATCAGTAAAAGTTATGAAGTACGAGAACCCACCCCTTGCTTCAACTGGAAATGGTCCACACACATCTGAGTGAACTAATTCTAGAATCTCTTTAGCTCTTTCACCTTTCCCACTAAATGGGGCTTTGGTAATTTTTCCTTGTAGACACGCATGACATACACCAAGTGGTTTTAGTTTGAAAGAATCTAAATACTCATCTTGATGTAATTTTGTCAAATGTTTCTCATTGACATGAACTAGCCGGTGATCCCAAAGTTGGGTGTGGTATGAGTCATGTGAATTAACTTTGTTATCGATTGCCATTACTTGGTTTGTGTAGTCTAACACATAAAGGTCGTTATATAAATGTGACCTACCAAAACAAATGCTATCTTTATAAAAATAGCAACATCCACTTCCAAACTTGAAGATGAATCCATCAGTATCTAATCTGGATACTAAAATAATGTTTTTTGTTATAGAGGGTACATAATAACATCCTTTCAAAACTAAGACCATCCCCGTAGGCAATGGGAGGTGGTAGTCCCCGACAGCTACAGCAGCAAGTCTGGCACCGTTGGCTACTCGTAGATCCACCTCCCCTCGATCAATCTTCCTAAATCTAATTGGTTCTTGTATTTCGATACAGGTGTGAGAACCACAAGCAATATCTAATACCCAATTAGTAGAAACAGATAGATTGCATTCGATAACAAATGCACCTGAAGCTTCCCCTTGCTTCCTTGGATGGGTGTAGTTTTTCTTCCAGTGGCCCTTCTTGCCACATGCGAAACAAACAGCATCCTATTCCTTTTCCTCCCCTTTGATCTTCCTTTTCTTGGAAGGCCTTGAAGAAGCTTTGGGCTTAAAGCTCTTCACCTTCCCTTTCCTTTTATTCACCATGAGAACATAAGGTTTTTCACACTTCATGTCATTATCCACTTGGAGAATAAGTATAAGAAGATCAGACAGAGACTTCTCAATGTTGTTCATGTTGAAGTTCACAACAAATTTTGAGAAGCTCTGGGGGAGTGATTCGAGAATGAGTTCGGTACCCAGTTCATCAGGGAGTTTAAACCCTAAAACCTCCAAGCACTCAATGTAGCCAATGATCTTGACTACATGAGGCCCAGCTGGGGCACCCTCTCCAAGCTTGCTCTGAAATAGAGCCTTGGAGATCTCAAACCTTTCATGTCTTTCTCTCTCCTGGTATAGACCACGGAGGTGATCGAGCATGCTATAGGAATCCATGTCTTCATGAGACTTCATGAGATCACTAGAAATCGATGATATCATCAAACATTGAATGTCGAGAGCGTCGTTCAAATGTTGATCATAGACCAATAAATCTTCATCACTCATCCCTGGGGCCAGAGAATCAGGAAGTGAGGACTCCAGCATGTAAAACTTTCTTTCATGGCGTAGGATAACCCGAAGGTGCCTAAACCATTACTGAAAGTTACTACCTGTGAGGATATTGTCTTTATCTAGAATTGATCGTAGAGAAAATGTGGTTGACGAGTTTGTCATTTTGATTCTACAAATTAAAAGAGCAGATTTATCAGTAGTTTCTTGATTACATTTTATGAATAATAAATGAATTTATTAATTCTCCCACTATTTTATCAAGTCCCAATGGCCCTCACCATTGAACTCGGAATGTCCAGTTGCTTTGTCATTCTAGTGGAAAGGATTCATATTCCCCTTCGCATAACCTCAACAAGGGTTGGTCAAGCTATTTGAAGGTATTTAGGTAGGAAGGTCTTTGCCAACTGTGAGCTTACTGTTCCTTGATCTATTGAGTGGACTCCCCAATCCTGAAATCCTGACTTGGATTTCCTTAACTCTTGCCTCCAATATTACATCAAGTCTAGCAAGGGTTAATTCTCTTGATGTAATATGGTTAAGTCGACCCAAAACCTTTCATAAGGGATTCCTTTATAAAAGTAAGTGTCCCAACAAGGGTTGGTCAAACACATAGTTTTATTGATTCTTGCCCTTAATCAAGTAATAGAAGGCTCGGTCTGACTTAATATGGTATTTGAGGGATTTTATTCTTTATGCGTATTTTTTCATTATCACATGCTTGTTAATATTAAGTGATTCTTTCTTAAGTGATTAACCATGTTCCGATAATGTTTACGCATAATCTGGTTTTTATTTTATTCCATCTTTTCATGCTCGTTTATTTCATTAATTATGCAACAACGCATACATAATAAATAAACCATGCAATCAGACAGAAATAAAATAAGATGACATGATCATGAGCTTCTATTGGTTAGATTATCTAGCGGTTTGATAAGCTAACCCTGACCTAGGGAAAACACCTTGAACCTGATGGTTCGTGTTTTGTAGATCCCACCTGTCCACCTTTGTATCTTCTTGGTTTGGTTTCGCCTCAGCTTTGGGTTTTGAAATGTCTCCTCCAGCTTGGGAGATCCTCCATTACATGGGTTTACATTAAAGAAACCATGGGCACGCAGGCCCTACATTTTATTGGAAGAAGGCTCGTAGTCCAACAAATTTAAATTAAATAAATTTAAATGAAACCATACACATACAAAGGGTCTTTGTTCGAGCTCATGATCATCCATAACATGCAATGACATTTACGCAAATTTAGAATTCAAATTCTTTTAATCATTCTTTCATTTAAGATAAGTCGCGCTCGAATTCAATTAATTATGATCTTATAATTAATTAATTATTTATCTTAAATTCCTTTCTGAATTTCCTTGAGATTCTTCTCATCCATATTCCTTGTACGGGTCTTTGTACATTGGAGGAAACCTGGTGAAATTCCATTTCTGGAAAGTACATGGCGTGTAGTTTATAATTACACGGCATGTATTTCTTTTCACCTTTTATCCAAAGTGCACGCTGGGGGATTTGGCGTGTTCTATGTACTTTGGAAATTTTGGAGTACATGGCATGTGGATTAGTCATACACGGTGTGTACTTCCTTGTTACAAGGTAATCAGCCTGGTCATCCCATGTACGCGGTACACGGCTTATCTTTGTACACAGTTTCACCTGGGCCGGAAAGGACTACACGGCTTGTTGCTCCAACATACACGCCATGTATTCTGGTTCCACGTGCCATTCAATTCTAGTCAACACGGCATGATTAATACTTAGGCATATTCAATTCAAACGGCGTGGTTTGGCAGACCAGTTCCGGTTCATTGAACCTAAGTACACGGTGTGTAGTTTTAATTACACGCCATGTAATCTGTGTTGTATAGACAGAAAGAGCAGCTCCTCTAGATGAGTTCCTTGTTTTTATTTTAATCAAAAATTAAAATTAAAAGATTGTTTCTATGATATGAATCGAGAAATGAATGAGGAATAATAGATCTTGTTTATTCAGAATAATAGAACGATATATTTCGAATTGAATCAAATATAAATGCGTAAATTATCAATGAAAAATAAATAACTATAATCAACGTTGTAACCTCCCTCTAATACCATTTGAAGGTTCCGGGTGCAGCGGAAGTGCGTGGGTGGATGTGCCCACTTGGCTTTTTGTCATTAGCAATGATAAATCCAGGATCAATACGACGATAAATTCCAGTCTCTGCGGATCGAATCACAGAAAAAGACAAAGTGGAAGGAAAGTCTCAGAACCACAAAGTAGGATCGTTACAGGTTGATAATAATTAATTTAATCAATTGAAAAGAAATACCTTTTGGGTGTTCTTTCTTCGTTGATGTTCTTGATCATGTTCCGATGTGATTCTTCATTGCGTCGCAGAAGCCAAGTGTAGACTTTCTCTAGCGGTGATCCACACATGTACCTCATATCTTGGGACGTCGCCAAAGGAGTCTCCGAGTGCTAGCGTGGAGAAACCTTTGCTTGTGTTGTTTGCCTTAGATCATCTTGATCCGATGGAAGAAGATCTCTCTCAGTCTTGAGAGTGTTCTTGGAGGAAGAGGTTCTTTCATCCTTGGAAGAATTCTCCAGAGTTGTTGTGCACAATGATTCTCTTAGGTGTTGGAAAGGAGTTGGGGTTGTGAGGATATTTATAATCGGGTTTGAGGTTGTATAGTTATGACAATAAATAAACGTGTTACACATTTTATTTATTTCATTGACTCTTATTTAAAAACCCCATGTCAAATAATTAATTCATTGACATACGTCCATACTGATTATAATAAATATCATTTAAAATTATATTATATCCTCAAAATCCCAGCTGGAAAAACTACACGGCGTGTATTAATAAATACAAGGCGTGTACTTGTTTTTTCATTGAAAAATACACATCATGTACATTCAATGTACACGGAATTTATATCTTGTTTTCATTTATTTATTTCCTTTACAAAATGAAAACTACATGGCGTGTACATTTAATAATACACGATGTGTACTTGTTTTCAAAATAAAACTACACGACATGTAATTATTGATACACGGCATGTACTTGTTTTATTTTTATTCTTCCTCCAATCATTAAAACGATCTAGGCTTCCTTGAATAATTATTAAACCTCATACGGGAATAATTTTTATTCTACTTGAGATACTTGAATACACTTAGTGTGTGACCCTCTAGGCCTCTTTCTCGTTGGCATTAGGCGAGCTTGCCTAAAGTCCAAGATTACTGTCTAGCAACGGGTCAAGGCACCCAAGAGAAATAATTTGATGTCGCATTGATGTATCTCCTCATACGAATGCTTACTATGTAATTTAATCCCTTTTTCTCGATATCTCATCAAGCAGGTTTCATGGCAGTGTCATAAACCTATATGCTTGATCTGTCGTTCTTTGACTACCTGAAATAAACTCGTTGTTCACACCATGGCCATGGAATTTAATGCGACAGTTCAATTTCAATCAAAGGGATGAGATATCAACTTCTATAAATGGAAGGGACAAATCCTTCCTCGACTTATCCATTAACAATATGTCACTCGTGACGCACCCAACGTACCCTACTTCCCGCCAACTGTCTGTGTGACGGTTTTCATCAGTAAATCTAAGTGCGTGAGTCATGACATGAGTTAATGATAATCTTCCAGTCTAAGGACTATTATACACTCTCCTAGATAGCAATGTCTGATGACACCAAGACATGCGGAATTGCTACTGGCAGGTCTATTCTCATAATCTCCCATCTTGGAGATTACCAAGTGCGAACTCCATGAGAGTCTCGTCTTCTTACGAGTACTCGCACATGACGGTCTGTATACTATGTGTCCTATCATAGTATGTCATCCAACCATAGAACTTTATTTAAGAATATTGTTATAGCATTTCAAGGTTCTCATCACAGCGGGGATCTGCCATGACCTTATCAATGCAACAAATATTCCAGGACATTATTATATTATAGTCATGCAGAATAATGAACAATATATAATAAGTGAACATTCATGTAATCAAAGTACAAAACAGTTGGTTCTCAGGACACCAACCCTTACAGGTTAAGGGTAAATCGGGTAATTAAAGATAAAAAATATTATAAATATTAGAAAATGACCCTATCACTTGTAATAATTTTATTAGGTAAATTTTATTAGACCCTTAACGCATAAGTTTTGAAAAATAATTTTTTTTAATGGAAACTTGTCCATGAAAATGACTTGGATATTATTAAAATCAAAGAAAGTGACAAAATGTCACACCTTTACTTTTAATAATTATAATATTTTTAATATGGGTTGAAATAGAATATATGCTCGACTATATATATTATTATAAAATATATAATATTTATATAAATCATGGAAATTTATTTTTAATTTTTAGGAAAGAAATAATTATCATAAATAATTACACAATGATGATGTAGTGATTATTCAATTAATGAAAAACTCTATTAAGTGAAATTAAAAATATTAAAATAAATATAATTTTAATTACTTAAGGTTCTAAACTAATTCTATAGGTTAATATGACATATTATGGGTGTATTAAATTAATTTTTAGGAATTTATATTTCTTTATTTTTTTTAAAATTTAATGTAATGAATAGTGTCAAAATTGACACTAATGATATTTTATAAAAATATAATTTTATTAAAATATTTAAAAAAAATAAAACACGTTTAAAAATATAAAAAAAATTATAATATAGTCTAAAATTTTATAAATTGTTCATTTATGAATTAATTTACATCACATAATTAAAAATTACAACCTTTTAATACTAAAAGAGTTGTTACGTTAGTTAAAATGAAAATATGTTAACTAAGGGTTAACCAAAATGATAAGTTTTAAAATAATACCAAAACTTATATAAAATATATTTTTTGATTATATTAAAACCTTTTCTCGTATTATATTTGAAAATTTTTCTTTTGAAGTTATTTTTATTGAGATTGAAATTATTATAAATTAATATTTTTAGAATATTCCAAAAGTAACCTCTCACATCAATTATAAAAGGGCACCTCTTATCTCACTTCTTCACATCACATTGAGACTTCAAGATTTACCATACCCTATAAATTTTCCTTCTAAAATTACCTATAAACACTATAGAGGTTTTGGTCTTCTCAAAAGACCAAACCTACGATTCCTAAGAGGATATCTAAAGGAAGTTCACCAAAGAAGAGGTGACTGTCTTTACCAACACATTCAAGATTATTTCTTGTTATAATTCCTATTAATGTGTTATTTACATTATAAAGTAATGTATCAGGTATAAACTATATTATTATATGTTATTATGATTATGAAACAACCATATTCCACCTTTTATCCATCCTACGAAAAACAAAAGCATCGTGCCTGTGTGCGTACAGCTTACCGTCTCCACGTTGTGGTGTAATCTATTTTTCATTACCAATTTATTTGTATGGGTATAATGATGTAAGTAATAGATATATATATAATTACATTTATTCTGTAAAAAATATGCATCATTCACTTACTTACCATTTCACCATTAAGGTAATCATATCATCACTCGTACGTGCGTACGGCATGCCGTTTCTACAATGCGATGTGATTTGTTTTCTATGTTCAACATTAATTAATGATTATATAAATATTTATAATGAATAAATATTATATATATTACCTTAATATAATTATGAAAATTATGCAACTATATCTTATTAACAATAACTAGGACTTGTATGATAAAATATGCATAGGAAAATGAAGTAGTTAACACCTGAGAGGAGGGTAATAATGAAATATTATTAACAAACATGTGATAATATGATATAAAAGGAACATATATAATATCATAAATATTAATATGGTTATTTTATAAATTAATAACATTATTTAAACCATTATATGGGATTTTTGGATATATAAGAAGGAAATAAGATGTAAGGTAAGGGTTAATTTCAAAATCCCTTTATATTTGGGATTGATTATATGTAAGTATCTTTTGGGGAATATTTATCTTCCATGTCCATGTATCTTAAAATTTTTTTCAAACATATTTTTACTATTATTATATAATTTTTTAAAGTTATTTTTTCTTATTTGTGAATTTTTACCGAACGGTTTAAAAGTAATCTTTTTTCATTTTCCAAAAGAGGTATTTTATAAATTTTCTTGAAAAAGTACAAAAAAGAATATTTTTTTAACTTATACAGAATTAATGGATTTTTATATTTTCCTGAATCTCTAATTCCTTGAATCCTCCCTTCAAATCTTGCAAGTTTATTTTCAAATAAAATTTTTTCTTTTAAAATTTCATGACATTTTAAGAAAAGAAATTATTTTCAAAGAAGAAAGGATATTTTCCTTAAAAATTATTTTTAAGTGATCTCTAAAAAATTATTTTTCATTTATGATGACATTATTTGATGTTACTTATTATTTATTGGGTATATTTTAAAATAATATTATCTCTATTTTTTCTAGTGATGGCTTATTTTTATGATGGAATTGTATTTATGAAACTCATTTCTTTTCCATGGGTTATGTTATGGTCGAATGATGTTTATGAAACCCATTTATTTTTATGGGTTCTGATATAATGAATGAATTATGTTCTTATAGTACACATATATATGTATTTCATTATGTGATGTGTGGGACCTATATCTCCCTCCAATTCATTGGTTAAATATTTATATCTCATGAGATAGATAGTAATGGAATGAGGAGTGAACTTGGTTCAGAAATATAGGGCTAGAATGGGGTGTAAACCCTGTTCAATAAAGGACTTTTTCCACTATGATAGTCTTGGAAATTATCCTTTACTAATATAGAAATGATTTTCTATTCTTATATGTATTTTGAAATTATATGTCTTATGTTATTCTATCATGTAATATATTCTTTTATTCTTTATGAAATTATATGATTTATCCCATAACATGATATCATGATCTTTGATATGCAGGATATAGTTTTTAAATTTTTTTTTATGTTATTATGTCTTATAATTATGATATTATTGATATCTCCCTTGTTTTCCCTTACTGAGAATCTAAGATCACCCTTTATTATGTTTCTTTTCCCCATGATATGAAGAAAGGTATTAAGTGAGATGTGTCAAAAAGGGTTTTATTAATGAATAAATAAGTGGGATATGATGTAGATGTTTTACAAACCCTATAAGTTTCTGGAATTTTTTCTTATGTTATATAATGAATATTATTCTATTTAGATGTAATATATATGTATGAAAAGTATGGTCTGTTATACCTAACCACAAACTCCTCTACAATGTCCACCTCTAAAAGAGATACCATATCCACCATGGGGAGGACCCTAATCTCTATACTGCCTATGAAAAAGTAGTTCAGCCATGATATATCCTCGGATACCATTATTTCTACATTCATATGGGCAATTAATAAACATATTAACATGCCCTTCAAAGGTGTAGCAAAGCCTACCTCTATTCTATTTGGACACCCTTTGGGATCCCTCTATTTTTTATCACTTGGATCAAGAATAAAAATTCTAATTCCTTTGATGATGAGATCCTGATGACCAAAATTAACTAGCCACCATTAATGACTCTACCTGGGGGTATAACATTCCCTAGTCTCTGATTATGTCATGTGAAGAAAATCCTAAATCATCATATCATGCTCCAGAACTCCAATGTAGGTGGGAATGAACAGGGGTATGCTCCTAACCTGAATCTATCTCCAAATCCCATGAAAAAAACTTCTAAGATCAAATAAAACCATTTTAAATCATATCCTATGAGTGTATCATGAGTTTCTTAAACATTGATGTATACTCATACATAGCCATGATACCTTGTTGAAAGGATAATTGTTCCTAAACTTATACCATCCTCAATTTTGATGAACATTAATTCTCTTATAACAAGTTATTAAACACTGACTAGGATAGAGTATCCTTAGAATGTGTCTAGGTGATTAGTATCCACCAATGTATAGTTATTACATGAAGGAGACTCGAATAAAGAACCACGTTTTGGCCAAAATTTATCTAAACTAAATGGAAAAAATGGGTCACTTACTCCAGAAAATACTTTATTTCTTGAGGATATAGATATACTTAGATCCTAGGAGTCCTCTACCACTAGAACTCATGAAGTTCACTCAGTATTTGGAAAGTCTCATTTTACTCAATGGGGATTATCATTAGTTCTATAGATGGTTTTTCTATTTGATCAATTGAAAAAGGATATGGTCACCACTCATGGGGTAGAGAAACCTCCCACATTGGTCTTTATATTGACACCTCATCTATAAAATAATAGATGACTAGAGGATATATCATTTTCATGTTCTTATCATGAACCTACCTCTGAATAAAATATGGTTTTCTTTAAGATTTAATCCTATGAAAATACATATCTTTATTATTACACCTTAATTCATGATTAATTAAAAAATACACACATAATAAAATCCCAAAAGATCAAAATGACGAGTGTATTTGAGTAATTATATACATAAAACCATAACATGAAATAGGGATATAAAAACATTATTAAAAATCCCATAATAGTCCCTTAGATTCCTTTAATCTTCTAAAACTACACTAGATAACCTATGGATGTATATAAGAAAAGGGTGAGCTATAAATCACATAAATGGAATAATAAAATAATATCATGATGAAAGTAATACATGTTATTAAAGAGGCATATCAAGGTGACATAAAAGGGTTTGTAATCATAATCATTAATATCGAATCATGATATAAGATGATAACATCAAGGAAACATAGGAATGTGGAAACAACATGAAACATGACATCATAAGCATAAGTCAAGGATAACCACTAAGGCATCATAATATAGTGTGATTGGGATAACCTCACATACACTATACATGGTTTCTCATAAGATAAAAACATTACCCAATGCATTTAATGGCTATATAATTATGTACCCACCCATCACATTCATATCATATACATGCATTACTGTACCACATAGATCATACAACATAATAACTATTTTAGTCACTTCTAATCCCATGATTATAAAGTGTGGGTTTCATACATGGAAGTCCCAAATCAATCAAGGATAGGTACATATATCTTAATACCTTTGAGTGTATATGGTGATGAGTATTCACTACACAAATGTTTGGCATGGCAAATCAGAGGATAATTTTGGTAGAATAATGGGTGTACATAAAGATTCAATGAAGGGTTTAATGAGATTGAAATTTGGTCTCTAATTAATTATAAATCATAAGGATAGTAAAATTTATGTGTTAAAAGACATTACAACACGAAAATTTTTAAATAAAATGGAATAATATGAAGAAAGAGATTCAATAAAGAGGAGGATGTTGAGAGAATCAACATACCTTGAGAGAATGCTTCTAAAATATTGGCAGTGGCTTATTAAAAACTTGGGAATAAAGTGGGAGGTATTTAGATATGTTCATGGAGAGTAACTTCATGATTAATAGGTTTTTATTGAAGATGAACGGGAGTTTGGTGGGTATTTTTAGCAAAAGAGAGTGAAATTTTTTATTAATTTCTAAACAAAGGATTTGGACTCTATATGATAAAATAAACAAAACCAAAAACTTTCCCATAGTTTTTTCCCATGATTTATATAAAATGATATTGGTTTAAAATATTTTAAAAGACCAAAAACTTATCATATTAAAATAATACCCATTGTGATGTGGAAGTGAGTTGTGTTCATAAAGAATTGATTTTAAAACCTTAAAATATAATATAGGTTTTGGAAGATTCATTAAGGGTTTATAAAATTAATCGAATAAATTAAAAAATACAATATTTTAAAGGATAAATATATATTTTTTCATGGATTCCTTTTAAGAAATTTATTACATAATTTTTGGTCCATTATGATATCATAATATATACCATATATTTATACCATATTTAATTTTTACCAAAAAATTTGATTGCCTTGTAAAATTATGAAAAATTCATAATTGGATAATTTTTATGTGTATATTTAAAAAAAATATTTATTTTATCAAAATAATTTTTTTAATATAATAATTTTCACTTTTAAATAAAAAATACCTATTTACTAGAAAATACTAATTTTTACGATATTAATCACTTTCTGACCCTGATAAAAATTACATTAGAATTCATGAAAATATATTATAATTTATATTTAAATAATTATTATCTAATAATAATTTATTATTAAAATATTATCTATTTCAAAAAATCTTGAATTTAACAAAAGAGTGTCTTAATTTAAACTATATATTTCCCAAAACTGTAATTTTGATTTCTTCATGTCAAAATCTAGTTTTTATCAAACTTATTAAATAATAACTGATAAAGTAACAATAAAAAGGGATAAATATAATAATTATTTCATTAAAAAGAAAAATATTCCCATTATGGTTTAGATACATAACCCATTATTATGCCAATTTACGCCCTACGGGAAAGGTGTGCGATGGTAGAAATTTCTTAGGGTGGTTCGGTGAATATGGTTTGGGTCATGATATCTATAATCTTGAAATTATACCATAAATAGTTTCATTCATGTTTTAGTTATTGAATTTCATTTTGGAATTATTCTAGAGAATTTCTAGTGATGTCATCTCTCTCAGAAACTCCAATAATTGGGCTTTATAGGGTATGATCCTACCGGTCGAGGTCATTGCTTCTTTTTTCTATGTCAATTGGAATTTATCATAACCCATAATATATACTAATATTAATAGTCATAGTACAATGGATATTTTATTAATGGTTAATATTATTAATGGTATTTTAAATCCCATAGTCTATATTGGTCTAACAACCATGGTAGTTCATATATTTTCTATAGCTATAAGTAATTCAATAAATTAAAAGGTAATTTCATTTATAAAAGTTTAGGTCGTTATATTATTCCCCCCTTTATAAATTTTTCCCTAAAATTTTTTATTACACTATAAAATATGAGGGTACTTTTTTTCATTGCCTATTTTGGTTCCCATGTTTCTTTCTTAAACTTTTGGTTCCACCACAACACTTTGAACAAGTGATTTATCCTGTCTCATAGAAATTTTTCTCCAAAATATAATATAATCACTATCTACTACTTTTATGAAAGATCATTCTCCAATGATACCACCTCTGGATTCATTATATTTGAGGGGTCCATTATGTACTTCCTCAAGAGGGATACATGGAACACATCATATACATGGTAAACGTTATGTGGGAGTGAAAATAAATAGGCCATATCTCTTATGTGATCAAGGATCTCAAAAGTACTAATGTATCTTTTAATAAGATTTCCCTTCTTATTAAACCTCTTGAATTTCTTCCACACAGGTATATGAAGTAACACCATATCTCTAAATTCAAAATCTGAGTCTTATTGATGATTGTCTGCATAGATTTTCTATTTACTTTGTGTGGATTTCATATGATGTTAAATTGTTTGAACCTTATCTGACATCTCTTGGATAAGATTAGGCCCCATGAGATTACACTCTCCAACTTCAACCCAACATGTTGGATTCTAACACATATTCCCATAAAGAGCCTCATAAGGTTCCATTTGAATGATAGAATGGAAAATTATGTTGTGTGACAACTCCATTAGGGGAATGGGTTAATCCCAACATACTTGGAAATCCATTGAGCAAGATCTCAGTATATCCTCTAGAGTTTGGATGGTTCTCTCATATTGAATGTCCATCTGAGGTTGATAAGAATTACTAAAACTCATCTCTATATCCAATTCTTGTTGAATTCTTCTCCAGAACCTCGAGTTAAACCTCTGGTCTTGATCAAATATAATGTAGAGTGGAACTCCATGAAGTCTTACCACTTACCTTATGCATATCTTTGTGGGTTGGTCAAGATATAAATATTCCTTTATAGCAATGAAATGTATTGACTTTTTAAGGTGATAGACTACCACCCAAATGTTGTTATTACCTTTAGATGTCATACAGATTCCTATGATGAAATTCATGGTTATGTTTTCTCATTCACATACTAGTATGGGAAAAAATTTCATCATACCATTACACTTTTTTCATTTAGCCTTGACTTATTAGAATACAAATCATTGAGATACAAATTCTGAAATATCCCTCTTAATATTATCCCACCATAAGTTTTTCTTCATAACTTTATACATATTATTACTTATTGGATGAATAAATAAGGATGAGTTATGCACATTATACAAAAGTTCCCTATTTAGATATGGTTTTGATGGGACACATATCTATTTTCTAAACCTTATAACTCTATTTTTAGAAAATTTAGACTCTAAAATATTTTCTAATTTTTTATATAGTTCCTCATCATATTTTTAGGCTTCCTTGATCCTCTCATGAATTAATGTATGAGTAGTTATTTGAGAAATGTAATATGAAATTACTTTTCTGATTTCTATTTCCATCCTTTGCATGTCTAATAATATTGGATCCCTTTTAATCCTCATCATGGATAGGGTTGTGGGATCCTTTCTCCTCAGAGCATCTGCCACTTTTTTCCCCTTCCTAGAATAGTAATGGATTGAACAATCATAATTCTTGATCAGATCTAACCACCTTCATTGGTTCATATTGATATCCTTTTATGTTAATATATACTTGAGGATTTTATTATCCATATATATGTCACACTTTTTTCTATAGAGATAATGTCACTAAATATTTAATGTGAATATCACTATAGCTAATTAAAAATCATGGGTTTGGTAGTTCAACTCATGAATCTCTAACTGGAAGGAGGGAAAGGCCATTACTTTTTCATCTTTCATGAGTAAACAACATAATACCTTTTTGGAAACACCACTATAGGTCAAGAATACTTCCCTGATGATGGGTAATATGAGTAGAACAATTATTATCCCCTTATTTAACTCTATAAATTTCTCATTTCATTCATTAATCTAGAAAAACTTCACTCCCTTTTGGGTTATCTTAGTTAGCGGTCCTGAAAATCATGATAAGTTTTTCACAAATCAAGGATAGTGCTCAGATTATCCAAGGATACTATAAATCTTAATCATGAATGGTGTTATAGGTTATCCTTTAATTGCCTCTATTTTTTAATTATCCATATATATCCATTTATAGGTGATAACATTCCCCAGGAATGTTACTTTCTTCATCCAAAACTCACATTTACTGTAATTCACATATAACTTTTCCTTTCACAAGGTATTCAATAAATAATTAAAATGATCCTAATGTTCCTCCTTGATTTTGGATTAGATAAGAATATCATATATAAATACTACAATAAATTTGTCAAGGTGGTCCCTAAAGACTCTATTCATTAAGTCCATAAAGATAGTTGGATCATTAGTGGGTCCAAATAGTATATCTATGAACTCATAGTGATTGTACCTTGTATAAAAAATCAGTCTCAAGGATATATTCCTTCTTCACCCTTACTTGATAATATACTAACTGAATATCTATCTTAGATAAGTATTGGGATCAACATAGTTGATTGAACAGGTCAACAATTTGTGGAAGATGATACTTTTTCTTTTTTGTTATCTTGTTGAGCTCATGATAATCAATACATAGGCACATTGATCCATCTTTCTTCTTGATAAATAGGATTATTGTGACCTATGATAAAGAATATAGGTATATAAACCCTTTATCTAGATTCTCATTTAGTTGATTTTTTAACTCTTCAAGTATAATAATGGACATTCTATATAGATTCTTAAATTAAGACACTCTTTTGTTAAATTCAAGATTTTTTGAAATAGATAATATTTTAATAATAAATTATTATTAGATAATAATTATTTAAATATAAATTATAATATATTTTCATGAATTCTAATGTAATTTTTATCAGGGTCAGAAAGTGATTAATATCGTAAAAATTAGTATTTTCTAGTAAATAGGTATTTTTATTTAAAAGTGAAAATTATTATATTAAAAAAAATATTTTGATAAAATAAATATTTTTTTTAAATATACACATAAAAATTATCCAATTATGAATTTTTCATAATTTTACAAGGCAATCAAATTTTTTGGTAAAAATTAAATATGGTATAAATATATGGTATATATTATGATATCATAATGGACCAAAAATTATGTAATAAATTTCTTAAAAGGAATCCATGAAAAAATATATATTTATCCTTTAAAATATTGTATTTTTTAATTTATTCTATTAATTTTATAAACCCTTAATGAATCTTCCAAAACCTATATTATATTTTAAGGTTTTAAAATCAATTCTTTATGAACACAACTCACTTCCACATCACAATGGGTATTATTTTAATATGATAAGTTTTTGGTCTTTTAAAATATTTTAAACCAATATCATTTTATATAAATCATGGGAAAAAACTATGGGAAAGTTTTTGGTTTTGTTTATTTTATCATATAGAGTCCAAATCCTTTGTTTAGAAATTAATAAAAAATTTCACTCTCTTTTGCTAAAAATACCCACCAAACTCCCGTTCATCTTCAATAAAAACCTATTAATAATGAAGTTACTCTCCATGACCATATCTAAATACCTCCCACTTTATTCCCAAGTTTTTAATAAGCCACTGCCAATATTTTAGAAGCATTCTCTCAAGGTATGTTGATTCTCTCAACATCCTCCTCTTTATTGAATCTCTTTCTTCATATTATTCTATTTTATTTAAAAAATTTCGTGTTGTAATTTCTTTTAACACATAAATTTTACTATCCTTATGATTTATAATTAATTAGAGACCAAATTTCAATCTCATTTTAGCTAGATATACTCTCTCAGGGCCGGTCTCTTTTTGATGAGCGGTGTTAATTTTCTTTTGTGGTGATGAAGACGATGGTTTTCTGGTTTCTTTTCCTACTGGACTTGGTGTTTCTGGCAAGGTTGATGGTTTCGTTTCTGTGTATTGCTTCTGTTCATTGAATTGGCGGTGCGGATGGTGGGTGGTTCGGTCGACTGTGGGTGCTCCGGCGACGGCTTCCATTCTCCGGCGACCTGCAAGGATGGCGGTGTACCTGCAAGGATGGCGATGGTGATGATGGGTTCGCGGTTCGAGGTGTAGAGTGTGGAGTTCGATGCATTGATTGACTGCTTTAATTTTTCTCGTGGCTCGAGTTTTCCTCGGGTCCTGTAACTGTTTGGTTTTTGAATTTTTCCCCTTTGTTTTCGTATCCCGTGTTTGCTGTAACGTTTGGGTTTTGTGTTGTTTTGGTTACCGCTTACCCATAAAGCGGGTATTTAGAAAATCAAAAAGAGAGAATTTTCAGTCATTGAATTCTATTAAAGGAAGTATCATAAGATTCTTTGGGAAATCCATACCACATATATGGATAGAAGATAAGTTATATAATTGGGATGAAATAATTTTCCCATTTTATGTTTTCATGGAAATATCCACTTTTATGTTTTGATGTGGTGTTTGAATAGTTCTACTAAACTTGTGTGATATGAACAAATGAATAAAACCATAATCTAATAGTACATTCTCTATTCTTGAATGGATAACCAACATACTTATCACCACATAATTATTGGGATCCACCCTAGTGGTTGTGAAGGAATAAGATCACCCTTTCTCTCTTGACCTTTGAGGTTGTTGGTGTTGGTTATCATTGAAACCTCTTCACTTAGTGCATTTATTCACATAGTGTTCAGGTTCCTTGCAATTGAAACATTGGATAGTAGGATGAGGGTTGACTGGATAATTCCTTTCTTCCATAAAATTGATGGGTTTTTTCCATTAGCATTTACTAGCTAGGTTCCCTTACATCTTTCACCTAAAGCATTTCATTTTTCCCATTAGGTAATTTTCGAGATGCTTCTTCCCAAACTTTTGAAAAGTTGGATGTTATACTCCCCCCCCCCATGATATTTCTCCATCACACAACTAGAATTAAAATCTATTCTCTTCTTTTTATCTCCTAGCCTATGAGGCCCTTAAGATTCACTGGTATCTATTTTAACATTAAGGTCACATTAGACAATTTCCTCATAGATATCAAAGTCTCGAATAACAAAATCTTTTCCTAGACTCGACTTAATCTAACCAAATAAGAATTTGACTTTACTTTTGGGTTCAACAACAAAGCTAAAGGTGTATCATGAAATTCTTGATACACCTAGATGGATTCGTTCTCCTTTAAATTAAGTCCAAGGAAATCCATATCTATTATAAGTATTATAGTGTGAGTAAAATATTTATATAAATACATTTTTTTAATTTCCCGTCACTTCAATCTCTTCCTTAGGCTTTATATTTTTTATCAACATCAATTATTGATCAACTTCTCCCACCATACGATAAATAGATAGCATAACATTCTCTTGATCATATCATTAAATTATAAAGAACATATTTTCAATTTATTTGATCCATTGTTCTTTGATTAAGGGATCGGAAGATCGACTGAAAGTCAGAGGCCTTTATCGCATAAAGGTCTCAATTGAAAATTACTATTTCTTAAGGGGGTGTGGGTTTTACTCCTGATTCAAGATTCTACTTAGGAATTTAATTAATTGAGTAATTTTTTCATGAAATTCTCTACTCCTACTCACATTGGGTTGGGTATCTCATTTGGTAATTTTATTATCACATTGGTTATTGGCTTGGTTCCTCATATTTCTAGTCATTGACTAAAATAAAAGGAAATTTAGGGATAAGAATTTTAAAAATATTAATCATATAAAATAGAAACCATTAAAATTTATGGGATAACTCATAAATAACATACAATCATTAACCTATAAATTTATAGGTTTCAATCTAAGTTATCCGTGATGTATTTCATAACATAAAATTTTATGGGAATTTTTATTCCCTTCATGTTGGTTTCTATAGAGCTTGTGAATTTATAAAAGTGTATCCCCCTATGAGTGTAAAACCAAGTGTCTAGTAAGGCCTCTTTTTTATAAACTGGGTGATGATTGATTCAATTCCCAATGCACCCTTTTCAGGTTTATTACTCCTAGGTATAAATATGTGAGATCCACATCCATTTGTATTATCTATACATGGATTTTGTTGATTGGAAATCACTTACTCTCTAATTTAAGATAATTTTGGAATGTTTTCCTATGTTTAGTTTTATCCATAAATATTTAAATAAATTTTTTTATTCCAAATCACCAAAAATAACTAGACCATTCTATGATACCAACTATAACAACCAATATTTGTATTACACCTTAATTCATGATTTATTACATAAATACATGCGTAATAAAATCCCAAAAGATAAAAAGGACTAGTTTATTTGGGTAATTAGATACATAAATCCATTGTTTGAAATATTGGTACAACAAAATTATTTAAAAATCTCATAATATGCCATTATATTCCTTTGATCCTCTAAAACTGTACAGGATAACCTGAGGATGTGCATAAGAAATTGGTGAGCTATAAATCCAAGTAAGGGAATAATCAAAGAATAACATTGTGAAAGTAATACATGTTATTCAAGAGTAATATCATGGTTACATAAAAGTTGTGAGAATCATAAACATGGATATCAAATAATGATATAAGATGATAATATCAAGGCAATATAGGAATGTGAAATAACATAAAACATGACATCATAAGCATAAGTCAAGCCTAACCATTGAGACATAATGTGGTTAGGATAACCCCCCATGCACCATACATGGTATATCATAATATAAAAACATTTCCCAATACATTATAGGGCTATATAATTCTTTTCCCACCAATCAGTCATATCATGTATATATATTAGTCTTCCACATAGATCATACAACATAATAATGCCTTTCATAAATTTTAATCCCATGATTAAGGAGTGCGGATTACATAGATGGAATTCCACAATAAATGAAGGATATTTACATCAAGGTTAATAACCTTGAGTGGAAATGGGTATGGTTATTTACTATCCAAATGTTTGGCATGGAAAATCAAAAGATAATTTTGGCAGCATAATGGGTGTACATAAAGATTCATGGAAGGGTTTAATGTGAGCTAAAGGTGGTATATCATTACTTATAAATCATAAGTACAGTAAAAGTGATGTGTAAAAACACATTAAAATATGAAATTTTTTAAATAAAATGGAATAATATGAAGAAATCCATTCAGTAAGGATGAGGAGGATAGAATCCTCTTACCTTGAGAGGATGATTCTAAAAGCTTAGGATGAGCTTTTAAGACATTAGGAACACCTTGGGAGGGACTTATATAGGGAGAAGGAGAGTAAATTTATTCTAAAATAGTTTTGAGTGAATATAATTGGGAGGATGGGTGGGTATTTATAGAAAAAGAGATGGTAATTCTTTATTAATTTCTAAACATAGGTTTTTGGGTTCTATATGATAAAATAAACAAAACCAAAAAATTTCCCAAGGTTTTTTCCCATGGTTTATAAAAAAGATGATTGGTTTTTAATATTTTATAATTAAAATAATTGAGAATATTAAAATAATACCATTGGTGATGTTTAAGTGAGTCATGTTTATAAATAATAAAATAATACCCTTGGTGATGTGGAAGTTAGTCGGGTTCATAAAGAATTGATTTTAAAACCTTAAAACATAATATGAATTTTGGAGGATTCATTAAGGGTTTATAAAATTAAAAAAAAATATATTTAAAATAAGAAATATATATTTGGTAATTTATTCCTTTTATGGAGTTTATTGCATCACTTTTTCTCCATTATGATGTCATAATACAAATAGAATATTTATACTATATTTAATTTTTACCCAAAAAATTAACTATCTTAGAAATTTATGAAAAATAAACCATTGTAACATTTTGGCCTGCTGATTTCAAAAATAATGTTTATTTTATCAAAATAGTTTTTTAAATATGTGAATTTTTACTTTTAAATAAAAAATCCATATTTATGAGAAAATTCTAGTTTTTATGATATTAACCACTATATGGCCCTTATAAAAATTACATTAGACATAATTAAATTATATTTTAATTTATATTTAAATAAATATTTTCTAATAATAATATATTATTAAAATATTATTTATTTAAAAAATTATCGAATCTATCAAAAGAGCATCTTAATTGAAACAATATATTTTTCAAAAATAGAGTTTTTATTTATTCATGTCCAAATCTAATTTTTATCAAACACATTATATAATCATTGATAAAGTAATAAAAAAAGGATAAATATAATCATTATTTCATTAAAAATTTAGAAAAATTCATATTCCTAGGGTCTAGATACATAACCCCTTATTATATCAGCGTATACCCTATGGGTAAAGTGTGTGATGGTGGCACTTTCTTGGAGTGGTTTGAAGAACATGGTTTGGGTCATGATATCAATAAGCTAGAAATTATTGCATAAATGTTTTCATTAATGGTTTAGTTATTGAATTTCATCTTGGTATTGGTCAAGGGAAAATTATAGTAATGTTATCTTCCTCGGATTCTTAGATAATTAGGCTTTATAGGGTACAATCCTACTGGTCGAGGACATATCTTCTTCCATCTATGTCAATTGTACATTATCATAACCCTTAATATATACTAATATTAATGGTCATTATAAAGTAGCTATATTATGAACAGTTAATATGATTAATAGTATTTTAAATCCAATAGGCTATATGGGTCCAAAAATCAAGTTAGTTCTTGTGTTTTCTATAAATATAAGGAATTCACTCAATCAAAAGGTAATTTCATTTATAAAGTTTTGGCCTATTTGACATCCTATATTTTTTCAATATGAACCCAGGATTACTAAGGCGTATATATATAATCTGAGTCATAAAGGATTTGGAAAAAATTACAACTTCCATTATATATAATTCATGTATCATCCCATATATACTCTATAATTGATTCCTTATAGTCCTAATTCAACTAACAGATTATTGATTTTGGATAAAGGATATGCCAATTTTCCACACCCATGATAAGTTTCCTAGTCTATTAATCAAACTCAGAACCCCTTGATACCATTTCCCTAAGTTCCCAAAACAATCCCAAAAAAACTCCAAACATAAAACACCATGAATAAGATGGAATTACTTTGATACCACTCAAATTGAACCCAACCCACCAGGACCCCACCTAGGATAATAGGAGTTTTACACCCCAATCCTACCTTAAATAGGCTAGGGACTAGATAATTGCACTAAAAAGGCATGTCACACACATGGGAGGCCTTATGATAATAAAATTTCATGAAACCACATATCTTTATAATATAGTATAATAACATAAAACTAACATATCCATTAGTTATAATATAAAATGCATGTTACGCGTGCTAAATACCCGTACTATATAGAAAATGAAGCTTAAATTTAAAAGTGTAAAGCATATGGTTCAACGTCTCATAAAAAGTACATAACTCAAACTAATATAAAGGAGGAATCACATACCGCACCAACTCAAGACATAAGCTGAAGGTTTCAGGCATAGCAGAAGCGTCCTTAAATGGAATGATTATCTAGAATGTTAGTTATAAATCATGTGTAATCATTTCTTCACATGATCAAAATGTCATGTCCAATGAAAAAAGTAGATTACTTGACTAAATTAAAATAATGGAACCATAAGTGAAGGATATTCAAATGTAATTTATAATTAATTTATGAGTAGATATAGAATTTCCTCAGTTTGTAATTCCACTTTCATTGATGATTTAGTTAAAAATATATTTTCATAAAATTGTTTCACTGTAGGACCCAAGTGAACAACCACTCTAGCGGTGATTCACACATGCACCACAATTTCTGAATGACGTTGTAGAATCATCAGTTTCTAGCATGGATGATCCAAATCACGTACATTTTTTGTGGTTGATCATATCATAATTCTTATTAAGAGAGGAAGAACACTTTATGTTATATCATTTTCTTGATAGAGGAGGTGAGGAGATCAATCTAGATCTCTTTACTTCTCTCTAGGGATTGATAGAGTCTTTATCTATCCATTTTTCACACCAATTTTGTTTTTGAAAAGTGATATAATTATATATTTATTATGTTGGGTTTAGGATTGGAAAATTTCACACTAAACCCTTTCCATATTTTTAATTATTAATTTACTCCATGTCCAATAATAATAATAATAATAATAATCACTTTATACATGAAACACATTCAAGAATATATAAATAAATATCATTTTTATTATTTCCAATCAGACCATTAGACTCAATCTGAATTCCCCTATTGACATTTATCAATCCTTGAATAATGACTATTTATTTAATAAATAAATATTATGGCATTATTCATTGATAAATATAATAAATATTATATTCACAAAACTTTCTAACAAATATTTATTATTATTATTTAACTCACATATTCTTTCGAATAAATTGAGATTAAATTATAGTGATCAACCAAACCCGAATAAATATTATTTATTCAGATTTGTTAAATTCAATATTAGAATTTAACTGATATTTTGGATAAACATAGTGTGTGACCCTCAAGACATCTTTTTCATTAGCATTAGTCATAACTTTCTAAATTCCAAGGTTAGTATCTACCAAAATAGTGAAGAAACCATATAGAAATAATCTAATGTCGCAATGACATCTAACCTCCCATGAATGTTTACCATGTAATATAATCCTTTTATCACAACATCTCCAATCAAAAAGGTTTAATCCTGGTTCCATCAACCTATATGCTTCATGTATATTTATTTAAATTTCTATAAGTGAGCTCACCCATCAAAAACCATGGCCATGGATTTATTTAGGTAGTTCCATTCCCATAAAAGGTCCTAAGATATAAACTTTTGTTAAGAGAAAAAAGGGATAAATCATTTCTCACATTATCCATTAATGCAATATCACGCATGATGCACCCAACATATCCAAATTCACTACAATCATATGTTATCATGGTTTTCATCAATAAATCAAATCATGAAATTCATGATATCCATTAATGATAATATTAATTTCTAAGGATCAATACACATGTATGGGGATAGGAATATCCAATAAAATAAGGAAATGTGGATTTCCTATTAATGGGTTTGTTCTCATAACCTCCTGTCTTGGAGATTACCATAGACGAACACCATGAGAATGTGTATCAATGTATTATGAGCCTCTTACCCATGATATACTATATTGTATATGTCCTATCAGAATATATCATTCGTACATAGAATAAGGTTCCAGAATACTGTTGTGGACCCTCTAGGTTCTCATCATAGTGGGAACTAATTACATTTTATCATGACATATATTCTTGGGACATTATCACATACAAATTTAAAGCATATAAACAATAATAATTTGATAATAAATCTTCGTTAATAATAAAAACATGTAATCCAGTACTAAAAAAAATTAGTTCTAGGGAAACAACTCTAATATAATCCCTCTTTCACTAGATCCAACTGACAATAACTTTTAGTCCACTAGCTCTCACATGATACCCATGCCTCTGCTGAGATAAATCCTTGGTTAAGGGGTCTGCCATATTTTCCCCCATGGATACTTTGTTCATTTTAACTTCACCTCATTGAGAAAAATCCCTCAAGATATGAAGCTTCTAAATTATATGATTTGTCCTTTGGTGTAACACCCCGACCCCAGTTACCCAGATCCGGTGTATTATTTTAATACATTGGCATGATTAGAAGGAATCAAATCCTGAAGTACCGATCAATTTAGTAGTCTTGGAAAATAGATTACATACCTTAATGTTACATTATACATTCTAACATAAAACATAGCATAAATAATACTTTGAGAACGCCATTATTCCCCTAGATTAACCTTTCATATCAATTATAATACACTTCTTGGAATCCTTAGAAAATAAAACATAAGAAAAGGGTGAGCTCAGATTCTCAGTAAGGGTAAATAATTCAGTGGAAGCTATAATCTTTTAAGGAAAGATATATAATAAAAATAATAGCCTTTTAACATAAAACTTGAACATAATATGGTAAAAATAAGTCAAAAATTATCATATAAACATGCACATGGATATTCTACTAGTCTAATAATCACATGTAATATCTAATTTTATAATGAGGGAACGCATAATGTCGGACATAATAACTACTAAGTCAAGGCCTTGTTCCAGGACCATTGAAAAATATTCTGCCAAGGCCTTGTGCCAAGACATTAGTTCATCTCATGAGACATACTAATGCATCGAGGAGCTACAACAACCCCTACCCATAACTTACTAAGTCCAATGAATTACTCATATGAAAAGGGTGAGACTCAACATAAACATTCGTATTAAAACTAGCATATGAAATGTCAATAATTTAACTATAAACCATTAATGGTATAAAAATAGAACATAATAGTCAAATATATCATAACTCATTCAATAAAATATGGAAGATTTTATTATAATAAATCAACCTAAATCAAGAATAATATCCAGTAAAGGATTTTGACATAATTGAAAATGATCAGTAAAACTCTTTGAGAGAGATATACTTTTTTCATGAAATCATTTAAAATTCACACAATTTATAAAGGAATACATTTAAAATATTTTTTTGAATCAAATTTTCCCATACAAATTTTAAAATTTTGAAAGGAATTAACATTTTAAAACTTTCATGTCTATATAAATAAATCCTTAAAACCATTTTGAAAGCGTGGAAATTAATGAGAAAGATTTAAAAGAATAAATATTTAAAACATTTAAAATAATATTTTAGTTAAAGAGACCCTTAAAAATAATCATTTTGAAAAATATTTTATGAAACATGGACTTGGATGGTAAATATTTCCTAGTAAATACTTACACATAAACAATATCGGATAATAATGAGATTAAGGAATTAACCCTTACCTTAGGTCTAATACTCTCCATACGAGTCTGAAACTCCTTTATAATGTTTTTAAACATATTATTAACTTATATCAGAATCATAATAATATTTATGATATCATATATGATTCTTTTATGACTTTATAGTACCTGTTTATTAACAATTCCAAGTTAATGCAACATTTCGGGTAATATCTCTTTGTTTATCGTATGTGTTTTGACTTGTTATTCTTGATCATATTACTTG
Source organism: Viscum album (assembly GCA_963277665.1). NCBI lineage: Eukaryota > Viridiplantae > Streptophyta > Magnoliopsida > Santalales > Viscaceae > Viscum > Viscum album. The sequence goes on from OY728132.1 coordinate 545,355,427, forward strand.
GATCATGATTAACTTACTTCCAGAATGTATATAATGATTTATATATCATATATATTCCTAATATATATATATATATATATATAATATACAGATATATAAAATAGAATACACCGTTCATGGAGACGGTTGGTCGTACGTACGCATGAACATTGTTTCTATTTTCTTATCGTATTGAATGGAAGTAAGTGAATGACATATATATAAATAATTATATATATATCATTACAGTAGACTTATTATTTCATATATTTCATAATTATGAATAATATAGTTTTTTATAATCATTCTTGGATGGTTAAAGTGGAGAATGAATCTCATCGCGTTGTGGAGATGGTAGGTCGTACGTACGCATGAGCGAAGATATCATTCCTTTAATGATTAAATGATATGGAGCTGGATGTTATAATAATTTTAAATAATAATAATCATGTCATATTAATTATTTATTTCTATTATACTCATCATTATACCCATACAAACAAATTAGTGTTGAATAACAAATTACACCACGGTGTGGAGACGGTAAGTCGTATGTATGCACACATGGTGATATTGTTATTCATAAGATGGATAAAATGAGTAATATGGGTTTCCCATGATTATAATAACATATCAATATATGGATGATATTTTATTTATTATTTTAGTATGGAAATAACATATAAATAGGAAGTATAAGAAGAAAATAACTTTGAAAGAAGAGATAAAACAATTACCTTATCTTCAGGTGTTTCCATTTGATTTGAAAACAATGTCTCCTTAATTTGGCTTTATTACAAAAAATTTACCTCTAGTATTAAGTGAGGGAAGTTTGGAGGATATTTGGGCAGGTTTTGGCTGAGAAAAAGGGCTCTTCAGGTGTGCATTAAAGAAAAATGGAGGTTCCCTTTTATAAGTGAGGTGAGGGGAACTTTAGGAAAAGCTTGAAATATTAATTTATTATAAAATTATATTTGGTTTATAATAGCTTAAAATTGATTTATTTCTAGGATAATATAAGTATGGTTATAAATACTCCCAACCAAAAAGTTTTAGACATGTTTAGGTCATAAAATTATCCTTATCTTTTGAGATTAATCATTAGTTAAACAGTTTAACTCTTACCATGTCTTCTTGTATTTTTATACTATAAAATTAATTTAATTCTTATAAAATAACCAGAGAACCTCAAGTGGGTAATTAATGACATTTCTATCATTATATAAGTAATTTTTCTGAATATTAGATTTTTAGTATTTTTATATCATTTAATAAAATAGTATTTGTTTTAAAACCTCATTTATGTCAATTTTGACACTATTTAGTAATTTATTTTTTTTAAATTCATAACAACTTGATTCCTTCAAAAAAATACATTCAATAAACCCTAACATGTCATATTCACTTATAAAATTTATTTTTGGCATCAAAAGCTCCAATTTACAATTATTTTCATATTTATAATATCATTTATTTTAATCTTTCATTAATAAGGTAATTACTACATCATCATTGTGTCATAAATAAATTTAATTTTTTAATTTTTAAAAATTATAAATAAAATATCATGATGTATGAAATATTTTTTTAATTATAATGAATATTTATAGTAGAATTTATCTTATTTATAACCCTATATTAAAAATGGTTTGGTTATTAAAATTTGAATTTAACACTTTTAACTCTTCTTTAAATAAAATATAATAAATGTCTTAATCTAACCCCAAGTGGATCAAAAAGGATCATATTTTTCCCCAAGGTTGATTTTGGTTGAAAAAAACTTACTCAATAGAATTAGGACATGTGTTGGGGTAATTTTATATTATTATAATATTATTTTTACCTTTAATTACCCTATTTACTTTTAACCATGGTAAATAAAATTCAAAAGTTACTATTCACCAAAAATTATTTTCATCCTATTAAACCACATTTTAATTAATTATAATAACCATACCTATCATATTTTTGAAATTCAATTCATAGAAGCGGTAAAATTACATTTTATGCAAATTTGAAAATGTGCCTAGAAGGTGGGTAAAAGACTTTAAAAAGTTCATTAAAATTTTATATATCTAATCTTATTATAAAATGGATCAAATGAATTAAATTGGAATAATATATGTATTATGTAACTATTTTGACTTTAATATAAATTTTAACTAAAAATAATTATTTAAATGAAAAAGTCGGTTTTTATGTACTATGTAGTATTTTTCACTATTCATCAAAAATTGAATGTTTTTAGAAAAATACCAAAAATTTACCCTAAGATAATTTTGATATTCCAAATTCAAAAACGAAGTCTATTTTACCAAATTAAATTTTTATGAGTGTCTAAAATTAATTTTATTATTGTTCACAAAAGGAAAAAAAAGTAGTTCTTTTAAGAAAATAGTTTTTTCTAAATATATAACTATTTTATCAAAACTTATACATTTCATTATAAATATGTTTTATTTATGTGAAAACATTATAAATAAAATTTAAAATTTAATTTTTTCAATTCATATTACAATATTTAATTGATAAATAAATTTATCATTTAAATAATTATAATACTAATGTGTTGTTTCACAGAAACTCAATCTTGCGTATAACACAAGACAAGTCGGTGTTGCGAGTAATATAATCTATTAAATTAATTTAAATAAATAAATTACTATGAAATATTGGGGTGTTACATTTGTTGTGACCTCAACTCTTTGGACATATCCACCACTACAGTGTTATCATGGTAAACTATGATAGGCTCTTTACTACTAGGTACCACATCAAGATATAGGAAGAAGTTGTGAATCCAAACTGATTCCTTGGCTACTTCATAAGCCACTATATACTTGAAATATGTTGTATAATCAGTGAAAATTGGATTCTTAGAACTCTTATATCTTACATATCCTCCATTGAGACAAAAACCATATCCAAACTGTGACTTCATGTCATTTTATCCTGTCTAAAAACTAATATTTGTATAACCCCTAATGACTAATTATTTATCCCCTCCATACATCAAGAACATATCCTTAGTATGCCTTAGATACTTAAGGATGCCCTTAACATCAATCCAATACTATTTACTAAGATCTTCTTAATATCTGAATACTATTCTTAAGGCATATGCAACATTAAGCCTCATACATAACATAGAATACATGATAGATCCTATCAAAGAAGTGTATGGTATATTACAAATTCTCTCTATTTAATCTTGTGTATAAGGACACATTTTCTTGGAAATATTTATGCCATGTAACACTAGAACCAATCCTATCTTTGATTTTTTCCATACTAAACATCTTCAATATATGGTTAATATATGTACCCTGACATAGTTCGAGCATCCTCTTGGATCTATCATCATGATCATGATCCCTAGAATGTAGGTTTCTTAACCTAAGTCATTCATGGATAATAAATTACTCAACCCTGACTTAAACACTTGTAATGATGGTTTATTGTTTCTAATTATTAATATGTCATCAATATACACTACTACAAAAACAATTGTACTCCCAATAAACCAATTATAAACACATGGCTCACATTAATTCTTAATGAAACCAATTTCTTTTATGGATTCATCGAATCAAAAGTTCTAGAGAATATATTATTTCTTTAATCCATAAATCGATCTCTACAACTTTGATACCTTTTTTTAATTTCCTAGATTCATAAACTCTTTCGGTTATGTCATATACTCATCCATTTGAAGGTTCCCATTGAGAAAAGATGTTTTGACATCCATTTTCCAATCAAAGTCATGGTAAACTTTTATGGAAGGTGAAATTATGATGGAATTAAATGTGTAAACTAGAGAAAATTTTCCATCATTGTTAATTACATTACATTGTTGAAACCCTTTATCCATTGATTGTGCTTTATAGGTATTTAATTTACCTTCCATGTCCAATTTTCTCTGGAATACCCATTTACTCCAAACGAGTTTTACATCAAATGGTGGATCAATAAAAACCCAAAATTAATTTTTATACATGGAATCCATCTTATAATTCATGGATTCTTACCATCTTATAGCTTCTAAGCTCTTTACTTCCTCTTTATAGAATATAGGGTCATCATTTTCAACCAATAATGAGTCACCATGACCAGTGACTAGAAAATCATATCTCTCTGGTTATCTTACCTCTCTAATGCTCTTATGGTGTAATTTTGTTTTAGGAATGACATCTTGTATAGGGACCTATGGAATCAGTTTTTGTACCAACACTTATATATCTTGAGAATCAACTTCATTGAATTTAATCTTTCTCCTAATATCCTTCATAAGTATATGCTCCCTCTCATGAAAGACAACTTGTTTTACGATAGTTAATTTATTTTCTAAAGGTTTTATAGATAGTATCACATTTTTCATTACAATAACCTATAAATATATACTTTATGCATCAAGGTTCTAGATTTTTCTTGATATAGACTTAACAAATGACTCACAACCCCATGCATTAACATGTGAAAAATTGAGTTTCTTTCCACTTCATAGCTCTAAGGTAATATTATTTACCACTTTTTTTGGAACTTGGTTTAGTAAGTATAATGTTGTCCATAACACATATCCCCAAAAGGATAATGAATGGCTTGTGTAACTCATAATTTTCCATAATATGTTCAATAAGGTATGGTTCTTCCTTTCACTAACATCATTCCACTATGCTTTATAAGTTGGTGTGAGTTGAGATAAAATCACATACTCCTATAGAAAGTCTATAAAGACTTGGTTGATATATTCACCACCTTATTCCAATCAAAGTTTCTTTATCTTCTTACCAAGATGATTCTCAACCTCATTCTTGAACTCTTTGAACTTCTCAGTGGATTCAAATTGGTACCTCATTAATTAGATATAACTATACCTTATTAATTCATTAAAAAAAAGTAATAAAGTATGATAATCTACCTCTATATTCTACTTGAAAAGGTCCACACACATTAGTGTGTAACAATTCTAAAAGATTTGTGTCCCTTTAACCTTGACCATTGAAAGGTGGTTTGGTCATATTTACTTATAAAAAATCATGATATATTTCAAATTACTTTATCTCAAAAGATTCTAAATAACCATATTGATATATATTTTTCAAATGCTTCTCATTTACATAACCGATATGGTGAATCCACAACTGGGTCTCATATGATTCACATGTATTAGTTTCATTATTAATTTCCAATATTTGGTTTTCATAATTTAATACATAAATATTATTATTCAATTGTGCCATACCATAACTGTCACGACCCCCTCCCACCAAAGATGCCCCTCCTGAGCTGGCAATGGCGAAAGGGAGATAATGAGCCTCGAGTCCCACCTCCATTAGGCCCCGGGGTGGTGACTAGCACCAATGGTTTGAGTTTTTCACAAATACGGGAGGCATTACCCTTTTATTTTTTTAAAGATCGATAAATAGTATAAGTCAACCACCAAAAAGGAAAAAGGGAAAGTGTATAGAAATAAACCCAAACCATTCCCACATGCATGTTTAAACAATTTTATAACAAGGTACAAGTACAAGAAAACTCAAAGTACAATACCAAAAGAAAACAAAGGTACAACAACAACAACAACTCCAACTGTCCGACTAGTAGGGTCCCGCACAGCCCTGGTAGTCCTCCTGGAAACCTGAAAGTAAACGTAGGGTGAGCATACAAGTATACTCAGTAGGGAAACCTAAAACTCTCGTGAACAAGTGGGGAGACATCCTAATGTCCTGTGAGAACAACAGAAGAAATTTAGCAAGGAATTCTATCCACCCAACCTCACCAGCCACACTCACCAAAAACACAAGCACAATAGGTAGTAGTATATCAGAAACAAGAGTATTGGGTACCCCGCACCATTTCCCTTTAGTTAGCTGCTCTTCCAAACGGCGAATGTCCTGACGCTGCCACACTCTCCCCGCCCGCACACACCTGGGCCTCACAACCACGTATCCCGTCTGCACACACCTGGGCCTCACAACCATGTATCCTGCCCGCACACACCTGGGCCTCACAACCACGTATCCCGCCGCACACACCTGGGCCTCACAACCATGTATCCCGCCGCACACACCTGGGCCTCACAACCACGTATCCCGCCCACACACACCTGGGCCTCACAACCACGTATCCCACCCGCACACACCTGGGCCTCACAACCACGTATCCCGCCCGCACACACCTGGGCCTCATCCTGAAGATTATTGGGAAACAGTAGACTCTTCCTGAAGAGTCTTGGGCTAAAACCACCCCAATCGAAACTTACCCGAAGAGTCTTAGGTGTAAGGTCACCTCAATCCATCACAGCCTAGGGGAGAAGGAGCAGGAAGGAGCTAGTAACTAAGGGAAAAACACCCTCTAAAATGGGAGTGTTGGGCACTAAGTGATCAACATGGGTGGGGTGCGATAAAAACACAAAAGATATATATATATATACCAACCTCATAACCCAACCTATGGATTCTAAAAAGATAAACTGAGAACGCGCCTCGGGACTATTACTACGAAGCATGCATACAAAAAACAAACCCAACCCCCTTTAGGTTTTCACATTTCAGTAGAAATAGTTATTTAGTTCCTTAACTACTGGGAAACTATCCACAACTAACCACACCAATCTTTCATAAAACATATCCCTACCATCCACAAAACAAGTTAGGAAAAACATAAGCAGCACAAAAAAGTCCCTCTTATCAACCAACCAACCCCATTTACTATTATTCCCATTCCACAAACATTCCCCACCATTCATTAACTCTTCCACATTTTATTTATTAATCACAACCCATAACCCATTCACATTAAAACCCAACCCTGCAGCCCCGCTGCCAACCACCATAACCACAACCGCACCAAAACCCATACATCAATATCCCTTTAATACCATTTATTGTATCCCCATTATCTGTTACCAACACAACATTCACACCAACCCACAACCAAGTCAACCGCAGCCCCGCTGCTCACCCGATCCACAACAACCCACAAAAACACCCCCAACACATGCCATGTAACCAAGCCAACACCCACATGTTCATTATTCCATTTTGTTTAACTGGGGTGGTCACACAAGGGTTCCATATTTTCATTAAATCAGCCAACTTTACGTGATTATCCAATTTCCACAATCCACAAGGTTTCCATCCATAAGAAAATCCAGAAGGAGAGGGCAACATTTAATTGCGTAAGAAAAGGCCCCCAACGACCATGATTTTCCGTAGGTAGAATCTCATTCAATTCACAACATAATATCACAGGATATAAAGTAACAGAAATCACAACTTCCCATCCCTGTTATATAAGCCAGTTATTATCTTCATTAAACTGGTTCAAAAGTGTTTCACGTAAACAAGAGGACACTCACCCCGCATGATGCACAAATTAGAGAGTCGAAGGTAAGATCCCTACCTCAATAGGTTCTTGATCGCAACTCTCCCCTGGATCAACCTTAGAAGACGTCCGTCGGCGTCCGTCACTTCTGTCGGGTCCCGGAAAAACCTCCTCGGGTGGAGGTCGGAAAGAAAAGGCCGAAGGAAAGTCAACGAATCCAAGCTCGGAAGCTCTGTCTCATCGTTACGATCCCATGGCCACTGATGGGTCATAAATCGGAGCTCGGACGAAGAAGTTATGGAAGAAAGAGCCTTCGAGTCTCTTGGGAGAGCTCTGCTCAGAGGAGAGGGGAGGAGAGGTGTGAGTTGAAAGGAGAAGGGGACCCCTCCTTTTATAGGTGTGAAAAGAAAAAGTACATGGCATGTACTTTATGGTACATGGAGTGTACTCAGTTCTTTCACACGGTCTCCACGCGGCTTCCAACATGGCTCCGCGGCCGTTGACTGGTCAACACACGGTTTGAGGGTAACGCATACGCGGGGAAGGACTACACGGCATGTATTTTGGACACACAGCATGTACACATTTATTTCACATGGCAAGGACACGGCTCCAACATGGTACACAGCCATTTACTGGTAACGCATACGTGGGGAGGGACTACACGGCGTGTAGAACTGGTCACACGGCGTGCACCCATTATTCCACACAGCAAGGACACGGCTTGCAACACAGGGTATAACCGAAAAGGGAGTACACGACATGTACTCAAACTACACGGCGTGTAGTTTCAAAATTCTGGAAAGTGTGTAAAAGTACATTTTACCCTCCAAAACACTTTTGGACCTTCTTTTTGACAAAGGAATGGGCCGGAGAGGTCCGGGCCATTACATCAGATACCTCTTAAAACATTCTTGTCCCCGAGAATTCAAAAACCAACCCAGAGGAAACCCAATAAGATACCTCTTAGGGTTCTCGTTATAACAGGAACCCAACCAACAACCCTAATCATATGTGTTAGGAATTCCTTCTCCTATGTCGAGATATTATCCACTTTAGGAGGCACTAACTCACCTGCACGGGTTTAATCGCATCATCATTAATGCGTCTCGATTAAGAATTGGGTCTTCCCAATTTCATACATTATGATTTTTTTTCAACTCGCTCTAACCTCAACACCACACAACCAACACACTGCCCGAACACGTGGGTTTGGGATATTCCTTCACCTATGTAGAGATATTACCCGCTTTAGGCGGCACTGACTCACCCGCACGGGTTCAATCGCATCCGCGTTAATGCGTCTCGATTAAGGTTCGGGTTTTTTTCCCTTTCCCACACATCCGTACATGTTACACATTACCAGGGAACAAAGAAACAAAAGGTCTCACCACTGACAAGCCAAGCATTCCATATATCAAAGGTACAGAGTACAACATCAACACAAAGCTCAGAAGAACAAGGGAAAAACACAAGTCAAAACAACTCTGGGTACTGAGCGTACATCTGGGTCTCCCTCTCCCAAGTGCTCTCCTCAAGGCCGCCATGCCTCCACAACACACGAACCAAGGGAATGGTTCATCCACGGAGCACCTTTTCTTTACGATCTTTGATTCTGAATGGTCGTTCCTTGAAGGTCGTGTCGTCTCCCATATCTAACTCTCCCCAGTCAATAATGTGGGAGTCGTCGTGTAAGTACCGATGAAGATGGGAGATGTGGAAGACATCATGAACCTTCTCCAACTGAGGTGGCAGGGCCAGCTGATATTCCATCTCACCGACTTCCCTCAACACCTCAAAAGGTCTGATGAACCTGGGTGAGAGCTTGCTCACCTTCCCAAACCTTCGCTGCCCCCGTCAAGGGGAAACCTTCAAGAACACATGATCCCCCACCTCGAACTCCAAGGGCCTCCTCCGATGATCAGCATAAGACTTCTGTAGGTCCTAAGCCGCTTTCATCCTCTCACGTACAAGCTGGACTTTCTCTGTGGTGCTCTGCACTACCTCTGGACCAAGAGAACCTGTCTCACCAACCTCTGCCCAGCAAATGGGTGAACGACATGGCCTTCCATACAAAGCCTCAAATGGTGCCATTCCAATAGTAGAGTGGAAGCTATTGTTGTAGGAAAACTCTACTAAAGTCAAGTGACATACCCATGATCCTTCGAAATCCAGAACGCATGCTCGCAGCATGTCCTCCAACGTCTGGATAGTCCGCTCCGTCTGCCCATCGGTCTAGGGGTGGAAGGAAGTGCTAAGGCGTAACTGGGTTCCAAAATCATGTTGTAACCCCCTCCAGACTCGCGAGGTAAACCGAGTATCCCGATCTGAGATGATAGTCCTCGTAACTCCATGAAAACGCACCACCTCGTCTACGTACCTCTGTGCTAAGGTACTCATCGGGCCCGACTCCTTGATTGCTAAGAAGTGAGCCGATTTCGTCAAACAATCCACCACTACCCAGATAGCATCATAACCACCCTGAGCTCTGGGTAGTCCTGTGACGAAGTCCATTTATATGTCATCCTACTTCCACTCGGGGACATCTAAAGGATGCAACAAACCACTGGGAACACGGTGTTCAGCCTTCACTTGCTGACACACTAGGCATTTAGCCACAAATTCTGCCACTGCCCGTTTCACCCCGGGCCACCAAAACTATTCCCTCAGGCCTCGGTTCATTTTTGAAACTCCTGGATGTACCGCCAAGGCTGATCTATAAAACTCACGGATAACTCCCTCACGCATCGCCTCCGGAACAAACAACCTTCCATGGAAAAGCATCTGATGTCGGTTGTCCTCTGACCATCCTTCTGGAGTGTTCCCCTGATCGACACGATCCCGCATCACTTCCACCTCGGAGTCCCCCCACTGAGACTCTTCCACCTGCTGCAACAAGGAGGACTGCATTGTCATCTGAAACAAACAGCCTCTAATACCTTCTACCCTAACATCCAAGTGCAAGGCAGCCAACTCTCCCATTGCCTTTTAAGCATCAGAAGATTCTCGAACCACTTCCTGATGCGACTTCTTGCTCAGGGAATCAGCCACAACGTTGCCCTTACCTTCAGTGTAAGAGATCTCAAAGTCATATTATTAGAGAAACTCGACCCATCTCCGCTGCCGTAAGTTCAGGTCACGCTGGGAGAAGATATAACGCAGGCTCTTGTGATCTAAGAAGACCACAAAGCGCTCCCCAAAGAGGTAATGTTGCCACAACTTCAGCGCGAACACTACTGCTGCAAGCTCCAGGTCATGGGTGGCATAGTTACGCTTGTGAGGGCGTAAATTCCTAGACCCATAACAAATCACTCCCTTCTTCTACATCAGCACGTACCCCAGACCAAGGCCTGAAGCATCACAAAACACTTCATACAACAACCCCTATTCTGGAAACCTGAGTACGGGAGCACTGACCAACTTCTCCTTCAGGTAGTCAAAAGATTTCTGGCACTGCTCGCTCCATAGGAAGACCTGGTTCTTCCTCGTCAAAGCTGTCAAAGGAGCAGGAACTCGAGAGAAGTCTGAAACGAACCTCCGATAGTAACCTGGTAACCCCAGGAAACTATGAAATTCTACCACGCTCTTCGGTGCTGCCCAAGAAACAACTACCTCCACCTTCAACGGGTCCACTGACACTCCATGCTGAGACACCACGTGCCCAAGGAAGTGTACTTCTTATGTCAAGAACTTACACTTCAACAATTTCCCATAAATCGGGTGGTGTCGAAGGACTTCCAAGACTGCCCTAAGATGCTCAATGTGCTCCTCCTCTGATCTTGAGTAGATCATGATGTCATCGATAAACACAACGACAAACCGGTCCAGAAACCCTTGGAAGACAAAGTTCATAAGTCCCATGAACACAGCTGGTGCATTCGTAACTCCAAACGGCATCACTACAAACTCAAAGTGCCCATACCTGCACCTGAAAGCCGTCTTCGAGATGTCACTGTCCTTCACCCTCAGCTGATGATATCCCGATCATAGATCAATCTTAGAAAACCAACCTGATCCCCTCAGTTGGTCGAAGAGATCATCTATCCTTGGGAGGGGGTAACGGTTCTTGACTATTACCTGGTTCAACCTTCGGTAGTCTATGCATAGCATGAGACCACCATCTGCCTTCTTCACGAACAAAACTGGAGCACCCCATGGCGACACGCTGGGTTGAACAAAACCCTTCTCCATCAGATCGTCAATCTGAATCCGCAACTCCCGCAACTCTGAAGGTGCCATCCAATAAGGGGCCATCGAAATCGGACGGGCACCAGGCTGTAAGTCTATCCCAAACTCAACGTCACGTCAGGGGGTAGAGTCACAACCTCCACAGGAAAAACATTGAGGAACTCCCCAACAACTTCCGGGACATCCATCATCTCGGTATTAGCTGGAACCACTGATAACCCGCATAACAAGGAAAGGAGAGGCTCCACATGCCAGCTTCCCGCCTGATAGCTCCTCGCACCAACAAAAGCTACACGTTGTCCATCCACGTCGGAGAACATGACACTTCTCCAGAAGCAGTCGATAACGGCACTAACAGAAAACAACCAGACGATGCCTAGGATGACATCGTATGGCTGCATCTGTAACAGAAGAAGGTCCCCACTAGATCTATGTGGTCCCAACATCAGCCCACATCCCCGAAAAACACAAGATATGCTGGTATGGCCCCAAACTGGTGTACTCAGTACCAGTGGTGTGGAAAGTCTCTCTACGTCTATTCCCAAAGCATGGGCTAGACTAGGTGCAACAAAGGAGTGCGAGGCTCCTGAATCGAACAAAGCATAAACAAGAGTGTTGAAAAAACAAATCGTACCTCGCACCACCTCTGGTCCTGCTGGAGCTGTCAACTCTACTGTGTGCAACTGTCCACGCCCAACTTCTCTGCCTCTCTAATGTCGACCAGGTGCCATAGCGGTATGGTAAACAAAGAACACCTAAGCCCGAGTAGCAAGGAATTTCTCAAGGTTTCATTTTATCATTTTATTTAAATTTCTTTCACAGAACCACCAATTCATGTAAAAAACAATCATGATGATGCATGTACCTTTCCTAGGGTCTCTACCCTGCAATCAATGTGGTCTCACTTGGTCATTCGGTAGGCTCAGAGTCCTTTCATCGGTTCACGGGGGCCCTAAAATCTCGTGTCCTAGTTGGTCTTCCCTGGCCTATGTTACGCACCAAGATTAAAAAACATTGTTGCCCTACCATCCCATGCAATCCTCACTGTGCCTAACTCCAGACTCCATCCTATCTCTAAACCATCACCTCTGATACCATTCTGTCACGACCCCCCCCCCCCCACCAAAGATGCCCCTCCTGAGCTGGCAATGGCGAAAGGGAGATAATGACCCCTGAGTCCCACCTCCAGAAGGCCCCGGGGTGGCGACTAGCACCAAGGGTATGAGTTTTTCACAAATATGGGAGGCATTTCCCTTTTTATTTTTTTAAAGATCAGGAAATAGGACAAGTCAACCACCAAAAAGGAAAAAGGGCAAGTGTATAGAAATAAACCCAAACCATTCCCACATGCATGTTTAAACAATTTTATAACAAGGTACAAGTACAAGAAAACTCAAAGTACAATAACAAAAGAAAACAAAGGTACAGCAACAGGAAAAACTCCAACTGTCCGACTAGTAGGGTCCCGCATGGCCCTGGTATTCCTCCTGGAAACCTGAAAGTAAACGCAGGGTGATTATACAAGTATACTCAGTAGGGAAACCTAAAGCTCTCGTGCACAAGTGGGGAGACATCCTAATGTCCCGTGAGAACAACAGAAGAAATCTAGAAAGGAATTATATCCACCCAACCTCACCAGCCACACTCATCAAAAACACAAGCACAACAGGTAGTAGTATATCATAAAAAAGAGTATTGGGTACCCCGCACCATTTCCCTTTAGTCAGCTTCTCTTCCTAACGACGAACGTCCTAACGCTACCACACTCTCCCCGCCCGCACACACCTGGGCCTCACAACCACGTATCCCGCCCGCACACACCTGGGCCTCAAAACCACGTATCCCGCCCGCACACACTTGGGCCTCACAACCACGTATCCCGCTCACACACACCTGGGCCTCACAACTATGTATCCCGCCCGCACACACCCGGGCCTCACAACTACGTATCCCACCCGCACACACCTGGGCCTCATCCTGAAGATTCTTTGGAAACAATAGAACTTGCCCGAAGAGTCTTGGGCTAAAACCACCCCAATCAAAACCTACCCGAAGAGTCTTAGGTGTAAGGTCGCCTCAATCCATCACAGCCTAGGGGAGAAGGAGCAGGAAGGAGCTAGTAAATAAGGGAAAACACCCTCTCCCATAAAATGGGAGTGTTCGGCACTAAGTGCTCAACATGGGTGGGGTGCGATAAAAACACAAAATATACAGATATATATATATATACCAACCTCACAGCCCAACCTATGGCTTCTAAAAAGAGAAACTGAGCACGTTCCTCGGCACTGCTACTACGAAGCATGCATACAACAAACAAACCCAACCCCCTTTAGGTTTTCACATTTCAGTAGAAATAGTTATTTAGTTCCTTAACTACTGGGCAACTATCCACAACTAACCACACCAATCGTTCGTAAAACATATCCCTGCCATCCACAAAACAGGTTAGGAAAAACATAAGCAGTACAACAAAGTCCCTCTTATCAACCAACCAACCCCATTTACTATTTTTCCCATTCCACAAACATTCCCCACCATTCATTAACTCTTCCACATTTTATTTATTAATCACAACCCATAACCCGTTCACATTAAAACCCAACCCTGCAGCCCCACTGCCAACCGCCATAACCACAACCACACCGAAACCCATACATCAATATCTGTTTAATACCATTTATTATAGCCCCATTGTCCGTTACCAACACAACATTCACACCAACCCACAACCAAGTCAACCGCAGCCCCGCTGCTCACCTGATCCACAAGAACCCACAAAAACACCCCCAACACATGCCACATAACTAAGACAACACCCACATGTTCATTATTTCATTTTGTTTAACCGGGGTGGTCACACAAGGGTTCCATATTTTCATTTAATCATCCAACTTTACGTGATTATCCAATTTCCACAATCCACAAGGTTTCCATCCATAAGAAAATCCAGAAGGAGAGGGCAACATTTAATTGCGTAAGCAAAGGCCCCCAACGACCGTGATTTTCATTAGGTAGAAGCTCATCCAATTAACAACATAATATCACAAGATATAAAGTAACAGCAATCACAACTTCCCATACCCATTATATAAGCCAGTTATTATCTTCATTAAACTGTTTCAAAAGAGTTTCATGTAAACAAGAGGGCACCCACCCCGCATGATGCACAAATTAGAGATACGAAGGTAAGATCCCTACCTCAACAGGTTCTTGATCGCAACGCTCCCCTGGATCAACCTTAGAAGACTTCTGTCGGCATCCATAACTTCTTTCGGGTCCCGAAAAAACCTCCTCGGGTGGAGGTCAGAAAGAAAAGGTCAAAGGAAAGTCAACGGATCTAAGCTCGGAAGCTCCGCCTCGTCGTTACGATCCCGTGGCCGCTGAAGGGTCATAAATCGGAGCTCGGACGAAGAAGTTATGGAAGAAAGAGCCTTCGAGTCGCTTGGGAGAGCTCTACTCAGAGGAGAGGGGAGGAGAGGTGTGAGTTGAAAGGAGGAGGGGACCCCTCCTTTTATAGGTGTGAAAAGAAAAAGTACACGGTGTGTACTTTATGGTACACGGAATGTACTCGGTTCTTTCACACGGTCTCCATGCGGCTTCCAACACGGCTCCGCGGCCATTGACTGGTCAACACACGGTTTGAGGGTAACGCATACGCGGGGAAGGACTACATGGCATGTAGTTTGGACACACGGCGTGTACTCATTTATTGCACACGGCAAGGACACGGCTCCAACACGGTACACGGTCGTTGACTGGTAACGCGTACGCGGGGAGGGACTACACGGCATGTAGAACTGGTCACACGGCATGCACCCATTATTCCACACAGCAAGGACATGGCTTGCAACACGGGGAATACCTGAAAAGGGAGTACACGATGTGTACTCAAACTACACGGCGTGTAGTTTCAAAATTCTAGAAAGTGTGGAAAAGTCCATTTTACCCTCCAAAACACTTCTTGACCTTCTTTTTGACAAAGGAATGGGACGGAGAGGTTCAGGCCATTACAATAACATATGATATCTTTATAAAAGTAAAAACCTGTATTTCTAAAGATAAAAATAAATATATTCATATCTAATAAATAAATGGATATAATGTTCTTGAAAACACGAATCACATAATAAAAATTATTTAAAACCAAAATCAATCATGTTGGTAATGTGAGATGGTGGTCTCCAATTCCTATAGCATCCAACCTCGCTCCATTGGCAGCCTATATACCCACCTCACCTCTTGAAAACTTCCAAAATCTACTTGGTTTTTATATCTGTATACCAATGTGAGCACCAAATGCAATATCTAATACCCAACTTGTAGATATAGAAAGATTACACTCGATAATGAATGCACCTAAAGATTACCCTTTCTTATTGGTTGGTTGAAATTCCTCTTCTAGTGTCCCTTCTTTCCACGTGAAAAACATAACACATCATATTCCTTTACTTACCAATGGATATTATTATTCTTGGAGGGACAATGATCCAGAGCTTTAGACTTATAATGAATCTTAGGCACATTTTACTTGTTCATCCTATTCTTATTTATCATAAGTATAATAGGTTTTTCAGTAACTATGTCTTTATCAACTTGATGTATAAGTTTAATAAGTTCTGGTAGTGTCTTCTCACTATTGATCCTATTATAATTCACAATAAAACTAGAGAAGTTTTTAGGTAGTGAGGATAGAATTAGATCCTTTAGAAGCACATCAGATATCTATAAACTCAAGATGTATAGGCACTCAATGTAGACAATCATATTGACTACATGTTCTCCATCTAGTACCAAATCTCTAATATTTCATGTGAACAATTCATTGTAAATATCATATCTCTATGATATCGTCTTCTCTTTATATAGATCCTTAAAGTGAAAAATGATGTTATGTTAATCCATATCTTCAAATTGTTTTATAATCTCATTGTACATGGAAGATAGAATGAAATATTGAAAATCCATATCATCATACACATGATTCAAATAGATAGATACTTCTTCCTCATTAACCTCTTTGGAAATGAACTCAGGGAGTGTATCTTCCAGCATGTATAATTTCTATTCATGGTATAGTATAACATGTAAGTTCCTATACCATTCCTAGAAATTCATGTATGTGAGAAGGTTATCCTTCTAAAGTATGGATCATAGTTATAATGTCTAAGTCATTTTATTTTCCATTTCTAAAAATTAAGAGAAAATAATTAGTACTCATTTTTATTAAAAAATATATATTTATAAATTTAAATTAAATTAAATTAAATTAATCTCCCACTATTTTTCAAAACCCAATATCCCTCACTATTAGTTTTAGAATATATTGTTTCTTAGATATTCTAGTGGTAAGAATCCATATTTCCATTCTCATAACCCAAACTTGGGACTGAAAATCTATTCAAAGGGTTTTGGTAGGTGTAACTTTCCAACTACATGAATTCAATGTTCCTTGATCCATTGATTAGACACCCCAATCCTGAAATATTATTTTAATATTTCATTAAAATTTGACTCTTAGTTACACCAAGTCATGTTTGGGAAGTGAACCCTATATGTAAATTAAGTTAATTCATCCTAAAAAATCAAGTTAAAAGTTACATGATAATTGAAATCACCCCATCTTGGGTTGGTCAAGCACTTTGAACTATGATATCATTTATAACTTAAGTGGTGAAAGGCTATACCAACTTAATATTTATTTTGATTGATTTTTATCCTTGTGCATAAAGACCATTTTATCATTTTACATGCCTTATTAATATTAAGTGGATTTTACTTAAGTGATTAACAATTTCTGATAAAACATTTATGAATAATCCCATTATATTTTATTCTATATTTCATGATTTTTAATTAATTTATTAGGTGATAATTTATCATTCAAAAATATAAATAATTAACCATAAAACTAATAAAAATAAAATATAAGTGGAATTTTATTGATATTATCTAATGGTTGGTTTATTTAAAAGATGATAAACTATCAATAAACCCTAGTAGAGAACCACCTTGAACCATAACTTATTTCATGTTGCTACATTACTCCTTTAATTTTTGTATCACCTTGATTGGTTTCACCTCGACTCTTTGACTTAGACTACCTTCACTACCCAGGGATCTCCATCCTTGCATAATATTTCACTCACACATAGGTGAGAGGATCCAATAGATTTTATAAAGGGGTTTTACCTAAAAGAAAACATGGGAATATAGTCCCTTACATAATAATAAGGATGGGAAGACACACAAGCCATCAATAATAATTTAACCATAATAAATTAAATCAAACCAATCTCATACAAGGGTTGGTCTAATATCATTATCATCAACACACCAAACAATGATCATAAATTTTAAATACAATTATCAATTACTTAAATTAATTATTTAATTAATATGATGAGCCATGAATTGATCCAATTAATTAAAGTTATCTTAATTCCATCCAACCATCCTTAACTCGCAATCATCAATAATTTTAAACAAAATTAACTTCATTTAAAATTAATGTATCACACATGTGTACTTGGAGGAAACCACATGTGTTTTCCAAAAAAATTACCATGGAAATTAATTTAATATATAATTGTTAATCTTGTGACATGGCATGTATTGTTGAATGAATGACACATAGAACACATAATAAACAGGTTTAGTTATAGATTTAATTCTTATTTCTACAAAAATTTGAGAACACTACCAGTAGTAGACTATACAATGTATAGTATTTTACATGGAGAGTAATTTTATTCTACTTGTGTCCACATAACTCGCATTGGGACTGAGTGTGTTCCTTGGATATGAACAACCTTGATGTACACTGCATGTAACCTTGGAGTTTCATGGCATGCCAGCCCCCATGTTATTTATCTGATACAAAACTCTTTGGGACACCCCATTTTATCATCCATGATAATATAGGGACTAAACAATGTATAATTCACTTACATGGTGTATAGTTCTATATGTTTTGTGCCAATCTTTCCAAATATACACGCAGATCCAATTTTTTGAATCTTAGATCTGATTGGGTCGAATCTATCCAACTTTTTCACAAGATCCATATTTGAAAACAAAAGTACATGATGTGTATACAATAAGTATACATAATATACTTTTTTTTCAATTAGAACCATTGGAACCTCTATATGGTATGAATTGAATGATTCTTCATTTTTTAATCATTAACTGATTACTAGTTATGTTATCGAGAATGAAGAAAGGGAAGAGATAAAAATTTCGGATATTAAAAAATAAGTTTAAGTAAAATAAAATGAAAATAAATTCAACCAGTCAATGGATAATAAATAATAATAAATTAAACATGTGACCGTTCTGATACCACTTAAATTTTCTTGACATAGTTGAAGCTTCCTTAGATGGTATTCCCATCTCATATTTTAGTTGTAAATCATGTGTAATTGTTGCTTCACATGATCAAAATGGTATTTCCAATGAAAATAGTAGATTACTTGACTAGATTAAAATACTATAACTAGAAGAAAAGGATCTTCACATGTAATTTATAATTAATATATGAGAAAATATAAAATTACATCAACTTGTAATTCTACTTTCATTGATGATCAAGTTAACAAGATCTTGTCATGCTGTCATTTCACTATTGGGTACAAGTTCATTATCCCTCTAGAGATTATCTGCATGTGCACCAAAATATATGAATTATGTCATAGATTTTTTAGGTTCTATAACATATGATCTTGATTGCTTGCATTGTTTATAGTTTATCACAGTAGGATTATTATCAAGGGAGGAAGAATTCTTGATGTTCACTCATTGACTTTAAAGAGGAGGGGAGGAGAGAACTCTAGATATATTTATCTCTCTATGGTGCTTGATAGAGTCTCACTGTATTTTTTGTACATTCTAATTATGTTTTTGGAAAGTGATATAATTATATATTTATTATGGTAGGTTTAGGGTTGGAAATTGGACAATAAACCCTTTCCATATTTATAATTCTTAATTGAATCTATTTCTAAAAATTATTATATTATTATTATTATTAATCACTTAACATGTGAATCACCTTTAAGAATATATAAATAAATATCATTTATATTATTTCCAGTCAGACCATTAGACTCGATCCTTTTTCCCCCATCGACATTTACTGATGCTCAAATAATGAATATTTATTTAATAAATAAATACAACTTCATTATTTGTTGATAAATATAATAAATATTACATTTTCTAAAATTGTAAAAAAATATTTATAATCATTATGTAACTCACTTATTCTATCGAATGACTTTTGATTATATTATAGAGATCAACCAAAACAAAATAAATATTATTTATTCTAAATTGTTCCATTAAATACTAAAATTTAACTAAGATTGTGGATACACTTAGTGTGTGACCCTCTAGGACATTTTCTTAGGGGAATTAGGAATAACTACCTAAATTCCAAGGTTAGAATCTAGCAACAAACTAAGGAATCTATAGAGAAACAGGTTGACATCAAAATGATATCCAACCTACCATGAACATTTACTATGTAATATAATCCTTTTATCAAAATATCTCAAATCAAGTAGGTTGCATATTGGTTTCATCAACCTATATTCTCAATGTCTCTTTGTTATACTTTTTGGAAATAAAATCACCCATAGAAAACCATGGCCACTGAAACACCCCTCAGCCTAGCTCTCTTTCATGTGACCATATAAGGTTGGTTATGGGACCTCAATCATGCCTACTCATACACTAAATATTTCCAACTAGTAGCAGGGGTTCGATGAATATAGTGGAGAGACTATAATCCCTAGTTCAAAGTTACATTATAGTGGAATAATAAAATAATAATAAATATCATAGTAATGACATAGTGGAAACAGTATATCAAACAATTGGAAAGTAAAAAAGGAGGAACCAAATAATCAATAATAATAAACCATGTAATGATAGATTCAGATGTATCTAAATATAAAACTGAAAACATTAAAAATAAAAGAAACAATTGACACAAAATATTCCCAAAATACCCCGATCTCAAACCCCATTTCAGACCCATCTCCAAACACCAACCCATATAGTAGGAAAAAAATAAGAAACAAGGTCCATTTCCCTTGTCCAAACCTTTATTTATGTAATCTGATCAGGTACCAAATGGGGTCCCAAATAGGGTGTGGGTAAAACTCAGTAGGTCAACACCATTATGTCTAAATAAAAACAGTCTGACAATAATTATATACAATAAAGCAATAAATTGGTGTATTAATTAATTATCTAATATAATAAATCAAACAAATTGTTTCTCCACTATATTGTAATTTCTCTAATCATGTAACACAACCATGCTAACCATATCCATATACCATGGCATAATCAAACAAATCTAGGTTAATCCTACTATATAAGAATTTTAGCATGGGACTAGGAAAAACCTACTCAATATAAGCATTATATGGAACTAGGTAGATACTGCTCAATATAAGTATTATAGCATGGTATTGGGTAGGGCCCGCTCAATATAATCATTATAGCATGGGAATAAACAAGTCATAATATCCATGATATCAGAATATCACATCATAAGCCTCAATGGTTAATTAAGAGAATTACCCTTTTTCTTTCAATTAATCTTTCATTTAAATCTAAAATAATATACAGTCATATCATTATAAAATTAATCATTACCTATGGATTCTATATAAAGAAATATCTTAAGGTCTCATGTCATGATAAACACACTTTAAGTAGTTATCCAATTCATATATATGCATTCAAGGGTTCACTCACCCAAGGGTAGCCATAAGCCAGGTCACTATCAACCATTGGATTCAAAGGAATCCAATAAATATTACAATACATGATTTACCATAAACCAATGAATTAATCATTTATATCGCGCATTATATTGGCACAATCACAACATTTCATATACTTCACAGATAAATAGACCATAAGGTTAGGTTTAGACCTCCTACATTTATCTGGAAATCAACGCAATGATTCTAACGGAAAATTCAAACAAGGACATACTCATAGAAGTTATCAAGAAGAACCTAGATCAACCTAGGTCAATATCAAAACCCAAAACAAACTGTTGATAAGATATTTATACTACAATGAACAAGGAATGATAGAGATAAGTAAAACCCAAGTAGAAACACTCACTAGGGATCAGATATGTATTCATTACATCCAAAATCAAATAGGAGACTCCAAAATCTCCTAGAAATTATCCTAAGATTGATAGGAAGAAAGGTTGTGAAGAAACAATGAAATAATCATATGCACGACAGGCTTAAAATTACTAGGTCTGAGGAATACACAGCATGTAATCCTTTCACGTCGCGTATTTCTAAATTAATGAGATATGATGAAAAAATAATCATCTCGGGCTAATATTTATCTTGACTGAAACTTACAATGTATGAATTAGGTTCATGACGTGTAACCACTTCACATCATGAATTAGTTCAGGACCTATGTCTGGTGGCAGTTACACATCATGTAACAGGTACACGACATGTAATTGTCTAGTGAACATTTTTCAACCCAACTTCTATTTAAGTGCCTGAACTAACCCTGATGCCTTTTTAACTCACAGAAAATTCTCATGATCCCATTTAAAAATTTTATACCTAGACTCCATTAATTCAAAATTAACATACATCCCGAAACTTCATCTCATTTTCCCCAAAAAAAGGTTCTCCATCTCTGAACAATACTTGGCCACCAAGGTCTAATGAAAAACTCTAAGAGGGATGTACCCAAAAAAAAGAAAAGATCTTACAACCTCCCCACCATATAACATCACATCCTCTATCTTCTCCAAGCATCATTGTGGGGTCTTGGTGAAAACTTCTAGCCACTTTTATCGCATATCATAATTTCTCTCCCAGGTCTCCTCTTGAACATTCCCATGATACCACTACACTCAAACCAGAGGTATAGTCCTCCCCTAGACATAATTCTCACTATGGTCCAAAATCTATATTAGATTATCCTCAAAGGATGAATCAATGCAAAGATCAATGTCTTCTACATATACCACATGAAAAGGGTTGGGATAATATCTCTAAATTTGTGACACATGAAACACCTCATGCATGACATTGTAGCATTTTGGAAGGGATAATCGGTACACTACTATACTGACCCTATCCACTATATAAAATTTCCTAAAAAACCTAGGTTCTATATTTCCCTATTTTCTGATATTATATTTCCCTAACCTAGGTGAAATATAAATTAAAACATGATGACCAAACTGAAACTCAAGAGGTTATCTTTGATGGTCAGCGTATGATTTCTACCTTCTCTGTACGATCACCAACCACCACCTATTGGGATGAACCTTCTCAAAAGTCTGCTAAATGAGACTAGGCCCAACAAGTACTGATTCACCTACCTCTAACCAAAAAATAGGTGAACGACATGTTTTTTCATACAAATACTCTAAAGTTTCCATCTGGATCGATTCTAGGAAGCTATTATTATATGAGAACTCCATGAGTTCCATATGTTTCTCCCATGAACCACTAAAATCCAAAACACAAGCTCGTAACATATCCTCTAAAACTTGAATAGTCCAATTAGATTGACCATCAGTATAGGGATGATATGTTATGCTCAAAATAACCTTTGATCACAGAGCCTTCTAAAGACCCTTCTAGAATGATGACATGAAACGAGGATCTCTATCTGAAATGATAATCCTCATAACACCATGAAAATGAACTACCTCATGCATGTAAATACTACTTAGATCATAAATAGTGAAGTTATTCCCAATAGGTAAGAATTAGGCTATCTTCATCAGTTGATCCACAATCACTCATACTTCATCATTATTATGTGTTATCCCAGGTAATCCTAACACAAAATCTATAATGACATCATACCACTTTCACTCAGAAATGGTAAGAGGATGCAACCATTGTCCTCTGATTCTTAGCTTTAACCTGCTGAAAGGTGTAACATCTCTCCACAAATATCGCTACCTCCTTATTCATTCTTGACCTATAATGTTCTGTATTTTTCCATGTATTATTTTTAAATATTATATGGAATTAATTTGAGACCAGGAACTAAGACGACGTGTGATTCCAAGGCCCGGGGTACTTAGAATAAATGTTTGAATTATATTAAATATATTAAATAGCACGTACGAGCGGTTTTCCATAAAAAGTGTAATATTTTCTAAATGGATGCTTGAATCAAAAATATAAGGGTACCATTGCATTTAGAGAAGTAACTTTACCTTAGGTGAGGCCTAACATTTCCCAGTGTGGGTTGTCTATGAAAGATAGTTTTTGGAAGTCTTAAAGAATAAAATAAATTTAAGATTTATTTTATTTTAATGTTTCATAGTGATGTAGCGATGCATTTTCTTTTTTTTAATAAGTATATTGGAAGGTATTCAGGGTTAGAATTCATAACTCTAGGGAATTCCCTAAAGAATCTTGAGAGAACCTTGGAGAAACATCTTGACAGATGATAACGGGACGGTGGATCGAGATCCTTCTTGACGGATCGCCATCAGCAACGAATCCTCGATAGAAAAAAAAAACCTTTCCAAGGTAAGTAATTGTTATTTCATATTATTCTTTCCTCATTCTTAGAATTAACAATGAACGTAGATCAACCAATAAAGATGTTGACCCACAGATCGATCATTCTTGTAGGATGGGTTTTATTTGATGGATTTTATTTTCGGGGTTCAATTGTTGGTATTGCTTTGGTTTTTCTTTATCTTTCTTACAGAATGGATCATGAATGGAATTAAAAATGGTTTAGGTTCATTCCTTGGGTTTTTCCTTATGCATTTATCCACCGATGTTCTTCACTTGCTTCACATTATTTCTATTCTTTGTGGTTTACGAACAAACGATCACTACCCCTTCATTTCGTGGTGTAACGATCTGAGATTGAAGATTTGATATCGGAAAGAATTGATGGAGGTACAATGGTGGTTGCAGTAGTGGATCAAATGATGGTGGGTGCTGATTTCTCATTCTTCATCAGAAATGAAGAATGGAAACAATCTTGTTTTTCGAGTTGATTCAAGGCCCGAATCTTACTGATTTGGTGATGGCGGGACCAGAAGACCTCGGATTTGGAGTTTCCCAATGAGGCATGGCCAGGATCGGTGGCCAAAGCAATGGGTAAAATGATGGAGTGCGAACTAGGGTTTTTGGAAAATCGTGATGAAAACGGAATGTATTTAGGAATACATAGTGTGTGAGCCCTGATGAGTGGAAGATAGGGTTTTGGGAAGTAGTAAAGTATCACACAGTGTGTGGACCCTTTCCCAAGACTTGGTGTGTATCTTGGAAGATACATGGACACATGGTGGAGTACACAGGGTTTCAACACAGTGTATACTCCCCCACACAACTTACTTGAACCAGTTACATGGATCACCCCGTGTACTGGTATACGATCAGAGCTATACGAGTTGACACCATGTACTGGAACATGTCCAAAGTACACGGGTGGACCCCAGATGGAAGGTCATGGCATGTAATTCTTTCTACATACCGTGTAGTCTCTTCTTACATGACATGTTCTAATGACATGGGTCATTGTAAATGGGCAGTACCCGGGTTCAAGGAATACGGTGTGTGACCCTACTACATGTTATGTATACCTTTCTACATGGATTGATTATATTTTCCACCATATCTTGGATAAGTATTGTTAGGGTTCATTTCCTTTATCACTTCCCTAAAGGTTGGTGGGTATCATTTCCTACTCATAGGATTATTATCCCTTTAGTTGGAATTCCTGGATAGATTCATTGGAATCCCCTAAGAGGCCTTGTGCGGGATCCTCTATTCATTATTCATTCCCTAGGTATATTCCTTATTATTGACGTGACCAATCCTACTAGAAATCGATCCTCTACTTAGAGGGTTAATTCAGATGGATTTTTTGGTATCACCCCATGGCCCTGGCTGTGATCCTCATCTTTTTTATCATGTCTCTCTCTTCAGATCTTTTAACATATCTCTCTCATGAATATTTTTTATTAACAGTACTTCTCATATGGATTTCATCAGTGCTATTGGACTCGGGAGTGTGCTTTCCTAGATGATTGCTTCATGGAATCTTTAAACTAAATACCTAGTGGTGGTATACAGTCGTTGTGACTTACCTCTAGACTGTGTGTCTTGGTTTGAGTATATCTGGATATTCTTGTTATATGTGTTGTAGACATATACTGTGTAGAGCTGACTATATCTTCATTTTTGTATTTCTTTGTGATTTTGGGGTGTCCTACTGAGTATTTTTATACTCACCCCTGTATGGGCTTTGTCTGCACATGTCATGTCTTGTGGAGATGATCGACCTTTTGACAGACCAAGACCGGACAGATCTTTGTGAGTTCAGACAGGCTGAGGTGTTCCTACAATTTCAAGCAGCGGTCCTAGTACTGATTTTTTTGTAGGTTGGACTTTGTATTTTATAGACTCTTTATTTTGGTGGACTTGTATTGTGGTCTAATTTACTTTACTACACTTTACTTCCTGTCATACTCTATTGGTTGGGATATAGTGGTATGCATGC
Organism: Viscum album; assembly: GCA_963277665.1. Lineage (NCBI taxonomy): Eukaryota > Viridiplantae > Streptophyta > Magnoliopsida > Santalales > Viscaceae > Viscum > Viscum album. The sequence continues at coordinate 545,381,470 of OY728132.1, forward strand.
ATTTTTTTCTTAGTGGTTTTTATATTTCATTATTTGTGGGCATGGAGATGTGTGTGGGAATAAAAGTATATAGGAAATGCCTCCCATGTTAGTGATATTCCTACTCAGTGCTAGTCATCAGCCTATGTCCTATTAGAGGTGGGCTTGGGGAGTTACGGTATGGGTCCCATTGGGATGGTTCATAAAAGATTGGTATCAGAGGTGTTCAGTTCTACCTTAGGACCAAGAGTCTATGAGATTGGTTTGGGAAATAGTGTTAAGTGTTTCGAGTTTAGATTTCAGGCCAGGGACTCTAGTGTTAATGTGGGCAGCCGACGTATCCATCCACCAGAACTTTAATAACCTTCTTTTTGACTTGGTACATGATAACACTAGTTATGGGGGAAATAATGGTACATGCATCATATAGGAATGGTTTTTGGTTCCATGTACTTTTTGAGTTAGCTCTCCAGATATACTCATTTATCGTGGTACATCTTGTTTTCTTATAGGATTCCCCTGAGACACATACCAACTAGGATTCATCAGCTCCATCATGAGGATGACCCCCTTAGTGAAAATGATTTGATATAGGGTCTAGTTCCCTAAGTGTTTCCTCCAGTTGGTGCACCAATTATACCACCACCTATGGGGTAGCACATGTTACCCACAGTACTAGCTGATGAGGAGCACAGTCTGAGCACACTCCACGAGTCTCAGAGATAGATACCCCTTAGGTTCCAAGGTGATCCCAACCCTCAGGTAGATGAGTAATAGCTTGTGGTAGTGACTAGTGTTTTTCTTCTAGTTAGGACACCAGTGGACCAGATGGTGATCCTGGCAGTGAGCCTTTTTCAGGGTTCAATAGAGAGATGGTGGATTTTGGCTATCCAGACTCACGACGAGGTGACTCTTTCATGGAAATAGTTTGAACGTATCTTTATAGAGGAGTTCTCACAAGTTATGTTGAGATTTATGCATATATATAAGCTTCTTTAGCTTCAGCAGGGTAACATGATGGTGGCTGACTATTCATCTAGGTTCACAAACCTTTCCAAGTACTCGATGGATATGGTTAGATATCATTAATTCAGGTCTCAAACCTTTGATTGAGGTTTGAAAAGAGAAATTTGATCCAACATTATCCCTCTATTCATTTTCACATATTATAGAGTGCTCAAGTGAGATTTTGTGGTTGAAAGCTTCTTGGATGAGTAGGTACAGCCAATAGTAGTCAGTAGTGGATGAGAAGGTGCAGAGACCTCAACAGCAAGGAGCTGATTTCATTCTTAGGGATCCGAATGTGGGATATGTTTTAGGAGGATATCTCAAGATGAATAATATTTAGTTTATGGATAACAGTGTGGGTCCATTCATACTAAGGAGAGGTGGTTCTATTCATGTGATGGTAGGGTACATCTCACTTGAGATTCTCTAACCCTTCGAGTTGCTGATAGGAAAACAGTGGATAGACCACTATGGTAGAGACTGTGATAAGAGAAGACACGTCTGTAGGGAGGAGGATGTGGCTGAGGATTTGGGGATCATTAGGAGATAGTAAATTTTTTGACTTGTTACCACCACCACCCACAGGTAGTCCACGCCAGACTTAGGGAACTGGAGGACAAGGGTGGGGATAGCTTCATGCAGTAGAGTCATATGACCCAGGGGATCTGCAAATGATTCAAGGTATGATCTTTATCTTTTATAATTTAGTTGCAGTACTGATAGAAACATGTGCTAGTTAATCCTTTCTCACCACATATCTTGTTCAAGACCTAAATATTTCGGTTGAACTATTGGATTGAACCTTATGCTTGGAGATACCCACTGGAGAAGACTTAGTGATCACACATCTATGCTGACAGTGTGGACTGACCCTTGGAGGTGAGAGTTTCAGTTGAAACCTCTTGTTGGAAGTTTTGAGGCTTTATGACATCATTCTTATTATGGATTGGTTATCTTTAGTCCATTACTAGATTTATTATTTTAGGTGAAGGGTGTGGTGTGTACATAGTGATGGAATGAGGTTTTCCTTATTTAGTGAAAGGGAAACCCAGAAAGTGTGGGATGTACTCATGCATAGAAGGGTGTATCTGATTACTCGTCACTTGGCTAGCCCGACTCTAAGTGAAGCTAATGTTATGAGTTACCAGTTTGCTGCAGTGGTGGTGAAGTATGAGGAAGTCTTCCCTAAAGATGTTCTAGTATTACCTCCCTACCAGGAGATAGAATTTTATATCGACTTACACCCTAGTACGGCACCGATATCTACAGCATCATATCGAATAGATCTCATAGATATTCAAGGGCTAAGGGTGTAGTTAGAGGAATTATAAAGGAAGGGATTCGTGATACCCAGTGCTTCACCCTGGGCTTCCCTAGTTTTGTTTTCCAAAAAGGTGGATGGGAGCTTGAGGTTGTGTGTGGACTACCGGTGCTTGAACCAGGTGACTGTGAAGAACAAGTATACACTACCGAGGATTGATGACCTATTCGATCAGTTGAGAGGGTCGTGATGGTTCTTGAAGGTTGAAATTTGATCAGGCTATCACCAGTTATGAGTACAAGAGGATGATATACCGAAGATGGTTTTCAGATGTTGTTACGGTCACTATGAGTACTTGGTGATTCCCTTTGGCTTGATGAACTCCCCATTAGTGTTCATAGGACTCATGGACTGTATCTTTCATCCATACTCAGACTGGTTCGTGGTGGTCTTCATGGACGATATCCTTGTGTACTCAGTGTCTAAGGCAAAGCATACAAGACACGTAAGGATGGTTTTGTATGTACTCCGAGAGAACCAAATTTATGGGAAACTCTCAAAGTTACAATTCTAGATTCAGGTGGTCCACTTTCTAGGACATGTTATATTAGTATATAGAGTGGAAGTGGACCTATCCAAGGTGGATTATGTGTTATCATGGAATCCACCTAAGAGCGTGATGGAAGTGTAGAGCTTCCTTGGGATGGTTGGATATTACTGGATATTTATACCAAATTTCACCATGGTATCATCTCCTATGATATATTTTATGTGAAAGGGTAATCCTTTAATGTGGATAGAGAAGTTCTAGAAGGATTTCAACAGTTAATGAAGATTTTGATGAGCACTCTTATCTTGAGATTTCTAGAGGGGGTGTTGAGTATGTAGTGTTCTACGATGCATCAGGGATTGGATTTGGTTGTGTCATAATGTAGAGTAAAGTGGTGGTTTCTTATGATTCACACCAGTTGATGCCACATGATCAGAACTATGTGACCCATGATCTTGAGTTGGTAGTGGTAGTCTTCACATTGAAGATATGGAGACACAACCTGATGGGAGAGTGGTTTATTGTCTACTCTGATCACAAGATTTTAAAGTATATATTCTCTATGAAGGATCTGAACTTGAGATAGAGGTGATGGATAGAGTTCCTCTAGGACTAGGAATTTGAGATTATCTATACTCTTGGGAAGGGGAACATGGTGGAATATTCTCTCAACAGGAGATCTAGTTCACAGTTTCTGAATGAGGCGTAAGAGCAGTGGGCCTTGTTAGAATTATCCTTTATGGATGGAGATAGAGCATCTTACCTCTAATTGATGGTTTTCACCCCTCCAATATTATATCGATTCAGGGAGGTACATCTTGGGGATATCTTCTATGAGACCCTATGTGCTCAGATGTTTATAGAGAATGCGCATGATGGATATTCACAAGGTATAGATCACATCGTCCTTTTTAGAGGACACACAGTTGTACCAGTGGCATTGTGGGAGGAGGTTCTATAGGAGTTTCATACATCCCCTTTGGCAGTACATTTAAGAGTGGAGAAGATGTATGAGGACCTCCAATGTCACTTTTGGTGGACAAGGATAAAGAAGGTAGTGGAAGAGTTCGTTTCTCAATGTCTTATATGCCAGCAGGTGAAGGCTGAGCACCAGGATCCAGTGGGTTTAGCTCAACCCCTTGAGGTTTTAGAATTTAATTGAGATGGTATATCGATGGGCTTCATGATGGTTTTACCATGTACGTCCAAGAGACATGATGTCATCTTGGTGATCACTAACTGACTCACCAAGTCGGCACTCTTCCTAGATATCTGAGAGCAGTGTTCCATAGAGATCATGGGATGATTCTACATGTAAGAGATAGTTCAACTCCATGTAGTCCCATTGATGATAGTTTCTGATCATGATGTTTTCTTTACATCTTGGTTGTAGAAGGGATTGCAGGAAGCATTTGAGACTTAGTTACACATGATAATAGTGTTTCACCCCTAAAGAGATGGCCAGACAGAGCAGACCATTTATATTATGGATTACATGATGTGGGATTTCATGTTAGACTTCGGTCATAGTTGGGAGGATTGCATACCCCTAGTGGAGTTTGTGTACAACATCAGCTACCATTACACCATTGGTATCGAACCATTCGTGTATTTTTAGGGGTGAACTTATAGGTCACTACTATGCTGGACTGACCTATGAGAGTCAGTACTTATGGGCCCAGAGTTAGTGAGAGTTACTATAGAGAAGGTTAAGATCATCTAGGAGTGGATGAATACTTCACATATACATAATAAATCTTATGATGACAGGCATCAGAGGCCTTTAGAGTTTGGGTAAGGAGATCATGTGTTACTTCTAATTTTACCTCGATGGAGATTATAGATATTTGGATGGGGTGAAAACTTATCTTCTAGGTTTATAGGTCCTTTTTAGATGCTGCATAAAATTGGCAAGGTGGCGTACCACTTGGATCTACCCCCGTAGTTGGACCGGGTACATGACATCTTCTATGTGTCGTAGCTGAGGAGGTATGTGCATGATCCATCGCATGTCATCGACTGGGGAGAGATGGACATTGAGGATGGAGTGACTTTTTCTGAGTACCCAGTGAAGATCAAGGATCGGCATGAAAGGATCCTTTGTGGGTGAGAAATTCCCTTGGTGTGAGTCTGATGGCATCACAAGAATCACCAGAAGAGAGTATAAGAGTAGGAGGCTCAGATTCATGATCATTACCCACATCTTTTTGTATAGCCTTTTTTAGATTTTTGGGGACATAAATCCCCAAGGTTTGGAGAATGTAATGTCCCAGATTTTTTTATGTATTATTTTTAAATATTAAATGGAATTAATTCAAGACCAGGTGCTGAGACGGCATGTGATTCCAAGGCCCAATGTGTTTGGAATAAATTTTTGAAATATATTAAATAGCATGTGCGAGCAGTTTTCCTGAAAAAGTGTAATATCTTCTAAATGGGTTCCTAGATCAGAAATATGAGGGCGATGTTGCGTTCAGAGCAGCAACTTTACCTTAGGCGATGCCTAATATCAATTGGTGCAGGTTGACTATGAAAGATATTTTTGGATGTTTTAAGGAAGAAAATAAATTTAAGATTTATTTTATTTTAATGTTTTGTAGAGATGCAGTGATGGGCTTTCTTTTTCTAATAAGAAACTCGATAGGGACCCAGGGTTAGAATTCATAACTCTAGAGAATTCTCTAATGGATCAAGAGAGAACCTTAGAAAAATATCTTGATATAAGATGATAGGATGGTGGATCAAGACCATTCTTAATAGATCACCATTGGCAATTAATCCTCAACAACAAACAATCCTTTCCCAGGTAGGGAATTATTATTTCAGATTATTCTTTCCCCATTATTATAATTCATGATGAATGTGGATCAAGCAATGAACAGGTTGACCCAAGGATCAATCATTCTTGCGGGATGGGTTTTATTTGAGGGATTTTATTTTTGGGATTTGATTATTGGAATTACATTGGTTTTTATTGATCATTCTTATGTAATGGGTTGAGGCTGGAATGAATAAAATCTGAGGTTCGTTCCTTGGTTTGTTCCTTGTGAATTTCTCCCCCTATGTTCTTTGTGTTCTTCATGGTTTATAAACAAATGATCATTGTGCCATCGTTTCACATTGAAATGATCTAAGATTGAAGATCCACCATTGGTATGACTCAAAAGAGGTTCGATAGTGGTTGTGGCAGTGGATCGAATGATGGTGGGTGTTGATTTCTCATTCTTCTTCAGAAAAAAAATAATGACGACAATCTTGTTTTCTGAGTAGATTCAAGCCCTAAATCTTACCGATTCTATGATTTTGGGAATAGATGAACTTGGAAGTAGATTTTTCTGATGAGGCACGGTTGGGATCAGTGTTCGAGGTGATGGGGAATATGATGAAGCGCGAACCAAGGTTTCTAGAAAATCCCAATGAACACAATGTGTATTTCAGAATACACTGTGTGTGGGACCTTCTAAGTGGTGGCTAGGGTTTCAGGAAGAAAAGAAGTGTCACAAAGTGTTTGAAACCTATCACATGGCATGTGGTCCCTTCCCCGAGACTCAGTGTGTATCTTAGAAGATACACGGTCATGGGGCAGAGTACATGAGGTTTTGACACGGCGTGTATTCCCCCACACGACTTGGTTCAACTGGTTACGTGGATTACCCTGTGTACTGGTACACAGGCAGAACTACATAGGTTGACATTATGTACTGGAACATAGACAAAGTACATGGGAGGACCCTGTATGGAAGGGAACACCATGTAAGTATTTCTACACATCATGTACTCTCTTTTTACATGACATGTTCTAATGACATGGGTCATTGTACACGGGGAGTACCTAGGGTCAAGGAACACGGTGTGTGACCCTAATACATGTTGTGTATACCTTTATACATGTATTTATTATCTTTTCCACCATATATTGGAAAAGTTTTGTAAGGGTTCATTCCCTTTATCACTTCCCTATAGGTTGGTGGGTATCGTTTCCTACTCATAGAATTATAATCCCTTCAACTGAACTTCCTGGATAGAGTCGTTTGAATCCCCCAAGAGGCATGATGTGGGATACTCTATTCATTATTCATTCCCTAGGTAGAGTCATTTTTATTGATTCAACCAATCCTACCAGACATCGATCCTCAACTTAGAAGGTTAATCCACATGGATTTGTTGGTATCACCTCATGGCCCTGGCTGTGATCCTCATTTGTTGTATTATATATCTCTCTTCATATCTTTCATCTTATCTCTCTCATGACTATTTTTGATGAAAAGTACTTCTCAGATAGATTTCATCAGTGTTATCAAACTCAGGAGTGTTTTCTCTTGGATAGTGCTTCATGGAATCTTTAAACTGAATCCCTAGTGGTGGCATGCGTTAGTTGGGACTTACCTATAGACTTAGTGTCTTGGTTTGAGTGTATTTGAATATTCTTTTTATATGTGTTATAGACATATTTTTTTAAAGCTGATTGTATCTTCCTTTTTGTATTTATTTGTGGTTTTGGAGTGTCCTACTAAGTATTGTTATACTCACCCCTACACAGGCTTTACCTGTACATGTTGTGTCTGGTGCAGATGAGCGACCTTTTGATGGAATAGGACTGGACAGATATTTGTGATTCCAGGAAGGTCAAGGTGTTCCTATGGCTTCGAACAGAAATCCTAATACCTATTTTGTTTATAGGTTGGACTTTGTAGTTTACAGACTCTTTCTTTTGGTGGGATTCTATTTTGTCCTACTTTACTTTACTACACTTTACTTTCTATTGTACTCTATTGGTTGGGATATAGTGATATGAATTCATTTTTTTCTTATTGGTTTTTACATTTCATCATTTGTGGGGTTGGAGATGTGTGTGTGCATACATGTACATATGCAATTCCTCCTATGTTAGTGATATGCCTACTTGGTGCTAATCATCAGCCCCTAGCCTATTGGAGGTGAGCTTAGGGATTCGCAGCATGGGCCCCACTGGGACGGGTCATGACATGACCACCAATACTGTCTATAGAGATCACAATACATTTTTTCAAACCAGGATATAATACCTATCTAGAAGCATGAAACTATCTCATCAACTTCTAGTGAAAGCCTATAGAAACCCATACTCATTCATAGAAAAGAGTAGAATTATCATTTCCAAGATCTTGTTCTGATGGTGTCTCCCCACCATATAAGTTTTCTCTCAAAACTAAGCCCTCAAGATCAGATAAATATATATATTTATCCATTCCAAAAGCATAGGTATAATAGATGTTGAAGTCAAATCTACTCATCCTTAATACTCTTGAACATTTAGATGAATGTTTAAAAAGAGATCCATTATCTACTACTCATCTTAAGACTCCCGCAATGCTTATATTTGTTTCTTATATCTTAAAGCATTGACAACTATGTTTCCTTTTCCTGGTGTATAATCCATCTCAAAGTTTAAAGACTTCAGATACTTGACCTGCATCCTCTGTCAAAGGTTCAAGTTCCACTGAGAAAATATGTACCTGAAACTCTTGTGGTCCATGTATACCACAAACCTATCACCCAAAATATAGTGTCTCCAAAATCTCAAAAAAATGTACCACTTCTGTTAACTCTATATCATGAGTAGGGAAATTGATCTCATGTTGTCTCATCTATTTGGATCCATAAGCAACTACTAAATCCTCCTACATCAGAACTGATCTGAGTCTAACTCTGGATGTGTCACAGTACATGTTATAGGCTTTACCCAATATACGTAAAGTGGGGATAGGTGTTGAGGTCATCCTACCTTTCAACTTCTAAAAATATCTCTCACAAGTAACCAACCAAACAAACTTCACTCCCTTCTTAGTCGTCCCTAACATCAGTGCTTCCAAATAGGAGATGTCCAGGATAAAGTGATGATAATAACTAGTTAAATCCATAAAACTCCGAATCTCAAATACACTCCTGGTCCGCTCCCAAGATACTATGAATACAACATTATCTAGGTCCATTTACACTCTCACCTTTGAGATTACATGGCCTAGAAAGTGCACTTTATTAATTTAGAAATTTTATTTTGTTAGCTTGGAGTAAAGTAAATTCTCTCTCAATGTACTCAATACAATATCAAGATGTTTGGAATGATCTTATGCTGACTAGAAGTACACTAATATGTTGATGAAAAAACCACCAAATGTTTTAGAAAATGATGAAATATCTGATTCATTAAGGCCAAAAATATTGATGGTGCATTATTCAAACCAAATGGAATCACTATGAAGTTATACAATCCATACCTACTTCTAAAATCAGTCTGAGGAATGTCCAATGGTCTCACACTCAATTGGCAGTATCCTGATCTCAAATTGATCTTGGAGAATATTTTACCACCTCTTAGCTGATCGAATATATTTTCTACACATTTTATAGGATACTAGTTATTGACTATCATCAAGTTAAATCTTTGATAATCAACACATAGGTGCAATGTTCCATCACCCTTCTTGGAAAAAAAGAACTGCAGAACCCCATAGATATGTAATAAGCCATATGGAACCTTTATCTTCCATATATTCTAATTGAAAATTCAACTCTCTAAGATATATTGGTGTCATTCTATAAGGTGGGATAGAAACTAGATATGTTCCCGTCACCAACTCGATCATGAAATTGATCTATTGCTCGAGAAGTAAGCTATAGAACTTGTCAGGAAAGACATCCTAAAAATATCCTACCACTAGAGGAAAATAATCCTGATACATTCCTCTATCATCCAAATAAATACTTGCTATCTAATTCATGATTTAATCCAATATACACTAAATTTTTCATGTACAACCAGCCTAAAGACCACACTCACCCTGGTGAGAATGGATTCCTCCTTCTAGAGATATAAAGGTATCTCTACTCTATTAACAGTCAATATGAGCCTGGTATAGGACTAACCAATCAATACCAAGGTTTAAATTGAACCCTATCATTTCTAGAATAAAAAATTCCCATAAGAAATGGTAACCACTAATCTCTGTATAACACACCTTTCAATGTTTGATATTCATTTAGCACACTCCCAACGGTGTATCGATGGTTAAATCACCACCCAATATTTACAAAGCAAAGCCAAAACCATTTTCAAAATGAGAAGATAAAAAAGGAATGTGATGCTCCCGTATCAAAAAAAAAGTAAGGGTATATGATAAAAGAATCGTACCTCTGACGGTAGATGGTCATGTATCCATAATAGACAAAGTAGTCTATATAACATGTATATGACTAACCTCTCTACGTTGGGATCCATTCTAACTCTTATATTTTGTTCCCTCTTCCTGAAACTATCACTCGTATGCTGAGGTACCACATCTCCTACCTCAACCTAAACATCCAGTAGAACTCCAACTACCAATATACTAAGGAGTAGTTAAGTCCTTACCAAACTTTAATACCTATCTTGATCCCCTACCACTTATCTTCTGTTATAATTTTTGAAGAAACTTATAAAGATGTCCCATTCTACTGTAAGCATGGCACTCTAAAGTGGGGTACAGACACTGTGGATGCTTATGGTCCAACTTTCCATAGTGATAGAACTACATCATAACATGGTCATGAGATGGCTTCCCACTACCTTGGATTCTCTTCTCACTATTTACTTGAAAAAAACTATCCTTGTGGTGCTTCTTTCCACCAGAAGAAGTGCTCCTAGTTCTCTCTACTAAAATAGCATGGCTGCTATTCGGGGTGTCTCTAATATTCCCTTCCATGATGAGTTTATGATTCATCACATATGAAAATATTAGTAGATAAAAAAAATTCACCTACGACTTGATCTCAAAGAGAATCTCATCTGAAAAATGTCTCAACCCACAGATCTCATCAATATATAAAGATGATGCAAAACACTGAAGGTCAGTGAAACATTCATTATAGACCATCACTGACATTCCCTCCTATGTCATATGCATAAAATTGTGACCCTTCTCATCCCTCAACATTTTTAGATAGAAGTGGCTCATGAAATTCACTCTAATTCATTCTAAGATAACTCCTCCTTTTTTCCAGCCTTCTCTAGTATATCCCACCAATTCTTGGTAGGTCCATGGAGCATATACCCAGCAAGATTCACCATCCTACCTTCAGGTGTCTCCATATTCTTGAAGATCATATGGAATGAATCAATATTGAACTTGTCTTCCTAGGGGAATCTATCCCTAATGAATGTAGGTGTATGATGAAGCTGAAAATATCTCGATGACTTATACATCGAAGGGACAGTGAAAATATTTTCCCTTTCCATGGATCGCATGACCCTTAAGAAGATTCCACAAATATGAACATATGTCTGATCCTCATGATCCATAGGAAGCTCGGATTCATCTACGTTAGGAGCATGCTGATTTCCATTCTCCTGATTCTCAACTCGAAGAGACCAAGGAGGCATTTTCTTTATAATACAAACACACTCTTTATAACACTAGATATAATAACAAGGTCAACCTCAATAGGTGATAAAAACAGAGAACCACTACTCCCGGTCTCTCTAAATATGGATTGTAGGTGTTTTATCATGACATAAAATTTCATTTCATTTTATTTATCAGATATATTAGGTATATCATACCACAGTTCATATAGGAAATTATATATCACATGTAATAAATATGTCCCAACCATTTACAATGCATGTCAATATATATACCTATGTTACTATCATGATGCATGCATACTCATATTGCACCATATTGGTCTATGAGTATAAATAACAAGAAATAACAACATCATGAAATAATCATCATCATACAACATGTGAATCACCCTATGTGAAATAACATTAACTGTAACAAGAAACAACAAAAACAAAAATATCATCCCTAGGCACTTGGATTTTCCCCCATACATGGGTTAGCTTATCTCATGCACAAGATCATTACCAAGTTTTAACACATCCTATTATCCTTTATACCTTTACCAAATAGTAAATTAATAGAAAAGAAAAACTTTCTCCCTTTAATACCACTTTGTAACGTCCCCCGAACTGAATCTCTCCGACATGGATAAATCAAGTTGGTTATGGGACATCAAATGTGCCTACTTGTATACTAGAGGATTACGACTAGTAGTGGGGTGTGATGAATATAGTGGGGAGACTATATTCTTTGGTTAAGAGTTGAATTAAATATGAATAATCAAATAATAATAAATATCATAGTAATGACATAGCGGAAACAATATATCATACAATTGGAAAGTAAAAAATGAGGAACCAAATAATCAATAATAATAAACCATTTAATGAAAAGATAGAATGTGTCTAAATGTAAAGATGAAAAAATTAAAAATAAAATAAATAGTTGACACAAAATAAACCCAAGAGATCCCAGTTTCGATCCCCATGTCGGACCCAACTCCAAAATCCATCCCGTCCAATAAGAAACAAAATCAGTAACAAGGTCCCTTTCCCTTATCCAAACCTACATCCATGTAATATGCTCAGGTAACAAATGGAGACCTGAATAGGGTGTGAGTAAAACACATTATGTAGTACCCCCAATTTCTATTATGTAACCCTTACTTGATTCTTTTCATGGTTATAAAGTTAAGGGTGATGAATGAGAGAGTCATAAGAACTTTGAATAAATTTTTGAGGCAAAGGGGAAGTCACACGGGTGGCGCACGGTTTGTCTAATCATACAGCCAAATCATGCATAGTTGGTCCTTTTGAGGCATTATCTCCCACATGGTTGGATCATAGTTAGAGATACCATGCGAGGAATCCATGCGAGGGTCTGTCTAGGAAGTGGTTAATGCACGGTTAGTGTACGGTTTGTCTAACAATGCGAACTAACTATACGGGCACTTAAGTGAGATCCTAAAAAAGTGGATCTCACACATTTTTGCCTCTAAGTGGATCTTTTTTCATCCTAAGCAACCATAACTTGGGATTTTTCTTTTCCTAAGGCTAAATAAGTTTCTCCCATCATTCCAAAGGTGATCTTAAGGCTACCCTTGGCGAATCGATGTCAGATTCTTGAGGTATGTGATCGTTCTTATTCATTCTTGTTCAGTTTCTTAGATCTACTTAGATAAAATTCTCCTCTTCTCTCATTTTATTAAATATATTCTCGTTATGGGTAGAACTAGGTTTTTCGATGCCAAATATGATGATATTTGGTCTCGTTCTTGTCAGGATAAGAGATCTAAGGCGGGTTCTTGGAGAATCGACCCAGTTTTCTTGAGCATTCTTCGTTCGTTGTGGGTTTCGTCAAAACATTTGAGGTAGGTGGATTCTATCTCAAATACTATTGATAGAAATGATTTTATTAGTTTTAAGTTGGTTTATTTGAGTGGTATTGATTGTGAAAAGCATGGAATAAATCTTCTTTAGTAATGATTTATGGTTTTAGTGAAATTGTGAAATATTGGTGAATTATTGTGCAAAGTGATTTAACCTCTTTAATTTAAAATGATGATTTTAAATTATTGATTTTCTATAATTGTTAAATGAGATGATGAAATTTTGGTTTTCAATAAAAAGGTTGTTTTATTGAAATGGTTTGGCATTGAAATGATTTCGATGGAAAATGGTTTTTAATAAATAAGTGTTTTTATTGAAAGGGATGTTTTGGAATGATCATTGGATATATGTGGTGTGAGTTCTTGTTTAATATACAGGGATTGGTTTAAATATGACCTTGTGCTCAGTGAAAAAGGGGTTAGTGGAACATGAGAAACAATTACCCTGTGATGACTTGGTAGATCAACGAGAAACTGCTCATGAGTATGGAACTGTCATAAAGTAGCATGCATTGAATGGGTTGTGGAATGGTTGGGAATGCCAAAAAGGGATATTGTGAAATGGTTTTAAATCTTGTTTAGTTATTTTTTTATAAAAATAACTTACTAGAAAAATTGGTTTCAATCGCACTTGTATTCTTTTGGTTATAAATGGTTTTGGAAAGTTGTTTATATTTAGTTATAAACTATTTTGAGAAATTTTTTTATATAAATATTTCTAACTCTTCTATCCTAGTGGAGTGAGTAGGGAAGTCGTTGGGGAAAACCTACTAAGTTTTATACTCCATCCTACTTTGGCACTTTGGTTCTTTTGTAGATGTTATCTTCCAGGACAGGGGCAAAGGTAATGTTTCACACGTGTTTAGAACTACCTCGTGATGTTTGGGTTGTTCGGTGATTATGGAGCTTGGATCTTGTGGAGCATGAAATATTTTAGTCTCTTGAGGGTATTTATTTTTTTATCCATTGTGTACTTTGATACTTGGTTGGTCTTCCATTATTTCACACTATGATGTGGTTTTGAGATTTATGAAGTTGTTTAGTTGTCTTTATTTTTTTCATGCATCATTTAGTGAAGGGTTTGGTTATTGGATTGTTGGTTTATTTATTTAATGGTAAATCATCCCCCACTTGTATTTGAAACACTTAGGCATTTATTTCCAGCCTTTGGCATCTTGGGGATGTCTCTTAAGGCCAAGTAATGACTCGTTGTGCTCTCAATCTAATGAGAATTGGCGGGTCATTACAAATGGTATCAGTCTAGTCCTTCCCTTGTGGTAAAAATCATCAATGTTCTTGGTCTTGGAGTTGGAATTCCTTTTCATATATTCCTTGGGTTGGAATATTAGATAGTAGTTGGATTGTTGGAACTTGAAATTTATAGCATAAAAGGACATAGCTAACCCGTTTTTTCTGAACTTCAAGTTATCAGGGTGTTGGGTACATAAGTGTTTTGGATAGACTTCTAGAATGTTAGAAATCTCATTGTCATTGGTTTAGCCAATGAAATTAGCATGACCTGCATTATAGAGGAATGAATTCCCACTAATATTTCATATCTCATTGTGAGGAATAATTAATGATTGTGTGCAAAGATGTAAATTTTTGAAAAATTCAGAATTTGTTTTCAAATGAAAGATTTTGAAAAGAGGATACTTGGTGTACTTTGAAAATGGTTCAATTTTCAAAACCAATAGTTGATTTTCAAAATTGGTTGAACATGGAAAAATGTTATTTTTGGAAAACAATGTTGTGATAGTTGATGTGATAGAATTTTAAATGCTAAGACATCAGTTGCTAGAGAGTGATATTGATGGAGTTTGTTGTTGGTTTAGAAAATGGCACCCGGTAGTTGTTGTCGAAACCAACCCAAAGAAGCTGTGGAGAATGTGGTTGCACATAAACCACAGGTGAACCAAGATATGGTTAAAAATATTGTCCAGGATTTTCAAGTTGTGGATATAGTGAACCTGAGGAATGGTTCATGGCATGTGGATCATACCATTCAGTTCATGAAGCAAAATCCACCTAACTTCCGAGGTGATTCTGAACCCGAGAAGGTGGAGGTGTGGCTGAATAGGATGAATTGTATCTTCGATTTCATCGACCCACCATCAAAGATCAAATTCAAGCTGGCCACTTATATGCTCGAGGATCTTTCATGATAGTGGTGGGATTTATCAGTGCAAGCTAAATTGGATGAAGGCATTACATGGGAGGATTTTGAATAATTGTTCAACAAAACAATTATATCCTCATACATTCAGGATCTAGAAAACAACGAACTTATTCAGCCTAAAATAAGAGAGCCTCTCTTTCATAGAGTAGGAAGATAAATTCATGAATTTAGTCTGTTTTTCACCAGAGTTTGCGTTAAGTGTGTCGTTGAAGGAACGCATCTTCGAATCGGGGCTAAGGTAGGAGATTCGATTGAAGATTGTGGTGCTATGTATTGTGGATTATACAAAGATGGTGAACAGAGTGACTATGGCTGAATGTGATATCTCAAGATTGATATTAGGAGGTATGATGATACCTACAGGAAATTGTGGGGACTCAACTGCTGGGAGCAAGAGGAAAATAGACACCTATTTTCAAGGTTGAAGTGGAAATCAGAATCAGACAGCGGGATCAGTGAACCTTCCTCCACAACCCCAGATCAAAGCAGGTTTCTTTCAATGTGGTTCACTTGACCACATAAAGTGAGATTGTATGACACAACCTAGGACATGTCATAATTTCAACAATATGGGACATCTTTATTGCTATTGTCGTAGTGCTCCAAGGTTAGGTGCTCGGGACACTTCTCAAGCATCATAAGCAATGTATGCTTCGACAGGAAGAGGACAGAAAAATTAGTCTCGTCATCATAACAGAGCTACCCATGGTGATTATCTAGATACCATGACTCTTCAACCAAGGAAATATCATCAAGGAAACAAGGAGAATAGTCCAGCAATGAAGAAATTGTATGGAACTAACCAGATGATTATCAATGATCAGGCTGGACCATATATGGTGAGAGGTATGATTCTTTTGAATTTTACCCTTGTGCAATTTCTCTTTGATACTGGTGCATTACATTCTTTCATTTCTTCTCATGTTTTTGAATTTTTATATTTAGAGTTGGAAATGATTCCTTCTATTTTAAAACTACAAACTCTTCTTGGTGAAAGAGAATGTCAAGCCTTTGTGTGTAGAGCATGTGTTATAACTGTTGATAGAGTTGAGCTGAAATGGTACTTCTTGATTTTGGACATGTATTTCTATGATGTAATCCTAGTTATGTATTTGTTTATGACATTCAAGGCTCACATTGACTATTATAAGAGAGCAGTTAGTTTTACGACTGAGGACGACATCAAGAATCTCTTCAGAGGATAGAGGATGGTAAATAAAGGAGAAAATAGCTTGTTGGAACAAATAGTGGGAATAATCTCTTATCAGTTGGAATATTTGACTTTGTAATCAATGGAATAGATCAAGGAAAATAGTTTTCCAGTAGTTGTGGATCAATTTCCAGATGTCTTCCCCAAGAACTTCTCAAGGTTACCACCTCTAAGGGAAGTGGAGTTTACGATTGATCTCCTTCCAGGGACCAGTCCTATTTCCCTTCCATCTTATAGGATTTCACCAATAGAGTTAAGGTAATTTAAAGTGCAACTAGAGGAGATGGAAATAAAGGGTTTCATTCAGCCAAGTACATCTCTATGGGTAGCACCAGGTTTTTTCGTGAAGAAAGCAGATGGAACTCTTCAGTTGTTTGTTGATTATCGTAAGCTTAACCAAGTTACGGTAAATAATAGATATCCACTTACATGTATTGATGGTCTATTTGATCAATTAAGGGGAGCTTAATAGTTCTCTAAGATTGAATTGCGATTTGGATATCACCAATTGTGAGTTTGGAATGATGATATTCCAAAGATAGCTTTCATAAGCAGATATGGCCACTAAAAATATGCAGTCATGCCTTTCAGTCTAACAAATTTACCAGCGGTCTTCATGGATTTGATGAATCAGATATTTCAGCAATATCTGGATTCATTTGTTGTGGTGTTTTTGGATGACATATTGGTGTATTCAAAGACAAGGGCAGACCATGAGGAGCATTTAGAAACAGTGTTACAAATCTTGAGAGATCACTGTTTGTATGTAAAATTATCAAAGTGTGATTTTTGGATATAGGAAGTACATTTTCTCGGCCATTTCATTTCTGAAAAATGCATTTCTATGGATCTTGAAAAGATAGAAGTTGTTATCTCATGGAAACCACCGAAGAATGTCTTTGAGATACGTAGTTTTCTTGGTCTAGCTGGTTACTACTGATGCTTTGTGCATGATTTCTCATGACTAGATTCACCAATGACTGCTCTGAAAAAGAAGAATGATTCATTCCAATGGATAGAGTAATTCCAGAAGTATTTCCAGGAGATGAATGTTTGGCATACATCAACACCTATCTTGATTTTTCCAAAATCAGGATAGGGGTATGTGGTGTACTATGATGCTTCATAATCAGAGTTGGGCTATATTCTCATTCAAGGAGACCATGTAGTTGCTTATGGTTCAAGACAGTTAAGACTGCATGAGAATAACTACCCAACACATGATTTGGAGTTAGCTATAGTCATCCATGATTTGAAGACATGGAGACATTATCTCTTTGATGAGAAATTTACTGTGTTCATGGACCAAAAAAGCTTGCAACACATTTTCCCACAGCAAGATTTTAATCTGAGGCAAAGGAGATGGATGGAGTATCTCCAGATGTTTGACTTTGAATTTATGTATATCCCAGGAAAAGGGAATTCATGGGAAAATGCATTGAGTAGAAATTCATATGCCCGGTTGGTGAAAGAAGCTTCAGATGAATGGAAATTGATTTCAGTCCTAGTCGACATGCATGTGGAATGTGAAGACCAAGGTGATGTTGTGGTTTTCTTTTCAGCTAATCTTGTTCTTTATTTGGTAAATATGGTCAAATAGGAACAAAAATATGATGCATAATTTCTGGTTATGAGTTCAAAACTCAATAGTGGGAAGACCAGTGAGGGATGGAAACTTGATGAGAGTTCAATTTTGTGCTTTAGAGATTGGATAGTTGTACCTATGTCTTTTCAGGAACAACTCCATCATTCTTAACACCATTCAAGATGTGTTGTTCATCCAGGTACATAGAAGATGTATAAGGTGTCAAAGGCATAGTTTTGGTGGAGCGACATGAAAAGGAAGGTGGTCGAGTTCACCTCGTAGTGCTTAACTTGTCAGCAGGTTAAAGCAGAGCATTAGAGACCAGTAGGAATGTTGCAGTCTTTACCTATCCCAATGTGGAAATGGGAGTAGATAGCGATGGATTTTGTTATTGGTCTTCCAAGAATGGTTCGAAAACACGATTCCATATGGGTGATAGTGGATCGACTTACCAAGTTGGCACATTTCATCCCAATTCGTGAAACTCATACGGTGGAGGATATATAAAAAATCTATATCTGAGAAGTGGTAAAGAGGCATGGTGTACTAGTTTCAATAGTCTCAGATAGAGATCTGAGGTTCACGTCTCGTTTCTGGAAATCCTTATTGCAAGCTCTTAGGACTTAGTTGACTATGAGCATGGCGTATCATCCTCAGATGGATGGTCAATCTGAGCAGATGATACAAACGTTGGAAGACATGTTGTGGGATTGTGTAATGGATTTTGGTGGCCCATGGGAGGAGAATATACCCTTAGTGGAATTCTCATATAATAACAGCTATCAGGCCTCAATACACATGGATCTGTTTGAAGCATTCTATGGGCATCCTTGTTGTTCTCCACTGTGTTGGGTGGCAACAAGCGAAACTTCACTAGTTGGACCGAGCCTTGTCCAAGAAACAACAGATAATATCATCCTGTTGATCAGAAGGATGATGGAGACAGCTCAAAGTCGTCATAAATCTTATACAGATCACCGTAGAAGACTATTTTCGTTCGTTGTGGGTGATCGTGTCTTCTTGAGGATATATCCAAGGCTTAGACATCGTCATTTCGGGAAGCGGGGAAATCTATCTCCAAGATACTTAGGCCCTTTCAAGATATCGTAATGGTTCATAGACGTGTCATATCGGTTGGAATTATCACCATAGTTTATTTTGGTGCATAATGTGTTCCATGTATCTTATTTGAAAATGTATCATCCCGATCCTGACCATGTGATCAGATGGGATCACGTTGACCTAGATTCGTATGCTTTTTTGATACATATCTCGGTACGGATTTTGGATAGGAAAGAGAAATTCTTGAGTGAAAAAATCATCGGTCTAGTGTGGGTTTCATGGCATCATGGTCATATCTAGGAAGAGACTTGGGAATGTGAAAAGGAAGTGAAGGAGTGGTAGCTGGAACTCTTTCAGATCGGTGAGGGTTTTCTACTTTCTGAGGATGGAAAGACCAATGGTGGGGAGAATTTAGTACCCCCAGTTTCTGGTATGTAACCCTTACTTGATGCTTTTTATGGATATAAAGTTAAGGGTGATGAATGAGAGAGTCGGAAGAACTTTGAATGAAGTTTTGAGGCAAAGGGGAAGTCACATGGGCGGCTCACAGTTTGTCTAACCGTGTGGCCAAACTATGCGCAGTTGTTCCTTTTGAGGTAGTGGATCCCACATGGTTGGAGCATGGTTAGAGATTCCATTCAAAGAAGTCATGTGAGGGTCTCTCTAGGCAGTGGCTAACGCACAGTTAGCACACAATTTGTCTAACCGTGCGAACTAACCATGCGGGCACTTGAGTGAGATCCTAAAAAAGTGTATCTCACGTGTTTTTTCCTCTAAGTGGCTCATTTTTCCTCCTAATAATCCATAACTCAGGAGTTTTATTTTAATAAGGCCAAATAAGATTCTCCCACTATTCCAGAGGTGATCTGAAGGCTTCCCTTGGCGGATCAAAGCCGGATTCTTGAGGTATGTGATCGTTCTTCTTCGTTCTTGTTTGGTTTCTGAAATCTACTTAGATATACTTCTCCTATTCTCTATGTTTTTTAGATCTATGCCCATTATGGGTAGATCTAGGTTTTCTGATTGAAAATATGATGATATTTGGTCTTGGTCTTGTCAGGAGAAGATATCTAAGGCGGGTTCTTGGAGAATCAACCCGGTTTTCTTGAGCATTCTTCGTTTATTGTGGTTTTCGTCAAAACCTTTGAGGTGGGAGGATTCTACCTCAAAAACTATTTCTATAATTTATTGTCTTAGTTTCAAATTGTTTTATTTGAATGGGATTGATTTTGAAAATCATGGGATAAATCTTCTTTAGTAATGATTTATGGTTTTAGTGAAATTGTGAAATCTTGGTGAATTGTTGTGCAAAGTGATTTAACCTCTTGAATTTAAAATGATGATTTTAAATTATTGATTTGATGGAATTTTTAAATTGGATGATGAAAATTTTGTTTTCAATAAAAAGGATGTTTTATTGAAATGGATTCTCATTGAAATGATTTTGATGGAAAATGGTTTTCAATAAATAGGTGTTTTTATTAAAAGGGATGTTTTGGAATGATCATTGGACATATTTGGTGTGTGTTCATGTTACATATACGAGGATTAGTTGAAATATTTTATTGTTCTCAGTGAAAAAGGGGTTAATGGAACATGGTAAACAATTACCTTGTGAAGACTTGGTAGATCGATGAGAAACTGGTCATGAGTATGGAACTTTCATAATATAGCATGCATTGTTGGTTACATGGGTTGGGGAATGGTTGGGTATGCCAAAAAGGGATATTTTTAAATGGTTTTATGGATTTTTTAGTTATTTTTCTAGAAAAATAAATTACTGGAAAAATTGTTTTCAATCGCACTTGTATGCTTTTGGTTATAAATGGTTTTGGAAACTTGTTTATATTTAGTTATAAACTATTTTGAGAAATTTTTTTATAAAATTGTTTTATATAAATGTTGCTAACTCTTCTATCCTAGTGGAGTGAGTAGAGAAGTCATTAGGGAAAACCTACTGAGTTTTATACTCACCCCTTCTTTGGCACTTTGGTGCTTTTGCAGATGCTATCTTCTGGGACAGGGAAAAAGGTAATGTTTCACACGTGTTTAGCACTACCTCGTGATGTTTAGGATTTTTAGTGATTGTAGAGCTTGGAGCTTGTGGAGCATGAATTCTTGTAGTCTCTTTAGGGTATTTATTTGTTTATCCATTGTGTACTTTGATACTTGGTTGGTCTTCCACTATTGCACACTATGATGTGGTTTTGAGATATATGAAGTTGTTTAGTTTTCTTTCTTTTGTTCATGCGTCATTTAGTGAAAGGTTTGGTTATTGGCTTGTTGGTTTATTTCTTAAAGGGTAAATCATCCCCCACTTGTATTTGAAACCATTTGGAATTTATTTCCAGCCTTTGGCATCTTGGGGATGTCTCTTAAGGCCAAGTAATGACTCATTTTTCTCTCAAGCCAATGATAATTGGTGGGTCATTACACAGTAGGTCGATACCACCATGTTTAAACAAAACTAGTTTGATAATAAGTGTATGTAATAAAGCGATAAATAGGTGTATGAATTAATAAATTAATATAATACATCAAAAAACCTACTTCGGAACCGTGTCGGAATGTATCTGATCATGTAACACAACCATTATAACTATATTCATATGCCATGGAATAATCACACAAATCTAGGATAATACTGCTATATAAACATTTCATCATGGGACTGGGAAAATCCCGCTCAATATAATCATTATAGCATGGGACTGGGCAGATCCAACTCAATATAAGTATTATAGCATGGGAATGGGTGGATCCCACTCAATAAAATCATTATAGCATGGGACTGGGTAAATCCCGCTTAATATAAGAATTACTGCATGGGACTTAACAAGTCACAGCAGTAAGTATATCATAGTATCACATCATAAGCCTCAATGATTAATTATACGAATTAACATTTGTCTTTAAATTACACTTCCATTTATATCTCAAATTATCAATAGTCATATAAATATATAATAAAGCATTACCTAGTGCTTCTATATCAATCAATCACCTAAGGTATCATTTCATTCTAAACACACTTTAATCCATTATCCAATTCATATAAATATATTCAAGGGTTCGCTCACCCAAGGGTATCTATAATCCAAACCGCTATCAACCATTGGATCCAAAGGAATCCAATCAATATTCCAATGCATGATTTACCATAAACCAATGAATTAATAAATTATATCACACATTATTTTGGTGAAATCAAAATATTTTATATACTTCATAATTAAACAAACCATAGGGTTAGGTTTATACCCCCAACCTTTATCTGTTGATCGATGAAATGCTTCCAATGGAAAATTCCAACAAGGATAAAAGAATAGAATAATTTAAGAAGAAACTAGATCAACCTAGGTCAATATCAAAACCCAAAACAAACCACTGATAATAGATTTACACTTCAACAAATAATGAACGACAGAGAGAGAAGGGAAACATAAGCATAAACACTCACCCAGGATCAAATGTGTATTCAAGGTGTTCAGAATGGAAGAGGAGACTGCAAAATTTCTTGTAAATTATTCTAGGGTCAATAGGATGAAAGGATTCACTGAAAAAATTAAATAATCATATGCATGGTATGATTAAAACCACTGGGTATGAGGAATACATGGTGTGTAATCCTTTAACATTGTGCATTTCTCAATTAATGAGATATTTCAAAAAACTCACCACATCAGGTTAATATTTATCCAAATTAACACTTATATAGTGTGAATTAGGTTCATGATGTGTAACCAATTCACATTATGAACTAGTTCATAGCCTATGTTTGGTGGCAATTACACATCATGTAACATGTACATGGTATATAATTGTCCAACAAATAGTTTTTAGTCTATCTTCTATAAAAGTGCCCGAACTACCCATGAAGCCTTAAAAAATCATGGAAAACCCTCATAGTCCCATTTAACACATTTATACCTAGACTCAATTAATTAAAATAAATATACATCCTTGAAATTTAGGTCATTTTCTTCAATAAAGGCTCTCCATCTCCAAACAAGACTTGGCCACCAAGGTCCAACGAAAAACTCAAAGAGGGACATACCTAGAAAATCATGGGATCTTATATCCATGTATTTATTCAGGTATTTTAATTTCCATAAAATGGATTTATATGTCTAATTTCATCATGAGAAAAAAGGGATAAATCTTTTCTTTCATTATCCATTAATTCAATATCACTCGTGACGCACCAAACTTATCCTACTTCACTGTAAACATATGTCATATTTTTTCATCAATACAGCAAACAAGGTGAGTCATGATATCCATTAATGATAATATTAAATTATAAGGATCAATAAACACATTATTATATAGTAACATCCAATGACACATGGAAATTTGGATTTCCTATTAACGGGTCTGATCTCATAACCTTCTATCTTGGATATTACCAAGGGTGAACACCATAAGTAGGTGTCTCAGTTTCTTATGAGCCTCCTACCCCTAATATCTTGTATTTTTTGTCCCATAAAACAATATCATATGTCCATAGAACAAGGCTCAAGAATAATTTTGTGTCACCTATAGGTTCTCATCATAGAGGGGAACTTATATGACCTTTTAGTGTGACATATATTCTTAGGAAATTATAACATACAAATTTCAAGTAGAGGAACAATAATAATGTGATAACAAAACTTCATTAATAATGAAAACATATAATCAAGTACTAAAAAAATTGGTTCTATGGAACCAACTCTAACATAGGAACTATTATAATTCTTCACCACAATACACCTCTAATCCTTGGATCCTCTTACTCCATGCACATCGTAGTCGCCTCCAAATTATGTGTCATCAACACAGACACAACATGTGTCGGAATGAAGACCATGTAGGGGTGAGTATAACAATACCCAGTAGGATTTCCTAAAATCATAAGGAGAATAAATAATTAGTTATCTCAAATCCAATACAAGAGAGAGACGCACTAAGTAGTCTAGATATATATAATAGGGATAAAAAACAAGAATCATAACCAAATTCCCAAGAAAAAAACCTTGGTGAAAGTCATATATTGAAGGAAACTAAAAATTCTTGATACCATATTACTCAAAGTAACCAAACTACCTTACTTACATAACTTCCATTCCACCTCTAAATAACTGTAGTGAGGGACTGTGTCATGTTGAAGAGTGTGAATATCAATTGGGGAGTACTCGAGACTTGTGGAGGACCACACCCCAAAACACATGGGAGCACTGACTCCATGGATAAATGACCACACCATAACACATGGGGGATACTGAATCCATCTGTTATATGGTGGAGTTTTCACTATCATGAATATGTTTCTAGGGGAGTACCTAAATCCCATTTATAGAGAAACATTCCCTAGAACATGGGGAATTATTGACTCCATGTATACCATATATCCTTTCCCAAACCTTATTGTTGAATCTATAGAGATAAGATCCTAAAAATACTAAAAGAATCTTAATGATAGTCATTGGTGATAAAGAAGATCACACAATTATAATCTATATGGAAAAACACCTAGAATGGACTATATATTTTTCAATTCATGACACCTCATAAGAAAATATAAATGATGCCAAAGAACTCATGATTCACATGATGTGCATTGTCTAACCGCATAATCATAACCTCTGAGTTACCCCATAAGAATTCCCACACTATTATAGAGAAAAACTATAGAAAGGAAGAATAGTGTATTACCCTATGTAAGATTTGGCATAGAACTCATTCTAAAGTGGAATGATCTTCTATAATTCCACACCAACCTATGAAACTCACTGCCCAAACCCTTCTATCTCTACAAAATGACATGGCATTGCACACATATGGAACAACCCTATGTGAATTACTACAACTTCATCCCCTATACTTCATCATCACTTCTACTGAGTTATCTAGAAAATAGAATGAAATCCATTCCAAATTAGTATGACCCATGCTAAAGTTTGTAAAAATCACTTTTCTCTCCTTTAAGGAGTATTCTATAAATATCACATAATCATCCAATTTATAATGGAAAGAAATCTCCATCTTAATCAATGTATTATTCATATAACTAATGAGTCATAAAATTCCATTAGAGAAAGAAATCATATGTCTAGGGTTTACAATTGGGACAAAAATTATACAAACATGGAATATATTGTTATTTCAATTATAATCTAAATTCCACCACTTCTATTCTTAAAGTTTCTAAAAGCATGAATTTTTTTAATAATTCAACCATTGAACCCTTTATTCTACACAATTATAATTCCAATTAATTTTTACATTTATTCTATTATCCAAAAATAACAAAATATAAATTTTAAAAAGAATCCAAGTAAGTAGTGGAAGTTTAAAGTACTATCTCAATTCTATTATGAATGTAGTCCTTTGATCCATTAATGATCTCCATTGATCTTCCTTCTAAAATCATGTACTTTTTCTTATTCTGATCCCCTAACACACACATTATCACTAAGTGTTCTTTTCTATTAATAGAATAAAGAGGATGGAGAATCTCTAAGAGGATTCTAAAGGTGACTAAATGAATCCTAAAAATTTAGTTTCATATACCTTCATCATTTCTCCCCATCAATTCTTCCATTTCACTCCTTTAATGACACTTGTTAATCCATCTCTTAATACATTTAACTTTCCCATGCTAATGAAATATCTAACTTCATCACAATACCTAACATACCATCATCATCACTTCTAAAATATCATAACCCACATTATTTATTTAAATAATAATAATTAATAAAATATAAATTACTTAAATAAATAAAGTATAATGAAGTTTAACCACCACCTAATGCTTCAAAAGTAAAACCAACCAAATTAGAAAATTAGAAAAGTAATATCCAAGGGGAAACATCACATCCTGAATTCAATAAATCGCTATAAATTTTATTTTTAGAACTATAAAATTATCATTATACCCTTATCTACGGAAAACATGACTGGTAGATAAAAAAATTAATAAAAAAATTTAAAGAACTTAACACAAAATTATAGGTCACTACAGGTTTTCTTTTTTATCAACCTGATCATACACCCATAACATAATTGGATGTAATGAGTGTAAATTCAATGTTAATTTTAGTCATTAATAGTTATAATTATTATATTTATAAATTTAAGAAGGTGATAGAATATTTTAAGGCACCAATGTATCTTGGTTGTGTCACCAAAAAAGGAATTTATAATGTATGTATTTCATGAGAAAAACATGTATGGATTTAGTAATAGTGCGATTGACTATATGATTTAATTTTTTGAAGGAAGTTATTTTTTATGGTTTGGTCATTCCAAAAAATTATTATGAAGCATCGAAGTTGATTAACCAGCATATATTTTCCTAGAATAAAATAAATTGATTCCCGAAGTATTGTATGTTATATTAGAATGAAAATACATCTTTAAATGACTATAAGAATCATGGTATATATATAGATGGAAATAAAATAAAGATGTAACATTGTCTCAAGATATTCAAAAGGTTGTGTGGTATTTTTATTTGACATAAAGACTAAAATGAAGGTTTATATCAAAAAAATAACATAATATATGGATGAAATGGAAAAAAATAAAAATCATGAGTATTTGGTTAACTTAATAGATAAATTGGTGTGATAGAATTTTACTAAATGAATTATAAATTTTTCATCTAATATATGTATTCTACCTCTAAGGTGGAGTGCTTTGGGTGATGGTGAAATGGTCCGACGAGGATCATCACTCGTACCTTTTTCTGGAGATGTTTTCCTGTCAAATTCACCATTTCTTTTGTTTCAACCCATTCTGCATCATTATCCTTTAAAAGAAGGTTGGATTAACCTCATAGGGACTGGGCAATTCACCCCTTTCATATTGAGAATGAGATTCCCCAGTCAGTCAGTCCCAGCAGGTGATTTCATGGGGTCAAGTACTCATACAATCAGTCCTCCTCAGATATAACTTCCTTAGATGTTCTCCAATGGGTTTATTTGTGGATCCAGAAACACCCAATGGCCTTGGTATCCATGATTCATGGACCTTATTTCCAAAGGCAGGTGCTTGTTGATTGATGATTCAGCCAAAGACAATTGAGGACTCCATTGGTCGAGAGGATGGGAAGTCAGACTCACCACACCCATATAGGGGAGAATTATTGCATGTTCCAGGACTCTCTTATATATTTAATTCATGTTTAAATGTTTGTGAATCCTTGTTTCATTCCTGAAGAGTGTTTCCATGTGATACCCTTGGGTTGCAAGATCGTCATAGGCATCCATATATTTGATACTATGGAGGTATTGTTGACTTAAGCCATACAATAAGGTGCTCTGTAGTTTATCATAATCCAGGGGGGGCGTAAGCTGATTTGATGTTGGTATTGGACCCATAAGATGGGTTTCCTACATATCCTTGAGGTAGGAATCAAAACCCACGTAGTTTGGAACAACTGGGACTTACGCATGGACGTTTCCCATTTGAGGGGGCATGATTGGGTGGACCCTTTATGGAAGGTCACCCTTTCATGATCGGGCCTTCAAGCAGGCATCCTAAGTATCTTGATTTTGTTAGGAATCAGAGTTGTCATAGTTCATATTTGTGTGGATGTTGTAATTTTCACAAACCTCTAAGACCATTTGATTCATGATCAGGGTGAGAAACAAGAGGATGTGATAGATCCAACCAACCACATGCTTTCTCTCCTATTGGTGGGAGAGGGAGAGCCTACGGCGGAAGAGGCTGGGGCGACGGTGGGAGAGGTCGTAGAGTGATGAACATTTCAATGTGAAATGACATTAAAGGTCACGTGGCTCAGCCTCGAAAGATTGGGGACTTACCTTAATGGGAGGGCCCTGAAATATGTACTGGGAAAGGGGAGAAGTTTCATCCTCGTCAAAGGAGAACAAAACATAGCTCCTTCGACTGATCACTATTCCTCATTGAATGAAAAAGCAAGTGATCACCCTTAATCCCTAGAATGGGGAGGTTCATGGTGGCATCCGAAGGTTGGAATCCGGGTTACCATGGTAATGTAGACCCACAGGCATTCCCAAAGCCTGAACTGTTATGGGGAGAGCCTTCATGACTCTGCTTACCATGGGTATGTAGACTCAAAGGGGCGTGCTGATGCACCCAATGGTCTAATCATACGGGTCTGGTGGATTTGGAGGAGGCTTTGGCTTGATGCCGAAGGACTGGTTCATGGAGGGATTATGGAGGACCAGACGGTAATGGAGGGTTGCGGTTGGAACCATAGGAAATAATACCCGAAAACACCACATTCTATGTACTGATTTCTCACGCGGGGTGGGGGAGGCTCTGCATACCATAGCAGTATGCGGGTAGAGGGGTCGTCCGCATACTGATGCGGTGCACAGGCATGGATATAAACCACCACGTACCATAGCGGTATGTGGCCCATCATGCTACTTTGGGTTCCATCTGCGTATTGATACAGTACGCAGCACCAGGTTCAGTCTGCGTAGTGGTACACTATGCAGAGCACCATATTGAAGGATGGTTTGGGGGATTATCGTCCATGGGAAGTTCATCCATGATAAGTATATGGTTCTCGGTTTCACCATTTAGGTTTGTGTTTCTCTTTTTATTATTAAGTTCCCCCATTTTATGGTTCGCGGTCGACTGTACCTACAGAGAGCATGATTTGAAATTTAGGCTTTGCCGATGAATCAAGACTGAAGCTGAAATATTCTTTGAACTCTTTCTTCCAACCTCTGAGTCCCCTTCAATATTTCACTATCTGTCCTTTCTCAATTAATTATGTTCTCTTTTAATAGAGCATCGAGTAAATCATATCTATGGGAATGAAACACCATTTGCAGAGGCCTGTGAGAAGATATCATGACCCATAGAAGACTCGATCAACCAGGGTTTGTGGAGGTTACGGTTCGCGAGCATGGTTTACGGAACCCTACCCATTTTCTTCGTCCATGAACTGATGAGCTCGTGGGAAGGTATGTGGATGAGATTCACATGCATGAGTCCTTCGGCGATGCGGTTCTCAGTCCATCGTGTTTTCTATCCATTGCTCCATAGTCCATCACCTCACGGATCATTCCACGTACCTGGTGGTTTGCGATCTTGGCGGTCCATGAACCTTTCCAGGTGATGGTATGAAGGCCACTTGAAATTCTTTGAAAACTTGAATTCCTTCAAGTTTCTCCTGATATTTGCAACTCAATTTGAGTTCATTCACCTTGATAGACTTTTAGGAGTACTTTCTTCCTTCTATAAAGTGATTTTGGGGGTATTTTCTTCCCTTGGAGAAATTTTCTAGACCCAAAAAATACCCCCATTGGAATGGGGTTTGTTCAGAACAAAAAGGGGACTATTTTGATGTAGAAGCAGTCCTGAACTGAAATGGTTGGAGGTATAACATATGGTCTCATTAGTGGGGAACCACACCTATATATAGGGGCCATGTCAATTGTCTTTTACCATTTCTCACAGCAAAAAGTTCTCTCGATTACCTCGGATTCCTCTTCATTTTCAAACCATTCTTCTTGCAAAAATCTTATTCATGAACCACTTCGTACGTACTGTAAACCAAAGTTTTCACCATTTCTCTGTCTGCCTACAGAATTTTGGGTTTTGCGAATGACATTGTGGAATTTTAAAACTAAAATATGGATTTTGCATAGTAGAACGCTATGCTGCTTGCATGTCCGCATACCAAGATTGAATAGGGGAACCGAACTTTAAGAGATAATAATCCAAACTTAAACTTTAATCTGCAATTTCAGAACATAAACTTAATGAGGCCTAGGTTCAAGGTATCCACCTCCTGTGAAACTTTCTGTTCACCATCCAACAATCCACGGGCCAATGCAATGCAGATGGTTTGTGTACCATGGTTTTATATAGTGAAACGCATCTGCATACTATAGTCGTATGTGGGGTTGCTTCCACACATTATGCAGTACACGGAATGTGTCTATCACGTACCATTTTCAGGATCATTACACTGATAATTATGCAGAAATATTTTAAGTCTTTTAATCATTTATTTTCATCCTTTATCCAACAATTTTTATTGGATTGACTTTTTATCAGTTTTTTGATCTTCCTATGTAGGTTACAATGGCTACTTCACGGGTTGTGATAAAATCAACAAAGACAAGGGAAACCATGGTGGGGAATAGTGAGGATCATTTTCGATCCTACATCATTCCTCGTAACAGCTTCTTAAAGGATTTCTTGATGCCAGAGATCCTAGCTTATCCACTATCTGTATAGTTTCCACTTTACGGCTTTGGTCTCCCTGACGACATTCCTCTGCCATTGGCTGACCCCGATACCACTTTTATCTTTTTAGAAGCACTGCAAGGACATGATTGTGCCAACATTTCCCCAATAGAATAAGTCACCACCACTCCAATTCATAATAATTTCTTCATACTAGGAGGCTCAGTATGGACCCAGGGCAATTATGGGTGTCGCGATGGTGTCCCACGACTAGGAACTTGATAGTACCCATCCATTATCAACATCTTCCAAGAAAATACTAACGGCGGGTGGAGCACCAAGTGGTATCTTCAGGCCGAAGGATGTTTATTTGATGAATGGGCATAGTAATTCTAAGTACATCAGAACTCTTTGGATTCCCTCGACCAGTTGGAGGCGGTGGTTTGTATTAGGCAGGATGGGATTCTCACTTTGCAGTCTTCTTCCCAGGTGAAATCCTTCCTGATCTACTGAGCCGCTAGTGTTCAAGCACCAACACCTTCCACTTATCGCATGGTGAGGTGGGAATAATCTTATGGGATATAAACCATCTTAGAGGACTCCTTATCCTTGTAGAAATGTACAATGAGTTTCTTCCAGTAGCTGCTACTTGGAATGACACTGAAGATGTGTCCCCCTTGATAAGGATTTTATTGGTCACGGATGAGGGATTACTTGATCATCCCCTTCAGGCTCGCTCATTTATCCCATTAGAGGAATGGATAGGGTTATTCTTGTAGGCGAACAGACCCAAGATGAGGGATCATCGCAGTAAAACTCATCCATCCCATCAGTCCTGCCAGACTCCAGGGTCATATTGTGTTATCCTTGAAGCGAGATGATATACCACATGGGGATATGAGCTTCAACCAAACGTATCACCTACACTTATATTAGAAGTTTTCTTTTCCATGTTTTTGAGTGGATGGATTTTCCCATCCTGTGACGTCTATACCAGGGTTCAGGACTATACTTTGATGATGGTGGCCACGATGGAAGAGGGTCAACTCATTAATTTGGCCCTTCCCACTCTTGCTCAACTTTATGAGTTTTTGGGAAAAATATAGAAAGGTATTCCCCCACATCATCTCAGCAGACCGTTTCAATTTCTGTATGGGTGGATGGTAGAACACTTCCCCTATTATGAATATTGGCATACTGCAAAGGTTCCTCATTATGAATTTCAACCCACCCATCTTAATATTTCCACTATTCTTCCTAAGACTCTAAGCATTATTATTGTGGTTGGGTTTATGAATGATGCTTATCGTTTTTCATTTCCATTTCATCCTACCCCTTATGGGTCATTAAGAGGTGACAGGGATGGTTATTTAGAGGAATTTTCATATATCATTGCACTTTAGGGTAGTAAACTTCTGGTATAGATCGAGTAGTCATTTGTGAGCAATACCTCCCCTACCGGTTTGCCAGGAAATTCAGATGCCTCTAACAAGCCGCACTGCTTCTGGCTGCTCAGTTAAGGGGAGAGTATTATCCCATAATTATCCACTATTTATGGCTTATGATGATGCATGAAAGTTCCACTATGGACATTATAATTCCTAACACAATGGTATCTACCTTTCTATTGCTAGAGTATGCCCAACTGTGGGTGGATTGTTACCCCGATGGGGTGTTGAGATAACCAGTTCAGAGGGTGAAGAAACCTTTAACCGTTTCCTACCCCATCCTTTCCCCAACAAAAATTCCACACATTCCTTCTACTATGAATAGTGTTACATCTATGCCTTATACTTCTGTCCATATAGAATCCATGATGGATACACCACATTTTCCTACCCTTGTGGTAAGAAGATGCTTGGTTCACCGTCATAATCGTCTGGTAGGGGTTTCATCGGTACAACCTATTTCAGTAGGGAGTGATTCAGACTGCTCCCCTCCTGTGGATACTTCCCAATACCTTAATGAGGCTAGAACCGGAAGACTCTCACCGATCACACCAGAATCCACAGCTAGTCCCCCGCATCAGGCTCCATCAGGCATGGCCCCAGTTATGTGCTCTTGCCACGGAGACACCTATGGCCAATTTTGCTGACGAGACTGACAATTTTCAATTATTATTCACCGAGCTAGGTTCTGGAAGATTTGATTATTGTAACTTACACCTCCTTATCTATCAAATTTTCATTGTTTGAGAAGACTCTTCCTCCTATGAGGACAATATGTCCAAGTTCAACTCTTCCCATCACCAAGTGGCGACCTTCCAATTTTTTTTTGGAAGTATTAAATCATCTAACAGGTGAGGAGGTGAAGGCTCGTGATTTGGTGGAAACCCAAGATGAATAACTATGGGAGTGTGAAGGATAGATAGAAAGGTTGAGGGATCAAATGGCCTCTTCACATACCAACTAAGAAGCCATCTGAAAGAAAGGGTGGGACCTTAAAGTCATTCTGGATTGAGTGCGTCTGACATTCAAGGCCGAAACGAAGGAGAGAGATTCTTTGGATCAAACTATTGATGGCATGTGGTAATCACTTGACATCCTTCTAGAAATGGAGAGATAATAATTGTTATAGATTCATTACAAATCATGATATGTACTCTTCCCCCCTTTTTTAATAGTTTGGAGAGACTCCGAACTGAGGATGCTCATCCATTTTTGTTGAACTCAATAAAACTGATTTGTCTTTAAATCCTTTTCTTCCTTTTCCTATCATGTAAATTGATCATAATCAATCATATAAACATCATTTCAATTAGGTGTTACTTTTAAACCATGACCAGTAAACTGAAATAATCGACTCGGGCTCTAATTTTTTTCCTGAGTCGTAGGACTCAATGAGCGCAGTTCGACTATTGCTGAGGTCTTATGGAACAACCTCACGAACTTTTAAGTCTTTTTCATTATTACCCTAATTTTTTCCTAAGCCTGCTTGGAATGGGATTAGCGGTCATAGCTTGACTTTTTCTTAGGCCTCCCTTTGCAAGTTTTCGAGCTAACAAGATTTATGCCTTTTTTGATGGCTTAGTGTTTTTTAATGAACTGATACTCGACTTTTACCTAGAGGTGCCTTCTGAGGATTTTCCCTCTGGAAAGTATGGCATCTTTTTTTAAGGCAGTTCGCAGTCCTTCCAATCAAACTTATTACTGATGTTTTAGGTCAAATATCTTTGACCAAACTTAACAGGGAAGGGCCCCAATTCAGAATTTGTTGGCTAATAATGTTCTAATATCCTTCATACATGGGTTAGGGATTTTTCTTGACCCTTAATTTGTGAATTCTGGACCTACATAAGGCTCAAAAGACGTTTTAGGCATACGGAGGTAGGAAAGGACTCTCTTGGGGATGATTTTTCCTTTTATTGATGGCCATTTTTGTGGGAAACATATGCATAGCCACCGGGGAATGATGTGCATAGTCAATTACAGGTGCCTTAAGGACATTGTCCTTCCATCTTCGATGGCCTGGTAGGGTTATGAAACATTTTGAATTTATTTTGATATTGGGAGCCATAGTGGGTGGTTGGCCTGAGTAGTTTTGTCTAAAAATATTAGGGACATTCATATCGTATTTGAGTGGTCAATTGTTCCTTCATAGTTATTACTTGCGTGAGGGAGAGCTGGTGAATGGTCAGTTCAGTTAGAAATTTTTTTTATGTCAGTGGAATTTAGAGAGAAGAAGGTATGTAAGTTGTTATCCATAAGTTTTCCAAATATGGGGAGTGACAAGACATGAATTTCATCCAAGCGTACGAAAACTGCAAAGGACTCTCATGAGAATGAATTTTCCTTCGATTGATAGATATTTTTGTGGGAAACTTATGCAAATCCACTAGGGCATGATGTGAATAGTCAAACAAAGGTGTCTTCATGACACTGGCCTTCCGTCTCCGATGGCTATGGAAGATTATGGATATTGGGAACTTTCTGAATACGGTGTGTGACCATCGACAAAGGTTCCACCTAAACATGAAAAGGGGTATTTTAACGGAACTTCTTCAGGGGAAACCCAGAAATGAGTGGGGGCACTCTTCTTTTGTATGCGGATCAACTTCACGCATATGGATGGGGTATCCTTAGAAACCTCAAAAGGTACCATAGATTAATCAGGCCTATTTGTTCTGATATATCCAAGATGTGTGTAGGGAGGAAAATGTAAACCGTGACTTTGAGAGCCCTTGAATTAGGAGGGATGGAACGAGGCTTGGAATCCATTGGGTGTACTGAGATAGGAGAGGACTCACCTGGGGATGAATTTTCCTTTTATTAACGACTGCTTTTATGGGAAACATATACAGAGCTTCTGGGGAATGATGTGCATAGTCAAGAAAAGGTGTCTGCAAGACATTGGCCTTCTGTCTCAGATGGCCTTGAATGGTTATGGGGATTCAAGATCACTTAGAGCATGGAGTTTGAGGTATGGCAGGAGTGTATCTGAACATATTGGAAATATTTGGGCTGTGATTTACTCATGGAATTAGGTATCCATTAAGTTGAAATTAATCACATGTAGGGTGAGGCATTCATTCCATCTTTGGGGTACCTGGTCATTTAATGTCACATGGCTAGGATGTGGTTCCTTATGGGGGAGGGAACCATGAAATACCTTTTACGTACATGTTGTTAGGACCAAATTCCTGGTTTGTTTTGCCATAATGTCACGGTGGATCTCTCACTAAGATCCGTAATCTCACATGATCTATTCTTAGTGTGAGAAATAATGGATTATGAGGATTTCGTGTCATTACCTAGGAATATAAAAATCAATATCGGAGGGAACTTTGGGCTTAAACCATTGATATAAAGTTTAAATTCATATAGAAAGGACAATTTTGGGCTCGTAGTTTAATGTCGTGTGGTGAGGACATGATGTTGTGCAGTTTAGAATCATGTAGTGAGGATGATTATGTTGTCATAAAGATCTTTAATAGTTTTGAGTTAATCAAAATCAGGATGTTTTGGCGTTCCTTAGACGTGAGTGATGATAGAAGGTGTAAACCATAGTCTCAGGGGAAACATGAATTAGGAGGAATGGCATGGGTCCTGGAAGCCATTGGTCATGCTAAGATGGGTGAGTACTCTCTTGGGGACGAATTTGCCTTTGATTGACGGTCATTTTTGTGGGAAACATATGCAGAGCCACCAAGGCATGATGTGCATAGCCAAAACAAAGGTCTCAGCAGGGCACTGGTCTTTCTTCTAAGATGGCCTTGAAAGATTATGGGGATCTAAGTTTCCCTAGGGTACGGAGTTTGAAAAAAGGGAAAGATGTTCCTGGGAATGTGAGAAATATCTAGATTGTGATTACTTGTGAACTACTGGAGCTTCCATATAGATCTGACTCATATGTATAGGGGGAAGCAGGATCTTTTGATTTCTCATGAGTGGGGGCATGTGCAGGATATTGTAAAACTGAGGACTAGTCTACACATAACTCTTGAAGAATTTTTTCAGTTTATTTTCATGTGATTAAGACCTTTCACGGACTCCTCGTACAATTCTAACCTACGCACGGGGAAAGGGGAAATTTTTTTTATGGTGGTTGGGATGGGATTCCAAATCTGGGAATCACTGCATATCCTGTATGGGTAGGAATCAATCCATACATAGTTCTGAAAGTTCATTGTACCAATTGGGTTCGGTCCATGTGTAGGGTAATTTTTGTTTCATGTGCTACAGGTGTTGGGTCTACCATATCGCCCTATAATTTGTTTGTGTAAAGGAATACTTACCACTGATCCTAAGCTTACATGATTTATACTCGATGTGAGAAATAAGAAGTGGACATAGGGTTTCCTTTTCAAGTGTTGGGAGGTAGAGGATATGATAGAGGAATTTTTTTCTTTTGGTGGGGGTTGGGCCAAGATCAAGGATCGAGGCATCGCTACGTATCCTGCGAGGGCAGGAATCAAGTCGTATGTCATTCTGTGAGAGATCATGCAGTTTATTTTCATGCGATTAGGATGATTTGTGCCATGTAGTTTAACGTCTTACAGCAAGGATATGAGTCACAGTTTAATGTTGTGTTTCAGGTACTAGTTCCTTACAGTTTAACGTTATATGGAAAGGATAATCACTCATAGTTTAGGGTCTTAGTGTTTCAAACATGAATTCATGGTATTACTACTCATAGTTTAAGGACTTAGAGTTTGGACCATGACATTTGGTTATTATAACTCATAGTTTAGGGTCATAGAGTTTGGAGCATGGCGCTAATACCATTCATTTTATCATCGTGTTGGTCAGGACAACAACTCATGGTTTAGGGTCTTAGAGTTTGGACCATGGCATCACAGTATTACTACTCATATTTTAAGGTCTTAGAGCTTGGAACATGACATGGGGGTATTATAACTCATAGTTTAGGGTCATATAGTTTGGACCATGACATGGAGAATTTCACTACTATGCGAAGTACTTCTTCAAGAACTTTTTATTTATGGGAGTTGTGATGAGTTGTTCATCCATTGATATCAGGGTGTATGATCTATTCGAATAGACCATATGTATGAAATATGGTCCTTACTGCTTTGGTTCAAGCTTTGGGGGATTCTTCCCGAGTATCATCAGGGTTCTGAGGACTAACACCATTTCTCCTTCGAGGAAAGATCGAAGGTGAACCTTTATGTTGAAGGCTCATTCAATCTATTTTTGTTAGATTTCGAAATGGTTTAAATTGTGTATCCTCTTTTAATCTAGATACTCCAACTCATCAAACTGTCTCTTGGATTTCTCATCCATGGATAGTTGATCTCAAATGGCCACATGAAGTGATGGAACTTGGATTTCGATAGGTAAAACCACCTCTGCGACGTATACTAGTGAGTACTGGGTCACCTGGGTGGCGGTGCGGGTCATGATCCAGTAATCCCACAAAGCATGAAGGAGCTTGTTTAACCACTATTTCTTATCCTTATCAACCATCTTTTGGAGTATGTTGGACAAAGTCTTGTTGAAATCCTTTATCTTCCCATTGACCGTTGTGTGATAGCCAAACGACTGATTGGATTTGATTTCATACTCCTGGTATAGCTTGTCCAAATTAGCAGAGCAAAATTTGGTTCTATTTTCCATCATTATTGTATAAGGGACAACAAATTTAGTAATTATGTTTGCCTTCACAAAGCTAACGATGTTTTTCACCCAGAATTTATTAAGGGGTATGGCTTCGGCCCATTTGGAAAATAAGTCGGTCACTGTGAGTATAAACTTGAACTGTCTAGCTATAGAGGGAGTATATGGTCCCACAACATCCATTCCCCAGGTGGAGAATGGCCATGAGTACTTAGCTGTATGAAGTAACTCTAGGGATGGTGTATGAAATTAGCATGAACTTGGAAGGAATGAAACTTCTTGGTGAATATGCTGCAATCCTGTATCATAGTGGGTCAGTAATACCCAAGACTTCGGATTCGGTTAGAGAGATGGGTTGTTGATTTATGTGCTCCAAAATCTCTGACATGTACTTATTTCATGACGACAACAGTCGCTTCTCCATTAATGCACCTGAGAAGGACTCCGTCAAGTCCTTATTTATAGAGAACCTTTTCTTGTTTTACCCCATTGTACAAGCAAAAATTGACTACCCATCTTTGGACCTACTCCCTTTCAGCCCTATCTGGTGGGAGTTCCCCGTTCCGAAGGTAATTTTAAATGGACGTAATCCAGCTAGTGGTGTGACCATAAGGCTCAGAAGCAGTACTAATTTCATCGATTTCCTTCGTATTGCTCTGGATAAATGGAAAGACCGCTCGATAGTGGGAAATGCTAATGAACGTTTCATCCCGGTCTAGATCGTCCAAGGTTGTGGCTGCATTTTCCAAAGAATCATCTTGGGAATTTTGAGACTGGGGGAAATAAATCAACGTTGGTTTTGATGGGAATTCTACCATCAGTTCTTGAACATGGTTCATCAAGGGGACCAATACTTCTTTCTTTATGGCATATTCACCATTGACCTGTTTGATGAATAGCTCTGAATCACCCTTTAATTTTAGGTGTTTGGATTACACATGAAGTTCCAATTCTAGTCCAGCAATGAGGGACTGATATTCTGCTTTATTATTTGTACACCCTTCTGAAATCATAAAAGAGTAAGGCAAGATGGACTTTTTGGTGGATACGAGTATAATTCCTAGCCCCACTTTGTTGAACATAGGATCCTCCATCCTTTTCCCTGTCAGGATTCTAGAGGCACCATTTAGAGACATTTTCCATGTCTGGGGGTCCTCCTAGATAGAAAACACTTCTTCGTCTGGAATTTCAGTATCCAAAAGTTTTGTTTCCTCTTAGGGGTTCTCTGTTAGGAAGACTGATAATGTCTATCCTTTGATGGTATTCTGGGGCATGTATCGTATGTCAAACTATTGTAGGATGACCTTCCATTGTGATAGGCTCCCATTTAGCATGGGACAGTTAAGGATATATTTTAGCAGGTTGCAGCGAAAGACTAGTTGGATCTCATGGTGCTGCAGGTAATGCCTGAGTTTCTGAACCACGAAGATTAGGGCTAGGCAGTTCTTTTCAATTTTTTAATATCGAGTTTCAACATAAATCATTATTTGGCTGAGGTAATAGAGGTTGTTCTCACTACCTTTATCATTATTCTATGTGAGGAAGGCGCCTAATGACCATTCCAGGGTGGTTGCGTACAAAATGAGTGGTATCCCCTCAATTGGTGGCATCAGCATCGATGGGCTTAGAATATATATTTTGAGATTGTCGAATGCTTCTTGGAAATAATTATCCCACTCATACATAACTCCTATATTCATGAGCCTGGTGAAAGGTAAACATTTACCTGCTAGGTTGGCTATGAAATGTTGAATGTAAGTAACATACCCCTAGAGATCTCTCAACTCAGTGAGGTTGTGAGGAGGGAATTCCAAGGATATATTTTTTCTTCTTGGGGTCGACTTCGATGTCACAATGGTGTACGACGAAGTCGATGAATTTTCCAAAGGTAATGCCAAAGGTTCATTTTAGGGGATTCATCTTTAAACTGTACTTCCATAATTTGTTGAATATAGTTTCAAGATCATCCAGGTGGTTTTAGCACTATCGCGATTTAACCACCATATTGTCGACATAACACTCAACGAATTTTCCCAATAAGGTCTTGAAGATGTGGTGCATGGAGCACTGGTATGTGGTGCCATCATTTTTTAGACTAAAGGGAAGCACTTTATAATAGAACACTCCATGAGGGGCCCTAAAATAGGTATCTTCTTCATCTCCTTGAGCCATCCGGATCTAGTTGTATCCAGAATATCCATCCATAAAATAGAGGACTTCATATCTGGTTGTTTCATCAATAAAAAATTCTATGATCGGGACCGAGAAATCATCTTTTGGGAAATGTCGATTAAGGTCCTTGAAGTCAATGCATATTCTAATCTGTCCATTCTTCTTTTTGACAGGGA
Source organism: Viscum album (assembly GCA_963277665.1). NCBI lineage: Eukaryota > Viridiplantae > Streptophyta > Magnoliopsida > Santalales > Viscaceae > Viscum > Viscum album. The sequence goes on from OY728132.1 coordinate 545,421,163, forward strand.
CTATGTTTTCCAGCCAGATCGGATATTGTACCTCCCATATGAATTTGGATCTGATCAACTTTTCAACTTTAGCCTCTATTCTGGTAGCATGAATCAGTTGGGTCCTTATGGCTGCCTTCTTAAAGCTCCAGTGGTCTTCTGGTAATCCTAGATGATGAGTGGAAACCTCAGGATCAAGGTCTAGCATTTCAGTGTAGTTCCAAGAAAACACATCTCAATTATTCTTTAGAAAGGAGGTATATGCCTCCTTCTCCTCAACAGGCATAGCCACACTGATTAGAGTGGGCCATAGGTTGTTTTCGGTGACCAGGTTTATCTCCTTAAGTTCATCGACTGTGGTGGATACACCTTCTTCGAATGTGGAAGGGGAATATCTAAGGTCTTCCTCTTCTTGTTCTTCTTCGTCATCTTCACATTCTTCTTCTTCTGATAGAGAGAGGATTTTTTAGACAAACTCTCCAATGTTGGGAGAGAAATCGTCTATTTCCTTAGTGAGTGAGGTAGGGGTAGTTTGATATCTTGTGCATGGGCTAGGAGCATCTTTGATAGCTCTTTTCTTAACATCATGGGAGTTAGCCTACTCTTCTATGTATTTGGAATTGGTGTCCACAGAGGATATCATGCATACAATTAAGTCTGCATCAAGAATTTCACTTGTGCATTCAACTTGGTTGATGGGTAATACATACTCTTCCCCAAGCTGCTAGAGGGGGTTGGTGGGATCCGTTTCCAATCAATTCGGGGTAGTAATCTAATCAATGTCTTTGGCCAAAAGATGTTTTTCTTCGGATTCATAGAACCCTGCATTGATATAATGTGACTCACAGGACTCAAACGAGGATTTATCAGCGTGAAATGTCCCATTTTTTCTATTAGTACAATATTTGATGCACTGATGGTATGATGATGGAATTGCAGCATGTTGATGCAGCCAAGGCCTCCCTAACAGGAGGTTGAAGGTCGTGCTTTTCTATACTACCAAGAACTCAGAATCCAACATGAGGTCTCTGAGATGAGTTTTAATCTTGATTCTTCCCAATGTTTTCTGCTCACTTTTGTCATATCCTAGCAGAGTTGTAGTGCAGGGTGACAAGATGTCTTCATCATAGCCCAGCCGACGAAGTGTTCGTAGTGGGAGGAGGTTAACTCCAAAGCTGTTGTCAATGAAGATCCTCTGGAAATCAATTCCATTTATATTTTTGGACATATATAAGGGTTTTATGTGCCCTTTCATGATGGAATATTCATCCCTATCTATGAAGGAGATGATGGAGTGACATTCTTCGGGATTGGTCTCTGCCCGATAGACTTTGGGTGCTGCTACTTTAGCCTCGAACTCCTGGGGACTTAGTAAGGCTTTGATGAGTTCCAACCCTAAGATCTGCAGACAAAATTAATGCATCCAGGATTGATAGCTTTGCTGGTACTAAATCCAAATGCTTTAGAATGTCATACTTCTACTCTAAAGGTCAGTGCTTATAAACTTGGGGTTGCTCTTTCATAGACACTTTAGGGGTTTGGGATTTAGACGCAGATGGTTTGGCCTCTGTAGTTATGGTCATTGGTGCTATGATCCTTTCCAAGTTTGGCCAAACTGGTTTGTCGACATGCCTTGGGAGATTTATATTTTTTCTTCCCCAGATGGATATTCCAAGATAATTGGGCTTGGATTTCTTCTGATGAGGGCGGAGGAGCATTCCAGTTCTTTTTATGTCTGTCAGAGGGTCCTTTCATGATTTTTTTTATGTGAACGGTTTGTCTTATGGTGTGGCTGAGAATATGACCCCTACCACGATCATACCTTCCAGGAAACCTCTAGCCTCTATGGCCTCTTCCTCCAGATCTCCAGTTGGGTGCAGGGAATTCAGATTCATAGCCATATTCTCCACCTAAGAATGGGTCTATAAAATGAATGACATTAATGGAGTCGAAGATCAGTTCTTTATCCGACATTGTTTTTGTCTGACTGTATCTTTCTGATGATGTCATTTGGTGGGGCGGTTCCCATTGTACCATTTGGAGGGGCGGTTCCTATTTTACCAAGTCTATTGGAATGAAGTCCTAAAGTGTCAAAACTGACTTCATATTTGGTGTCATCTCATATTTTTTCTCTTTCTTTCTGACTTTCTAGACTTTAGAGGACCGCAGGGCTGAGGAGGATGGTTGTGTTGTATTGAGAGATTTTGGGGGTGTGATTGGTTGTTTCAACTGCACCTGGAGGATGTCATGGACTTGGTTGATAGTATTCTAAGTCATCAAATTGTAAAACATTTTCTCCTTATTATTGGAAACTGTTTTCCATTCATTTTCCTCTCTTGATTCTAAGGTGGAAACATACGCCACTTGTGCTAGCAGCGGGCCTGACTTGACTTACCCAGAATCCACCATATTTTGTAGGAGATCCTTGAAAACAAATCATTTCTGGATGGTGTTTCCTAGTATGTAGTGATAGGGATAATAATTTTGATGCTTTTCAAGAGCCACTACATCAGCTCACTTTAGATCCAGTAGCCGGAGAAAATTTCAATTCATGGCAGCTATGAAATAATCGCAGACCTGGTAATCTAGGAACGAGTAAAATTTATTTCTTCATTCTTCGAACTGATTTCGTTTAGCACTATGTCACTAATCTTGTCGAGGTGGGGGTGTTTTTTGGCTTCCAGGGGGTCCAACATGGTTCGGTGGTAGCCTCGCAACTGGAGATAGTGTCAGGGGTGGCTTAAGCATGACTGAAGCCACTTCCGCTTTTCCCATTCTTTTTCCTAGGGACTGATGGGGCCACTCAGGACTAAAGATTGGTCCATTTTGAGGAGTCTTCTATTCTTTGGGCATGGCAGAGAAATCTCTAAACCCACTTGTGTACTTCATTGGGATGATCGGTGTTCGCAATTCATCATGGAGGTTGTCGATGCACATGGCGAGCATTTCATCCTAGGGGAGCGGCCAGTTTAGAGAATAAGTTAGACCTTCCCATCTGTAAATGAAGTCTAAGAATCTTTCGTTCTCTCACTATTTTTAGTTCATGAGATCACTAACCATTGTCTTAGGCAGTGTCAAACTAAACTAGAAGAGAAACTGTCACTAGAGGTCCTCCCAGCCTATGACTGAATTGGCTGTCATGCTAGTATACCATACAAAAATCGAGCCCTGTAGGGTTCGTATGAATCACCTGAGTTTTACTACTTCTTGGTTCTCTGGAGTTCCCATCATGGGGTCACAATAATAGTATTAGTGCATTGAATGTTGTTCGAGGTCCCCCGAGCCATTGAATACTAGGGATACAGGGTTTCTGAATTTTTTTGGTGGTGGAACATTAATTACCCAATCAGGGTAGGGTTTTTTGTCTGGATATATCGGAGTGTACCACACCTCCATGGCTTCTAGTCGAGCTATTAATTGCTCTACAGTGTTCAAGATCCCTTGATACATATCCTTTTGAGATTGATCTTGGGTTGGTGTGGCAATGTCCAAGACTGGGTGTGCTGGTGCTACTAGAATTTGGTATTGATACCTAGCCGGAGGTATCATTTGTGGGGGGAAGTCTTAATGTCCTTTAGGGGTCGGGTTTAAGTAGGTTTTAAGTACTGATGTTGGATTGTATGGTCCTCCAAGATTGGATTCATTCACTGGGATGAGTGCTTGTGGCAAAGGAACCTCTTCTGGGAGCACCTACTGACGTTCTATAGGGGAACACATCTGGTGTGGTAGCTCCCTCAACACAGATCAACATTAATTCACCTGATCTCTTTCATTTCTTCCTCCTTCTTGGAAAACCTTTCCTCGAGAGTGATGAATGCATTTCCATGGGGATGAAAAGGAGGATCATAGACGACCTTGGATTTATTATTTTCCTTTTTGGGGTTTCGCATGGGAGGTAATTTTGAATTCACTAAGGGGGTTCCCAGATTTGGGACCACTCTCTGGTTCCAAGTATACACACTATTAGGCTTGGTGTGGGATTCCTTTTATAGGGAACCATCTTCCTTCACATCCTATCCCTCTACATCATTTCCTATGAGATCTGTGGGGCTGACATTTACCATGTTCACGGAGGCATACTGCATTGGGGGTGGTGTACCTAGTGTCGAATGGTAGGAAGGATTTCTGTATCCTTTGTTGGACTTTCTCCTTCCATTCTATGGTATTATTCGGTTTTCTTAGTGAAGATCGACCCGAAGGGAGCCCTGGCTGGACGTCATAATGCACCTTTGTCTCAAAGGGTGCAAACCACGAGAAGGGTCAAAACAGGTGACTCCTCTATCCATCGTTCTTCATAAACGGTAGAAGACAGACATCCGTTGTGCAAGGATTTGAGGTAAAAATTCCCCCAGCCCTACGTGCTAGGGTTGCTCCCATTATTCTGTTGATGTGCTATGTTTTAGATTTTTTGGTTTTACAGGGATAGTTTTATTTAAAAATCCCCTCATCCCTGTAGGTTGGGGTTTTTCCCACATAGTGGCGGAAGCCGCAACTATTGTCGCCTTTTCAATTTCATGTAATTCTGTGTGGGTGTGATCTGAGTATGGAATTGGTCCTGCATGGAGTCTATGGTCTTTTAAAGACATGAGAACTACTTTCTATTTGGCTTCCCTTAGCCGAGAAGCCTGTTGGATGTTCTTAGTTGCCTAACTCATAAGCTTTTCTATGGCTTGATATCTTCGGTTTAGATGCTTTTGAGACTTACTCCAGGATGGTTTTTGTTGAATATCCCATCTTTCCTGATTAGGGGTTTCATTTGATTGTTTCCTCTAGTAAATGATGTTGCAGGATGTCATTTCCAATGGGATTTGTTGGATTGGAAGAGGGGTGAAGTGTAGAGCTCCATATTCTCCCCATCCTCGAATGTGAACTCCAACTAGGGTGTTTCCAATGAGGCGACACAACTTATGCAGTGCATGGATGAAGGTTAGTTCAAGGTTTTTCTTTCATCTTCCAAATTGTGGATGTCGTGCGGATGGGAGGGATTCCAGGTTGATTAGACGGTGAAGCTCCCCTAATGTGTTTACATGGTCCACATACCCTTCATAGGGTAGGAATTTTTATTTCAGTTGAAAAAGACTTATCCATATAATGAGGCGAATGTCCTGCATGCATTCCCCAGACAACTCTCCTGGTATGTCAAAGTGAGAAGTGGTAGTAGGACAATACATCACTGGTATATTATCATTAGCTAGTTGTCTTCTCACAAGCAACATATCCTGATGTTGTTCTTTTGGGGGCTCATCTGCTTAATATGACCAGCTTGACTGCCTCTTAATAGTTTCATTCCATGAAACTGGGATGGTGGGAGCATCATGATATGTGAAAGGTGCGGTGGTGGCTCAGAAGATGAGTGTGGTCCCATGCCATTCTCTGGTTGAGAAAAGATATCAATCTCGATGGACAGAGTGCCTGATATATCTGACTCCACCTTTCTGAGTGCCTCAGCATAGGAGGGATTTCTTTCATTTGTTCTGGAAAGTGGATTACCTTCTTTCCAGCATGGATTTTGGTTGCAGGGAGGACCTTCGCAATTGTTGCTGCAATAGTGAGGGCTACTATTTCAACTTGATGCCCGATCACGGGGAATGTCCTTATGGATTATACCCTGGGGAGGACCTTCAGGGTAGGGTACAGCGAGGTGGGGACCTTCTTGCTGCTTGACGTCACTGAGGTGAGGACCTTCATAGAAACTTCCATTGCGAGGAGGTCCTTCTCAATGACCATCATCCTGGCGAGGAATTCCATCATGACTTGATACCTGGCTGCAGGGAGAATTTCTGCAAATCACATCCTAGGGAGGGCCTTCAGGATGTACTAAAATGAGGGGAGGAACTTCTCATTGCTTGATGTTACTATGGGGAGTGACTTCATAGAAAATTCCATTGTGGGGAGGGCCTTCGCAATGACTATCATTATGGTGAGGACTAACATCATGAATTGATGTCCGAATGTAGGGAGAAGCATATCTACAGCATGTACCCTAGGGAGGACCATTAGGGGGGTGACAATAAGGGGAGGAACTTCTTTCCATCTGATCTTCAGACCGAGGGGATGGATACCCCGATGCGCATTAGGAGATAGGATCTCGTGATCGATCATTCTTGGCCCACGGAGTGAGCTCCCGTGGGTGCTCTATGGAGGACCTTTAGAGCTACTGTTAGTGACATTGCGGGGAGGACCTTCGCAAATGCTACCTCCACTTCCATAATTTGGTAATGGAATGATAGGTTCTTGATCCTTTATTGATATATATTTGAGGGTGTCAAGAACCCCAGCTTCCAGCAGATCAGGATCATGTATGTGATCTTCATTTTCCGGTTTACTTTGTCCCATTTCATTTTTAAGTGCTCTCTTGTGGGAAAATGGGGTCATCCATTGTTGGTAACGGCCTTTATATACGATTCCTTTTTTTGGTCTTGTGATGCCGTCGGGATATGCTGATAGGCATCTTGAGTTTTGGCAGGAATATATGTCTACCCTGGAGCTACCACCACATTGGATCGGCGTCCCCCAGTTGGAACGGGTATTTGTTCCCAATCTAGTTGTCTGTGTAGCATGGGATATTTCCATCGACCCTCCTGGACTGGAGCAGGGATGCATAACTGCTCTGGAGTGACCAAATCATTTTTCAAGTGATTCATTCCATTTGAGGAAATCGGATTGTGGGCCTGGTTTCTCACCTTTTACACCGATACAATGATATCTTGGCATGTTTGGATGATATGGTATGGGATCAACATATGATATTCTATTATTTTCATGATTTTCTGAGATACATCTTTGGATGGAATGGGTATGAAGTCCCATTTCAATTTCAGAGCAGGGTTTTGTGCATGCTCTGTTCCTCCATGAGTTACCAGTAGATATTGGCATTTCTCTTATGTCGGGATAGAGGAATGAGTATACCACCATTTGTCTTCTCTGGTTGCCACTGTATTTGATTGGTGGTCTTAATATTCATGAAATGGGATTTCCATCTACTTTCTTGATACTATATTTGTGTCATGGGCTTTGTATGCATCTGCAGGAATTTGACTCTGCTTATATTTGGTCGCCACCCTATTTGGTTGATGGGCTTGCTATACGTTAGCAGGTATTTGTACCTCCATGTAACCGGTTGCCACCCTATTTGGATGGCAGGCTTTTTGTGCCTCAGAAGATATCTACATCTTCTTGTATTTTTTCTCTCTATTTGCATGGAGGGACTGGTGAGCACTACCAGGAACGTACATGTGCTCATATTGTACCACCTCATTTCTATGGTGGGATTGAGTGGAGGAAACAAATTCGTATCTCTGCCCGTTGAATGTTGTTGTGTTAGTACGGTGGAGTTTCTCCTTAGGAACTAGGGTGATAGCGTGTTCCTGATTATATATTCACTGCCCTTGGCGGGAATCCCGAGGAACCCAGGTCTCCTGGACTTTAGTAGGTTCCCTCAGCATAAGGTCCTCTTCGGCAGGAGGAGGTCTGGTTGTCTGGTGTCGGTGGCGATGCTCTCTAGAAGGGTCCCGTAAGTAGGACCCCTGTACAATTGAGATGAAGTTGTCAGCATTTACTTCATCTGCCTCCCTAAGATAAGGGAGGTACTCATTGTCATGTTTTGAGAACAGGCTCTCGAAACAGTTTGAGACGACCACCAGGGCCTCCTTATGTTGGGGTGTCGGCCATGACTGAGGAGGCGGCTGGAGAACCTTTGTAGACTAGAGGTCTTGTCTCGTAGCCTTCAGTGTGGGGAAAGTACCATTTTGGTGGTACTCTTTCATCAGCATGTTGGATACCCAATGTTGAAGATGCTGGGTAGGCGAGGGGATCCTGCTCTTCATCAGGGCCCTGGCCGCCTGTGGGATCATTGATGCATGTGTCTTCATTGGTCATCAGGATGTCATTTGGATCGAAGGTTGCTCTGTGGGAACTTGTAACATGCATATATGACATACAGACCACAAGACCTCGTCAAAGTAGCATTCTTTTAAACATATTCATATCTGACGATTCAACTTGGCCCCCTTTCTCTCTTCCTTTTTTTGTTGTGGGGTGAAGGGGCTTGAGTGGGGTAAGACTACCACATTGGTTAAGTATTCACGTCGGGTTCACCATTTTTTTTATGCCTCTAAGGTGGCGCGCTTCACATGTATCGGGGAAAACAAAATGGGTCAATGTGAAATGTCCTTTTTTTCTTTTATCATTGGGGTAGAACCGCCACCTTGGTTAAGGATTCACACCAAGTTAACCATTTTTGTTCCACCTCCAAGCTAGTGCACTTTAGGTGATGGTAAAATGGTCTGATGAGGATCATCACCCGTCACTTTTTCTAGAAATAGTTTCCTATCAAATTCACCATTTATTTTGTTTCCACCTATTCTGCATCATTATCCTTTAAAATAAGGTTTGATTAACCCTGAGGGGACTATGAAATTCACCGTTTTTTCATTGTGAAGGAGATGCCCCGATCAGTCGGTCCCAACGGGTGATTACGTGGGGTCAAGTACTCGTTCAATCGATCCTCATTGAATATAACTTCCTCAGATGGTATCCAACAAGTTTATTTGTGGAGCTAGAAACACCCAACAGCCCTGGTATCCATGATTCATGGACCTACTTTCCAAATGCAGGCACTCTTTGATTGATGATTCAGCCAATGACACTTGAGGAATCCATTGGTCAAGAGGATGGGAAGTCAGGATCACCATATCCTTTTGAGGGAGGATTATTTCTTGTTTTAGGACTCTCTTAAAGATTTAATTCGTGTTCAAATGTTTGTGAATCCTTGGTTCATTCCCAAAGAGTGTGTCCACGGGCTACCCTTGGTTTGCAAGATCGTCGTAGGCATGCATACATTTGATGCTACGGAGGTACTATTGACTTGAGCCATACAATAAGGCTCTCTAGAGTTTATCATCATCTAGGGGGTGGAAGGTGATTTTATTTTGGGATTGGACCCATAATATGGGTTTCCTACGTATCCTAGAGAGAGGAATCAAAACCCATGTAGTTTGGAACAACTCGGACTTACGCATGGATGTCGCCCATTTGAGGGGGCATGATTGGGTGGCCCTTTATAGGAGGGAACCCTTTTGAGATCGGGCCTTCAGGAAGGCATCCTAGGTATCCTAATTTGGTCATGAATCAGAGTTCTTGTAGTTCAGATTTGTGTGGATGTTATAATCTTCACAAAACTCTAAGCCCACGTGAGTCATAATCGGTGTGAGAAACAAGAGGATTCAAGAGATAAAACCAACCACATGCTTCTTATCCTGTTGGTGGGAGAGGGAGAGACAATGATGTAAGAGGTTGGGGAGATGGTGGGAAAGGGCACAGAGAGCTGAACCTTTTAATGTGAAATGACATTAAAGGTCATACGGCTCAGCCTTAGAAGATTAGGGACTTACCTCAGTGGGAGAACCTCAGAATACATTCTGGGAAAGGGGATGAGTTTCTTCCTCATCAAAGGAGAAGCTAACATAACTCCTTTAACTGGTCATTATTACTTATTGAATGGAAAAGCAGGTGATCACCCTAAATCCCTAGAATGGGGATGTTCACATCAATATCCCAAGTTTGGACTCCAGGTTACCATGAGAATGTAGACCCATGGGCATTCCTGAAGCCCAAACCATTATGGGGAGAGCCTTCTTGACTCCGCTTACCATGGGTATGTAGACTCAAAGGGGTGCACTGATGCACCCAATGGTCTGATCATACAGGTCCAGTGGCTTTGGAGGAGGCTTTGGTTTAATGTCGGAGGACTATTTCGTAGAGGGGTTATGGAGGACTACATGGTAATGGAGGGGTGAGGTTGGAACCAGAGGAAATAATATCTGAAAACACCCCATTCTTTGTACTGATTTCTCATGCAGGATGGGGGAGGCTCCATATACCATAGTGGTATGTGGGTATAGGGTTCATCCACATATTGATGTGGTACGCGGGCATGGGTATAGACCACCACGTACCATAGTGGTGTGTGGCCCATCACGCCGATTTGGATTCCATCCACGTACTGATGCAGTATGCAGACTCGGGTTCAGTCTGCGTGGTGGTAAACTACATGGAGCACCAAATTAAAGGAGGTTCTGAGGGATTATCATTCACGGGAATTTTATCCAAGATAAGTATATGGTTCTCAGTTTCAATAATTTAGGTTCACGGTTCTCTTTTTATTATTAACTTCCCACCATTTTATGGTTCACGGTCGGTTATACCTACGGAGAGCATGGTTTGAAATTCATGCTTCCCTGATGAATCAAGAATGAAGATAGAATCTTCTCTAAACTCTTTCTTCCAACCAATGAGTCCCCTTAAATATTTCATCGTATGTCCTTTCTAAATTCATTTTTTCTCCTTTTATAGAGCATCGGGGCAATCATATCTATGGGCATGAAACACCATTTGCGGAGTCCCATGAGAAGATATCTTGATCCGTAGAAGACTCAATCAACTGTATTTTGCAAAGGCTATGGTTTGTAATCATGGTTTGTGAAACCCATCTCATTTACTTCGTTCATGAATTGATGAGCTCACAGGATGGTACACGGATGGGCTTCATGCACATGAGTCCTTCAGCGACGTGATTCGTAGTCCATCGTGTTCATTGTCCATCACTCTGTAGGCCAGCGCCATGTAGATCATTCCATATACCTGGTGGTTCGCGATCCAGGCGTTCCATAAACCTTTCCCAGTGATGGTACATGGGACAGTTGAATTTATTTTAAAACTTGAATACCTTCAAGTTTCTCCTGAAATTTTCAACTCAATTTGAGTTCATTCACCTTGATAGACTTGTAGGAGTACTTTCTTCCTTCTACAAAGTGATTGTGGGGGTATTTTCTTCCCTTGGAAGAATTTTCAGGACCCTAAAATATTTCATTTCATATTAAATTTATCAAGTGGTGGTTTTAATCCATTTGGATAGACTTATAAAACACACAACACATAAATCATATTCATTCATATGTATAATATTTCACATTGTATGTGTATAAATAAGTTATATACTTTCATGATCATACTGATTATTGGTCTGAGTGAGCCTAAGAATGATATAGATGTGTATCAGAAACTAATAATGGTATATTTGAATTGGTTGTGGACCATGGGTGTGCCTATGCATGAATCTTAAAGGAAGGATTCATTTTAAATATGTGTTTCTCTTATATGGAGCATAAATGATTTCCTTGTTTATGGAATGATGTTTGGTCGGAGCATGAATGGGAAACTATCTTATACAATATGTGGGAAAAAATACATAATTATGAAGAATGAAAAATCAAAAGAGTTTTAGTCTCATGGGATTTCATCATTTCTTATTAATGAGACTACCGTATATAAATAATCAATGAAATTTTGATAATATTATTAAGAGAAACTACCTCTATGTATATTAGGAAATGAATTCTTGGATGATCTTGAAAGACTAATTTTTTTGTGAAAGGGTCGTCCTCTTATGAGAAATAGATCTAGTATGTATAAAGATACTCACTTAAATTGGAGGCAAAAAGTATATTATTTGATTTTCCTTATTATTCATTAGATAAATTTAAACAAAATTAGGCATGATATATATTGGAAAAAATGTATGTGAATTGTTATATTTAGTGATTATTAATATAAATGAAAAATTGAATGATTAATTAATAGAACATCAAGACTTCAAGGACTAGGTAATTAAAAAACAACTTCATCCCAAGATAATTAGTAAAAATAAGTGACTAATTCCTCGTGATTTTTATGTGATGAAAAATACAAAGAGAAAAAAAATATTTTAATGTGTTAAAGATTCTTCAAGTTCTAAATGTCTATTCAAATCACATATAAAAATGAGTGAATACTAGAGAGGAGTAGTTAAAATAATTGAAACCATATGACTATCATATACTTTTACATTAGTTTATTCTAATAATCATATGATGTGTATCGATATAAAATATAATAGTGGTTATTATTCATTTGAAAATTTTATATAGAGATATTTTTCTAAATTTTTAACTAAAAAATATGTATAAAAAATGAAATAAAATGCACTAATCATTCTTTATAAAGTAGAGAAATTATTCATTCAATCTATCTTCACATACATTTTACATATTTCTATAAACCTTCCCACATATTTTCATTGGATGTATCCCATTGAAATAATTATATACAACATGAATTATCATATGAGAAATAAGAACTATCATGAAAATTCTATTATCAAAGGTTATTTGGATTAGGAGTTCATGGATTTTTTTCAAGTGTATTTGAATAATTTTAATACGAGGTATAATCACTCAATGAGAAATGAAGATGAAAAATATGATCCAATTAATCATAAATTTATATCACATTTTATAACTAAAGGGAGTTCCATGTTTATATACATTGACTAATTTGATCCCAAATAAGTGGGAGATGGAACATCATACTATGTTGTTTAAGTCCATATCGTATATAAATATATCAAGTAAGGAAGATCAATTATGATTTACTTTATATTAATTTTGTATTATATTTATATTATTAATGTATTTAATGTTATAGGTAGCATAAATAAATATAAATAAAATTCATCATTATCTACCTCATATAAGGTGAAAGAAGTTTCATTATCATAAATCTCATATATGGTTCAAATCTCATGTAAATCCATAATTTTTTTTTATATTATGCTTATGTTTAATAATATCAATGAAACTTTTATATATGGTAGGTTAATAGTTTACCAAGTAGGGTGATATCTCCTAATATTATAGCATTATCCTTGGGTTATAATACGGTGTTGTATAGGGGTAAATCAATTGTGATCAACAAATAAAAGACCATTATTAATATTCATTTCATTTAAACATGAAACTTCAAAATGATAGTGTCATGTTAAGCACTAAAACAAACTCTTATTCTCTAATAGGTGACAGGAAACCATATTCAACTGAAATATCAAATTATGGAGTAGTGTATAAAATAATTATATTAGATTATTACACTCAATATTGAGATGTTATGTTGAAATGTAAGTGGTTTGATGCATTGAATTGAAAAGGAATGAATATTGATAAATATTTCTTTACATAAGTGGAAATAGATCATTATCTTTAAACTGATAGATAATACATATTGGGGTAATTGATTAAAATATTTTAATTGTTAGGAAAGATTAAAAACCCCAATTACTATTGGAAAATTAAGATAAATAACATCAATGTCACTTTACTTTTATAATTTATTTGATATTGATTTACTATATCCTAATTTAAATTCATGCTAATATTTTTCTTAGATTATATCAAATTGGTAAGAAATTAGAGGTTGTAAAATTACTTAGAATAATCAATGTATTCAGGATATTGGATTGATGTAGATGATCACTCATGTGAGTATATATTCTTAATATTTATAGAAGTTTTCCTTGGTATATTTATTTATATCTCATGATTAACATTTTTCTATGGATCCACAACACAGGGGCCTCCTTTTACCCATATATATTTTATTAGTTTATCTAGGGTGATTGCCACATCTTGTCCTTTGGATATACCACCTTGATTAGATATGTGAGAACCATATAGTCTATGTTTTCAAGGAGGACCTTTTCTTCCCCTATGTCCTTATTCCTATCAATATCCATATCCTATTATTTTCATTATATTATAATTGCTTCCATATGATCTTGGGTATTCGGGACCTACTACTGTTGCCCCTCCTCACATATTTCCTCTTCTTATCGCCATTGAGGGAACTGTGGATCCCCTTGAGATAGAGGTCATTGGGGATATTGATCATTATACTAATAAAATGATGGATCGGCATCATACATCACATAAATGATTATTTATTTTAATAATATTTATAATTAGTATTATTTTATTATTTTGTTCCTAAATTATTTATATTAGTAAGTTTTTTCTAATGCTTCTTCTAATACCTGATATCATATTTGTACAAAAATGTGATTTATTTTGAATAAAAAATACATATCATAGTGTAATATAATTAAAACCATAAAATAATTGGTAAACATGGGAATGAATGAAAAATATATATGGGAACTCTAGTTAGATATAGAGACAACATGCCTATATATCCAATCAAATGGCATAAAGTTGATTTTTTTATCAAATATAAAGTGTAGATAGAGATTCTAGTATCAATATTTATTTATTTATTTATGAAATTTTTATAATTTCTAATATAAAATTAATTATTTAATTTATACAGTGATTTTATGATCTTATTGATGGTTAAAATGTAATATCATCTTACATTATTATGGTCTATGAACTTTTTAGGTCTTATAAATATTATTTGTATCAGGGGTGGATGGAAAAAGTTAGAACCCCCCCCCCCCCTCCCACCCTCGTACCACCACACACACCTCCCCAAGAGTGTGTTCCTTACTAAAATGACCGTACCATCATTTAGTATTTTTTAATGATTGTCCAATGGTTTAGTCCTAAGCTTAAATTATATACTTTTATTATTTTTTAGTTACTATACAGCATAATTAATTTGTACTATTGAAAAGTATTTTTTGAAATGAAGTTTTCATGTAGGAATAATCATAGAAAAATAAAAAAAAATCAACAATTTAATATTTCAACACTCTCATTTAAACTCGTATTTTTAATTATGAGTAAAATAAGGTTATTATTTATTTATTTTGTTTCAGACACACACACACATCCAATATTAATATTTGTTTAATTATTGATTAAAATGTCATTTTTTAGGAAAAATCATTTGAATGTCAATGGTTTGGTACCTCATGACTGACTATTTTTTTGATCCATAAGAAAAATGATTGAAATTTTTTCAATGAAATTTTATGAGAAAATTTTGCAATAATTTTTATATATTTAATAAACATAACTAATTCATTCATTCATTTAATTTTTATTTTATAATTTTTTTACAGGTTGATTTCCAGTATCTTTATAAATATGGAGAGGTTCATCTAGGTTTTAATGATCATTTCAATTTGGTTTTTATTCGTGATAACCTATGAAATGTTTGATGTGGGCCCAAAAAGAAAATTACACTAACAAAGTATTGGTCATCATTGAGAACTAATGGTTCTTCCAGTCTATCTGTTACTGATCAATTATTGGTAAAAATATAGAAATTAATGGATCTTAGGAATCATAATATAACCATTAAATTCCAGTTTATATGTTTCATGATTACAGAAGATATTTTGTCATAATTATATTCTTCTATAGCCTCTTTTTGGGCATCATTTACCCCGAGTGGTTCACATATTATCATTGAATCATCTCTTAGTGATGATGATGGCAGTGATGGTGGTGGTGGTGGTAGTTGTGTTGCTACTAAAATTTTGGATGTAAATGTTACACAAAATGAATAAACCAATGACAATGATAATGGTGGTTTTGGAGGAGGAGGAGATAACCATGCTTGAAATTTCTGAAAATATACTACTCTACATTAGTAAGTTAATTTTTTTAGAAATATTATTACATTAGAGGTTCAGTTTGAATTATTAATTATATAATTTTTTTAAACTATAAAGTTCTATTTTAATGCATTCATCATTTTTTGTTTTATGTAGGATCATTAGGATGTGATCCTCTATTTTTTAGTGGGGTCACATTCTTTTTTTGGTCTATAATAACTACTTATAAATTAGACTTAAAACTAACACATTTTTATTTTTTATTATATTTGTTGGTTTCAATTGTTATTTTATGGCGGATACATTCTATTAATAAATTTTCATATTAGTTGTTGATAATCAAGTTGTGGGTATAATTTTTATCTAATCAATGTGTACTTGAATGGTGGAGAAGTGTGTTTGTAATTGTAAAAGTATATCTATTATCCCTTAATTTGATATATAATATTTTTTTACTATTCAATTTATACATTGACTTATTTTATTTATTTTATTATCCTAGTGACATCAAATGAGAGTTCTTTGAGACCCCTTGGAGTTTTAAGTATACTAATGGTAGTATTATGGTTTGGAATATTTATGTTGTAAGTAAAATGGTTTAAAACTAAAATTAAATTTGAAGGTTTCATTCCTGGGAATGGTTTTACAATTTAATTTAAGCCTTAAATTATTTTATTTTATTATTTTTTTAGGTGAATAACATGATATAAAATTAACTTGGAAAAACATCATTTACCCTTGTTAAAAGCCATTAGTTCAGTAAATTAGTTACATTTAAAATAAATTTCAAGAATATATATTTATTCAATTAAATTAACTATATCATTGATTTTTTTATTTAGTTAAAAATTAAATAGATATGTGAAGGTTTATTTTAGGAAATTTTTTTAGAAATTTATTTTCTAATTATTGAGAAAAATATATTTAAAAAAATTAACTAGTGGATATAAAATAATGATTTATTGCATTCATATTTTCTGAAAGGTGAAGTCAAGGTTAATAATTTTAGTAAAACTATAAAAATGTGTTTTTTTAATATAAATTATTTTTTAATAAGTTTAAAGTGATTTTTTTTAACAAAATTGATGTGAAATGGTTCGATTTTTAATTTTTGTGTTTTCATAGTTTTGATAATTACATGATCTTTGAATTGGTACTGATGCTAGATTTGTTGAGTAAAATATTTTTATAAACATGTTTTCTTATCTCATTACTAAATATTTTGATAAATGTATCAATAAAATTAGATAAAATCCAATATATGGGTGATTTCATAATTTTGAACTTTATTGGTTTTCTTAAGAGATGATAATTTGATTTACTTAGGATGGTTGATTTGGATGGATTATTATTATGAAAGTGTATTTCATTTTAGAGTATTGATCTGATATGGAATTGTTTGTTTGTTTATGTGATGGTGATGGTTATTAAATATATTGGGTTTAATATAATTAATCAGTTTAAGGATCAATCATTATGTGTAATATTTATTCTAGTTTTTCTATAACAAAGTTTAGTTTAGGATGTGTTTGGTATCCTAATTTATTGTGTAATAGTATTTATTATTTTTATTTTATAAATGATTATTATTCTATACTTAGGTATATTAGATACTTGTTTAATTACTTAGAGTATTCCCATGCTAATTTTTCTTGATTAAATTACACTTATTTTTATTCTGAAGTGAATTTTTCTTTTAATGATATGATTATTGATTATATTGAGGAATTTTGTTCTTTATTTCTATATTTTGATCTTGTGAATTCTACTATTGAATTTTATATTTTTCATATTACTGTTTTCATAATGTTTCCATCCATAAAATACCCACTTACAATGAAAATCAATCCTTTGTCCCCAACATTGAGAATATGAGTACCTATTAATGATGAAAATTCCTATTATTGTCTTT
The DNA here is from genome assembly GCA_963277665.1 of Viscum album. NCBI lineage: Eukaryota > Viridiplantae > Streptophyta > Magnoliopsida > Santalales > Viscaceae > Viscum > Viscum album. The sequence goes on from OY728132.1 coordinate 545,438,445, forward strand.
CTACCATTTTGATTAAAATATAATTTTTTTTATTTCTTTATCCATTAATGTACTCAATGTTTTATGTTTTGATTGATAGTGGTTGTTTTTTTTCTATTTGAGCGGGCTAAGGGGTTTTTTTATAGGTATTTTTTAAAAAAAACATACAACTATAGTTACAATTCAGAAAACCATGACTATATGCTATATATAACTAAAAAATTTATACAAAATTTTTTTTTTCTAGTTATAGTCGTAGTTTTATTGATCTTTACTATAGGTAACTTTTGGGAACTTATATTTATGAACTACTAAAAATATAGGCTATACCAATTTTTTTGAACTATTGGTATAGGCTCTAAAAAATTTGGTATAGCCTATGCCAATGGTTCTACAAACCATTTGTATTAAATCTAAAGGTATTGAACTATGATAATGGTTTGAAGGAACCATTGGTATAATTTTATATACCAATAGTTTTAAACCATTTCTATACCCCTTATACCAATTATTAAAATAAAATATTGGTATAGGGGTGTTGCGAAATTATATCTCACCTACACCTCCTATACCACTCCACTTAATAGGATAATTAAAATAGTCTAATCATAAGGTAATCAATAGATCAGTACCATCTATAACTTTCAAAACTAGAAAAATAAAATATATTTTTCACTCAAATAGTTAATAACATAAAATTTAAATGATTATATATACAATGAGTTTTAGTCATAATATTCCAGTTTTTGAAATCAATGTGTGGTCTCGCCTAAATTTACCCAAGTTTTTGGGGTTAAGCGGTCAATTGTAGAGTAGCTTGGGTTGTCAATTCCTTAGAGACCTAAGAAGAAACCTATAGAAAAGCACATTCTATGTAATGATTTTGGCTATTAAGTGGACAAATTTGGGTTGATTTTAGATACATTTAAGTTAACACTACATGACTTAAGTGAATTTAAATTATAAGAAGGGTTGATCCTAGGTTATTACAAGGGGTGGGTTGGATGAAATTCCTCTTTAGTGATTTCAATTTCTTATATTTGAGATGAGTTCATTAAAGGAGATCAAAAAACTTCATCACTCACTGGTTCATACCAACACACTTTAATACTAATAACATATACACTTTTAGGGTCATGTTTATGAGCACTCCAAGGTAAAGTTTCATATTTTCACTTGAAGTGTGTGGCCTTAAAATTCAATAAGGATGAAGAAGATTTAAAATAATCAAATAAAAATATCATTTAAAAGAAGTGATTATAGATTAATGGAGTGATAAATAACATCCAATACCTCCCCTTTCTACTCCCTTGTATCAACTCATAAGTGGTTTATCCCTCCACTAATCCTATGGTTTCAATAGAAGCGAGAAGTAGACTCATGAGGGAGGAATTGGAGAAGTAAAAAAAAATGAAATAACGACCACTCCACCGTTGTGTGATAATCTCACAAGGTTTGGTGTGAAAACGTTTACACCTTGAGGAAATAGTATAAAATTGATAATAATATGAATATATAAAGATAATATGAAATACTTTTATAAAGAATCTAAGGTAATTCAAGAACTTACAATTGAAGGAATTTGATTACAATATCAAATTGGCAGCATAACATTAAAATGAAACAAAGCTCAAAGATGATAAACTCCTCCACCACCACTGCCTTAAATATTCATTTCAAGAGGCTTGGGTCGAGCTCCCAATAGTACAAAGTATCCCACTTGAGTTTGGTAGGCCTAGGGTGGTGGAAAGTAAGGGAGAGTGGACTTCTTTATCCTTGACCCAAAGTGGCAGCCATCTTTCATCCATTGAATAGAGGCATCTAAATAACCTTTTAGATGGACAAATTAGAGTGGTAAATAGAGGAAGAAAATGGATATCTGGATGTCTTCTAACCTCATGTAAAATTTCATCCCAAATGAATTTTTTTTGTGAGATATTATAGAAATGGTGGGATGTTTTTCTAGGCCGCAAAATCTGGACCAGAATTTTATCTCCAACTTGGGTCGCTTGGAACTCCATTCAAACATCAAAATTAGATTTGTACACTATTAAATTAAATGTTCTCAACTATTTCCTCTATATTCAATTCAATTTTCAAAATTATTGGGATTGGATATTGGTTTCTACAGTAGTTTTATTGGGCTATTGTCCAGTTTACTTCACCTAGAATGTTGTTTGTTCAAGGACAACTTTGGTGGTCTTCCAATATGAATATTAAAGTACTCCAAAAGTATGAATTGTTACCAATGTAATTATAAACCTTAAAATTAAATATTAAAATAAAATCAAGGTCATTGGGTACTTTAAATGATGTTCAAAAATGTACCATGTAATTGTTCATTTTAAGAAGGAATTACAATTATAATATGAAATAATGTTCAAAGTGTAAAATGCACTAAAATGGTGTTTATGAATAATAAATAACATGAATATTATATATATTAATAATAAATATTATCCTCATTAAGTGTCTAATCACACCCCCCAACTTGAGTTTTTCTAGTCCTGGGCAAAATATATCTCAAAAATGTGAAATTTGAATTCCCTTTTCCAAAAACATTTTAATAAACAGTGATCACCAAAAACCCTTATATCAAAAAACTATGAAACCCATCAAAATATATTAATACAAGATAGTTTCATAAGAAGATCCAAATCCCAATCCCATTTTTTTGTTCAAATTCAACGCCATATTTCATCTAATATCAATTAAGTATGAGGATGTGTTGTGTATCACAATAGACATGGGGGTTCATCTTTATTCAAGGGGGAAATGAAGAAAGAAATAGGTGGAATCACATTTCAATATTAATATGAGTATTAAATTATTATTATTTTTAAAATAATTCCATGGTAATTGAAATTGCACTCAAAAGAGTCAACCCATGTAGCGAGACTTTTTTGATGACTCACAGGCTCAAAGACCTGAGGGCACCAAGTGAAGCCCACATACTCAAGAATCATCTCGAGTTAACTTAGTCAAAAAAAGTCAAATTACCACAAATAGAGTTGAAATTACTAACTCCGGGCCAGAATACTATGGAGTAATGATACCCAAGTGTCGAAATCCACATATTATGTCGTTTTATTTCTCTACACGCAAAGTTATTGTTTTTTATTATTTTTTTATTGAATACTCATATTAAAACTAAAATGACCACCAAACCTATGATATTTATTTGGGGGACCCCATGAACTCAAACTAATATCCCACTATCCAAATAACGTGCATTGTGATCTCTTTTTTTTATTTGGATGAAAATATAAATGATGAAATTTCACATTAGACGGCCACACTTTCCAAAATCTTTGCTCATGAAATTATACATGGATTAAAATTAGAATCATGGAATGTTAAATTATTTTATATTCAGTTTCAAAGTTTTCAATGTGTATTATCATGTTCAAGGTTAAAGAAATTTTTCCTTCCACATTTTTTATACACACAAAATTAATAAAAAAAATTCATTATTTTCACCCCCCCCCAACTTAGAATAACATTGTCCCCAGTGTTTAAAGAAAATAAAATTTAGAAAGGGGCAGTGGTCGAGGAGAAGAGTTTTAAAAATGAATTTAAAATAATAAACATGGAACAAAGTCACCTGGTGGTTGAAGATGAAGTTTGTGCTACTCCAATTTAGTCCTCTGATATCCATGTCACTTGCAGAGTTCCCTAATGGAAAAAAGGAAAAAACAAAAAAACAAAACAAAACAAAACAATATATATATATATATTCATATAATAAAAAAAGTAAAATATAATTATATATACAGAAATTATAGAATAAGGTATCACTATAAGTTGTAGGTCAGTGGTAAGCGTGCTCCCATGTCTCCCTTCGGTCCCGGGATCGAGTCCTCGTGGCTTCGCCAGTTGTGACGGGGTTTTCCCCATGACCTACGATATGCATTTTAAATTTTTTTAAATTTTTTTTTATTTTTATTTTAACCTAAAAACACATAAAAATAAAATTAATTGATGATACATTGTCTTCTTTTTAAATTTATGGGTAATTTATTACTCAAGGATCACACCACGTGACATGGATGAATATGGTGATCCCCTTTCATACACATCCATAATAATAATATAAGAATAGGTCAACAGTCAATTTTTTTAAATATAAAAATGATTCATTAATCCTATTTGAAAAATAAAGATGATTCAAAAGGATTGGAAACATGAAAACCACAGTTTTCCTCCCGTGCAGCGCTTTTGTTTAATGTTGTTAGCCCGACATGAATCCCCCTAACTTACCCAATACCAAATTTCAACATTTTAAAGAACAAATTTTTCACCACTTATAATAAATTGAGATTTATTATTTGTTTATAATTTTTTTCATGTACAAACCTATGTTCTAGAATGAGCGGGAAATCCAAGGAATATCAGAAATGGTTGATCCAGTTTCCTCAATAGTCTTGCCTAAGGCATCAATGATCTTTCCAAATTTTTTGGTTTCAAGATACGAATGAATTACAATTGAAAGGTCATGATTATACCCTATTAAGGGATACTTTAGTGGGGAAGGAAGAACAATAATTTTGAGCTCGGTTTGGATAGGACATTCAGACACAGGTTGATATTTGGAATCCAACTCAGTTTCATTTTCCAAATTTCTCAACAAAATTAGTTCCTTTTGAATAGAAGATTAAACCGCAAAATTGGAAAGATCAGTTTCAGGAATGGGTATGGAATCAATGCTTGTGATTTCTCCAAATGTTTCAATGATTGGTGTTTTTAAAAAATCATCAATGGAGCTATAATAGGGGCACTCAATCCACGATGTCAAATTTCTCTCTTGTGAATACAAGAAATCAATTTCCTCCTGATTTAAATACCCTTTAACAATCCCTTTATCCTATTAAACTATCTAAAATCCAATGGTTGGTTATTTAGAATATTCATGAGAGTTTTGTGGAAAACTAGACACTCTACATAAGGTTATGTAATGGACTGTTAGTGTAGGGATGATTTCTGCACAAGTTTTAATGCCTTTTAGTTTTAATATCATATATGAAACCTCAAAATTCATTATCTCCATTTGATCACACAATTGTTCAGGAAGTTATTAGGGATCGGTTTGTATAGGATTGGAAATATCTAAGATTGATCTCTTCTATTATCCTTGAGAGGGATTAAAATTTATCCTTTAAGTGTTCATCATCCAAAATATTATACATGTTACTGGGTGAGGGGTATCCATTCAAGGGTTGATCAAATAAATTTCCAAAGTTAGGGGCTTCCTAACATTTATTTTCAATTTGATTCCAGCCTTGGTTTATGTTGGGGTATTATTGATTATATTCCATTTGAATAGATTTGAAAATGAGGATTTTAACTTCTTTGAACACACGGAACAAAAAGGGGAAAATATAAGAGAAATATTGGTGAGAAAAGAGAATTTGGGTGAGAATAGAATGTTAGTGTCTAAGATAACTTACTTGGGTCCCCATAAATGGTGCCAAAATTTAGTCTCACCCAAATTTACCCAAGTTTTTAGGGTTAAGCGGTCAATTGTATAGTAGCTATCGATTCCTTAGATACCTAAGAAGAAACCTATAGACACGCACATTCTATGGACTAATTTTTTCTATTAAGTGACAAACCTTGGGTTGATTTTAGATAAGTTTAAGAGAACACTACATGAATTAAGTGAATTAAAATTATAAGAAGGGTTAATCCTAGGTTATTACAAGTGGTGGTTTGGATGAAATTACTCTTTAGTGATTTCAATTTCTTTTATTTGAGATGAGTTCATTCAAAGAGATCAAAAAACTTCACCACTCACTGGTTCATACCAACACACTTTAATACTAATCACCTATACACTTGGAGGATCATGTTTATGAGTAATCTAAGGTAAATTTTAATATTAGCACTTGAAGTGTGTGGCCTTAAAATTCAATAAGGATGAAGAAGTTTTAAAATCATAAAATAAAAATCTCATTTAAAAGAAGTGATTATAGATTAATGGAGTAATAAATAACATCCAATACAGACCCTTTATACTCCCTTGGATCAACCCATAAGTGGGTTAGACCTCCATTGATCCTATGGTTTCAATGGAAGCGGGAAGTAGACTCGTGAGGGGGGAATTGGAGAAGTAAAAAAACAATGAAATAACGATCACTCCACCATTTTGTGATAATTTCACAAGGTTTGGTGTGAAAAAATTCACACCTTGAGGAAACGGTGTCAAAGTGATAATAATAATAATATAAAAAGAGAATATAAATAACTTTTATAAAGAATCTAAGGTAATTCAAGAACTTACAATTGAATGAATGCGATTACAACATCAAATTGGCAGCATAACAGTAAAATGAAACAAATCTCAAAGATGATAAAATCCTCCACCAGCACCACCTTAAATAATCATTTCAAGAGGCTTGGGTAGAGCTCCAAAAATTAAAGGATCCCACTTGAGTATGGTAGGCCTAGGGTATTGGAAAGTAAAGGAGAGAGGACTTCTTTATCCTTGACCCGAAGTGGCAACCAGCTTTCATCTACCGAACATAGGCATCTAAATGACCTTCTATATGGCAGAATTAGAGTGGTAAATAGAAAAAGAAAATGGAGATCCCAATGTCTCCTAATCTCATGTAAACTTTCATCCCAAATGGAATTTGTTTTTTCTAGATATTATTGAAATGGTGGGATGTTTTTCTGGGACGCAGAATCTAGCCCAGAATTTTATCTCCAACTTAGGCCGCCTGGAAAACCATTCAAACATCAAAATTAGATTTTACCACTATTTAATTAAATGTTTCTCATGATTTAATATATATTAATTTAAATTTTCAGAATTATTGGGCTTTAATATTGGCCTCTATATTAGTTTTATTGGGATTCTATCTAGTTTACTTCACCCAGAATGTTTTTTGTTCAAGGCCAACTTTGGTGGTCTTCCGATATGAATCTTCAAGTACTACAAAAGTATGAATTGTTACCAATGTAATGAGAAACCTGAAAATTAAATATGAAAATAAAATCAATATCATTTGGTACTTTAAATTGTGTTAAAAATATACCATGTTATCTTTCGTTTTAAGAAAGAATTACAATCATAAAATGAAATAATGTTCAAAGTGTAAAATGCACTAAAATGGTGTTTATGAATAATAAAGCACATGAATATTATATATATTAACAATTAATATTATCCAAATTCATTTTATAATCAATGTGTTATAAAAATAATTTCAAAATTTAAGAGGATCAATATCCCACTCCAAATAATTATCTCTATAAAAACCATCACTGTCTTAGAATCATTATATCACCCTCCTCATGAACTCCATCACTAGTATTGTCATCTTAAAAAAATTCTTCATCACCACCACTAGGAATGATGTCTCCTTAACTAACAATAGTATTTTTATCACCATTTTCCAAAGCATTATATAAGGATCACATAATAAACTTGTATATATCAAAAACAACAAAAGTATCTGGTGAAAATGATGGAAATAAAATTTACATAGATTTCATAAACTTCTCGATGACCTTTTGACTTATCTCACACTCCTACGTGGCTATTTTTTTGTCTATACTACTTCTACATGATCCTATTACAACTCAATGATAGAAAAAGTGTTTGAATTACTTGAAGTAATCCAATACCTAGTGGGTTTGATACTCTTAATGGGACAACAGTAGACTCTAACCTAGTTTTCATCACCCAATACTTGTCACAAATGGGTATTTAACTTGAATTTGTCCCCTTATTTCTCATGAAGGGCATATAAATCAATTTTTTATAATATAAATGAGATATTTATTAATAAAATAGATATTAAATTTTTAAATAAGTAGAATAATACTTACAATATTTTATTTCATCTCTTCATTAATAACACTCTTTTATTTCTTATTTTACTTGAGAAAAAATAATTTTACTCAAGGTACACACCCTTAAAAGTTCAATAGAACCTTATACAAATGAAAATGTATGTAAAAAACAACATTTAATAATATTATATTATTTTAAAAAACTTAATCAAATTTAACTACAAATGAAACCTAATGTTATTTATTCTTTTTAGTTAAACTCCTACAAACCTAATTAAACTTTGTTTTACATGAAAAATGTTCAATTTCTCTCATGTTCCTATATAGTTATTCATCACAAAGTATGCACATACTTCATAGCACTCTTGTTTTTTTATTTCTTTATGAAGAACCTTCAAAAATAAAATTCAATAATATAAACCAAAATATTAATAAAAATCATAATCACTTTAAATAAAAACCATTAAATTTGAATAATATCTTAATCACATAACTCTTTCAATAGGAAATCATCTCCTAGTACATTTTAATTAGACAATAATTAAGGGTTTTTATATCTTATAACTCGGTTTCAAGTCTACTGGTCTATCCAATATATAACTCATACTTATATACTCTCCATAACTCCATCAATTTTTTATACATAATAACTTGACCATCATGAGATTTAAAGAAAAATATTAATTTATATAAATAAAATAAAAATGTGAATTTTAATTTAACAAATTTTCTTACCCATATCTTTTCCCATGCATTATCCTTAATTTGATACTCAACCTGTCTCAGTGATATTGGTTATATGAGAGTGATTTCACTATATGTTGGGTGTGTCACCATAAAAATTATACACTCTCTAATATATTTGCCAATCAATTGGTTGTGTTTGTTATACTCTATCATGATTTGTGTATGGATATTCCAGACATCATTAATAATATTACACCCACTCCACTTATTAGAGGATCCAAATAAAAGATAAAATGGAAGAAATAGAATTAATACACATTACAAATAAAACAAAATTAATGTAATAGAATTTAATACCTTTGTAAACATATTCCTAATCCTTATTGATCAGTGGGATCTAATGGATTTTTTGGTTGTGGTAGATTGGTATCTTATGAAGGATTGTTATACTCTAATGTATGTTTTGGATGATTAGAAAGTTATGAAGTAGAATTCATAGGAACGCAAGTATAAAATCCTGGAGAAATATGAGAAGTAGGAAATTTAGGTTTCATATACGTGGGAGTAAATGAATGTAATGGGTGAGGATCCATCATAGGATATAAGAAAGGCATCTAAAAAGAAGAGAATATCTAAAATGATGGTGAAATAAAAAGTGGGAACATCCCCGGTTCCCAAATGGAATAGTGGGTTAAGAAAGTGTAGTAAATGGGATATGTGGTGGAAGGTCTAGGTGTGATTTGGTATGTATGGTTCTATAAGTACATCTAGTACCACCCCCACTCAATCAATCACGCTACTCACTACTATCAATGGTCTGAAGGAGAACAATTGTATCCTAAATGGTTGTACCTAAAATAAATTTAAAAATGAATAATAAAATGACATTTAATATATGATAATTGTTATATATTAGAATTACTATACTCATTATAGAAACCAGAATACATTGACCCATGTCTCAAATTCATAAATCATTCTTAGATAATATCCTCCCGTGTGATTCTTCAATATTTTTCATATTCTATATAGGAATAAAATGTAAAATTTGTTAGAAATTAACTACCAATGAAAAAGATAAATAAGACATAATAGGTGGCATGAAATAATTGAGGCATGTTAAATTCTAAGATAAACAATGAAAATTTGGTGACATATTGAAACCAAGGAATACTAACTATAAAGTAAAACAAGTCATAAATTAAGTCATGATATAATTATAATGAACTGTCTTAGGAAAAACTGACATGTTACCCGGGTCAGTTCGCTATAGGGCTTGAGGTGCTTTCCTGATCACCCCGGGATAGAGATAAACACCGGGGTACTATAAGTGAACACATGTGAATGATTTCACCCTCATTAAAAACTAGAATCAATAATAGTTTCAACCTAGAACCCAACATGAGGTATCCTTACAATGGACGATCATGCCAAAATAAATAAGCTGATATAAACTATGATCCAACCAAAAATGCATAATAAATATAAGTAATACCAAAATATTTTTCCCAAAACAATTTTCCATAAATGAAACCATTTTTAGACAAAAATTTTAAAATCATTAAGGAAACAAAACTGAAATAAAAGTAGGTGATAGAGGAGGCCAATACACCATATGACCCAAATCAATTAAACAAACTCAAGATATAAACCCCACCATTTCTATATGACTCTCAAGTCACCACCATAACCAAAAGATCACCCTCTTCCAAGTGGAGAGTAGTAACAAGACAACCTGTAATCCATAACCTATAACCTAAAAAAATGAATATTGTATACCCACTAATGTGAGTATTTAGGGTGTGAGTTAAGTTCAGTATGATACCACCATGAGTCCATTACATTCAATTTATAAAGAAACCAAGTACACTAGTTTGAAAGTAATGACAAAGTAGGTTTTAATTTCCTTTATAAAAAATAGAAATAAACATAAAATTCCTTATGTAATTTCTTTAAATACACTTTTTATAAAACTTTCCTCAAGGAGGATTACAAAGTTAGTGTCATTTCAAAGACCAACCATTTCCTTTCTAAATTAACTTACTTTAAAAAACAAGTTAAACATTATATTTTAATTTAAATCATCCCTTTTGAAAATAAACCATCACATGGTTTAATTTTTTTTTCAAAATAAACATTTTTCAAGGCTTACATTTAAAACAACAATCTAATTTCCCTTTTTAAAACTCAACACACACACATAACTCAAAAATGAGTATAATCAAGGGAAAACATAAAAAAATTCAAATCCATGAGAGTCATAAACAAATGACAATAAGAACACAATATGAGCCTTATATCATCAATGATTCTCAATCATAGATAACCAATACATCAAAGAAGGCTCAAAACAATAGATTAGTAACTAACATATTATACACTATAAAGAGGCACATACATAGAGTGAGGTAAAAACTTAGGGACTAATGGAATAAGTACTAAACATGAAAAAGTGTAACCAATTTTCAGTGGGTTTATGGTCACATGTACATCCCCCAAATCACTCTAATTAGTCTCATGGATGATAACCACCTAGCGAGTTCATAACATTCAACTTGGGGATACTAGTTAGTGCATAATCTCAACTAGTATAGAAAACATCCCTTAAATCCAAACTTGGTAGCCTATATTTCCTCATATCATAGGTAATAGAGGTGGAACACTATAAATCCAACATAAATCACATAATAAACACAATTCCAAAAAGAAAAATAACATAACAATCAGATATCTTCTACCTCTAAAAAAACTTGTTCAATATGATCCCTCATCCAAACCATATAACCATGAATCATAATTCATATAAGTAACAAACATGCTCAAAATAATAAACAGAGGATAATAAATGGCATCAACTAGTATGTAAATGACCAATCAACCAAATGGAATCACACATGGTACCAACTAGGCCTTCTCTTTATACATAAAAAATTATATGCTTTGGAAATCCCTTTTAAAAAATAGAACCCAAATAAAATTCCAAGGGAAATCACACATAAAACCAAAGAAAAATAAAATTATCAACTTTGGAAATCCTTTTTCAAAATAACCTTTGAAAATAAGTTAAATTTCAGAAAGCATATAAACAATATCAAGGCATAAACATGACCAATAAAACCAAGGATTCATCCAAAACAACCAACTCAAGAGGATATAACCACCTATTTTTAAAACATGGAAAGCCTTTAAAATGTTCACATACCCTTTTAAAATGATTAAAATTATTTAAAACAAAGTAACTCCTTTTACAAAAGTAAGGAAAATCTTTTATAAATAAGGGATATTTTTAAAAAACTAGGGAATATCTCTTAAAATTAAGAAACCCCTTTAAGAAAACAAGACTTCACTTCATAAATCCAATTTTGACCAAATCACCATGAACCAAAAAAATTATAATAGAACACCATCAATGGAATTTTATCAAACACTTATAATTTATAAAATATCATTTTAAAGTAAGGTACCATTGAACTAAAAAATTCACACCTTTTTTTCAAAGGAAAACTCAACAAAACATATAGAACCTTTAATAACAAAAAACTGAGTATCATACACATAATTACTTTAACTAAAAAAAATTTAAAATGTCAAGTAACCAAGTAAATCATTAATAAAAGGAATTGGAATGGAAATACCTAACTCAAGTGGTGGATCATGTCGCATTTGATGGAAACCACCAGAATAGGTCTCCTAAGATGGATTACAACCTTTAAAAACCAAAATCCAAAAAATATAATCCCTAGAAAACCCAAAATCATCAAACCATGGAAATTATGGTTAGGTGTAACATCCAAATATTTTACAGTATGTCTCTTCTTAAATAAATTCAATTTATTTTATAGCATGCATTACACAGAACACCGAGCTTAAACAAATGATTAAATATTATTATTTAATTATGATAGTTATAAACTAGCCATTGGAATGGAGGGAATGAATGAGAATAACTAAATTATAAAAATATAGTTTACACATGTTTATAAAATTGATTCATTGGTTACCAATTAATTAGAAATAAAAATGAGAATCAATTGAACATAAAGGATGTGTTTTAATAAAAAAACTATTTTTATGCCCATAATGGAATTTTATAATAACAAATAAAATTAATCACTATTAGTGAAATATATTTATGAAATTTATATGTTATATAATTCATCCAATAAGTTTGATAGGCTTATTATAAGAATAAATCCAATTTTAAGAAAAAAGCTATATTTTTCCAATAGGAAATTTTGCCATATTTTGATGGGGCACATATTTTAAACCTAAATTTTGGAACTTTTATAAGTTTTATTTGAAAAAATAAAGTTAATTTTTGAAATATGGATATCAAAATTATCTTAGGGTGAAATTTTGATATCTTTCGAAGAATTTTTATTTTTTTATGAATAGTGAAGAATACTGTATTTTAATTGAAAACTAAATTTTATTCTAATTTATTTATATAGTTAAATTAAATTTTTAAAAAAAATTTAGAGTATAATTAGTTCAATGATGCATCAATAAATCCAATATAGGTCATTGGAATCAATTTCACATTGAAATTGGATATAAAAACATTTCAAACTTTTGAAATTTTCACATTGAAAACCCACTTTTTCATTGTGTCTGCAGGGTTATTTTTAAAAATATTTTTCCAATTATGTGAATTTAATTTGGTAAAATGGATTCCATATTTGGAATGAGAAGTTCAAAATTAGTTTTTAAGGTAATTTTATGAAAACTCCTCTCTTAATTTCTTTTCTTTTTCTACTTTTTTCTCACCTCCTTCATCCATCAAGGCATAAAAACTCTAGATACATTTATATACTGAAGTTTTATATTTATAATGTAATATATTATATAAATACCCTTTATTACCTCCTATTATTCAAATAAACAAAACTATTATCCAAATTATGTCGGTTAATTGCCTTCATGAATAATGTTTTTATTCCTTTTCTATAACTGCCATCATGGTTAGTCATAAAACTATTATTCTGGTTAAATAAGATTTTAATAGGTTTATTATAACCTACTTCATGTTATGGAACTAATATATACTCATAATATTAAATAAAATGAAACTAGTTCATGATTTTTGGAAAAAAATTCCAAAATAAACTAATCATTTATCATTAACATTTTATCTAATGAATAATCCATATGTTAGAAACAAAAATGATATATTAAACTATTTATACTTCTAGAAGTTAATTAATACTATTTCACTCCAATTTTAGAGTTTTAATTCCATTTTACAAAAACATCCATAATTTTATACAAGTAAAACCAACCATCAAATGATGGAATGAAAACGTATAAAATAATTAAAATAATGAAATATTATTAATGAATGGGTTGTAAAATGTTATAAAATAATTATATAAGGTTTTATAAATATGAATATAGTTATTTAATTAGTTAATAAAATTCTTTAAACCATTATATGGGATGAAAATTTATAAAAAAACTAAAGGAAATCATGAGGTAAGGGTTTTCTCGTCTCACTTTTTACTTTTGTGTGATATATGCCTTATTCACCACTTAATCCTTATGTGTGGTGTATTTACTAACATTTTGATATATAATATCATGAATCTAATTATCTATATAGTGTGAAATGTTTCATTTGATAATTATTAAATTTTTTGGGTCATACAATTCGATTGATTACAAGTGTTAAGATATTTTTTAACTCAATTTTCATTCATTGGGTTAAACTTCTATTTCATTGATTATATACATATAAGTTTATGTGAGAAATGAATTTTGATTATATCATGTTTTATTTTCACTTATTTTATGTGGATTTACATTGAGTACACATAATTGATTAATTTTTAAGGGACTTTGTCACGATCTCCTTTCATTGAGGCATATTTTGATGTTATACACCCATCTTCTTTTATGAGGTGTATATACAACCCATTTGATATATCATATCATGAATCTCATTATCTTCATGGCATTAAAATGTTTCAAAGTGTTATGTAACAATTTGATATAAAAATATCTTTTTAAATTGATTATTTGATATATATTGAATGTTATGGACATGCAAACACGGGTGGGGCCTGGTTATAGATATCCCCTCAATACATAAGTAGTCTCATGATATGACAATGCTGTCCAAATTAAATGGTTTTTTACCCATAATGATTAAAATATTTTTTAAATGGTATTGATGGTAGATTTAGTATGATGCTTGAGATCACGGCATCCAAATTCTTAATTATTTCCTTCTTTTAGTATTTATTTACCATTATCCAAATGATTTTTACTATGATAAAATATATGGATGAATTTCATTATCAGTTTATATATTAAATGGAATTTTTGTGATAAGTTATTTACCTTTCCACATTGATTATTCTTATTGATTCAAATTAGCTTCGATTGTACTTAACCCTTACTGATCATTTTATCTCACATCATTCTTATATTTTATTTTCTCTGAGTTTCCAATATGTTTATTATGATTGGTATGCAGGGTTAAACTAAGGGGAATAATGGTGTTCTCAAAGAAAATAATTTTTGAATTTATATATAAAATGTAATATTAATTTTAAATATGTATCTAGTTTACCAAGACTACTAAAATATTCGGTCCTTCAGGATTCAATTCCTTATAATTATTCCAATATAATAAAGTAAGGCATTGGTTTTGGGCTACTAGGGTTGGGGTCATTATAGTTGGTATCAAAGAAAGTTTATTAGAAACTTTGGGAACTAGATTTAGGAAAACACAAATTAATTAACATAAACCTATGACTATCTTTTGAGGATAAGTATAAGTATAGGATAACATCCTCTAGATTTGGTAATTACCATGTATAACCTAGGTTAAACCTATGGACTCATAAATTGAAAATAAAGAGTCATGATTTAGACATATTTTTGACTAATATTTCATGTTTATTTGATATCACACTATCATTATTATAGTTTGATATTACACTTTTCATTTTTGTTTTATTCAATAGAGGAAACCAGAAGGAATTGGTTTAAAATTGAATATGATAGATAATGTGTTGAAGAAAAATTTCACCAATGGTATTATGGTTAGAATAATCATGAAATAGATAATGATTTTTTTTGATTTTGGAAGAATATATTTTTTCATTAATTTAAGAGTTATAGAAACCATCATGGGTTTATGAGTTTAATGTTAATCATATATTTAAATTATTAAACACCCTTTTTATATTTTATGTTATGGGATTTAATCAAGATTAAGGATATTTTGGGATACATTTGTGGCAATAAAACCCATTGGTTTAGTATGTGTGAAAAAGTTACTAGGAAATAATGCATTTACAGGTTTTGGACATAAGTTTAAAGGTGAGGATAACCTTTAGGGTTTATATGATCTTTGATTTTAAGGTAATTTTGGGTTATTATATTTTTGGAATTCAAAATTACAAGTATTATATAACCTTTTAGGTTAAAATATTTTATTAATGTTGAATATATTAAGGATTTTAAAAAAATGGAATTTAATATGGATTATATTAATATAGTTTTAGAAAAGGGATAACCCAAAAGTTAGGTGATAACCTGTCATGTCAAACAAGTCTGTGAGGATTGAACCCACAACCAAATGGTGATAAGGGTGCAATGCCTACCACTGACCTATTTGAAGTCCTGGTAAGTATGACATTTTATTCTTTTAGTTAAAATATTTGGTGGAAAAAGGATAAGTTCATTTTGGGAACCCTATATGATTAAGGTAAATATAATATTATGGAATTTAATTTGAGGAATAAAGGTTGAATTTTCTTTTTGTGGAATATATGATTTTATTATGTATTTATGGTGATTCAAGTTATTTATGGAAATATTTAGCGTATCTTGGAGATTATAGGTTTAGGGCATGCACATTTTTAGAGATAAATATTAAATTTATCTTGGAAGACTATATGATCAAATCCTTTTGATTTTTGGGTTTCAATCTTAGTTTGGAATATATTTGTAAAATTTTAAGGATATTAATTTATTGAATGGTCTAAGTTGAATTGTAGGTATTACTATTAAATTTTGGGAGATTAAAGTAGTTTTCTTCATATAAAGGTTTTTTCTTTTTGGGAATTACATTATCTAACCATTTTTGTTTTGGTTAATACCTAAAGTCAAGAGGAATATTTTTTTCTTTTGTGGATTTTATGTTCTATGGAAGTTGATTATAGTGCATCAGGAATAAAAAAAATAATCATACTCATTATTTGGAGTAAAAGATGAGTTTGTGACGGAAATTGATTAAAGGATGAAACTTCACTTTCCAAGTAAGTATATTTCCTTATGTTATCACCCTAAGTAGTAATATAATTCATAAAATCTAGGAAAATTATTTTAGAATAAAAACATTTTCATTTTATTTTATTATCAAGAAATCAATGTCCTCTTTAACCATAATAGATTTACGGTTTTTGTGATGATAGAATTTTTTATGAACATGTTCTCTATAACACTCCATCAGAACATGATAGTTCGATTTATATTTTATGTCCTAGTTTTTACTTTCCACTAGTGTTATCCTATTTTAAATCATAATTTTTTGGTAACATTCACATTTCCTTTTCCCTCTTATTAAGGGGATTTTTTATTAACCCTATTTACGATGTGGGCTTACCTTAAAAGAATTTTAAGTATCAACCTTCAATTTTCAAAGTGAAATATCAAACTGTTAGGATGAAATTTATTAAATTAGGGGAGAATGTAACACCTCAAAATTTTATGTTATGTCTCTTCTTAAATAAATTCAATTTCTTCGATAGTGTACGTTACATAGAACATTAATCATAAAGAAATAATTAGATATTATTATTTAATTATGATAGTTATCATCTAGCTGTTGGAATAGAGGGAATGAATTATAATAACTAAATTATAAAAATATTGTTTAAATAGGCTTATAAAATGAATTCATTGGTTACCAATTAATTAGAAATAAAAATGAGAACCAATTAAACATATTGAATGTGTTTTTATAAAAAACTATTTTTATGACTACAATGACATTTTATATTAATAAATAAAATTAATCACTATTATTTAAATATATTAATGAAATTTATATGTCATATAATTCATCCAATAAGTTTTATAGGCTTATGATAAGAATAAATATATTTTTAAGCATAAAAAGCTATATTTTTTTAAAAGGAAATTTTGCCACCTTTTGATGGTGCACCTATTTTAAACCCAAATTTTGGAGATTTTATAAGTTTTATTTTAAAAAATAAATTTAATTTTTGAAATTTTAATATCAAAATTATCTTAGGGTGAAATTTTTTTATTTTTCAAAGAAGTTTTATTTTTTTGATGAATAGTGAAAAATATTTCATTTTAATTGAAAACTGCATTTTCCTATAATTTATTTATATAGTTAAATTATATTTTAAATTGTTTTTAAAGTATAATTAGTTCAATAATACATAAATAAATCCAATATATGTCATTTTAATCAATTTCACATTGAAATTGGATATAAAAACATTTCAAACTTTTAAACTTTTCACATTACAAATCCACTTTTTTGTTGGGTCTGCAGGGTTATTTTTAAATATAGTTTTTCCAATTATGTGAATTTAATTTGGTATAATAGATTCCATATTTTTAATAATAATTTAAAAATTATTTTGTAATCTCATTTTTATTTTTAGGCATAAAAAATTTTCCATGGTAAAAAAATTATTTACCACGGTATAGGTAAAAAATGAAAGATTTTAAAGTTAAAAGGGTAAAGGAATAAAAAACCTAAAAACTACAAAATTTAATGGTTTATTGAGGTATTTGACAACCATAAATAGATTTTATAATATTAATTGTCATCTTAAGTTGTTAAAATTAATGTCTCCTCAATGTGGTTGGCTTTAAATATAAAATAATCATTAATTTAATCACTTAAACCCACCTCTCCTCAAGTATAAATACCACCCCATTTTGACTTAAAACCCTTTAATCTAATCAAATATATTCCAAAACCTCTCCTACTAACTCTCCCAATGTCCAATTACTTCTGTTCTAACCAAAATACCAAATCTAAAGTCCTCAAGGGGTCTTCCAAGGAGGTGATATTCAAGAGGTAATTTTCTCAAAACACCTCTCTTAATTTATTTTCTTTTTCTACTTTATACTCACATAATTCATCCATAAAGGCATGATAAATCCATAATAATTTATATAATAGAGTTTTATTTTTCTAAATTAATATATTATATTCATCCCTTTTATTACCTCCTCTTATTAAAAGAAACAAAACTATTGTCCAAGTTATGCCAGTTAATCGCCTCCGTGAATAATCTTTTTGTTATTTTTCCATTACCTCCTTCATGGATGGTAATAAAAAATTTGTTCTGGTAAAGTAAGATTTTAATATGTATATTATAACCTATTTCATGTTCTAGAACTAATATATAATCATAATAGTGAATAAAACAAAAGTAGATCATGATGTTTGGAAAAAACTACCAAAATAAACTAATCATTTATCATTAACATTTTATCTAATGAATCATCCTCGTGTTAGAAACAAAAAATATATATTGTAACATTTATACTCCTAGAATTTCATTAATATAATATCATTCCAATTATGTATTTTTAATTCTATTTTACAAAAATATCCATAATTTTATACAAGTAAAACCGATCATGAAATGATGAAATGAAAACACCTGGAACAATGAAAATAATGAAATATTATTAATTAATGGGTTATAAGATGATATAAAAAAGATCATATATGGTGTTATAAATATTAATATATTTCTTTAATAAGTTAATTACATTATTTAAACCATTATAAAGTAGGATAAATTACACAAAACTAAAGGAAAACGCGTGGTAAGGGTTTTCTCATCTCACTTTTTACTTCTATGAGATATATGCCTTATTCGCCACTTAATCATTTTGTGTAGTGTTTTTACTATACATTTGATATATCATATCATTAATCTCATTATATTCATGGTATTCAATATTTAATTTTATAATTATTACTTTTATGGGGCATATGATTTGATTGATTACAAGTGGTAAGGGATTTCTTAACTAAATTTTCATTCGTTGGGTTAAACTTCTATTTCATTGATTATGTCATTCTAAGGTTATGTGGGAAATAAATTTTTATTATATAATGTTTTATTTACACTAAATTATGTGTATTTATAGTGAGTACACATAATCGATTCATTTGTAAGGGACTTTGTCTCAATCTCCTTTTATTGAGGTATATTTTAATGTTATACACCCACCTTCTTTTATGAGGTGTATATACAGATCCTTCTATATATAATATCATGAATCTCATTATCTTAATTGTATTAAAAAATTTCAAAGTGGTATGGGATACTTTTATTTAAAAATATATTTTTAAATCGATTATTTGATATATAATGAATTTTATAGACATGCAGACACGAGTGGGGCCTGGATATAGATAACGCTTTGATGCATCAATAGTATCATGATATAATGATGTTGTCCAAATTAAATTATTTTTTACCCAAAATGATTAAAACATCTTGTGAAAGTTTTTGATGGTAGAGGTACCATGATTCTTGAGATCATGGCATCCAAATTATTAAGAATTTCCTTCTTTTAGTATTTATTTATCATTATCCAGAGTATTTTCACTCTGAAAAAAATTTATGGATGAATTTCATTCGCAGTTTATGTATTGAATGTCATGTGTGTTATTAGTTATTTACCTTTCCATGTTGATTATTCTTATTGATTCAAATTAGCTTCCATTTTACTCAACCCTTATTGAGCATTTGAGCTCACCCCTTTATTATGTTTTATTTTCCATAGGTTGCCAAAAAATTATTATGATTGATATGTAGGGTTACACTAAGGGGAATAATGTCATTCTCAAAGAAAATACTTTTTGAATTTTATGTCCAAAATTTAATTTTAATTTCAAATATGTATCTAGTTTTCCAATACTACTAAACTATTCAGTCCTTCAGGATTTGATTCCTTATAATCATGCCAATGTAATAAAGTAAGGCACCATATCCAAGCTACTAGATTTGGGGTTGTTGCATTAGGGAATATTGGATAAAATTGGTGAAACAAATAGATAAAAGGAGGAGGATATCTAACCTTTTATCCTAATGTAAAGACACCAAGAAACCACTCCAAATCTACCTCGGAGTTGTTTGAAAAATAAAATGAGTCCCTTTAGAGGAACCTTAGATAAAGGAGTCAAGTGGGTGAGTATTTTGGGATAATCCACAAATAAAATGATCTTAAAATTAAAAAAATACCAAACCCAAGCAGGTTTCATGGTTCTCTTGCATGGTTTACCAAATTATGCAATCACTACTATTCAAAACATTTTAGGTCACACAAAATCTAATGCATAGTTTCCCAAATCATGTTTCTAACTGTATAGTCTTGTAAAAGATTCAAAAACTTAAAAAATTTACCATGATACACCCCAATCCCAAGAGAGAAATTAACCACATAAACATAAATAAGAGAATGGGATTTTGGGGTGTTGAAATTCTCTCAACCATGCCACTTTCTACCCCCCAAAATTTTATTCCATAAATTCATCAACAACATAATTCAAGGTAAAATTTCTAGTACCATTCACTAAAGAGAAGGATATAACCAAAGGTTAGCTCCAAAACATAAAACCAAGAACATGGAACCCAAATATCCCACTCCTTGAGAAAAACCAAACTAACTTATGATTTACCAGCCAAAAAAACACCAAAAATCCTAAAACTATATTCTTAAAAAAATGAAACATTGGAAAGGATGATCCAATGGTATACCTTGAATTTGAGAACTCCAAAAAACTCACATACTAAAAACCACAAGTGATTTTTGAGCCTCAAACCAAACCAAAGGATAGAACAACAACAACAACAACACCTTTAGAACATCTAATATCACAAGTGCTACACACAATGGTACATATAACCAAAAGCATATAAAATAAAACTCCCACGAATGAGGGAAACATATAGAGACTATAATTAGTTCCCCCCACCATTTATAATTGATCTAAAATGGTGAAACATTATATATCCACGCCCAAATGATTGATCATCATCAAATAGGCATGATCCACCATCCATAAGCCACAAGTTCTAAACATCAAAAATAGAACATCCTTAAGAAATAACCTAATATCACCAAGATGATACACTCCAAAAAATAGAAGAAACACCCCAATAATGAACATGTATTAACAAGGAACAAAAAGATTCTGATTTTGTATCACAAAACTATATAAACAATAACTCTAGGACAAACTCATGGAACAACCACTCTCAGTGATCCTAAAAGAAAACTATAACTCAATATATCTCATAGTTTAACCAAAAACCAAAAGATTGTCCCTATTACTCCATATCACACCCAAGACATTCCCATTTAATCTATTCATCCAACCGCAAACCATGGTCCTCACCATGAAAAATGATAAAATGCGGGAAAAGAAATGTGGCATGAATATCTAAAAAGAACAAGAACATAATCCAAACATTTTGTTATCCAATACAATAAAAGATATGAGGTATAAAAAAAGGACAAAACAAAGTTTAACAAAAATAGAGGCTATAAAAAGGAGAACTCCCAAAACCAAAAAATAGTTTTCGACTCTCTCATGTAAGAAATTCCAAGAACCATTACTCATGTAAAATATAAATATGATACTTCTTCTTATAATGTCTTTTCAACTTAAGAAAACCTATGAATGTGACCTAAATTAACACACAGATGATTGTTCATCAGATCTACCATGTAAGAGGTTATAACATGCTCAGAATTCACCCAATGGAAGAACACAACTTTTTTCTACTTCCCTTTATCTAGATCACTTTTACTGACACTAGATTGGGTAAAAGAACCACTTATCACAAGCTTTTATAATGAAAAATCATCATTGATGATGGCCTTATACATATCCTCCATAAAAGTAGTCAAGAAAAACTAAAACACTACTAAACTAAGATCTGGGTGATGGCCTCTAGAAAATAAACAAGAATACTTTAATTCATCAATAACTAACTTAGGGGAGAAAGGAAACAGTCCAGTAAAACATTCAAAGTAGACTTTCACTGACTGATCTCCTTGATAAACACTCAATAACTCCATTGTACTTGAAATTTTTACTTCCTTAGGATAAAACTTCTAAATGAAGGAAAAATTAAAATATGCCTAATATAAAACATCAACATAGTGGTCATATATAGCATGTTTCCACTAATCCAAACCCAATCCTTCTAACAAAGGAGTGGTGAAACTCATCCTAGAGGCTACAAGAGTCTTCAATAACTAAAATATATCTTTAATCTTAACTATCCACTTTGTTTCATCCCAGAATACTAGGTCACCATGAAACACCGGAAGATATTGATTTAGAAACTCTCACACATGATCAACGCGCTAAGAAGAACAATTATTTTCCACTTCATCAAGAGTTTGTGTAGAGTCAAAGACTAGTAAGACAATAGTTGGATCACTAGAAAGATTACTTAAAATATTACCTTCTAGATTTATTGATTCCATTATAGGGGTAACATTCTAAAACATCAAAAAAACAAAACATTTTAATCAAATCACCCAAATCCTAAAAAGTGATAAAAAAGCTAAAATTAATCAAAACCACATCATAGATCACCTTTTGCAAACCCATTTCAAAACACCACCAAGGGTTCATAAAAATAACCTTCATTGTTCCACTTTAAAAACTATAAAACATTTCAATCCCAACAAAATAAAGGAACCCACTTCTTGAGAACCAATTTCTATCTTCAAACTACACACACCAAAAATAATTAAATTTTTCATAAATCATATCATTATTTGAAAATTAACACCATTAAAAAACCATTTCATAAATTCCTCTAAGCCTAAAACCCATGTAATTATTTCCTTGAAAACCATTATAACTAAAAATTAATTTCATCCACTCAACTCATTTATAATAGAGTACAAAAAAAATTCACAAGTGTGACTCAAGCACCCAAAACATGGTTTTAAAAACAAGATTTAATAATAAGGGACAAATAATTTATTATAATTTTATCAAACAAGATTTAAAACCCCAAAAATATTCACCTAGTTGTTCGTAAATAATCCTCGTTAAATACAAGAGGATCTAAAAACATTAAAGGAGGAAAAACAACAAAAATTCTCAACTTTCTCCATTATACATGGTTTGGTCGCAGGTTTGTCAGACCATACTCCAACCGTGTGAGTGCCACTAGATGTTTTCTAAAACAATATGCATGGGAAATGTATGTTTTGATAGAACATTCACCTTATCCATGCACTCCTTTAATTTCCTCTAGTTTCACTCTAAATCTAGGATTTTACAAATATATATCATGTTATCTTACTAAAACTCAGATTATTAGGGAAACTCATCAAAACATATCAAAAATAAACCACCATAAATCCAACATTTAAAAAAAACACATGACCACCCATGGTAACTCAAGGTATATCATGAGGAAGAGATGGAAAAAGCACTCCTCTTCACTCTCCACTCAAGTTATGATGGTCCTAACTCTTTTATATCACTGACCCCTAAATAAATAGATTCCTTTGATACCATTTTGTAACAAACTGGACCTAGTCAACCTAACATGTTACATGGGTTAATTTTCTACAAGGCCTAAGTTGTGTTCTCGATCACCTTGGGCTGGCGACAAGCACCAAGATACTATAAGTGGACAAGTTGGAATGATTTTTCTATCATTAAAAACTGGGATCAATAATGGTTCCAACCAAGAACTCGATATGTAGTCTCTTTACATTGGAAGACCATTACAAAATAAATAAGTAAATATAAAACATGATCAAACCAACATGGAATAATAAATATAAGTAATACCATAAGTATTTTCCCAAAAAAATCCATAAATGAAACCATTTTAATACAAATATTTTACAATCCATAAGGAAACAAAGCTAAAATAAAAGTAGGTGGTCAAGGAGGCCAATACACTACATAGAACAAACCATTCAAACCAACTCGGGAGACAAAAATCACCATCTCCATGTGACTCTCGAGTCACCACCATAACTCAAAGTTTATTCATTCCCAATGGATATTAGTAACAAGATAAATTTTAACCATAACTTATAACCTATAGAAAACATAAATATTGTATACCCACCAATGTGAGTATGTTGGGTGTAATCCAAAGGATAGTAAGATACCACCATGTGTCCATTGTATTTTATTTATAAAGAAATAAATTCCATTAGTTTGAAATTAATAACAAATTAGGTTTTCATTTCCTTTATAAAAATAGAAATAAACATAAACTTATTTATTTCATTTCTTTAAAAAAACTTTTTATAAAACATGCCTCAAGAGTACGTAACAAGGTAGTTTCGTTTCAAAAACCAACCATTTCCTTTTTAAAGAAACTTACATTTCAAAAAGAAACAATTTAAACCTTATATTTTAATTTAAAACATCCCTTTTAAAAATAAACTCTTACATTGTTTAATTTTTTTTTTTAAATAACCATTTTTAGAGGCCTACATTTAAAATAACCATCTTTTTTCCCTATTTAAAACTCAACACAGACACACCTCAAACATGAGTATAATCAAGGGAAACATAATGAAATTAAAATCCATTCGATCTATAATAAAATTAAAATAATAACACAAGAAAAAACTTTCAACAATAACAATGATCAATCATAGATAATAAATATATCAAAGCAGGCTCAAAACAATAGATAATTAACTCAAATTTTAATACTCTATAAATAGGCATAACATAGGATACATCGCATGAGGTAACAACCTATGGAATAATAGAACAAACACTAGATGTACAAAAGTAGAACCAATTATAATTATGTTAATAATCACATACCCATCCCTCTAATTGATCTAACTAGTCTCATCAGTGACAACCCCCTAGCCAGGTCATAACATTCAACTAGGTGCTATTAACTATTGTATAATCTCAACTAGCATATCCAAAATCTCTTGACTTGTAATGACCCAAAGTTTCATTAATGGAAAATCACTCTTGATCTAGTTAAATGTATCTTTATGTAAAATGTTTATATAAGATGTAAACTTCTTTGGTTTTATGTTAAGAATTGTGACCGTTGCTTTTATAGTTATTTAATAGTGATCACGTGATTAGTATAAATATAGGGATTTAACAAATCCAATTTACTCAGAAAAAAGAAGCGATGGGCTCATCCAGTAGAATTGCTCCATACGAAGCCCATTTGTTGGAGCTCGGAAAAGAGGTGGCGTCCTTGGGCTTCTATCTTGACCAAACCCAAGCTGATCTTTATCATGTCAAGCTCGAATGGGACTGTCTACTGGAAAAGTGGAAGTTGATAGAGATTACCACTCGAGCAATGTTATCTGAACCACCCCATGAGTATGTCACCATCGCACACCTTACCCTTAGGTATTATGTGGCTGTTTTAAGGGGTTATGTAACAAATCGCTAGTACTATGTTCAGGTATAATATTTTTTTATATAATAATGAATATACCTCCTTGTCATTTTTTTGATACATTGTAAATAGTTTTTAAAGTACAAATAGTGTTTTTAGTTATTATTTAATTAAGAATTATATTTTTTTAAATTAAGGGATTTTTGAATTAAATAATATTTTAAAAAAATAATATTATTATTATTAAATTAATTTTTATTAGATATAAATGATCTTATAATTTTATGAATGCAATTATAATTTTTATTAAGGTTTGAAATCCATTTCTGTCAAAACCCGTGAATTTTCGATAAATATCGGTTTTTATTTTAAAAGTGAAAATTAACATATTTAGAAAATTATTTAGATAAAATAAATGTTATTTCTAAAATCATGACATCGAAATTATCCAATGGTTAATTTTTCATAATTTTCTGAGACAGACAAATTTTTGGGTAAAAATTAAATACCGTTTAAATATATAATGTGTTTTATGACATCATAATGATCCAATAGTGATGTAATAAAATACTATAATCTTTATTTTCGGCAAATATATGTTTTAAAATTAAAATAATGTGATTTTGGGTTTGTTTAACTTATTTTTCAAAGCATTAATGGACCCCTCAAGACTTATTAAACACCTTGTCTTTTTAAATTGTTTTCCATGGGAGTGTGGCTCACCTCCACATAAGCAACCCTATTATTTTAAGAAGTTAGGACTTTGGCATTATAAAATATATTTTTTCCTCTTCCCTTTTCCAAAAACCATGGGCAAAAACCATGGGATGGTTTGTGGTTTGGATTAATTTAATATAAGGGGTCCCAAACCTAAATAATAAAGAATTCCCTCACCTTTCCTATATAAACCCACCCAAAATCCAACTTCCTCCTCACTAAAATCCATTTTAGTTCATCCAACCTCTGACATAATCTCTCTATAATCCTCCCAAGGTGCACCAAGCTCCCAAGAAGCCTCTCATGAGACTCTCTATAGCCTTTGAAAGCACACTTCCAAGTATGGGTTTTTCTTCCTTTCTCATTTTTGTCCAATTTTCTTTAAGTTTTTTTCCCTTTTAATTTCAATTATGAATATTGGGGTATAGTTTTTCACCTCCCTCATACTGGCCTCTTTATGTTTGAATGATGGGAGACCCCTTTATCTCTCATTAAATTCCTCCCATGTACACCCGTTACTATGCCGAAATTCCGAAAGGAACTTCTCTCTCCTCATTTACATTCAAGCAATACTTTTGTATCATGAATATAAATTACATTACAATTGTTGGGACATGTATCTATATGACCTCCTTACTTTCCATTACATGTAAATATGATGATGAACCCCTTTCTCTCTCATCAACCTTTTTTATGAATTCTTATGTCACGTCGTTACGCTGCCGAAATCGCACCGACTTTCTAAGCCAATGCCATTGTGTAGTGAATACCATGCCCATTTCTCCATCAAGGGTATTCACATTTATTCACATTTACTTATTTTTTATAAAGTTTCATGTATGAATTCCACATTCCTTTATCATGGAATAAATGATTATGTTTAATGAATCCATGTTTTATGATCCATGTGGCACACTTATACATGAAATGAAATGTTTAAGAAGGGTGCGCCCTTATAGCGCTCCAATGCATTGGGTAAAGTATAGTATCATGATACCTCAAGTGAAATGAGTGTTGAATCATGATAATACAAGTGCAACAAGGGTTTACTCATGCTGCATGTGTAATGAGAATTTACTCATGCTCCATGTGCAATGAGTCTTGGCTCATGCTAATTCCATGTTAAGTGTTGTTGCCACATTTCCATATTATGATTATAATGCTTTATCATGCCTTTATGTTCATGTTTCTCTTGTTATCTATTGATATTCCTAATGTCTAACATTTATTTTACTCCTTGTGTTATTCCATTTTTATTCCCTTACTGGTCTTTATATCTCACCCTTTTCTTATGCATGTCCTCAGGTTATCTCATGCAATGCTAAGTACAAGGGAATGTAGTGGTCAAGTAAAGAAAGTTTTCAATAAAGATGTTGTATTTCATGTTTAAAGTTTTTATATAATGATCCTAAGCCCCAAAGACACTAAACCTCTCAATATTCTTTGTTGTATCAAGTGAATTTTTATGTAATAAATCATGTTTAAGTTTTTAATAAAATCAGGGTTGTCATAGTTGGTATCAGAGGATACATTTAGTTATTTTTGGGATTAGGATTAGAAAACCCTAGTAAAGCCTTAGAGACAAGACTAAGTATAATAAAAACATCCCTAAGTTTTGGTAAGTACTGAGTAAGTGGTTTATCAAGCAAATACATCCCTGTTTGGATACGAGCAGGTAGAGGCAGCTCTGGCACAGATGTATCCTAGGGGTAAAACCCGAAAACACCGCTTTGAGCTAGACTCGAACGGGAAATGGTTCACGACAATGGGCCTTGCTACACTCTTGGTTACGACACTCCTGGGGGATATGTTTTGATAAATTCACAAGCTTATTATGAACCCTTATTAAGGGAATTAAAAAAAATGCCCCTAAGAATATATGTTAGAAAGTAGATCATGAAAATCCTAAATTGAAGCCTATAGACTCATGAGTTAAGGAAATAAAAGTTTATTTATAAGTCATCAACTTTTGCCTTTGGATTACCCTTTATGCGTTACCCCAAACTTTCCTTTTATTCCAGCCAATGGCCAGTAATAGGAGCACTTGGGCTAACAACCGTTGTGAAGATCAGTGTGATGATTGTACTAATGAGATGCCTAATCCAATGGGAGCGGGAATCGCAAACTTTGTCATGCTTCTCTCTCAGCTAACTCAAGATTTGAATAGAAACACGGGTCAAGAGGAACATTCAACCCCCCATAAAAAATAACAAGTCTCTATCGAGAGATTCATGAGACAAAGGCCTCCTACTTTTAGTGGATCATCCGATCCCACGATCGCTGAACAATGGATCAACTCCATTGAAAAGATATTCTCCATACTTCAATGTTCTGAACAAAGAAGGTTCTCCTGGTGGCTTATCGTATGGAGTGTGAAGCTGATCAATGGTGGACGTTGATCAAAAATATGAAGCCTGAGGAGGAGATCGAGGTGTTGGAATGGAAGGATTTCTAAAAGATGTTTTTCGATAAATATTTTCTACGCACCCTCCAGCTTAAGATGGAAAGGGACTTCCTTTCCCTCAAGAAAAAAGATGAAGAGTCTGTTGGATCGTATGAGGAAAACTTCACAAGGCTTGCACAATACTCTTCCGGCTTTGTCGTTACCCCTGAATGCAAAGTTGACTGCTTCTTTGGTGGGATGAAGCCTAGCCTGTGGAAAGCATTGGTGATCCATGACTTCGAGAGCTATGAGGAAATTGTCTAATGTGCCCTCAAGGTCTAAATGGAGATCTAAGAATCATAGGGGTATCATGGGGATAAGAATTTTAAGGTGGAATTCAATGCTGGTGGTCCGATGGAAAAATCCAACAGTGCTAAGAAGATCCATCACCCCACTTGCCAAAAGTGCGGAAAGAAGCACCCTAGAAATTGCCTTAAGGGGACGAGAAAATGCTTCAGGTGTGGAAGAGAAGGGCACCTAGTTGTTAACTGTAGGCAAGAAATACCCATGTCTACAATAGAGGAGATTAATGATTTGTTCAAACCTCAACACGTTGTTCATTTCTATAAATGAAAAGAACCAGGGCATCTTGCAAATCAGTGCCCTAATCCAAGGGTTTTCAAAGGCAACCAACAACTCCAAGGAATCAAGGAAGAGCTTTTGCCATCACTTCTGCCGAAGTGAACCCTAAAAATTAAGTGATGACAGGTACTCTAGTTAGTCATTCAATAATAGTGAATGTACTTTTTGATTCAGGTTCTACGCATTCTTTTATATCTCGAAAGTTTAGTAGAACAATCCCAGAACCACCACAAATCATGGAAGTGAAGATGTCGGTGAGTACGAAAAATGGGGAAATCATTATATCCCATGAATATAAGTCCTCCCCTGTTATAATCTGTGGATTTAATTTCCCAGCAAACCTCATCATACACCCTCTGGTGGAATTTGATGCAATTCTTGTCATGGATTGGCTTTCCTTATATAGAACCAATATAAATTGTCGGGAGAGGGAAATCACACTCCATATGGAGAATCGACCCCCAATTCTTTATAAGTGTAAGGAGGAAGATGAATCTCTTTTAGATCCATCATCTTAAGCATGGATATTACTGCCCTATGAGCACGCGCATCTGGCTCAGATGATTGAGTCCAGGGAAGAAACCATCCTTGAAGAAATGCCTGTTGTGAGGGAATTTACAGAAGTGTTTCCCGAGGAACTGCCTGGTCTTCCTCCTAGAAGAGATGTTGAATTATCAATTGAACTTATACCCAAGGCATTAAAAATATCCAAGACTCCATATAGAATGGCTGTTGTAGAGCTTGAAGAGCTGAAGAAACAACTACAGGAGAATCTAGATAAGGGGTTTATATGCTCAAGTTCTTCACCATGGGGTGCACCAGTCCTCTTCGTCAAGAAGAAGGATGGGTCAATGCGCCTTTTCATCGATTATCGTGAGCTCAACAAAATCACGATAAAGAACAAGTATCCTCTCCCACAAATTGATGACTTGTTCGATTAGCTGCATGGAGCACAATACTTCTTCAAGGTGGACTTGCGGTCGGGATATTATCAAGTAAGGGTGAAGAAGGAAGATATCCCCAAGACTGCTTTTCGCACAAGATACGGGCACTATGAATTCATAGTAATGCCTTTAGGACTCACTAATGCTCCAGAAATCTTCATGGACTTGATGAATAGAGTCTTTAGAGATTACCGCGACAAATTTGTGGTAGTCTTTATAGATGATATTCTAATATACTTCAAAACCAAGGAGGATCATGAGGAGCATTTAATAACTATACTAGAGACTTTGTGCAAGGATAATATCTATGCAAAGTACAGAAAGTGTGAGTTCTGGTTGAAGGAGGTCTCATTCTTGGGACATATCATCACAAGAAATGGGATATCTGTGGATCCCTCTAAAACAGATGCAATTGAGGGATGGCCGAGGCCAACATCGGTAACGGATATCCGTAGCTTCATGGGGTTAGCTAAATATTATCAATGATTTGAGAGGAATTTCTCACAATTGTCCAACCCTCTTAACAAGCTAACTCGGAAGGGAGTAAAGTTTTCTTGGAGTGATGAATGCGAAGAAAGCTTTAAGGAGTTGAAAATGAGGCTTATCACTACGCCCGTGATCACTTTACCCACAAGTGGGGAACTTTTTGTGGTATTCAGTGATTCTTCGAATAAGGGATTAGGTTTTGTGCTAATGCAGAATGATAAAGTGATATCCTATGCCTCAAGGAAGTTGAAAATCCATGAGCTAAACTATCAAACGCATGATCTGGAGTTGGCGTCAGTGATCTTTTCCTTGAAAATCTGGCGGCATTATCTATATGGGGAGAAATGTGAGATATATACTGACCAAAAGAGTCTTAAATATATATTCACACATAAAGAGCTTAATATGCGCCAGAGAAGATGGATAAAGCTCATCAAGGATTATGATTGTTCAATACATTACCACTCTGGGAAAGCGAACAAGGTGGAAGATGCCCTAAGTAGAAAGGACCCAGCAATTCTATCAATGATGATAATTGAGAAGGATCCAATCTTCTTATACTTGATGAAGATGGACATGGGAATCATAAATAAGGGAACATCATCAATACTTTTACAAATGATTGTTCAACCGTCTCTTTTGGAAAGGTTAAAGGATGCTCAAAAGGATGATGTGGGAATTCAGGAAAAAGTGGAAGCTATCAAAAAAGGTAAATCCGCGAAGTTTAATGTTAATGAAGAAGGAATTGTACGATTTGGGAAAAGACTATGTGTTCCATCGAGTCCATAGCTTAAGAAGGAACTTTTGGATGATGCACATAGTTCAAATTTCTCTATTCACCCAGGGAGCACAAAGATGTATCGAGATCTCTGAGAAAACTTTTTGTGGGATAATATGAAGAAGGAGATCACTGAATATACATCAAAGTTCCTGGTGTGTCAGCAAGTGAAGGCAGAGAGGCAGAAGTCTAAGGTGATGATGCAACCATTGCCCATACCAGAATGGAAATGGGAGAACATCACCATGGACTTTGTCACCAGACTTCCAAGGACATCCAAAGGTAACAATGCAATCCGGGTTGTTGTGGATCGTCTTACAAAGACTGCACACTTTATTTCTATTCGGGAGGATTTCTCTTTGGATCAACTGGCACAGATATATATCAGGGAAGTGGTAAGGTTTCATAGAGTACCACTGTATATTGTGTCTGACCGAGATCCAAGATTCACCTCTAAGTTTTGGAAGAGTCTTCAACATGCTCTAAATACTGAACTGAACTTCAGTACGGCCTATCATCCTCAAACTGATGGCCAATCCGAGAGGACTATCCAAACACTTGAGGACATGTTGAGAGCATGCTCAATGGACTTTAAAGGAGTATGGGATCAACATATTCCTCTGGTTGAGTTCTCTTATAATAACAGTTTCCACTCAAGCATCCAAATGGAACCATATGAAGCCCTTTATGAGAAAAGGTGCAGAACATCGGTGTGTTGGGATGAGGTCAGTGAACGTAAGCTGCTTGGACCGGAAATGGTTGAAGAAATGGTGTAGAAGGTGAAAACCATTCAGCAGCATATCAAGGCAGCCCAGAGTTGACAGAAGAGTTATGAAGATAACCGTCGATGAGACCTTGAGTTTAAAGTTGGAGACATGGTGTTTCTATGCATATCTCCGTGGAACAAGGTCATGAGGTTTGGAAAGAAAGGGAAGTTAAGTCCAAGGTACATCGGCCCCTTTTAGATTCTTGATCGTGTCGAGGTTGTGCCCTATTGACTAGAACTTCCACCCTCCATGGCCAAAGTACATGATGTCTTTCATGTATCCCTCTTAAGGAAGTACATACCGGACCCTTCACATGTACTCTCTTCTGAGGTGGTACAATTGGAAGATGATCTTTCTTATGAGGAGAAACCAGTGAAGATCTTAGATCGTATAGAAACATTTCTACGAAATAAGACAATACCCCTTGTCAAGGTGTTATGGAGAAACCACAAGTTTGAATAAGTGACTTGGGAATCAGAGGAAATGATAAAGCTAAGTTACCCACATCTGTTTTAGTGTGGGAAAAGGAAAATTTCGAGGGAGAAATTTCTTAAGGGGGGAATATTGTAACGACCCAAAGTTTCATTAATGGAAAATCCATCTTGATCTAGTTAAATGTATATTTATGTAAAATATTTATAAAATATGTAAAATTATTTGGTTTTATATTAAAAATTGTGACCGTTGCTTTTATAGCCATTGAACAGTGATCACATGATTAGTATAAATATAGGGCTTTAACAAATCCAATTTACTCAGACAAAAGAAGCGATGGCCTCATCCAGTAGAATTGCTCCATACAAAGCCCATTTATCGGAGCTCAAAAAAGAGGTGGCGTCCTTGGTCTTCACTCTTGACCAAGCCCAAGCTAAGCTTCATCATGTCTAGCTAGAACGGGACCATCTACAGGAAAAGTGGAAGTTGATAGATATTACCACTTGATCAATTTTATCTGAACCACCCCAAGAGTTTGTCACCATCGCACACCTTACCCTTAGGTCTTATGCGGCTGTTTTAAGGGGTTATGTAACAAATCGCTAGTACTATTTTCATGTATATTATTTTTGTATATAATAATGAATATATCTCCTTGTCATTTTTTTTTATACATTGTAAATAGTTTTTAAAGTACAAATAGTGTTTTTAGTTATTATTTAATTAAGAATTCTATTTTTTAAAATTAAGGGATTTTTGAATTAAATAATATTTTAATAAAATATTATTATTATTATTTTTAAATTAATTTTTATTAAATATAAATTATCTTATAATTTTATGAATGCAATTATAATTTTTATTAAGGTTTGAAAGCCATTTCTGTCAAAACCCGTGAATTTTCGATAAATATCGGTTTTTATTTTAAAAGTGAAAATTAACATATTTATAAAATTATTTAGATAAAATAAATGTTATTTCTGGAATCAGGATGTCTAAATTATCCAATGGTGAATTTTTCATAATTTTCAGAGACAGTCAAATTTTTGGGTAAAAATTAAATACTGTTTAAATATATAATGTGTTTTATGACATCATAATGACCCAATAGTGATGTAATAAAATACTATAATCTTTATGTTCGGAAAATATATGTTTTAACAATAAAATAATTTGATTTTGGGTTTGTTTGACTTACTTTTCAAAGCATTAATGGACCCCTCAAGACTTATTAAACACCTTGTCTTTTTAAATTGTTTTCCATGGGAGTGTGGCTCACCTCCACATAAGCAACCCTATTATTTTAAGAAGTTCGGACTTTGTCCTTATAAAATATTGTTTTTCTATTCCCTTTTCCAAAAACCATGGGCAAAAACCATGGGATGGTTTGTGGTTTGGATTAATTTAATATAAGGGGTCCCAAACCTAAATAATAAAGAATTCCCTCACCTTTCCTATATAAACCAACCCAAGATCCCACTTCCTCCTCACTCAAAGCCATTGGAGTTCATCCAACCTCTTCCATACTCTCTCTATAATCCTCCCAAGGTGCACCAAGCTCCAAAGAAGCCTCTCACGAGACTCTCTCTAGCCTTTGAAAGCACACTTCCAAGTATGGGTTTTTCTTCCTTTCTCATTTTTGTCCAATTTTCTTTAAGTTGTTTTTACCTTTTAATTTCAATTATGAATATTGGGGTATAGTTTTTCACCTCCCTCATACTGAACTCTTTATGTTTGAATTATGGGAGACCCCTTTATCTCTCATTAAATTCCTCCCATGTACACCCGTTACTATGCTGAAATTCCGAAAGGAACTTCTCTCTCCTCATTTACATTCAAGCAATACTTTTGTATCATGAATCTAAATTACATTACAATTGTTGGGACATGTATCTATATGACCTCCTTACTTTCCATTACATGTAAATATGATGAGGAACCCCTTTCTCACTCATCAACTTTTTTTATGAATTCTTATGTCACGCCGTTACGCTGCCGAAATCGCACCGACTTTCTAAGCCAATGCCATTTTTGTAGTGAATACCATGCCCATTTCTCCATCAAGGGTATTCACCTTTATGCAAATTTACTTATTGTTTATAAAGTTTTATGTATGAATTCCACATTCTTTTATCGTGGAATAAATGATTATGTTTAATGAATCCATGTTTTATGATCCATGTGGCACACTTATGCATGAAATGAAATGTTTAAGAAGGGTGTGCCCTTATAGCGCTCCAATGCATTGGGTAAAGTATAGTATCATGATATGTCATGTGCAATGAGTGTTGAATCATGCTAATACAAGTGCAACGAGGGTTTAATCATGCTTCATGTGCAATGATAATTTACTCATGCTCCATATGCAATGAGCATTGGCTCATGCTAATTCCATGTTAAGTGTTGTTGCCACATTTCCATGTTATGATTATCATGCTTTATCATGCCTTTATGTTCATGTTTCTATTATGATCTATTGATATGACTAATGTCTAACATGTATTTTACTCCTCATGTTATTCCATGTGTATTCCCTTACTGGGCTTTATAGCTCACCCTTTTCTTATGCATGTCATCAGGTTATCCCATGCAATGCTAAGTATGAGGGAATGTAGTGGTCATTTAAAGGAAGTTTCCAATAAAGATGTTGTATTTCATGTTTTATGTTTTTTATTTAATGATCCTAATCCCTAAAGACACTAAACCTCTTGATTTTCTTTGTTGTATCAAGTGAAGTTTTATGTAATAAATCATGTTTAAGTTTGTAAAAAAACAAGGTTATCATATGACTCCCCACTTAGTAGACAAGAGTTCCTCATGTCATAGGTAATATAGGTGGAAGACTATAAATCCAAATTCAATCACATGAAAAACACAAATACCAAAGGTAATATAACATGAAAATAAAATACTTATCACCTTCAACACACCCCCTACAATAACAAGCCCTAATCTAGACTACATAATCATGAATCATAATTCATGTAATTAACACACATGCTTACAAGCATAAATAAAAGATAATAACAGGGAATAACTAGGATGTAATTGATCAATAAACCAAATAGAATCACACATGGTTCCAAAAAATTGATAAGCCTCAATGTTATATATATTTTTCTGTCACTTTTCCATTGTTTTCATTCATATACTGGATAATGCACGTGGTAGATGTCCAATTTTTTAGGAAATAGGGCTTCACAAGGTTCCAAGGAAGAAAGGCAGAAAAGCTGAAAAAATGGCCAAGTACATGTCATGATGGACAAGTTGACGTCGTGTACTTGATGATCATATCCCGCATCAAGCTGTGAACCCTAATTCATGACCAACCACGAATAATGAGGAATTTTTCAGTTCATGTCATGAGTCCCTCCTACACATTGTGACACTAGTCAAACTGGACGTCGAGAAAGCTGCGAGGATTCAATGCAAAAAATCCAGTTGGCCATGGGGTACACATCGTGAACCACCTGTACACGATGTAACCATGGTCAAACTTCATTAATCTGTAGAAGACTTGCATGCCACACTAGATATCCTAGTCAAAATAACATGGATCAAGGGTTCACGACATGACTATCAAGTACACATCATGACCATTTTCACCTATATAAGGAATATCCTAACAGCACATTTGAAACATGATTGGATCATATCTCTCTCCCTTTTAGACTCTTTGGAATTCCCTTCTCTTTTTCTTCTTAAACCACTTTAGTTCATTGTAATTTCTTTACATTTTCAATCAAAGAATTGTGGATTAATTTTTCTTCAACGCCTTCAATTCCCATGTTGTTTCAATTCCATGTCATTCCTTTCAAGTAAGTTTTTATTTAAAGTATTATTTCATTTTAATTTCATATCATTACATGTTCAATTCCATTAGAATTTTTATCTTGATTTCTTATATCCCTTTTATTGCTTTAATTACCATCATGAGTAGTTAAACACATCAGGGGTAGGGATCAAGATTCTATGTATCTACACACTTAATTAGATCTCTATTTCTAAAAATGGAAAACCTAAATGTATTAGTAATTAGGATGTAAACCAACAGTCAAACCCTATTTGTGAGAATGTACCATGACCATTGGACAGTCAAGAAAATAACCCTATCCTGATTGAAGTAAACTATGATTATGACCATTAGCTTAGGGAAATTTATATAATAGAAGCTGAACATAATGCATCTAGGACTATAGATAGCCTTCTGACCATGGAATAGCTACATCCTAGGTAGAACTAGAAGACTGTACCAAGGTTGACTAGCAACTACTGCTTGCTTCATAGACGAAGCACTTAGGACCTTGCCAAGATTAGAACTAGGATCATCTTTATCTAGATACTCATACTTGATCCTGACCCCTCTTTAATCACTTGAATTCAAACCCAAAATTAGTTAAACACCACCCAAACTTTATTCAAGCTAGTAAGGACTCCTACAAAAGATTCAAGACCATATTTATTTTCCCCACAAGAACAGAACCCTCCTCATGGGATCGACCCTAGACTTCTACTATACTACACCCTAGTAGTTAGTAAAGTTTGGGACATGTATAAATTTCTAATTTGACTCATGTCCTAAGAAATTAACAATGCATTTTGGGTGGCCAATAAAATTTTGGTGTCTTTTCTGGGGAGGAAATTTTGTTTCTTCATGATTAAGACTCTGGTCTAGATCTATGATTACCTTTCCCTCACCCCCTTTCCTTTGTTTCTAAACTTCCTTCCGTCTTTTCATTTTTTTTTTCATTAACCCCATGAATGTACCAAGGTCCTTTGACTAATTCAAGGACTCTTGAAAAACAATATCTTTTGGACTTTGATCCCGAGATCGAAAGGTATCTCTCTTATCTTCACCGGTCAGCAATGGCCGATCAATTCCACCCTGCGGGACTAAACCCGCCAAACCCCAACCATCAAGTCATTCCAGGAGAGAAACTAATAATGAAGTAGAAGAAAACGATCATGTACTATGGATTTCCATCAATCCATGGAATGAATCTTATTATTTTTTATCCCCCTATCCAAGTCCCCACATTTGAGATAAAACATGGACTCGTTCATATGATCCAGAACATGGGGAAATTTAGCATTCTTTAGAGTAAAGATCCACATGAACATATTGTCAATTTCATGGAAGTCTACGATACCTTTAGCAACCAGGGAGTTTTTTGTGATGAAATAAGACTCCATGTCTTCCCATTCTCCTTATGAGACCGATCCAAGTATTGGCTAAAGAGTCAAGCTCCAGATTCAATTACAACTTGGGACAAACTCACCAAGAAATTTCTGGACAAGTATTTCCCACCCATCCAGACCTAGAATCTCTGGATGGACATTAAAAATTTCAACCAAATTGATGGAGAGTTTTCTTGGGAAGTGTGGGACCACTTTAAATAATTAATGAAAAAGTGTTTGCATCATGGACTTGATATGTGGATATAAGTATAAACTTTTTATCAAGGACTCAAGCTAGAGGCACAGAATGTTATCAATGCAGTCGTTGATGGAGGTCTCATGTTCAAGACTCCTGAAGCCAAAAGAGCCATTATAGATGAATTCTATCACAATTCCAGTATATGGAAAAGTGATCGTGGAAAACCACAGTGTGGAATCCACCAAATTTATGAGACCACAAGGCTAATAGTTCAAGTGGAAGAGCTCACTAAAAAATTAGAATCATTTTGTATACCAACTACTCAACCCCCTCCTGATCCTGTAATAGAATTG
Organism: Viscum album; assembly: GCA_963277665.1. Classification (NCBI taxonomy): domain Eukaryota; kingdom Viridiplantae; phylum Streptophyta; class Magnoliopsida; order Santalales; family Viscaceae; genus Viscum; species Viscum album. The sequence goes on from OY728132.1 coordinate 545,477,180, forward strand.
AAATCATGCGAGATGTGTGGTGGCCCACATCTATATCAAGACTAAAAAGGTGGATATGATTAACCAAAACAAGATTGTAATTACAACAATTACAATCAACCGAACCAGCCATTTCATCATCAACACTGTTATCAGCAGAGGCCTGCTCAGCAGTAACCTCAGAAAAATCAGAATTATTTTTAACCAAGAGGAGGAAAGAACCAATTAAAATCTCAAGGACCACCAGGATACCCTTTGATGAACCCTATACCAATACCAAAAGATCAAAAAAACCATTCCCTAAAAGAGCACAACAATTTTATCCACCTCAACCAAGACCTCAGTAAGCACCTATACAAAGAAATCTGGAAAGCCTCCCAACATCATTTGTGAAAAATTATGATCAAAGAATGATGACTTATGAGACAGATATGAAAAACTAGAGAGCATATCTAAGGAACTTTGAAGTAAAAATGGGTCAAATCTCAAAAACCTTATCTGAAAGATTACCTGGTACTCTACCTGTTAACACTGATACATACCCATGAGAGGAATCTAAGGAAGTAGTGTTGAGGAGCGGAAAGATTCTGTAATTCAAAAAACCCAAAGAAGCAAGGCCGCAAGAAGAAGATCTAAGAAAACAACCAGTACCTGATGAAAAAGTCAATACCACCTTACATCATGAAGAAGTACCAGCTGAGAAGAAACATATACCTGATCAGTAGAAGGAACCTATGTATGTTTCCCCACCTCCATACCAGCCACCTCTTCCCAATCTAAAGAGAGAAAGACAATTTAGTTAGGAGACATAATATAAGAAGTTCCTGGATATGTTCAAGAAATTACATATAAACATCCCTTTTTCTGAAGATATTGCTCAGATGACCATTTATTCCAAGTTCCTAAAATAATTATTATCAAAAAAAAGAAAAATAGAAGACCTAGGAGTCATCTCCATAAATGAAGAATTTTTTGTTGTGGTACAGCAGAAAATTCCACCAAAGATGAGAGACCCTAGCAGCTTCTCAATCCACTGTGATATCGGAACGTGAAAATTTAGTAGAGCACTATGTGATATTAAAGCAAGAATTAACCTTATGCCAATGAGTATCTTTCATAAGCTCAAACTCAAAGAACTCAAGGAGACAAAGGTAGCTTTGCAATTAGTTGATCATTTGGTCAAGTACCCCTGAGGCATTCTAAAATATGTACTGGTAAAAGATGGAAAGTTCATTTTCCCAGCTAATTTCCTAGTTTTAGACATGGAAGAAGATGTTGATGTTCTGATTATACTTGGAATATCATTCCTAGCTACAGGAAATGCACTAATCTATGTGAACCAAGGAAGTCTCATCTTCTGAGTAGGAGAATAACAAGTTGTATTCAACCTGATTAGAGTTGTGAAACACTCAGATGACAACAAGGACTATAAAGTCATATCTCTTACCTATAATGAAGAAGATTCCATGGATATAAAGGAAGAAAGAGATGACTCTTTTATAGAAAAATGAGGTTGTGACTTCAAAGAAGTCAACTTTATTGAACCACCTACTAGAGAGGTTTTTCCTTCATTAATTTTATCCATCATTCAGCCCAGTACTTTAAAAAACTCATTTCTTGGAGAATATTCATCCTTAGCCATTATTGTTAACTCTGAATTATTCATGGATAGATCACCATAAAAAATACATTATCATGGATTAAAGATGTTTTATGAACCATTCCGCGAGAACTATGTCATCAAATGATCCTTAACTGAGTCAAGCTCTCGACTTTAAATGAAGTGTTGACTAGGAGGCAACCCAGGTTAGGATTTAGTTAAGTTAGAATAGGACAAGTCTCTTTAGATTCTTCTTTTCATTTGAATAAAGAAGAAGGGAAGGAAAGGAGGAAAAATAGAGGAAACCAATAAAGTACATGTCATGAACCCACATGTCACGATGTGAACCCACAGGTCATGATGTGACCCTTTGTCACTCAGAAATCCAAATTTTCTCAAGGATCATGATGTGACCCTCAGGTACACATCATGACCTAGCTTAGGATATTTTTTAAAAATAACCAAAGGGTCACAACCTGCAACCCCCCCCCCCCAAAACAAACCACTCCTATACCATGTGTGACCCTTCCCCTCCTCTCCTCACAACCTGTGATCCCTCCTCCCTATATTCCTCTCATAGTCCTCAACTAAACCCCCTCTCCTATGAAAGTCACACACCTCCTTCCTCTCCTATACATGGTGCGCACCAATAGACTGTATCCCTAACCTTCTCCTTCATCAAGTTCCACCTCTGCATTCGCATCTTCTGCCTCTACGAGCTAGAAGCCTGCTGCTAAGAGCCTACATGCTCACTCCATCTCACAAGATATGAGCTCCTCCCTGTCTATGGATGATAACCTTTATTTACACCCGGTGCTCTGCTTTTCAAACCCACAGCACCAGTTTATTCTCCTTCAGCTCCAGAAAAAGCCCATGCAGACCAACAAGATGCAAGATATGGTCGTGCTTGCAAGGATGAACGTCATAGATGCCATCCATAGCTTATTTAAGACGCTGCACATCGGCAAAATCATTAACATTAGGGAGGATACTTATAGGGATTTTTTCTTGGAGTTCCTAGACACCTTTGACACATCGGTGGAAGCTTATCACTTCAGGATAGGCAGTAGACCACACTAGCTCACCATGGCCGAGTTTGGTGTAGGACTTGGTATCTACACCAAGGAGTTTGTTATCTCAAACATCTATCCTACCTTACAGATGAGGCTCTCTTAGGAGGATGTGTCGAGCCTTTGTAATCTTTTCACCCATGACTTTTGGTCCTACCATGACCCCAATCTGGTGAAGTCCACCCATCTGAGGACTCCTGCTCTTCGTATACTACACTAGGCTATGGAACATGGGTGGTTCGCATGAGGTGAGACCCATGGTAGTGTCATCCAGCTTGATGTTCTTATTCTTGCTGCTATCATGGGTGGACCTCCCATCAACATGACTTCCTTGTTCGCCTCTTAATAAAGAGTACTAGAATAGAGGAGGTGGTGCACGCTTATGGGTGGATCATTCATCATCAGTTTGTCCAGATACCTCTAGGTTTTTTACACTTTTCAACCTCTCACCTTAGTATGACTGGTTGAGATGATTGATATTATGCTCCTGTACAAGATAAGGATGCTGGTGAAGGAGGGCGACATCTATTTCTGGGCACCTGGAGTAGTGCCTCGGTCGAATGCACCACAGGTAGCTGATCCGCAGGAGCATCCACCAGCAGCAGACCCTTCTACCCAGCAACTGGCAACCCAGACCACCACCCCAGCCTACACCTACCCATCCCACTCCTTCTAACCTATGGGTACTTCTCCAGTGCGTCCTGGTGAATCTTCACCAGCTCGTTGCCCACCTCCACCTTCACTTCATTGAACCTTCCACATTTACCCCTCCACCACCTACTACCGTTGGCCCTTCTTCATACACCCTTCCTCTCTCACCATCTCTGCCCTCCAACCTACCTCCCAACATCATGAACCCTGCTACTCAGCAGGATTTTCTTGTGGAACAGGCCCAGAAGGGAAAGGGACCAGCCACTGAGCCCACTCCCAACATCCCTTTCATTGATCCAGCTACCAGACACATGGCCACTGTATAGATCAGGAATTAACCACCACCCACCCCATCCTAGATTTCCACCACCACCACTCAACCATTATCTTTAGCCCCACCTACCACCACCACTATTTTTACTGTTTTTGATGGTTATTTGGCCTCTTAGATCATTTCCTCCTCTAATGCTAGTCTGACCATGGAAGATATTTTTGGCCCAGAGTGCTGATTAATTATTTTTCATACTTTTTGGGATTTGGGATACTTTTTGTAGGGGAATGATGTTTTTCATTTCTTGTACTCTACATGGATGTTTATATATAGTTTCTAGATTTATTTCACTCCTTCATGTGTTTTTATTTTCAATTATTTTTTTCTTATTCCTTAGAAATGTCTAGCTCCTATGAGTCGTCTGATGTTATCGATGGACCCATTCCTCCGTCTGTTCTTCTGTAATAAGTAACCCAGCATGTCGCTGACATTGCCAATCAACTTCAGGTTTTATCATTGGGAATACACTCGTAGAAACAACCACCCCCACCAATGATTCAATTTCTACCACATTTAATATTAGATCAAGTTGCACCTGAAGTTGTGAATCCAGTTAAGAGACCATGCAAACTTGAGGACACGGTGACCAGTAGCTGCAAGAAAAAAAAGAGCAAATGAGCCTTTGGGCCCACTCTTTGAATTTTTGGTCTACTTGTCTAGCTAACAAATTTAAATTTAGCACTTTATGGGAGGCAAACCATAGTTTTTTTTTAGTTTTTTTTTTGAGTCTTGGATTTTTCAGTGTTTCATTGCAGCACTTTGTATAAACTTTCATTAAATAAATAAAATGCTTATCATTATTCATTATTTTTACACCTTCCTATTTTTCATCTATTCAAATTTTTAAACCTGTGTATTAACATTTTTTCTATAGTGCAGAATTTTTTTGACTAACATATTTTGCAGGTGCATCAAAACTCCAATGTTAATACAACTCAGAAACCCCCATGGCATATCACTTCATCTCGGGGAGCTCTTGATTTACTCTTCTTAAATTCTATCACCACCACCATGTCAATTCAATTATAAAAAATAATTGCCACACCACTTCCACCCATTATTTTATCAACAGTGGGGACACAGTCTTTCTCATATTTTCACTAAGATACACTTGAATTTTTTTTTGTTCTCACTATTCTAGGAGACATTTTTCAAATTGATAAGCATGCTATAAATTTTAAAAACATTATTCCCATGTAAATTAAAGATAAAGTTAAAAATAAAAATGTTAAGAACCATGCTTCACCCATGATTAGAATTTTAGAATGATTGTTGAGATTAAAAGTTTAATTAAAATTCAAAATATTTGAAATCATAATTAATTGACTCACTACTTAGGATTTATGCCCTTTGTAATTTCAAATTTTTATTTTTATTCTCATTACCTGAGAGGATTCTAAGCCTTCAATCTCATTTTCTTTTCTGAGAATATTTCTTGAGAGATATTTGGGACATGGAAACCTACTAGAACTTTCACTGAGATCTAATCAAAATGATGACTGAATAAGTTTAATTTTAAAATTATTGAGGCAGCCTTCGATAGAAATTTTACCTAAGACCCACCTGACATCTATCCTTTATTTAGCCCATAGTTTCCATGAATTAATTGTTAGAAGAAAAATTATTTCAAGCCTATCTCCCTTCCTACCCTACTATTTGTACAATGCTTAAAGATTATTTTTGAACAAGTTTGGGGGAGGCATTCAGACAACATGGGATGTTTTCACTTTCAGAAATGTATGGTGCACTCACCTGATTACCATATTACGATCCATATTCCTTTTTGTTGTATCTCATTTGTATTTTGTTTCTTTGTAAAATTTAAAAGAAAAGAAAGAAAATTGGTATGGGTTGTGTACTAGGAGGGTCAAAAATTACCAATTTCCAGACCGGTGAATCCCTCAAAGGATCATATGTGGTTAGATGATGGATGTGAGATCTATCCTAGGCATAACTTTCAAAAAATAAAAATGAAAAGGGAAAAGGAAAGGAACAAAATCATTTCATTATCTACTTACTTGAGATACATATGGATCTAACCTAAGCTGATATATTATGAACCTGAATCGCCAGATGAAGGAATTTTGTTACACTTATTTTGTTGCATCTGAATTTTACTTTAGAGATTACCCTCCTTTTGAGCCTGATTTTCACATTCTACCTACCTACCTATAGCCTCAGAGTCATCAGAACCTTGTTGCTAAAAGTCCTCAAGATTATTTTTATACTTGTCTTTTTACAGTAGAGATGATAGAACCAATGCAAGACTATGGTTAGGAACATGAACTCAAGGTATGATCATACCTTACTTACATTTTACCTTGAGCGATGAGAGAAAATCATGATGAGGTAAACTGCAACTGGGAATATAGCTTAAGGAATAGTTAAAATATTATGATTACAAGAATAGAATTTTTTTTTGAAAATCTGAACTATGAGGCATGACTAATTTACTAGGTAGGATCAAAACAGGAACTTGACTACTTTTCTTCTTATACTTAATTTAATTCCATGGACATAACGTACATTTCTTGCTTTGAAAATTACATATCCTTTTGAAAAAAATTGAGATATTTTTCTTGAGGAGAAGAAATCATTCATGTGTGGGGGGATTTGATAAGCCTAAATGTTATATATATTTTTCTGTCACTTTTCCATTGTTTTTCATTCATATACTGGATAATTCATGTGGTAGATGTCAATTTTTTTAGGAAATAGGGCTTCACAAGGTTCTGAGGAAGAAAGGAAAAAAGCTTCAAAAATGTCCAAGTATACATTATGATGTCCAAGTTCACGTCATGTACTTGATGATCACAGCCTACATCAAGCTGTGAAGCCTAATCCATGACCAACCACGAAGATTGAGGAATTTTTTAGTTCACGTCGTGAGTCCCTTCTACACGTTGTGACACCAATCAAACCGAATGTTGAGAAAGTCGCAAGGATTCAATGAAAAAAAATCCATCTAGCCATGGGGTACATGTCATGAACCACCTATACACGATGTGACCATGTCAAACTTCATTAATCTGTGGAAGATCTGCATGACATGCTAGAGATCCTGGTTGAAATAATGTGGATCAAGGGTTCACGACGTGACTATCAAGTACGTGTTGTGACCATTTTTTCCTATATAAGGAATAACCCAGTAGCACATTTGAAACATGCTTAGATTAACTCTCTCCCCCTTTTAGACTCCCTTCAGAATTCCCTTCTCTTTTCCTTCTTAAAACACTTTAGTTCCTTGTAATTTATTTACATTTTCAATCAAAGAGTTGTGCATTCATTTTTCTTCAACACCTTCGATTCCCATGTCATTTCAATTCCATTTCATTCCTTTCAAGTAATATTTTATTTAAATTATTATTTCATTTTCATTTCATATCATTACATGTTAAATTCCATTTTCATTATTATCATGATTTCCTTTATCCCTTTTATTGCTTTAATTACCATCATGAGTAGCTAAACGCATCAGGGGTAGGGATAAATATTCGATGTATCTACATGCTTAATTAGATCTCTAGTTCTAAACTAGGAAAACCTAAATAGATTAGTAATTAGGATATAAACCAACATTAAAACCCCATTTGTGTGACTATACCGTGACCATCGGACAATGAAGAAAATGACCCTATCCTAATTGAAGTAAACTATGACTATGACCATTAGCTTAGGGAACTTTCTACAATAAAATCTGAATGTAATGCATCTAGGACTATATCTAGCCTCCTGACCATGGAATAACTACATCCTAGGTAGAACTAGAAGATTGGACCAAGGTTGACTAGCGACTACTGATTGCTTCACAGACTAAGCACTTAGGACCTTCCCAAGATTAAAACTAGAATCACCTTTATCTAGATAATCAGACTTGATCCCGACCCCTCTTTAATCACTTAAAGTCAAACCCAAAATTAGTTATAAACCGCTAAAACTTTAGTCAAGCTAGTAAGGACTCCTACGAAGGATTCAAGAACAAATTTCTTTTCCCCACAAGAACAGCACCCTCCTCGTGGGATGGACCCCTAGACTTCTAATATACTATGCCCTAGTAGTTAGTACAGTTTGGGATACATATAAATTTTTAATTTGAATCGTGTCTTGAGGAATTAATGATGCCTTTTGGGTGGCCAATCACAAAGCCTTCTCTTTATACATAAAAATGATATTATTTGGAAATAATTTTCAAAAAAACATTTAGAACCCAAACACAATCCCAAGGTAAATCACAATAAAACAAAATTATAATTAAAGTAAAAACTTTGGAAATCATCTTTAAAAATCACCTTTGAAAATAAGGTAAATTCTAGAAAGCATAAGAATAATATCAAGGCATCAATATGCCCAATAAAACCAAGGATTCAACCAAGAAACAACTTAAGAGGACACACACCTCTTTTCAAAACATGAAAATCCTTTTAAATGTGCACACCCCATTTTAAAACTAGTAGACTTATTTAAAACATGGTAACCCCCTTCATAAAAGAAAGTAAAAACCCATTATAAATAAGGGGGATTCTTTTTAAAACAAGGGAACACTTCATTAATTATGTAAATCATTTTAAGAAAATAACCCTTTAATTTATAAATCAAATTTTCCCAAATCACCATGAACTAAACATTTTTCTCATAGAAAACCATAAATTTCATTTTATTAAACACTTAAAATTCATAAAATACCATTTTAAATTAAGGTGTCATTGAACTAAAAAATTAAGTATTTTTTTTTCAAAGTAAAAACCAAAAAAACATGGAGAAACTTTAATAACACGACACTAGGTATCATACACATAATTACTTTAGTTCAAAAACACTTTTAAAACATCAAGAAACCAAGGAACTGTTTAATAAAAGGAATAATAATTGAAAAACTTACCTCAAGTGGTGGTATCATGTATCCTTTGACGAAAACCATCAAAATAGGTCTCCTATGATAGATCACAACCTTTAAAAACAAAAATCCACAAATGATTAGATTGAGACAACCAAAATCGGCCATCCATAGCCATTAGTGTAAGTATATTTTGGATAAAATGGGAGAAACCAAGAGATAAGGGAGGAGAATCCCTAACCTTTCGATTCGGATGGAAAGACACTGAGAAACCATTTCAAATCTTCCTTTAAGGTGATTTAAAGGAAAAAGAAGGCCCTTTGGAGGCACCTTGGATGAATGAGTTGAGTAAGGGAGACTTTTTGGAGAAGTCGCAAATAAAAAGAATTCAAAATAACAAAAAACCCAAAACCTAGAAGGTCGTATGGTTTACCAAACCATGAAAATAATGTGCAATCACCACTACTTGAAACATCCCATGTCACATAGTTTTTGCTGTATATTTTACCAAACTGTGTACCTAACTATGAAACCCTATAAAATCTTCAAAAAAATCAAAATTTCACCTTGGGACACCTCGAGACCAAGGGAAAAAATAACCACATAAACATAAATAAGAGGATGGAATTACAGGGAGTCACAATAATCATGGAATACAAATTATCATGTTAAAGTTTTAAAAAGAGTTTTGATAACCTAATTAAGACATAAAATTTTGGAAGTGGTACATAAAAATTTTATGGTCCATTTTAAATACAATGTTATTACCAAATAATATATCAAATCATAAATAAATAGTATTTATATAATTAAAAGTTTAATTTAATTTTAATTGTTTTGTAACTATGATCATTATGAAATTATAATATTGGTATTATTTTTAAATTTTATATCAATTAAATATAATTTTATGTTATATTTTTTAGTGTTTTATCAGGATATAATGTGAAATACCAAAACTGTTTTAATTTTTGTATTATCTTCTTCAAATTTTAGATTATTTTAACTTCTTATTTTTTATGATATCTATAGTTATAGCTAAAAAATTTAGTGATTATTTTCACTTTTTAATTCTATAAAAATATCTAATTATAATTCAAATACACTCAAACCTAGTTTAACTATCTACATATTAAAAAATTTAGCATAACCTACTATAATTTTTGGCTAAAAACCATTGTTTTATATTTTGGTTAACTTATTTTTTACAATGATATCTATAATTACAACTACTAGTATTAAATGATCATTATCACATTAAAAAGTTAAAATATATATATATACCATTAAATTACACCCAAAATTATTTTAATGGTTTACATATCAAAAAGTAACTTGAAATCACTATAATTGTTAGGTCAAAACTATAGTTTTCCATTTTGGTTTACTTCATGTTTTTCATGATATTTTTAATTAAAGATATAGAAATTTAGTGATAATTTACACATTTTAAATATAAATAAAATTTATAAAATTTATTCGAATACACCAAAAACATATTTAACCATTTAAATATCAAAAATTAACTCAAACTCACTATAATTTTTAAGTCAAAACTGTAGTTTTCTAATTTGGTTTACTTCGGGATTATGATGATATATGTAGTTATAGCTGTTGAAATTGTGTGATAATTATGGATATTGAAATATAATATATATATATATATATATATTATTCAACTACACTAAAACTTGATTTAACCATTTACATATCAAAATCATAACCTGAATTCACTAAAATTGTTAAAATTGTTGTTTTTTGTTTTACTTTAGATTTGTGATGATATATGTAGTTATATCTTCCAAAATTAACTAATTATTATCACATTATAAATATATATATATCATTAAACTAAACCAATGCCTTTTTAACCATTTACATATAAAAAATCAACTCCAACTCACTGCAAATGTTGGGTCAAAACTATGGTTTTTCATTTTAGTTTACTTCAGGTTTTTAATGATATATAGAGTTATAATTACTATAATTGAGTTATAATTGTAACTTTTTAAATATAAAAAGGATATATATAAATCATTAAACTACACAAAAACCTATTTTAACCATTTATATATCAAAAAATTGACTTGAACTCACTGGAACTGTTGGGTAAAAACTACAGTTTTCCATCTTATTTTACTTTAGGTTTTTAATGATGCATGTAGTTATATATTCAATAATTTAGTGATTCTTATCATTTTGGAAAGTTAAAAAATAATATAAAAATAATTAATCAATAATAAAACTTTTTTTAACCTTTTACATATCAAAAACAAATTCCTAAAGTCACTATAATTGTTGGGTAAAAACTATAGTTTTCCATTTTGGTTTAGGTTTTGGGTGATATATATAGTTGTAGATACCAGAATTATTTATCCTTGTCACATTGAATATATATATATATATATATAATTAAAATACACTAGAAACTATTTTGATCATTTACATATCAAAAAATTGACTCAATATCAGTGCAACTATTTGGTAAAAACTATAATTTTCCATTCTGGCTTACTTTTGGTTTTAGATGCATTATGGAAGTGGAAAAATATAGAGGGAAAATGTTCTATAAACCACACATGATTAATGTTTCCTATTTTTACATTTTTTAAGAAACACTTATACAATATTTTATCATAAATTCCTCTATAAAAGCGATATAATCAAATCATTATCACCCTTACATTATTATACATTAAGTGATAGATTTATATTGGAACCAATTCATAAAGAAGGATGTGATAATCATTCATCTTCAAATATTTCAATTTCACCTCTATTTTTTTTACATATTTTGATAAATTATTTTAATAACCATAAATAACCTTGAAATTATCTTATACTTCTATAAATTTCTATTTATTTTAAGTTTTCATCACATAAGAATCATAGGAAACTTTCCAGTTATTTTGACCATTTAACTCAAGATGTATTTCTAATTTTATACCCCAATCCACCAAGTCACACAAAGATCATAAATAATCTTTGGTTTTCCCCTTGAAATTTGTATGGATTGAATGAAACATTTCACATATATTTTTCTCAATGTTAATTATCTCTAAACAAAGATATAACAATATGATTGACCAATAAGGTAAATCAAAGAATAAACTTTTATATTTCTAATTTTAATTGGATTCAGTGGAAATATTATTCCTATTTATATCTTTAATTTAAACTTTACCAAATGAAAAACTAACATATTTAAATTCATTAATCATATCATTTACAAATATACACTTAGGTGGTTTCTTAGTCTTAATGGTATTGAAAAAACTTCGATAATTTTTTCTGTATGGATGATTCATTGGAAATAATAATTGATGTACCATGAGACTAAAATTATGATGATATTTAATACTTATAGAATGTTTATTCCTCATCCAAATAGAATGGGATATCTTACCATTCATTCTCCATCCATACATTATTCCATAAGTAGGAAAATCATTTATCATCCACATAAGTGCACCATGCATCTAAAATGTGTATTTCAATGAAATATCATATGTGTACACACTCATATTCTAAAGTTTATTCAACTATTTTATTAAAGTTTAAATATAAACATATATACAATTTTTAGGAACAAAAGGTCCAAATATGAGTATACTTAAGAAAGTAAATGGTTTTATCATATACATCCATGGATGGAGGTTATAAATGTGAATGAAAAATTGTCATATGTTTTGTGAAGTAATAATCTAACTAAATGGATTAAAATTGTCACAAGATTGACCCAACCTAGAATTATGTACCTTAACTACAAAATTAGGGTATCATACATATAATTTATTCCATGATAATCCATCCATAGGATAAACCAACTCATCATTGTACTTAATTCTCTCAGTATCATGCCATTGTATATTTTTTGATATTTTATCAGACATGAATAGATATTGGAGCCTAGGAATCAATGTAAAGTTATTCATTACTTTTTTTACATGTGATATAGTGTTCCATATACATTTTTATTCCATAAATATGTTCCACATTATTTATAGTAATTTAGGATTGTGATTTCCTCCCAAAATAAGCTATAATATTTCAGGTAAGAATGAATTTTATTAGTTAAAAACCCAATTAACTTTCATTCCATATAATAATTTACAGTAATATCTATATTATTAGGAATTAAGTTATTCAAAAATATAATAATATAATTTATATTGGTATTAGAAATTCCATACATGGTTTTCTTATGATATAGTTACATTAAAAAATCCAACTTTTTCATTTCACCACATGTCTCATATACATGAGTCCTTGTATCATTAATAAATTTTTTTACTCTCTTAAAATAATAATTTTCATTAGTTGTATCATGTGTACTCATATCCTTGTCTTCTTACATTGGAATACTTTCTTTATCATGATGAGGAATAAATAAAAAGTCATCAAATATCAAATTCTGAATTCCACTCATTTCATTCAGATCATAAATAGTTCGGTATTTATTTTTCACTCTATTATGATATTAGACATAATAGTTAGTTTGAAAATCAACTTTTTTTATATGGTATATCACTTATTATCTACTTAACCAAGGTATTCTGATGTAACTATAATAATAATAGTGTATAAATACTCGATATGAATCATTATTAAATGAAAAATATAAAAATATAACTTGTTTTGAAACTAGATTGATATCTAATTAGTATCATATATCCAATATATCTCTATTTTGATATAAAAAATAATTTTTTATTAAAATCAACATAGTAAAATATAATTATAAAATTCTTGAAAATAATGAATTTTTTAATACATGTTAGAATAAAAAAATAATTCAAAAACTAAATACATATATATATATTTATTATAATAATTTTTATATATTTTTATCCCATTTTATGCATTGAAGACACTCCCAAGTAATGAGAGTTTTGAATCAAACATAAGATCAATATATAGGCTATAATTTGATGATAGAAATAAATCAAAGTGAAAATGGATAAATAAGAGTTAGGTGTAAGGTTTAAGGTGATGAGAATCATGTATATCTTCATTACAAAGAAAAAAATACCACTCTAAGGTTTTATTTCACCTACCATTACATATCTTTAATGAGATCTTTCTTAGTTATGTGTTTATCATGGAAAAAATTAATTAAAAGGGAGAAAATTTCTACAAAAAATGAAAATTCCCCTATTTGACATGATGTTCACAATAATAAATATAGTTTCCCTATTAAAAATTTCAAAAAAACCATTCATTGTTTAAGTAATATTAATAAACACCCTGTAAAACAATTCATGATATTAATAAAAACACTTCTTTATATTAATCAAAAATAATTCAATGATTATAAAATCCTATAAATATTTCATGAAATTTAAAACAAACACCAAATAACATTAATATCAATCCAAAAAAGTATTGATAACACCCTGTTATAATGATATTAATAAACAACACATAACAATTCTTGATATTAACAAACACCTACATCATTGATATTAATTTAAAAAATCTTGATGTTTAGAAAAAAACTATCAAAACCATGAAATTTAGTATTCATAACACCCCGTAAATAATTAATATCAACAACATATATTATTTAATACAAAATTTCATTTCATAAAACACCATATGTGCACTATTATTTTAAACCACAATTTATCATATTAAAACCAAAGTAAACTCAAGATACTATTATCACCATTTCATTGATAATAATAAACATAATTTAATCTATATGAAAACCATAATTAAATTAATTTAAGTAGTCATGTTTATGTAAACCAATAGAGGTATAAAGAACCACCTACTAGAAATGAATAATCTAACAATGACTAGTGTTTTCTACTAGGAGAAACAAGAAAATACCTTGTATGATGTTTACAAAATATAAAAATAAAAAACACTAATGAAATTCTTGAAAAATCAAACCTTGGCCTATATAGGGCCTAAAAATTAAAAAGTAAAATGATAAAATAAGATAGATTGTAAAGGGGAACAACATACCTTGATGATTTCACCCAAAAAATCAATGAAAACTGATCAAAAGTACAAGAAAAGTTAGGGGAATTGAAAGGAAAGGAGAAAGTTTCTATAGAGAAGTTAGAAATTAGGACTAGTAATGGGGGATTATTTTTGGTTTGGTCATGTTTCCTATACCAATGGTGTGTTAAAACCATTGGTATAACCGCATTAGTATAGGAAATAATTTTAGTAGTATCAGTTACAATAACCCATAACTATATTTGGTCTATATTCATGTTTCTTTACAACTGTAACTATACAAAGTTAGAGAAAAGGGTTATATCCATGGTCTATTCACATGTATATAGGCTATATCTACATTCATGGTGCTCATGGTAGTTATTTTTTTGTCTATAGCTTGTGGTTATAGTGTATTTGATGTGAAAGTTAGTCCATGTAGAGAACCTATATCCATGGGTGCCTTGACTATGGAAATAGGTTGGTCCATGTGGACCAATTTATAGTTAAGGGTTAGGATCCTATAGATATAGTGTGGAAAAAATCTGTAACTAGTTTTCAAACCCAAATCTTGTTCCTACCATTCAATATACTCTACCACTCCACTAAAAGACTTATTTTTTCACATATATAAAATTATATATATATCTATGTGTGTGTGTGTAATAATTCATAAATTTATTTTATTATTATTAAATTAATTATAATGTTGGTCATGGTGTAATACTTATAGCCATAGGCATGTTTTCCTAGGGTTATAAGTCCCTGTAATGGGACCCTATAGCCACGAACATGCTTTCCTATGGATATAGGATCCCCACAGCGGGATCCTATAACCATGTTTAAACATTCCCAGGTATATAATACTTTCATGTGCCCTTTTCATAGAAAAAATACTTTTCCACATTATCATGAGTTGAAATATACTCACATTCACATTTTTTTTTGCTCTATGTCACCTACAGCCATGGACATTTGGTGCTTGTGGATATAAGCTGTCTATGGCCATAGGAATATCATCTTTAGTTATATCCCTATGGTTATATATCTATTTCATAGTAGTGATAGAACTATCTTAATGGAAAATATAGCCATGTTTTTCTAAACCATTATTATACCTTATAACAATGATTTTGGCTCCAATTGTAATGGTTTTTAATCATGGTTATAAACCTAATATGTATTAGTGATATGATGTTTATTATGTAAGAACAAAAAAAAATATTTGATGAATGAGATGATTGATGGATGGTACACACATTTTATTATTTTATCATATCTATAACACAATATAAAAAGTAATATATAGCTTAAATTATTGATAACTTTTTATATTGTCAAAGTAAAAATACTTTATCCACATATTTATTAAAATGTAAAACTATTTCATATTTTAAATCTTATTTTTAGATTTTTTCTCTAGATAAAAATTATGTATGATTTAATTCCATCATAAAAATATGATTTTGAATTTGTTTTTTTGAAACTCCGTAAAGGAATATGAGAGTTATTTTCTTTGTTGCACAAAGTTTTTTTTGCTTTAGGATAATATATTTTTGATAAAATATATTTTTAAATAGATTGGTGGGATCTGATATAGATCTTTTAGAAGTAAAAATTCAAACAAAAAAATGGATATTATAGAAATATTTATTTTTTAGATACCATTTTAATCCAAGGTAGAAGTCACTATTTTTATCTTAAATACTTGAAAAAAATTTGAGATGTATGTTAGTAAAGTAAGGGTTTCATTGTTTCTTATTACCAATGATATTTGAAAAGTTTTTTATTACATAATATTCTTATAAAAATTGTGAGTTTTGTCTATTTTAAACAAAAAATATGTGACGATCCGCATCGTTGTGGGATTTGAAAATTAGGGGAAATTTGAACTTTTTTGTTCCTAGGAGTTTTCAGGGTAAAAATGGTAATTTATTCTATAATATGATCTTAGATTATTTTTCTGACCACTCCATTAGTCACAGAATAGTGTGTTTATCATAGGACAATAGTTTAGTATAAATCTAAGCCATTTGAATTTTCTCAGAATATTTAATATTTAATTAATTAAATATTAATTTATTTATACGTGTTCATTCAGTTTTATCTTTTAACTAGAGTTCAAAATTTATATTCCATCACCGTGGTTGAGTTTGGAATGGGGGTTTTTTCTAGGAGAGGCATAACCTTGCATCGGGTGTCAGGTTCGGGCCCAGGTCCCTTTTCTTTTCTTTTTCTTTTTCTTTTTCTCATTTTCCTTTTTCTTTTTTCTTCTTTTAATTTTTCTTCCATGGATTTTCACACATGCCTATGGGGATACCCCATTTGGGGTCTTTGTCTAAGATAGTTATAGGGAGAAAAGAGCAGGATATGTAAATAAGGAGGTGCTAGCATGGAGCTCTGGTTCCACCGGATCATCGCGCGGTAGCTGTTGATCATGGATCAGATTGAAACATCAGTGGTTTCCACCTATAGTTATTAATATTTTAATTTTATGATGAAATTCCATATAGTTTAAGTATTTTTTAAGTTTTAAATCATACTTTGGGTTGTTGGGGAGCCCTAGTTGGTCAATCTGTGGCTTTTTTGGATAAAATGTGTGTTTCTGGGTGTTTCAGGGGCTTCTCATTCAGGGAAACCCATATACACTATGTGTGGTTTTCTAAACACATGTCGTTTTTTATTCCTATTTGGGGAAGATTATTTTTTTTATAAGTACAAGTTTTGTACTTTAATTGTATGTCATGTAATAGTATTTTTTTCATGTATCAGGCCATGTGGTCGAGTACATAGACAGGCGGATTTTTGGGAAGTAAACGCCATTTACTCTGGGTACACTTCATGTAGTGGTACATGGTTAAGTGGATATATACTTGGGAAGACACCCCATGTTAGGGGTACATGGTTGTGTAGTAGTACATGGGTTGACCCCATGTTTTCTTTGGCCACATAGAAGTACATGTCCAGGTGCATATTTGTGAGTAAATGATGTGTACTCAAAAGTACATTTTGTGTAATGTTTCTAACTTTCGAGTTATTTTGTGTTGTGTGTCCTAGAATTATAATTGTACTTGTGAGTATTCTATTCTAAATTTTTTTTACATATATTTCAGTGGTTGGATCATTTTAGAGTTTAGAGTCCATCTGGATGGTATTTTGAACTATGAGAGTTTGGAAGGAGGATTTATTTGAGGTTTGGTTTCATAATCCTCCTAGGGTTTGGCTTGTGAGTCATTATTCCTAGGTGAGGTTTTTGAGATCATTAGTTAGCCTTGGATTTTGGATTCCAGGTTGGTGTTTTTCAAGGTTCTTTCAGATGGATCTCGGAATGTAGGATCAAGTATTATCTCTGTGAAGATCTTGGTTTGTCCCTATATTTCAGGATCAATTTCTCAATATTAGATCAATTTAGGATTATCTTCTAAGTTTGGGTACCAAATCTATTAGAGACTTTGGGTTGGGTTGACGCATTTGGATGAAAGTTACATCTAGGCTCCATTGTTCCACTGATTTAAATATTAGGGACTCTTGAGGATGCCCTAGTGGGTTGGTTGTTGATTGAGTAGTCATTAGTTACCATAGTCAGTTTTTAAGTATACCTAAGTGGCATGTTTTTATTTGGGTATCCTTTTAGAAGAGTTGGTACCCATGGATGAGTAGTTTTCTGGGAAGACCAGTTGAGGTTTTTCTTGTGTGGGATTTTCCCCAAGATTTTATTGTGTTGAGGATCCATAGAGGAGGTTTTCCTACTTTGAGGTGGTCTTGAGGACCATTGTAAATTTACCTATTGTAAATCTTGTTCTTTTAGATTCCCCTTTGGGTGTGTTGTTGATCAAGGATCGGTTTGAGGCCACTAAGGGTAATTTGGGATATTTATGAACTAAGTGCATCCCATGCATTTGGATGAGCTAGAGAAACCCTTGTAGGGTTTCCTACTCTTGATGTAGCCTTTGGGATGGTTGAGGTTGTTTCTGTGGGAATGACTAGAGAGTTTGGGCAAAGTAGGGGAGTCCCTATTTGGATGTATCTTTATGTTTTAGCTTCGGGGACTTTATGAGGCCTAAGATTTGGTTTGGACCTGAGGTGGGTCGTAGAGAGACCATGGTGGTTATTTTGTTTGGATACTAATATCTAGGGGACCTTGATAGCCCTATTCTTATTGGCCAAGAGTGAATCTGTGCTGCTAGTTTAGATGTTTGAATGGTGGATTTGAGGTTGGATCATCTCAAAATTTTTTGGCCTTTGGCCATGATGTTTGAGTAAGTTTCTTCTTAGGACTATGGTTTTAATATGAGACCCTTAGGATATCTTGGATTGGGCATTGTCCCTGAGTAGTCATCTATTTCTATCTTCCTTTGTCTAGTTGTTTCTAGAAGGGATTAGGGAGCTAATGGATGATTAGGATGAGTGCACTACCCCAAGATTGAGGGTGATCCCTAGATAGGGGTGGTTTTATTTATCATGGGTGTTTTTTTGATCCCAAACTTATGTATGTATCCCATATAGAATTGAATCCATCATGTCTATGTGGATGGATACCATCGGGATGTGTATCTATCAAGTTCATGTCATGGAGTCCAAGTCATTCAGTAGGGCTTCCAAGACATGATAGATCTCTGACATGCAGAGGGGAGGTCTTGTCTCCATTTCCAATCATGCCATCATAGTCCTAGTGCCTAGTAGATGCACTTAGTTCTATGGATTCCTATTATTATGACCTCAGGTCTGAAATTTATGCCTTTTAATTTAGTCATCATGGAGCTTCTATGTATATCTGGAGAATGTGTCGATCGTGATGTGGTTGGGTGAGCCATGTGCTATAAATCCTATGGCATGAGCTAGATCAGGGGTAGATTTACCATGGGTGTTAGGATATAACCTACTAGTTGGATACTTTCTTGTGTTTTTTTTCATTTTTATGCAATTTTAGTCTTTAATTCCGTTTTCTGTTATTTTTTTTCTAGGTTGGGTGTATCACGTGTGCATTCACTTGTTATAACGATAGATTTTTAGGTTCTTCATTAGGGTCGGACTACTAAGATTCATTTCTCACCCCTTGTACATGCACCTTAATGTGCATATAGAGCTGATGTCTACTTTAAAGTTAGAGAATATGTTGTGTTTTGGCTGGGTTCAAAGCCAAATGTTACTTTATTAATTGGATCATATCATGTGGAGTCTCAGTATTGGGCTGGTGTAGCTCAAGCATCATGGAGACCAGGTATGTGGTTGGGCTTGGTGTTGTAGCAGATCCTATTGTATTTATTTTTAGTTTTATTATTTTGTATATGTGGTCAACCCAATAGGTGATTATCTACTATATTTTTTCATGATTTTGATCTTATATGACTATATGTTGCATTCTATTTATTATATCATGATTTGTTTCAGTTTATTTATTATATGTACTCTGATGTTGATCCTTACATATGATTTTAGCTATTTTCCACTGTTATTTCACTCTGACCATAGGGTATAGTCTCCCCACTTCACCTTTTTGATCCTTCCTATTTATCGATAACCTATACCATTTAGGGAGGCATGCCCGAGGCCTTGTGGTATGCCAGACTAGGTGACGTGTCAAATTGACCTGGGTTGGTTCATTAAAAAATGATATCAGAGGTTTTGGTTTTGTGATTTAGGGAGTTGGTAAACAAGAGGTCTAGGAATGTATTAGAACATGTGATGGATATCATACTAGTGTGTCACGAACACCTTTACTAATAAGAAGTCTAAGTTTCTAGTGCATGGCATTGCTATTATTGGATTCTGTTTTTATGGTTTTGTGATTTCACCTATTGTGATGCACTTGGTTTTTGGATTTATTTTTTATTATGATTTTTAGATATTGTATCAAGGGAAATAGACCATTGTTCTTTCATCATTCTAGGAACATAATATTCTAATGTCATTTACCTATTTGTGTTGTTTTATTGTTTATATTTTCTTATGATGATAGGTCATGTGGGTCATGTGGTGAGATGTTTTTTAGTGTTAGAGATACATTCCCTTCATCAAAGGATGCATTGAAACCCTTGTGGGTTGGTTTGGTCTCTAAGTTCCATGTTTGTGGCTCGATGAGTGCAAGAATTCCTAAGGGATCTTTGTATTGGGCTTGAGTTTCCCTAAGATTGTGATTCCCTTAAAGTCCTAGGTTCATGTTCCTTGGGAGGGATTAGTTCTTTCTATGTGTTGTCTGTTAGGTCATGCGGTGGGGACGATGTTCCTGCTATCATCGATGGATTTTTTGGGCATGGTTGTTCTTCCTTGGTGGGGGTGATGATGTATGATATCACCAGGATGAGGCTAGTCATGAGGATTCCTAGTGTTTGAGAAGTTGAGCACTTTTATTTATCCCTGTCACATGGATGGATTGAGATGGAAGGTTCGATAGGACCCTTGGCCCCATTCTTTTTTGGTTTCACCTTGGGTAGCGTAGTGGGAGCATGGTTTGATTCTTTTGGATTTGGATTGATGTCTATGTGTGGATGGTCGTGTGGTTGATTTTGGCATTAGTTAGATGCATCAATATTAAATAAGAGTGTCAAGGGTTCTCTAGTTTGTTGGAACTAACATGTATGAGGAGCATGGTAAGTGGTTTTAGGCATGTTATCCTAGTTTTGTTTGGACTTAGCCCATGTGAGTGTGGATCTTATTATTCTTTTAGAGAATTTTAAGTAAATCCTTGTGGTGGGGATTTCATTGTTGGCTATTGGGGGTCATGATCCTCATTTTAAATGTTTTGTTGAGCATGGAGGTTATGAGTTTATGTGTTGGTACTCAAGTATAAGTGATTTATCCATGTCTATCCATTGCATTCAGTGATGGGTGAAGCATGGTCTAGGTGGTTTTTAATTAGGAAGATGGATTATGATAAGGATACTTTTATAGTGGGGAGCATCAGATTGGTCACTATTTAATGTCTCTTATGTTGGGAGAGAGTTGGGGATGTTGTAAGATTGGTCATTGGATGATCGAGATAGCATCAGTTGCGCTAGTGCTTTGGGGAGATATTGATTATTATCTTTACATAGAGGATTCCCATGGAAGATAAGTGTTTGTGGTGGGGAGTTTTTGATGACCTGCATCATCACTAGTTGTGAAAATTAGGGGAAATTTGAACCTTTTTGTTCTTAGGAGTGTTTAAGAGAAAAATGGTAATTTCTCCAATCATATGATCTTGAATAATTTTTATAACCACTCTGTTAGTCCCAAAATAGGGTGTTTACCCTAGGATAGGAGTTTGGTTTAAATCTGAGATGTTTTAATTTTCATGGGAAATTTAATATTTAATTAATTAAATATCAATTTATTCATGTGGGCCCATTCAGTAGTATATTTTAAAAGGATCATTGGATTAATATTCTATCTCTTTAGTAGAGTCCAAAATTTGGGGGTTCCTAGTAAAGGAATAACCATGCATCGAGCATAGGGGTTGGGTCCGGGACCCTTTTATTTTCTTTTTCTTTTTCTTTTTCTTTTTCTTTTTCTTTTTCTACTTTTCCTTTTTCTTTTTTCCTATTTTCTTTTTATACCCTAGATTGTAGTGTATTATCATGGGGATCCTCCTTTGGGTTCTTTAGTTAAGAGAGGGAGATGGATATAATAGAGGGATGGGGAAAGGAGTAGGTTCTATCGTGGCACTCGGGTTACATCAGATCGTCATGTGGCAACTACAGATTGCGGATTGGACTGAAGTGTCAGCAGTTTCTGCCCAAAGGTAAGACCATTTACGTTTTATGCTATAAATACCCATAGTTTACGTTTTTTTATGTTTTAAATCAGGTTTTGGGTTGTTGGGGGTCCCTAGTGGGTTGATTATTGGCTTTTGTGGAGAAAATGGGGGGTTTTGGGGAATTTTAGGGGCATCCCAGTTGAGGAAACCCATGTCCACAGCATGTGGTTTTATGAACACGCATTTTGTGTTATTCCTATTAGATTAATATGATGTTTTTATAAGTACACACTATATAATTTAAGTATAATACGTATAGTATTACTTTCTCATGTACCTAGCCATGTGGTCGAGTACATGGACAGACAAATTTTTAGGAAGTACATTCCATGTACTCTAGGTACACGTTGTGTAGTGGGACACAGCCAAGTGTCCATGTACTTGGGAAGACACCCCGTGTGAGGGGTACATGGCCATTTATAACTACATTATTAGACCCCATGACTACTCTAGATATGTAGTACATTTCCAAGTGTATATTTGAGAGTACACACTATGTACTCAGAAGTACATGCTGTGTACTTTTTCCGGTTTGGGGGTTTGGGGGGTTTGGGGTATTTTATGCCCCAAAGTTAGAATTGGACTTGTGAGTAGTCTATTTTGATCATTTTTTCATGTAAACCACAATAGTGGGATACTTTTAGAATTTATAGTCCATCTAGATAGTGTTTTGAACTATGAGAGTTCAGCAAGAGGATTTCATCACGGTTTAGTTTTATAATCCTCCTAGGGTTTGGGTTATGAGATATAAGGCCCATTGAGGGTTGTGAGCTTATTAGTTGTCCTTGGATTATAGATTCTAGGTTGGTACTATTTTAGGTTATTTTAAATAGATTCTGGAAGATGGGGTTGAGTAGTATATCTGAGGAGATCTTGGTTTTTCCCTGCATGTCGGGACTAGTTGCTTGAGGTTAGAGTAGTTTAGGATTTTCTTCTAGGTTAGGGTAACATAGCTTTTAGAGCCTTTAGTCAGGTTTAATGCCTTTTTATAAAAGTTATGTCCAATTTTCATTGTGTTGATGAGTTGAGTTTGAGGGACTCTTTAGGATTCCCTAGTGGGTTGGTTACTGATCGAGTGATTAGTGGTTTTCATAGTCAGTTATTGAAGATGTCTGAGTGGCATGTTGTTCTTTGTATGCCCTTATGGGTGATTTGGTACCCATGGATGGGTAGTTTTTCAGGAAGAACAACTGTTTTTTTTCTTTTGTGGGATTTTCCTTGAGGTTTTGTAGTGTTGAGGATCCCTGGTGGAGGTTTTCCTATTTTGAGGTGGTCTTAAGGACCGTTGTTAATGCCCCTATTGGTGGGATTATGCATTTGGATTCCCCTTTGGGTGAGTTATTGATCGAGGATCAGTTAGAGGCCACTATGTTCCATTTGGGATGTTTTTTAACTAGGAGTGTACTATGATTTTGTATGAGCTAGAGTAACCCTTGTAGGGTGTCCTTCTCTTGATGTGGACGTTGGGCTAGTGAAGGTTGTTTCTAGGCACATGGATCAAGAGCTTGGGCACAGGAGGGGAGTCCCTAGTTGAACATTGCTTTATATTGTATCCTTGGGGACTATGTGATCCTTAAGTTTTGGTTTGTCCTTGAGGTGGGTTGTTGAGAGACCATGGTGGCTGTTTTGTTTGGATGTCGAGATCCAGGGGACTGTGAGATCCCCATTCTTATTGGTCGAGAGTGTATCTTCACTTCTAGTTCAGCCGTTTGGATGGTGGGTTCGAGGTTGGATTGCCCCACATTCTGTTGGAATTTGGTCATGATGTTTGAGGAAGTTTTTTCTTAGGACTATGGTTTGAGGAGGATACTATTGGGATATCATGGATTGGGTGTTTTCCCTAATTATTGGTCTATTTCTCTCCTCCATTATCTATCTATTTCTAAATAGTCTTAGGTAGATAATGGATGATTTGGATGAAAGAACCACCCCTAGTTTGAGGTTTCTCCCTAGATAGGGGTGGTTTTATTGGTCATGGAAACTATTTCACCCCCAACCTTGTGTATATAGAACATATGAAAGTTCATCCATTGATTCCATGTGGATGGATCCCATAGGAAGGTGTGTCTATCAGGTCCATGTGGTGGATCCTAAGTCATTTTTTAGGACTTTCGGGGCATGAAATATCTCTAAATGCGTAAGGGAGGTCTCAATGCTATTTTTATCATGCCATCAAATTCCTAGTGCCCGGTATATGCTCTTTGTTAAGTGAAATCCTATTTTTATGCCCTAGGGTTTGACATTTTTTCCTTTTCATTTAGATTTCTTGGAGATCCTATATATATCTGGAAAACACATGGGTCATTATGTGTTCAGGTGAGCCATGTGATATAAATATTTTTGTGTGGGCCGGAGTGGGGATAGATTTACCATTGGTGTTCGGATAGAACCTACTAGTTGGATTCTTTCTTATGTTTGTTTTCCCCCTTTTTTATGTAGTTTTTTCTTTTATGCCACATATTGTTAGTTTTTGACTAGGATAGGAATATCACGTGTGTATGAACTTATTATGGAAGCAAATTTATAGGTTCACCATTGGGGTAGCCTACTGAGATTCATTTATTACCCCCTATACATTCACCTCAGTGTGTGTGCAAACCCAATGTATTCTTTTAGGCTAGAGCATAGGTTTCATGATAGTTGGGGTCAAGGCCCAATTTTTCTTGATCTAATGTATCCACTCATGTGGAGTCTTGGGATCAGGCTGGTGCAGCTCGAGCATCATGGAGACCGGGTATGTGGTTTGGCTCGGTGTTGTAGAAGATCTTATTGTATTTATTTTCAATTTTCTTATTTTATATGTGTGGTTGGCCCAGTGGGAGATTTCCTATTGTATGTTTTTCATGCTTTTGAGTCTTTATGACTGTATGTTTCATTCCATTTATTATAGTATGCTTTATTTTAGTTTATTTATTATGTGTACTCTGATGTTGATCATTGTGTATGAGTTTGGTTATTTTCTGCTATTATTTCACTTTGACCAGAGGGTATGGTCTCTCCACTACACCTTTTTGATCCTCTATGTTGGTTTATATCCTCTAGAATTTTGAGAGGCACACTTGAGGCCTTATAGTGGGCTAGACCGGGTGACGTTTTAGTTCGACCTGGGTTGTTTCATTACAAAATATTAAAATATAACATAATACTAGATATTATAAAATATGGTTATTTGGATGGAAATTTCAAAGTTTTAGTCATAAGGATTGAGAATCATAATCTCATAATTATCTAAATATTAATTATTCAAATAAATTGTCTCACTAAAGAGTTTAGTGGGAGCATTGATTTATCAAAAAGTTTCATAGTGATGTAGTATGTGGCTATATGATGATGTGGAAAATGATACATTATGTTACATTGTAATATAACATTAAAAACCCAATAAATGAAACAAAACATAAAGTTATTTAAGGTATTTTCATACTAGTATGTAGTAAGACATAATTTTATGAATATGGTTTAATCAATTATTTTTAAAATGTTTGAGATTATACAAATGTATCATGTTATACAAACACATTTCCACCTTTTCATTAATTCTTGTGTGTTCTATTTGTAACATGATAGTGGAATGATAAATAACTCTTTAAATAAAAATATATAAGTTGTCTGTGGTTGATGATCATTATGAATTATATGGTTTGTGATGATGTGTTAAGATCAATGTGAGTTGGGTCTTATACAAAAATTTATATTTTAGTTATGATATATAAGGATGACTTGTTATCTGGATTGAACCACTGACTATACCACATGGAATTTAATACATAATTTCATTTTTATACTTGGGGTGCATATTTCATAGTAGTCCCCATTGAATATGGTTAATAGGTTATCTTTAATTTGAACCTTTATACTTTAATAAATTTATTATGTTATAACTAAGGCTAGGATAATAAGGGGTTTTTTTGTTATATTGTTGATCATGTGGTGAGTTTTTCTTAACCAATATGGGTTTTATCCTTCTATATAACAGGTATGACATTTGGGCCCTCGATAAGAAGGATCGAGGAAGTCTATAATCATACCTAGTCTGGTGACATGTGATGTACTCATATACTTAGATGAACAATATATGTTTAATTCATCTGAATGGATTACATGTGATATATTTATCCATTTTGAATAGTTTTTATGTAGATAATTGATAAATATGAGTTGACCTATACAGTATTGACATGTTCCATATTTCATGCTTATACCCAATCTCAATAACCAAATCGGGTCACCTCTTTGATGGAACCCAAGCCAGTCTATGGTAAGGAATGAAGGGAATTATTGATCCCATGGGATGGAAACTGGTGATTGGGAATCAAAGAAATACTCTTAGAAATTTTTTCACCCAAATAATTAATAAAACTCTTGGTGGTTTCCACCTTGAAAACCAATATGACCCGTTTGTATGTTTAATTTTCATGCACCAAATCTGTAAATAAAATTAAAAAGAACATCCAATCAGATTATAATGAAATAGAAATAATAAATCAACACATAAAACAAATTGACACATAAATTAAACAATAAAAGAATAAACATCAACACATGAACTCAAAACATTTAAAGAATAGTTTCATATACCCATTGGTATATGCAGGGTGTGATATGAACATTCACGGTAGGATCTCATTAAGAATTTTTTTCAATTCCATTAAAAATACATTTCATTTATGTTATTTTGAATTACAATATAAAATAAGTTTTCATGAGAAGGAAAAATAAAACAAATAACATGCCATTTTCCTTTTCCAAAAAACCTATCTTTACTTTATAAGAAACAAGGATGTAATAATCCATTTTAAAACCACTTTAAAACCTTTTTTAAAATCTTACACAACCATTAAAAAATAAATTCCTTGGAAACAAATTTTAAAAACCTTTTTCAAATTATCTTTAAAAAAATGTGTTTCATCACATAATTAATAACACCATGTAAAATAAACCCTCATCAATAATTCATCATGTCAATGAATAAATAAAAGTAAGCAAACCATAGAGGAAAACAATGATTTCATAAACACCAATTGAAATAGGTGATGAAAAAAAGGTAAATTAAATCCCCTAATTAATTCCATATAAAACAATAGGTATCATGGGAAACACACTAGATCCTAAGGTGATATGGTCTTAGACATACTACAACACAAGACCAACTATCAAGATATATTGCATTATAAAATATCATAATCTACTCGATTATCCCACAATGGCATCATCAAGGTGTACTTCTCACTAGCCTTGGTATATAGAACAACTATGGGGGACACTAGTAGCTTGTATACTAACTAGTGTAGCGTAAATAAGTATTCATCAAATGTGAAAGGTAGGATAAGTACTAAGAGAAAGTTCTTTAAAAAGAAGAATCTACTTTCAAAAGAAGATGAAAGTTTAGAAAAATATAAGGAAGAAGAGTTGGAGGACTCTAAGGATCATAAAGTAGATTACTTGGTGGAATTTGTTGGATATTCTTTAATAAGAGAAGAAAGTGACAATGAAGAAGGATAAATTGAAGTAAGAGTTGATATTCAGGCTGAATTAGAATCTGCCCTTGAAGATGTAGATATTTTGAGAGCCAAAACAAATAAAGCTGAAAAAGTTGTCCGTGATGACAAAATATATATGAAGTGGAAAGAAGAAGAAAATTTTGAGCTAAATATAGAAATTGAAAAGCTAAGGTCTTCAATGCCAGAAATATTAGAAAATGTGGTTGAGTACAAACTCAAAATTGAAGAACAAAAAATAGAAATTAATATTTTAACTAAAAATAGAAAATATCATATCAAATGTATCAAAGAACTAGAAGAATAATTCATTGATCTATGAAAAACAGTTATAGATCAGGATAAACTGTTAACTCTCATTTTGACATCAGGAAAGAAGATCATACAAGAAATAGAGAATATGAGATTTGAGTAGATTGGTCCAATAGAACAGATGGAACAATCAACTCTGGCTAATAAGGCTAGTATGGGGATTTATCTAAAATAGAAATCATTTATGGTTCAAGTCATGGCATAAGCACTCACTCCAAGATTGAATATTTATTTGGGTACGAAGCAGAATCAAAATATTCATAGAACCCAAGGCATAACTAGTAGATCATCATTGCCACATAGGAATGTACCTCACATAAGATGTTATTGTTGTGGTAAGATGGGACACTTTCAAAATGAATGTTATATAGTAAAGAGGTACCAAAGGGAATAAGACCAACAGATGTGGTTGTACATAGCTCAAACTTCCAAGTCACCATTTTATGGTCTTTTTTTCAAGTGTAAAGGACTCAGACATATGGAAAGATATTGCACATCAACAATACAGAGGAATGTTCCAAGTCAGACTGAATTTGTTCATAAGAAGCAGTCAAATGTATCATCAATATAGCTGAAAATTTAAAATCAATTTGATGCTCTGTAAATTGAAGCTAGTCCATCATATAGTGAGGAAGATCAATATTATCATTCCATGATGGTTATGAAGTCAAAGACTTGGGTCAAGAAGAAAAGGTTTGAGCAGGAATTGGTTGCATAAATTGTGTTCAAGGCATCATATTGCACTGGGATATAGATCATCGATAATGGATTCACTTCCCATATAATGGGAAATAAGAATCTAGTGACATGGATTAGGTACAATAAATAAGGTATCATAATATTTGGTAATGATGAGGGCTTAAAAATTATTTGTTCAAGAAAAGACAAGTTTGGAGGAAGACATGAGGTGAGCATATGTTTGGTTGTTGAGGGGCTTAGTCACAACTTACTTAGTGTCAGTCAATTGTGTGACTCAAGTCATTCCATAAGTTTTTCCATGAAATTATGTATCATTAATGAAAAGGATGGTGTTTTTGTGTTTCAATAAAATCATACAAAAGGGAATCACTACCACATAAGTGGAGAAGAAGATATGTGATTTCTGTCTAAGGATGAAGAAAATAAGTTATGGCATAAGCATCTTCGCCACATAATCCAAGCGTCCTTGGAAGATCTGGTGAAGTATGATACTGCACAAAATCTCCCTATATTATCACGTGATCGTACTCATACTTCTGATGCCTTCCAATAAGGGAAGATCATTATAAAGTCATATAATCCAAAGGAGAAAAAGTCAACAAGATTGATTGAGTTGATGAATATTAATGTGTGTGAGCCAATTTCACCAAGTGATATTAATGGGAGGAGATATTATGTTCTCTTCATTGATGACTATAGCAGAATGGCATGGGTTTCAATAATCACCCACAAATCTAAAGTGTTCATTTTCATTACAAGATATCGATGGGAATGTGAAAAGATGCTTAGTCAAAAAATACGGATGATTCGAATAGATAATGGAATAAAGTTCACAAATACCCAAGTGGAGTATTATCTCAAAAAACATAGGATAAGGCATCAAGTTTCATAAATAAGAACTCCACAGTAGAATGGAGTAGTTGATAGAAGAAACCCGATTGTCAACAACATGGCCAAAATTATGCTCATTGAGAAAGACCTTCCAGAGAAATTTTAGAAAGAAGTAGTGATGACAACAGTTTATGCTTGAAATAGAGATTTACTTTGTCCAAAATAGGATAAGACTCCATACGAGTTATGGTATGGAAATAAGTTTTCATTAAATTACTTTTGAGTCTTTGGAAGTAAATGTTTCATTCTCAATAAGTAGAAACATAGGAAGTTTGAATCTCGTGGGGATAAAGGGATATTTCTTGGATACTCAAAAAAAATCAAAGCATATAAATTATTTAATAAGCAGCTAGTAAAGATA
This sequence comes from Viscum album, assembly GCA_963277665.1. Taxonomy (NCBI): domain Eukaryota; kingdom Viridiplantae; phylum Streptophyta; class Magnoliopsida; order Santalales; family Viscaceae; genus Viscum; species Viscum album. The sequence continues at coordinate 545,507,090 of OY728132.1, forward strand.
GTTGAAATTCATGATGTGACTATAGTGGATAATGAATAGAATATTTATCAAATACATGATCAAACCTAGGATGATAGTGATGAAGAGATGAGAGGGTCAGGAGACACTCCAGCTCCAAAGGTTGATTCAAAAGAAGACTCAGATGATGATGATAAATCAGTGACTACCCAGAGACCAGAGAGAAGTGCTGAATATTGATAAGCAGAACATAATTGGTGATCATATAGAACCAGTGCAGACAAGTAGAATGAAGACTCTATAACAAGCATCATACTTATCACATGTGGAACCTAAATGTTTTGATAAAGCAGTCGAAGATGAGAACTAGGTTCAAACTATGAATGAAGATCTTGACCAAATTGAAAATAATTAAATATGGGAGATTGTTTAGAGACTAGAAGACAAGAATTTCATCAGGAAAAAATGGGTTTTTCGCAACAAAATAAATTAAGATGTTGTTGTAATTCGGAACAAATCACGACGGGTGTGCAAAGTGTTCTCCCAGATAGAGGGTATTAATTTTGGTGAGACATTTTCACATGTTTCAAGGATGGAGACAATTAGATTATTATTGGTCATAGTAGTGCAAATAAAGTTTAAGGTTTTCTAGATATATGTCAAGTTAGAATTTCTGAATGGAGCTCTAGAAGAATAATTTTATATAGAGAAACCAGATGGTTTTCTCATTCATGAAGATAAGAATAGAGTTTGTCAGTTGAAGAAGGATTTATATGGTTTGAAGCAAGCACTGAGATCATGGTATTCCAGGCTTGATCAATTTATAAAAAAGATTGGTTTCCAGTGTGGTGGAGTTGATTACAATCTTTATTTCAACAATGACAGTAGTCAAAGGATGGTGATTCTAGTTTATGTCGATGACATAATCTTTGGTAGATCAAATAAATCACAATGCAGATAGTTTTATGAATTCATGAAAAGTGAGTTTGAAATGTCAATGATTGTTGAGCTGATGTTTTTTCTTGGATTACAGGTGACGCAAGGAAATAATGAAACTTTTATTTCTCAATCTAAATATTCCAAGGAGGTTCTGAGAAGATTTGGAATGGAAAATTCCAAGGAGATGAAGACTATGGTTGCTAACAGGTTAAAACTATCATGTTATGATGAAGGAAAGGTAGTTAATATCATAGAATATAGGAAAATCATTGGAATTATATTATATCTAATAGCGATAAGATCTAATATTGTATTTTCTGCATGCCAAGCATCGAGATATCAAAGCAATCCCAAGTAGAGCTACATGATTATAATAAAAAGAATACTTCAGTATATCAAGGTCACAGTGGATTTGGTTTAATGTATAATGAAAAATCTCATCCAGATTTATTGGAATATATAGATGAAAATTGGGATGGATCTACAGATGATAGGAATTCAACGTATGAAGGTGCCTTATATCATAGTGGACTATATATTTCTTGGTTGAGCAAGAAACAATATTTCATTTCATTAAGCACTACAGAATCTGAGTACATTACAGCTACTCAAGAATGCACACGATTATTGTGGATGAAGAAGTATCTTGATGATATGGGAGATGAAGTGAAGTCTCTGATCGGAATTTATTGTGATAATTCAAGTGTTATAAATTTGAGAAAAAAATCTAGTCCATCACTCAAGGACAAATCACATTGAAATCAAGTATCATTTTATTAAGGAGAATATTGAGAAAGGGATTGTAAAGTTAAAGTGTGTTCCTACAGAACAACAAGTTGTAGATATTCTTATGAAGGCCCTACCCAAAGAATCATTTTAAAGGCATTGACTAGCTCTGGGAGTCTAGTCGACTTCCTTCACTTGAAAAAGTGTGGATGTGGGACCCCCTCTTCCCAAGGTATGATGTGTATTTCCCTAATGTGATGATATTTGGTATTTACCCTATTGCATACAACCTTAAAGTTCCATTTGGTTTCATTGAAAAATGGGGAGAAAGTGTGAATATTTCAGGGGAGAAAAGACACGGGGAGAAGTTTTTAAGTAGATCAGTGAGATAGGGGGAGTTGAAACTGAAGCCGTTAAGTGGACCAATGAGATAGGGGGAGTTGAAACTGAGCTGAAACTATTTGGAGGAGCCGTAACATAGGGGGAGTATTAAATCTGGTGATTCTAGAAGTGATCTATCAAAGATTACATATCACAACATCTGAGGTTCGTGATTAAAGTAGGTGATTGGTTTCAAGAGTTGGTATCAGGAAGGAAGTGATTCATTGATGAACTTTTAATTATACTCTTGTTTATCACGTCGATCATGGATCATGTGGGCTTAGAGTATGTGTTGATTAAATCCTTGATCATTATCTTAATCACATGAATATAATGGTGGTTGAAGATGGAAGGAGTTTTAATGAGGTATCAAAATACGAAGAACTGTTATGAGAAGAGTTTTCAACAAACCCAAAGGGGGATATTGTTGGGGAAAAAATCCCTCAATGTGTCCTCTTGGTATGTTTTGGGTGTTATTGTGTTTGTTGACAAATCCATATGATCTCTAATGAGTGCGGTTGGTGTTTTCTGAAGATAGGTTTTTAAGGTGGTGCAGTTTCCCAGTGTTTGCCAAATTTTTGGGCCTCAAAATTGGGAATTTGTGTTTGGAAATTTAAGGTTTTCTTTATAGGACTGGATGGTGTAAAGAATGGAAAACTAAATTAGAAAAGGAAGAGAAACGCGGAACCCAGTATATGGACCACATACCATGTCCAAGAAGGTTATACAACCACATACCAGGCAACAATAACGGTATTCAAGAGCAGTTCGTGAAACCGAGAACGGTTCACGGTGAAGGTTTACGGTAAAGGGTGAGTGGTGAGTGGTATGTGGAAGGTATGCTAGTTTTTGGGATGGTAGAAGATAATGGAGCCACATATAATTAAAGGCAGTATACAGACCACCATGGAAAAAGTGGTTCTCGAAATGGGTGTGCCTCGCAGTAGGAGGATCAGTATGCGGTGGAGGCTACACCAAATCAAAGATTTGGTAAATATTGGATTAGAATATTTTGTGGATATATTTTCCTATATAAGGATTATTAATCCCACCAATTAAATAGAGAGTAAATATCATTATAGAACATCTCTTTTCTTCAGTAATTTGGAAAAGTCTGAAAGAAGTTCATGAGGGATAATTCTGTGAAGGCTGAAGTGGTTCACATGGAAGAAATTATGCTGAAGATTTTTGCAGGAAACTGTATCCCGCAAAGGAAGAAGTATGCGGAGGAAGAAGGCGCAATATTCTGGTGGTTAGAAAAGGCATTTCGTGAATAGAGAACAGTTCGCAGACAGAGGGTGGTTTGTAGAGGAGGTTAGTAGAGTTGGTACGAAGAGGTGGTATGCGACTACGAAATCAGAGGCATTCCATAGAAGAAGGGCGGTTCGTGGAAGTGTAAGTGGTACACGGAGGAGTTGTTCCACGTACCATACCCAGTACACAGTACGCGGAGGAATAAGTTGGTTCGTGGTTTGCACAAGGAATCTTGAAAAGGCTTTAAATAAGTTTGTGAAAGTATTTTCTGGTATCTAACAGTACCCGGGAAGGTATACTTGATCTACGGGTGAAAAGGGGACTTCAAAAGAGCATCTACTTAAAGTTGAGGATGCAGGAATTCATGCAAAGGAAGGGACCTACATGTTTATAAATTGTGTTTAACCTACAAGTCTATAAACTGTGAGTGGATTCTTTTCCAAGAGTAGTGACTAAAGGAAGAGGAATACAGTGACCCATTCCACTGGCAGTGAGTCATAGAAATAGTCATAGGGAGTGAACCTTGGGAATGTAGTGAGAAAAGCCAAAACCTTGTAAAGGAAGTGATCTTGGGCATAGAAGATCTAGCCCGAACATTGTACTCATTATTGGTTGTGAGACTTAGTCAATTTGGTACATTAGCACACCACCATTGTATGCTCCCTAGACGTATCCCAGTGAGGGTGGACCAATTAAAAATTGTTGTGTCTCATGCATGATTTAAATTATGTTCATACATTGCAACTAGAATGAGAGAGAATGAAGTTTTGTTTAACAACAAAACAAGATATGAAGGGAAATAAATTTTAATCTTTTATATCCGGATTAACCCCCCCCCCCCCCCTCTCATAGTATTAGACCTAGTGAACCTAACAAATACTTTTATTTTTACATGAAAAAGATTTATCTTTCCACAAATGGGTTTTATTTAGTGTAACATTTTATATTCATCATTTATTGTCAATGATTTAAGTATCACTAAATTATTAGTTGAGTATGTAACACCATAAACAAGATTCATTCTAAAATGAAATAATGACTCGTTATTTCTAATGGACACAAGTGATAAATGTTATGGTAATACTTGATAATATTTCAACTAGAATCAATACACTAGGCAATTAGAAATCATGTTCTTCTCATCATTGATATAGGAATCACACTTTCTCAACTACTTGGAGAATTCACCTTAATTATTATTATGTTTCTAAACATTATTGGTTCATGTATTTGGATAAAAATTTGTGCCACACTTATAGTATATAATATCCAAAAAGTAAAATGGAGATATTATATTCAATGATGAACATTCCTAAAGAAAAAGTATCTACTTGTTTCTTCTTCTGTTCATTGAAATTTATCTTTTAATGACCTTTTTAATCACATACAAATCAAATAGCCTCATGTTTAATGGTCACTCTCTTATATTTGGCTTATGAGAAGTTCATTGAAAATTTTTCTTTAGCATTGTACTTTCCATTAGCCTTTTCACCTTATCTTTCTTATTATTTTCCATAAGAACTGAAGATTTATATTTCTTTAAGTTTTTATCTTCTTAGAGAACCTTATCCAAATATATTGAAGTAGTTTCTCCATACAGTTCATTTTATAATGTTCAATGACACTAGAGTAACTGGGTGATAATAATGGGAGATATTCATTGAAAAATCATTATTCATATTTCAATTTATACACGTTGAGTGTAATCATCATCTCATTCATTTCTCACTTCACTTTCTACTCAAAAACTTCTCATAAATGAGGAAACATGGTAAAATTATCCATATCCTAATGTTTCTTTCACAACTCACTAGACATTAATGATAGTATTATGATATAAACATCAAATGTTCCATCCATGTGCCTTATGTAAGCTTCCTATTTATCCTTTGTTTTCGTCTGAGGTGACTTAATGGGTAGTGGGGTTTTAGCACACAGAATTTCATTTTATATCATAGTATTATGCACAAGCACCCATACTACTCTTTGAAATTAGTGATGGTTAGAACATGTTCAATATAAAATATCGATTGTAGTGTTTCTACAGTTTTACTTTTCATTTTCTATAAAAATAAAAGATAATAAAATTATTAATTTTATCTTGATTACTAATTATTAGACATTAAAGGTTTATTAATCTTAAATGTCACCCACTATTTTATCAAATCTTATTATCTTTCAACTGGTAGATTTATAATACTTGGTCGATTGAGTATTCTAGTAGTAAGGATCTTTAAAACCTCTCTTCATAGTCCAAATTATGGTTTTTTCACTACCTAAATAGTCTTAAGGTAGAATTTTGGATAGACAACCACATTAACTCATCCCTCCATTATCTATTGAGTGGATTCTCATATCTAAAAAACATAACTTTGCATTACTAAAGGCTTGCATAAAAAATTTCACCAAGCTAACTATGACTATTTATTTGATGACAATTTTTGTTAAGTAGGCCCACCACTCTTATTATAACCTGCCAATATAAGGATTCACCCTCATCTATGACTGATGAGCACCTCATACAATGGTTTTGTTAAAACTAAATTGATGGAAGATGTTAAGGACTTAATGTTTTCTTTGAGGTATTTGTGTAGTTTTCTCAAATAAAGAAATCAATTCTTATTTATTATGCTTTATCAATTTTATTACACTCATAACAATGTCATGGTTAAATATAAAACATTCACCGTGCATGTTTATTTTATCTATGCATTTTTGTTTATTATTTTTTATGATCCTTTCTAAATTGAACGAACATAAAAATAATAAACCATGCATAAATAAATAAATAAACAAACAATGTGATCATGATTTTTCAAATGGTTGATCCATTGAGTAGAAAATAGATCAACCAGCACCTTAGGGGTAACTCCTTGAGTTACATCTGACTCAATTTGTGGTACCTTCCAATCCAATGTATCAGCCTTCCATTTAGTGCCTCACCATGACTTCTCATGATTTGTGTCACCTTTCATTCTATTAATTATACAATTATACTCACACACAAGTGATGGGGTCTCAATAATATTGGGTACACATAAAAAATATCACTCATAGATACAAAAGACCTTATACACAAGTCAGGTAGGGGTGACCTAGCCCAACCTGGGTTCAAGAAACCCAATAGGTAGCCAAGTTATAAGTATGGCGAGCCTTGTGGGGGTCGCTAGGGGTGATGATGAGAGAGAATAGTTAGCCACCCTATTTAAAAAATGATATTTTTTTAATATTTTTTTATTTTTTATTGACCTATGAATAGTATCATATGTACTATTCATAGGTCATTGTTCATCCATGGGTACAATTCACTCACAGACAAATTTATTTTTTTATTAACTTTTCAAAGGCTATACTTTTAGTCTTAAATTTTTTTCTTAACATTCCACAACCATGTGGAATTGGTAGACCACCCCCACCCCTAATAATATTTTGGCATTTGAATAGTAACCATGAGTTATTATTCATCTAGAAAAATATAGCCATTTTAAATTATTTTTTATCCATAAAATTGTTTTTTGGTCTTCAGATGGCCATATATCGATCATCCAACCTCGAATTGAAGCGTCGTTAATGGTTTTTAGATCATATCAATGCCCTCAACTTAAATTCATGTAAATTTAATTTAAACTTGGTTGAATTTATCACATGATCTCTCTGATATCAATTGTTGGTATTGGGTGCGAAATATGAAACATGATAATTTCAAAAAATTATCCTCAAACTGACATAATAACATCATCTTTGGAAAAGTGCACCACCCATTTACAACCCAAGGATCTCGTGTGGAAGTAATTAAGCACAAAAAAATCAAACTATTACCACATTTGATTTGATGACATAGGCATGTTCTACTCGTCGTCGTCAGTCACTGATTGAAGGAACTGACACCATACCCCTCTAGATCATTCACACACACTCCAAATTCTTGTAGATGCATTGATCATTGATTCCTTGGTTATAGAATGTAGAATCGATAATGATTTCAATGTTTAGACGATCACAAGATCATCATACTTTTTATTTGAGAAGGAAACTTGGATCGAGGTGATCTAATTACTCCTTACTATATCTAAGAATTGGGATATTTAAGATAGGATCTCTAAAAATCATGTGATGAATAGTTATGTAAAAAAGTGGCATCAATTTTATTAAATAGGCAGGTTTCAATTATAAAAAATGCACTCATGATTTTCCATAAATTAATCCCTTTAAATTAATCTATATTCACCAATATGACATATTGAATGTTCCACAAACATCATAAATATTTTATCACAAAGTTTTTACATTATAAATTATGCTATGTGATAAAATAAAAACTATTAACTCAATCCTTCACTCCCAATAATATTTAATGAACCTTGAATAAAAATATTATTCATCCGTAAAAAGTATTTTCCCAAATCATATTCACTTAAAACTTGTGAATACCATGAATAAATAAATTCAACACATATTATTCCAAACTTGAATAATATTAAATTTTTTATTTATTGTGATTGTTCAAACTCATACATATTCTGGACCTTGATGTGGTGCCCACTATATCCAAACACCAATTCATTGGAAATGGCCAAGCATATGAATACGCTTTGTGTGTGACCCTCTAAACTCTTATCTCAATAGTAGTAATTTATACCAATAGACTAATAGTGGTATCTAGTAACACATCATGTCCCATAAAGAGATAAGGCTTAGTCATAACAACAAAAACCTCTTTTAAACACACACCATGTAATATAATCTCTTTGTATTTAAATATCTCATAGATCATGATGCGCACTTTGTGTCATCATTCATACTTTCTTTATTATTTCATGAAATTACTATATGAACTTACATTCTTCTACCATGGATGGGGATTTAGTAAAGGTACTACCATCTAGGTAAAACAATCTTGTGATATCTCTTCATTTCAAAAGTGATAAATCTTGTCTTGATTTTTCAATCAATGTCAAACCACCAATGATTCACCCAATATATGATAACTTTCCGTGAAATAAATTTCATGGTTTTTATCTTGTATCAAAGTACTCAATCAAATGAAACACAATGATAATTATCTCGAGTTGATAAACCAATACACATGCTCATGGATAGGAACAACCAATGAAACCTAAAACATATGGTGTTCTTATTGATGGGTCAATCCTCATGATCTCCTCTACTAGAGATCAACAAGTATGAGCTTCATGAGAAGAAATATTAATGCTTATGAGCATCCAACACCTGGTAGTTAGACATCATATATTTCCCATAAGTATGATATATTTAGACCACATGACATATTTTTATGATTATTTTCATAGTATATCAAGGTTATCATTATAGTTGGAAATTTTTATAACCCATTGATATGATAAATAATCTAAGGATGTTACCATAAAAATAGTGGATGCATAAGTATCAACACTAATATAGTAATAATACATCATGTATATATAATATGGTAATCTAAAAGTACTGCTCAAGTTGGGTATAGGGAACCCACTTTCACAACACTTTCAACTCAGGATAAACTAATCTAGACTCCCCACAAAATGAAACATCTTAACTTGAATCAACTATAGTTGAGGCACCACTCACCACAAGTTTACTATCCTTCTCGATTTCCAATAACATTTCCTTTACTACCACTTCCTAATAATAAGTGAGGCTAGGTTCAATTATCATGATTATAAGGTCCGGAAGAAGACCTATTTCAAAGCAAAAAACTCTTAAGGAATCATTGTTGATTAAGTCTAGAGAAAATAATACTATATTTGAGAAGTTTTCAGAATACTCTTTCACTAACCACTCACCCTGATGAAGGATCATTAACTCAATAGACTTCTTGTAATTCAATTATTTAGGATAGTTTCATTTAATAAACACTATCTTGAAAAAATCACAAGACATCCCCTCATGAAGTTGAAAAGGAACCACAGTCTCCCACCACATTGGATTGGGTCCTTAAAATAAAGCGACAATGACCTTCACCCTTAAATCTCTGTGAGTTCCAAGAGAACTAAATATTACCTAAAATTTCTATAAACACTTTATTTCCCAAGAGGACCTCAACCAGCATAGAAGGTAGGCAGATGAAGATTCAAAAATTATTTGATGGCGTTTAAGAGCTAGGAAGATTTTGGCTCTACTATTTGGTCATGAGTCTAGGTGGAGTCGGTAAGCAAAGAACCCAACCATAAACGATGAGAAGGTTCATCCCATATATCATCCCAATGAACGGACTTCCTACTATTATTAGAAGAATATTTTGGAGGAATAATCTAAATAACATGAAATATAACTCACTCAAATAATGATCCATAAATCAAATAAAATAACTCAATACAAATTAAAATCCAAAGTGTTATGCATTTAAACCATAAGCTTTCAATAAAAATCTAAACCATTTTATTTAAAGTGTGTTCAATTTATAATATCTTATCTCCTTTAAAACATTTCAATTTAAATCACAAAATACTATCTTTTAACCCATTAGAAATTAAAATCCCTTTGACTCTTATAAAAAATGATTTTTCATTTAAAAAATGCTCTTTGAATTTTATTTTAAAATCATTCCCTTTGAAATCACACTAGAACTAATTAAAAATATTCCAAAAATAGTTTACAAACATAAAACCTACCTTAAAAAGGTAAACCCAAACAATAAAGCATATATATTAATCCAAAATAAATCCAATAATATCAAATCTACAATAAAAATTACCTTAATTACACTCACATTAATGGTAAACATCTTTGGATTCAATCTGGATTGAAAAAAAGACAAAAAAAAACAATTTTTTGGAGAAACAGAGTTTTTCATAGTTTGGTCAAATGGGTTGGCGAACCATGTGTCAACCATGTAACAAGCTCTGTAAAGTTTAAATATCCTGAGTGCATGGGTTCCTCAAGGTTTTACAAATCATGTGGGGTTATCGTTAAACTCTATTTTTCTCTCAATTTTTAACCTCTAAACAAAGGAAGACCCCAAAAATCATTGGTATACTCCCTGGGGGTCAAGATACCATCATATCGCATCAAAATCTATAAAAAAATAATCAAAAATGAACAGAAATTCAATATTCAAAACATGAATTCCCATGGTGACTCAAGTTTCATTCTGAAGGGTGGGGATCAAGCACCCATATGTGATATACCTCTTGATTCTTGATGACAGTCCTAGTCTCTTTTATACCAATATAGAACCCAAATAATGAAATTTGGATCAAATACCATTTTGTCTCAAAAAAATCATTTCACCCATCATCTAGTACTTTATTTAGCCCAATGAAAGGCTTGAAGGGAGTTCCCAATCCCCATAGGCTAGAAACTAGTGTATGGGAATCAAGGAAACACGCTTGGGAATGATTTCTCCAAAATAATTAATAAAACATTTACTGGTTTCCACCTGTAAAATCAGTATGACATGTCCGTATGTTAAATTTACATGTTCTAAATTAATAGATAAAATTAAAAAGTACATCTAATTGAGTATAATGCAACATAAATAATAAATCAAATCATAAAATAAACTAGTGCATAATCTTAATAATAAAACAATAAACATCAACATGAAAATAGAAAAACATCCAATAAATATCCTGAGCGATAAATTAAATACATAATCATTGGAAAATAAAACCAAAACCAAATAGTTATTTCCTATATCTATGTGACCAACTATCACTCACCACACCCCATATCATCCACTACTGGACCAACTCAAACATTAACTAAGAAAATATCATTGTTAAGCACCTGAAAGGAAATAATGAGAGTTGCATATAAACATTTGTATATATAGGGTGTTAGCTGAACATGACCAGTAAGATCTTACCAAGGAGTTTATGAAATTCCTTTCAAAAGACAATTCATTTATTCTAGTTTGAATTATAGTAGAAAATATATTTTCATGAGCAATCATAATAAAACAAATAACATTCAATTTTCTATTTCCATAAAACCTAAATTTATTTTTTAAGAAACATGGATTGAATAATTAATTTTAAAGATCACTTTAAAACCTTTATTTAAAATCTTACACAAACATTAAAACAAATACATTTATTTGAAACAAATTTTAAAACTATTTTCCAAATCATATTTATAAAAATGTGTTTTATCGCATAATTAAGAAAACTATGAAAAATAAACACTCCTAAAGAAGGAATCATGTTAATGAATAAATAAAAGTAAGAAACTCATAGCGGTCAAATAATGATTCCATGCACATCAATTGAAACAAGGGATACAAAAAGAAGGCAAATAAAATCCATTAAGTAATGTCATATAATAAACTAGGTATCATGGGAAACATGTTGGGTCCTAAGGTGAGACAATACTAGACATACTAAAACATGGGACCAACTATCAACCTATGTTGCATCCTAAAATATCACAAACCACCTGATTATCCCACATCAATATCATTGAGGCACACTCCCCACTAGCCCTATAATATAGCATAACTAGGAGGATACTAGTTGTGTGTGAAATAACCAGTGAAGCATAAATCCATACCTCTCTATTAGGCTAGGGTTTTATGTGAAATCAATTATTGGAGACAATCTATCAATCGAATTATAGATGCAACATATCCAATTAAATATAAAAAAAATTAACCTTGTCTCACCTTCAATGCCCTTGCAAGAAATAGCCCCTATCCATATCAGAAATATCACAATAATAAACAATATCCCCCCTTGATGTCACAATATATATCAAAACAAATGGGCTTAATAGGGTCTCACATACACACCTACCACATAAAAACCATTTAAATTTTCCAAACGAGCCTTCTTAAAATCCGACTCAAAATATAGATCATATCCCCATTGTTGAAATCCATTTTGAAAAAAAAAACCTTTAAAACAACCCATGAAAATACACTCTCAAAATCATTTAAGGATAAAAATTTCCTTTTTCATTCAAACCATTTTTAAACCCCCAAATACACTTTATTATTTAAAAACCAAACATTATCCAATTCAGAACCCAAATGGGGTAAATTATTTGGGTTGTAAAAATTCATTCAAAACAAACCATATAAACATTTTCACAATAAATTGGCACTCCAAACGTCACTATAGAATTTTTAAAACAATTTTAACACCCTTTGAAAAATAGAAAACCATTAAACACCATTTATTCCAAGTGATAAATAACTTTATAAATTTTATAAAACTCATTATAGTTATTACATATGGTTATAATTTTACAAAAAAAATATTTAAAATCACCAAGAATGCAATGATGTGCCTATTAAAGTACATAAAAAACCTACCTTGAACCAAGTGATAACCCCTTGTGAGCCACAATGTATCACCTTCCATGATTAATGCTCAAAAAAGCATAGAGAAAACACCTACAATCATTAAACAATAAAAGATTCACATTAAAACCACCTATGAACCCTAATATTGACCCAAAATCTCTTAGGGTTTTGGGAAGGAAGTGAAATCGAGATAAATTAGAATAAAGATGAAGAAGGGAGAATAAGAAGAGTGGAGGAGTTTATCTCAAAAAAAACACTTGGAATCAAAGCTTTGAGGCTCAAAGATGGAGGAGGAATGGAGGGAGAGATCCTCTCATGTGCACCTTAGCATGGTTGAATGAATAGGAGGATAAAATAAAGGGGGAACCCTTTAAATTAAAATTGGGGGAAAATAGAAACTTGAAATTTTAAAACCTTGATAGCTTGCATGGTTTGGGTCCATGGTTTAGTAAACCATGAACTAATTGTATGGGATCCATAGAAGATCCACTACACACTCACAAGGTTTGTCCATAAAATTAGGTAAACCATGCGACAACCATATGAAAAACCTATGTAATAAACTTTAGTACTCCCAAATGCTTGTCAGGATATTTACTATATTGTGTGGGTTAACCATATTACACTCAGAAATCTCCAAAATTCAAAATCAGAGCCCAAAAACTCCCAAAAATTTAAGGAATCCCAATGTTAATTAATATAAAGATTATAACGGTGACATAAGTTGTTACACTCTATGTCTTGGACAAAGGTATCATATGATTATGCATGATGTATAGTATACATTTGGAAGATGTTTTTATGGTGATACATGTGTTTGATAGAGATCACACTAGACCCCTTTATAGATTGAGTAGTATTAACACTTTTTTAGAGGTCACTCTTTATATAAGGTTATGAATTCAAAATTTATATTTATTTTCAATGTTATAAAGGCCCATCGGGTCATATAAAATATAATTTTAATGATGGTTTTTTTTGGTACAAAGTGTTTGTACAAAGTTAAAAGAGTTTATATGATAGCTTATCCAAAATATTTTTGAAGTTATATCCAAAAGAGGTTTTTATATGATTTAAAAAATTATTACATAAGTTATAATATAATTTTATGTATGCATAATTTATGTAAGGTTTTGGTGAAAGTGATAGATTAATGTATGTACACTAAATCTTATACCATATCCTACGATATGGGTCATATTGATATATGAGTATTGAGTAATCATAGGATAATAATATATGGATACCATTTAATGCATTATGAGATAATACATTGAAAATAAGACAATTTATATTTTCAATGTAATTTATCAACATGCATCTATTTCACTAATTTATATGTAACTATAAAGGGGTTATAATATTTCTCAGTGAATATTTAAATGTTAAACATTCAAATGTTGGTTTGAATCATTTTTAACCATGAATGTTATATGTAATATAACCTAATATTTGAAAAAATAATTTGTAAAATGTGTGGACTAACTCAACCCTTGGAGTTCCCATTGGTTTCTGTATAAAAGAGTCTAAATAAAAGGAGATGGTGATTCGATCAATTTTCTGAGTTCAATCAGTTTTCTTACGTTTGTATCTCTCTTCATCCATTTTTTTACTCTAAACTAAGATATTATCATATCATGGAGAATTGAGAAATAATTAAAAATAATTTAGAGATCTAAACATTCAGCCGATACCTTATGAGGTAAGATTCTTTTGAATATTGTTTAGATATCATCATAAAACACATTATAGAATAAGATTCAACAAAGAACAAATATGGAAGTTCTTTATTTTAGTTTCATTTCTTCAAAACCTCTCATGGGTGATCTTGTGATATGGATCTTTTTTTATTATTCCATGTTATTAGGACATGTTTTATAATACACTTGGAAAAGTGAGACTTAAAATACTAAATGATACTACCTATGTCAATAAGGCACGCCTTTCTTTTTAGGAGCCTACCTGATTAAAACTCCAAAGTTAGTGTGCTTGGGCTAGAGTGATGTCAGGATAGGTGACCTCCTGGGAATATTTCTAGGGTGTGTATGAGTGAAATAAAATGTATTTCCCTATGTTTATAGTCATTAGTATGATAAGTTTCCCTAATGGGTAATGGCATGTGGTGTGTTTGGAAGGAAAAAAAGTATTATAGGAGACTCATGAGGTTAGATGACCAAGTTCATGGCCTGGAAAGGTTGAGATATGACATGTTTGATGTTTAAAAAACATTTCTATGTATACATTTAATTTGTTTTGTTCAATTTGGAGAATGGATGGTATGTGATTTTCACCATGCCAAAATAGGCATTTAGCGGTGGTTTATTCGCGGTGGTTTCAAAAACTATCGCTAAATGTTTTCATGAAAAAAATTAGTGACTGTTTTTTAATGGTGGTTGTTAAAACTGCCACTAAATGTTTTTTAAATATTTTTTTTAAAAAAATTATTTATTTTGTTTCAAAAAAATATTTTTTTTAGCGGTGGTTTTTTAAAAACCCGCTGGGAAATAGTAGCAGTTTTAAAAAAATCGCTGCTAAATTAAAGAAAAAAAATTAAAAATATATATTTAATTATGATTTATTATTTATTGTTTATTATTTACTATCATATATATTTTATTATATATAATTTTAATTAATTATAATGTGTTAATTAATGAATATTTATAATTATTATTTAATACTAATTTGAAACTTAAAACAAATGTTCAATAAGTTGAAAATCAGACTTCTGCATCAATTGACCATAACTTTTGATCCAGGAGTCTGTTTTAGATCCAAAACCAGTAAAATTGAAGCTTATGAAATGAAGTAAAACCACATTAGATTTAAATTTTATAATAATTAAAAGAGTAAAATTTATTAAAGTTTCAAGAAAAGTATGAAATATAACTTGAACTTCAAATGACCATAACTTTTGATATGGGTGTCTGTTTGGGATCTACCACATATGAAATCAAATACTACAATGATATCTATACTGTAATAATTAGGGGAACCTTGTTCACTATTTTTTCAAGGTCAAAAGAGGCCCCAAAGGCCTCCAAAACTGAGTTTTTTGTCAGGGTATCCCAATTTTCTAACATTCGATAAAATTCCATACTCATTTAAGGGGGTCTTATTGTCTTTTTTCAGTGGGGAATAAATTTATTCTAAGGGATTACATTCAAATAGATATTATGGTTTTGAAGTTTTATCATTTTCCACAATGTAGTTTTATTTATAATTAAATATATGCGTATTTTTTTATATTTACTTATAATAAATCACTTGTATAAATACATATTTACATAGTACTGTATTTTAAAACATATAATCCATATGTAAATAAATATTTTTTATTCATTTAATTTAAAATAAATAATTATTGGTTTTATTTACCTTATAAAAAATCATTAATTTGCATATATATACATATACAAGTAATATTTATATATAAACATGTGTGTGTCAATAAAAAAATCTATATTTATCTGTATATTCTTATATATGTAAATAAATACATATATATATATATAAGTATTTGTGTATATTTATATACATTTGTAAATATTTATACATATTTATGTTTAGATATTTTTTTATCATATATGTGTAGATATATATAGAGAGATATTTATATTTACTTGTGTTTATATATATATTTATATTAATATACAATTATATATTTGAGTATGTTTATATTTATTTATGTAACATTAATATGTGTTTATATATATTTATGTAAAAAAATTATATGTATATATATTTATATATATTTATATCCATTTATTATTTTATTATTTTATTATTTTATTATTTTATTATTTTATTATTTTATTATTTTATTATTTTATTATTTTATTATTTTATTATTTATTATTTATTATTTATTATTTTAATATTTATTTTTTATTTATTTAATATTTATTGATTTATTTTTATTATTAATTTACTATTAGACAACTATTTAATATTTATTTTTTATTTTTTATTTTTTATTTTTTATTTTTTATTTTTTATTTTTTATTTTTTATTTATCATTTATTATCATTTATTATTATTTATAATTCATTTATTATTTATTTATTATTTGTTATTTATTTATTATTTATTTTATTATTATTTTTTTATTATTTTTTTATTATTTTTTTATTATTTTTTTATTATTTTTTATTTTTTTATTTTTTTATTTTTTTATTTTTATTTAATTATTAATTTTTATTTTTTTATTACTTATTTATTATTTGTTTAATATTTATTTAATATTTATTTATTTATTATTTATTTATTTATTATTTATTTATTATTTATTTATTATTTATTTATTATTTATTATTTATTATTTATTATTTATTATTTACTATTTATGTATTATTTATTTATTAGTTATTTATTAGTTATTTATTATTCATTTATTATTTATTGTTATTTATTGTTATTTATTATTTATATTTATTATTTATTATTATTTATTATTTATTATCATTTATTATTTATTATCATTTATTATTTATTATCATTTATTATTATTTTTTATTATTTTTTATTTTTTATTTTTTATTTTTTTATTATACATTTATTATTTATTTAATAATTATTTATAATCTATTTATTATTTATCTAATATCTATTATTTATTATTTATTATTTATTTATTACTTATTTATTGTATATTCATTATATATTCTTTATTTCTTATTATTTAATATCATTATTTGTTTTTTATTTGTATGTGTATATGTATATTACATGTTGTTTACTCATCAGATAAAGAGCTTGTTGGAGTGGTAAAGTCTTTACAATATATCTAAGAGGTAAGGGGTTCAAATCTCTTACATCACATATATTTACCAGATTTATGCCTGGAATATGATTGCATGGTCAGATAAATAATAAATAAATAATAATAAATGAATGAATTATAAATTATAAATTACAAAATAATAATAAATAAATAATAAAGAAGAATAAATGAATAAATAATAAGAATAAATAAATTATAAATACAAATTAATAAATAACAAAAATACTAATAACAAATAATTGTAAATAATAATAATAAATTAATTAATTGTGTAAATAAAAAATTTAAAAAAAACCGTTGCCAAACGAAACACTGCGAAATAAAAAATCGTCGCACAAAAAACACCACAGAATGATTCTTGATACGCAAATACACTAAGCTTTTAGAATGCGTCACTCATCATTTAATAGTGGTTTAAACTACTGCTAAATGCCAAAAAAATGTTAGGAAACACCATTTTTTGTAGTGTTGGATGTTCCATGTCTCATGGATATACTCGATGTCTTAGATAAAGAGATTATATACATATATATAATATATAGGGAGATACATTTGGTGGATATGCTTGTATGGAGATATATGTGTTTGGTGGAGATCGTGATAAATACCTTCATAGTTTGAGTAGTAATGACCTTTTGTTAAAGGTTTCTCTTTGTATATATGGTGTGTTTGAAAGTAAAACAAGGTATTACCGGAGACCCACAGGGTCAGATAACTAGTTTCATGACCCAGGGAGGTTGGTACGTGACATGTTTAATGTCAAAAAAACCTTTCTATATATACATTTAATTTGGTATGTCCTCTTTGGAGAATGGATAGTATATGATTTGGCCTCTATGAGATTGACATGATCCATGTCTCATGGATATACTTGATGTCTTAGATAAAGAGATTATATAAGTATACATAATATATAGGGAGATACATATGGTTGACATGCTTGTATGGAGATACATGTGTTTGATGGAGATCATGATAAATCTCTTTATAGTTTGGGTAACAATGAAATTTTATTAAAGGTTTCTCTTTGTATAGGGTTGTGGATTAAGAATTCATGATCATTGTTAACACTACAAAGGTCTGCAGGGTCATATATAAGGTTGTAGAATAAGTATTTATTTTGGTATAAAATCTTTTCCTAAAATAAGAGGATTTACATGATAGTGTTTTGTCCAGTGGTTGTATTTGGCTATATTTATTGCATTTTTTATCAAATTCCAAGTCAATGATATGACTGAATCCAATTCAAAGGAGATGATTCAGGTGATGGATTAGAGTATCCACCCATGAAGGAGATGGATCAACTATCATTGTGCTTACATGGAAAATAAGTAGAACAAAGGTCCTTGGAATAGCTGGTTGGATAGATTTCATGGATCCATAACATTGTATGATTGTATGAGTTGTTCTTTATGTTTATGAAAAGTTATGAAGGTGAAGAAGAATTTTCCTCAATAGTTTGAATGAAATATATCATGAAAGAGGAGTTGGAAACTGAATCTAGACTAAATAGACTATATAGTTGTATTTATTTAGTGGAAATATGATTCAAAGCATGGAGTGGATCTAGCTAAAGATAGAGAACCCATCTGAATAGTATAAAGAATATTGGTTACTAAAATCAATGTTTACACACTCCTGGTTGAAGGTTGATGTGAATAGAGATGACTCGGGATTGATTGAAGAAGTGTTGCACCTGATTCAGTAGAGGAATTCATTAAAATACTATATTTTGATTATTTTATATTCTACAACACCTAAGATATTTGCTTGAATAAGTTAAAAATTATTTTAATAATTCTAATAATAATTTGAGGTGGTTTCAAGATGATTTAAAGGAGTTGGAGAATCCCTAGAGCTATTTGAAGTTTTTTTGAAGCAATCTATAGAAATTTGGAATTTTGAGGTTCACTAGAAAATGGTTAAGTCAAAAACATAAGAATTTTCCTACTAAATCAAATGAATTCACTATAAATGTAAGTCTTTAGGTGTTGAGTGTAAGACTTTGAGGTGAGCATAAGACTTTGAGTTCTATCATATGACTCTACCTGATTGTAAGTCTTTATTGAATGTAATACTTCACCATATGACTTCCCTACCCATCGTATGACTTTGAAATCTATTAAAATTTATAAAAGGCGTGATCATATAAATTCAACCTCAGCATAAGTCTTGATCATAATACTTTAGTCATAGTGTAATTCTTTGGAATACTGAGTGATGAAGATTCATCCACAGATATTAGTTTAAGTCTTCACCATAATCTTTGGATATCATAAGCTTTTGAAGTCCCTGATGTAAAACTTCAACACTTAGTGAAAAAATGGAATTTATACTAGATGAAAACATGAGTGTTCTAGAATTAATCTAATGAAGAAAAAAATCATTTAGGATGATGCAAGAGTTGTTTGGTCATAGTATAAACATCATAAATTCTTAAATTGGTGTGTGATCCAAGCATGAGAAGAAATAAAGGATCTAGTCTTCATCCATGGAAAGGGAAGATCAAAGTTATAATAAAAATATATTTTCTATAATTTATTAATTTTGAGTAAATTAAATCTGATAATGTTGAAGTTGTAATTTCAAGTTCTTAACATAATGAATCTTATTCAAGCCATAATACAGGCTTGTTTTAAGAAATATTAAAGGAGGAGTTTCATTACATGTATTTCTTGATTCTAAAAATGTATTTATCAGGTTTTCAAGAATAATGAATATGGATACACATTAAAGATTGCCTATTTAATAAGTTATTTACCAGTCATTTATTAAGAAAGATAGAAAAACCATTGAAACTTGAGCCAAACATCAAAGCTTTCATTTTGAGGTCGGTCGAGCATTTGAAAGAAACTAATATGGAAGGCTAAGAATTTTCCCAAGACTGAGTTTTATGCCTTAGATATGTTTGTTATATATTTTTATATATTTTTTAAGAATGCAAATTTGGATTTCAATAGTGGAGATATTCTGATTTAAATAAGAAGGTGAATTTGAGCATACTTTAGATATTTTCTAAATATTTATTTTTTCATGTTTCAAACGTGAGATGCATTTATTAAGTATATTCTTAGAATACTCCTTGAGTGAAAAATAGTGTACAGTGACACATGGGAACCTAAAATGGGTATTTTATAATAGTTATTTGGAATCTCGAAACTACTTTGTATTATCGATATATAATTTATGGTATGTAGAAAAAAAACACATTAATAAGATTCCTTTTCATATGATAAGTGCATATCTTAAGGCGAGTAGAGATGAAACATCCATGTGTCCATATATCAAGGAAATAAGTTATTTTAGAAGATGGAGAATAATGAAAGTTAGGAAAGTTGAGAGATTAGATCTCCCAAAGAAGAAGAAGGATTTTTTGCAACCTTTAGTGATGAAGAATAAGAAAAGTGTGTTTTGAGCCCGTATACCTAATGGGTCTCAAATATAAATAAATATTTGAGTTTAATTGTCAGTGATAGATTTTATGAAGAACTGGAAGTTGTGGATAGTTTTAGAGATCGAGTTTTGTGATCTGAGATTGAAGAAATTTAGGTAGTTGAAGATTCTATGGTTGGGGAAGTGGATCAGTTATTATGTGGTTGTAGTGATATCCATGGAAAAAGTTGTTGATATACTTCAGAAGGTGGAAGGAAGCAGATATTAGTGGGAGATTAAGACTGTATAAAGTAGTATAATGATTCCTTCACCTGTGTTATATAATGTAGGTGTGTTGCCTGTGTAATATGATAACTCCACCTATATAATATGGTAGAAGAGGTTTCAGGATGATCCTTGGACACCCACTATAATTAGTGATTCAATTGTAGTAGATAATATGTGACTTGATGGGAGTTGACACAATAAGGAGTATGTTTCTCACATCAGGGTCAAACCTTGTTAAAATATTGCATATTGGTCTTGTTTATATTTCTTCACTGCATGTGTTTGTGTTCATATGAGTAAAATATAATAAGATTCGTGAATGATTTAACTATAAATAGGGGTTAAAATACCAAATTTGGTTAAGTTGAAAAGAATAATTAGTTTTGGGTATAAGGATTTGAAAAAACCCAATTCACCTTCCCCCCTCTCTCCTCAGGTGTGTCTGCATGGTTCACTAAGACATAAAAAGTGGTATCATCACATTTTTTACCTTTGATTAGATCTTTTGGATCACTGGTTTTTTTATCATATAAAAAGGGTAACTCTAATTGTAATTACAAATTTTTCTCATTTGTTTTTACTTGATACATATTAAGTGAAAATTTCAAATGTTTGAAGAAGATCCTCAGATAGAAAATTCAAATTCCATCCCTATCAAAATATACATGGAATTCTCTGATAATACTTTGAGAATCAATTAGAAGAAATAGTCCAATAATCTAAGTAATATTTCAAGGAAATAATAGTAAACACCATTAGTTGAAGTTAGTTATAATTGTGAGTATTTATTATCCAAATACATTTATTTTTATTCCTCTTTTAAAGAAATATTAAGGTATGCATGAGATGGGTTTAATTATTCACTCAGTGACTTTTATTATAAAGTGATGGATTACCAAAAAAGGGTCCCAAAAGAAAATTTTTCATATATGTTATCATACTTAAAGGGACTTATTGATGATAAATCACATATATAAGAAGAGTCTAGTGTAATGGAAGAGGCATTGGCTAAGAAAGTAAGTTGTTGAAACACTCTCACAAATATTATAAGATCTCATGAAGAATCTATTTCACTTTGAAATGGAATATTACTTCAATATAATAAAGAATTTAAGAGTTATTTTTGAGAATTAATTATTTGATAAGTTTGTTAAGGAGGTGTTCTATGCATTGGATAAATTATATAAAGTCTCCATGGCTGTCAAAAGTGCTCAGCTATAAGTTAAAGAAAAAAGGATGAAATATGTAGAAAATTATATTATTTAGTAAAAAAGAAATGAATGAGTAATAGGATGGGAAACTAAATAAATAGTGAGATATCAAAATAATATCAGCTGAGGATGAAAATAATTCACTCAATATTAAGTGTCTTGAGTTGGAAATTAAATTAAGAAACTCGGATACTACACAAGCTTGGTATTCCCAAATAGTTAAGATGAAAAGAGTTTCTACTCAAGTATCTAAGATGATATTTCCATAAAAAAAGAATCATAATGGTGTCAAATAATTCTTTAGATCATCTGGAGCTACATCCACCACTAGATCATACAAAAATTTATCCCATAAACCTGGAAATTTAGTTGTCATTAAATCTATTTTTTTCTAGAATTTCTTAACAAACATAAAATACTATACAAACATGGAAGAGTAAAAATGTTGGGATATCCACAAATATTTCAAGGAAACATTTTATAATTTCCAATTATAACTTATACCTAAAATAATTATAAAAGTTTTGGGTTTCATCCCAAAATCAGCAAGCACGCAGAACTAGATAGGCCGAATATACTAGCAAAAAATCAAGATTAATTATAAGGTATTGGTGTTGCTAGAGATTTGTCCATAGGGGTATGGATTTCTGATATAATATTTCAGTATGTGAAAATTAGAGAATTCATACATCAAGGGGGATAAAATCTATTAAAATGAAGAAACCTACTTAAAATAATTATACCTCATAGATAAAGAAGATTTTTTTACAAGGAATAGATTTGAATTGCTAAGAAACATTTGTGAATTTTGAAAGATATTTGGTCATTATTATAATCAATGTTGATATAATCCTTTTAGTTATCATCTACTTACTGATGAAAAAAGTGAACCACCATAGGATGAGAAGTAGGTAAAGCAAGGAAGTGAGTCTTCCATGAGTTTGAAATCAATGAAGAGAAAGACACCCAAGAAGTCAATGCAAAAACTAAACTAAGATGTTCAGACTATATGGAATAATTACTTATATTGTGGTAATAGAGGCCACACCATAGACCATTACAAGATGTCCATAAATATCAATGTAAAAAAGAAGCAAGTTTGAATCTAAAAGTAAAGAATCAATCTAAGAGAGAGACATTCAAGTTGGCATAGTGGTGGACATATCTGATAAATAAGTAGAGAGGTTTCCCATCAAGGGTAATAAAATGTTGAAAATGAAGTGTATGAAAGGTGAAACTAGGTAGGACATGAGGTTGACCAATGTATGAAGGTTTTTTCTGGATAGATGAGGAATAAAGGAAAGAACCAGTTACTTATAATAATAAAAGTGTTGCTGCTGGAAAGGAATACACACCCAAAAATAAAGATAAGCATAAGCCTAAAGATATCATGATCATATGGTAGGGATAGTTATAAGAGGCTAAAAATTAGATCAAGATGAAAATATTCAAACTACTATTTTTTCTCAATTAAAAAATCTCATTATAGCTATGAATAAAGTTGAAAATGGAAAGAATACCATGCATCCCAAAAGTGAATATAATTGGAGAATAAAAAAGGGTAATTAAGAATGAATAGGTCTAAAAAATTTTAATCTACAAGAAAAAAAAGTTTCTAGGTTGAGAAATTTTTCTTAACCTTATTTCTCAAACTAAGGAGTTATTAGAAGATGTACTCAATTCCAATATTGTTATTAGTTTTGATTTAAAGTTGGTAATTGGAATTGAAGAAGGTTGAAGAGTATCCCTTGAGGGGGAGCTCCAAAAATGTGTAATATTGTCATAGATTTATATATTTCTATTGAATCTAGAAATCTGGATGGCCCCTTCAAAATCTGAAAGATGGGGTATGATTTCATTCTTCCATCTCTATTTTAATGTATATAAATTATGTTTACAAAGGGGTGATTATATAACTGAATGGGTAAGGATTGACATTTGAAATGTTTTAATTCATTTTCTCAAGTGATTTTAGGTTCTTATTCCCTCTTGAAAATCTATTTGATCATTCCCCAAAATTTGAAAGACAAAAACTGGTATCACATGTGGTGAAAATATGGATAAACTTATTGTATAAACTTTCACTCTTATTTTCTACACAAGGTTATCCCATATAGACTTAGAGTTTATTTTTTGGTGTCATGTTTCTAATATAACTGTGATTCCAGTAGATATAAAATGATGTTATGTTTCTCTAAAGTTCTTACAATCACTTAAAACTAGTAAGGAATGACTATTATTAGAATCCTTTTCTTAAATGGAAGTTGATTGTATCTCTTAAATTGGGATATATATCATATGTATAGGATATGTGTTTCTCAAAATAGAAGTTATTGTTGAAATCCTCTCAGGTGGAAGAATAAAATGGAGAGTAATGTAGTGAACAACCTTCCCTTAAAATTATAAGCGATGTCCATGTGATATCAGAAAAGGGGGGAAGAAGGTTTTAGCCTTACCCTATCATGTCAATTAGGGAGAGAATAAGTTCCTCCCCTTTGAATTTATTATCAAAAAGTGGGATAGAATATCATTGACTTAAAATTATATAAATGATATGTGTTTAAACAATAAACACAAAGGGGAAGATTATTGTGGTCAGTGGTTGTGTTTGACTATGTTTTTTGAATTTGTAGTAAAATACCAAGTCAATGGTATGAGTGAAGGTAATGTAAAGGAGAAGATTTGGGTAATGGATTGGATTATCCACCCATGAAGGATATGGAGAAACTTTCCTTATGATTACATAGTAAATAATAAAAATAAAGGTCCTTGGAATAGCTGACTGGATAGATTCCTTGGATCTATAACATCAAACGATTTTATGAGTTGGTCTTCATGTCTATGATAAGTGCTGAAGGTGAATGACATAGAAATTTTTTTCATACCTCTCACATTAATTCTGATGATTTTAATATCCCAAAAAATTTGTTATATAAAGGGTAATTGTCGCATATTTGAAATAAATGAATATTTTTTTATTGAATTTCGAAAATGGATTAATTCGTCACTTTTAATGGTTTTTATTCATCTTTTATTGTTTGGAATGTTTTCTATGGTAGTAGGTACTTATGACAAATTTTTTCATGTTGATGAAACTTAGTGTCATGATAGGAAGCATTGTTGCATGACATTAGAGTTTCCAGTTAGATAAAAGATATGAAGTTGTGCCTATAAGAGTTTTACATAGTGACATATATTCACAATGTGACTAAAGTATGACAACCCTACTTTTTATTACAACTTAAACATGATTTATTACATAAAACTTCACTTGATAAAATAAAGAAGATTGAGAGGTTTAGTGTCTTTGGGGATTAGGATCATTATATAAAAACTTAAAACATGAAATACAACATCTTTATTGAAAACTTCCTTTACATGACCACTACATTCCCTCATACTTAGCATTGCATGGGATAACCTGAGGACATGCATAAGAAAAGGGTGAGCTATAAAGCCCAGTAAGGGAATACACATGGAATAACATGAAAAGTAAAATACATGTTAGAAATTAGGAATATCAATAGATCACAATAGAAACATGAACATAAAGGCATGATAAAGCATGATAATCATAACATGGAAATGTGACAACAACACTTAACATGGAATTAGCATGAGCCAAGGCTCATTGCACATGGAGCATGAGTAAACCCTTAGTGCACATGAAGCACGATTAAACCCTCGTTGCACTTGAATTAGCATGATTCAACACTCACTACACATAACGTATCATGATACTATACTTTACCCAATTCATTGGAGCGCTATAAGGGCGCACCCTTCTTAAACATTTCATTTCATGCATAAGTGTGCCACATGGATCATAAAACATTGATTCATAAAACATAATCATTTATTCCATGATAAAGGAATGTGGAATTCATACATGAAACTTTATAATCAATAAGTAAATGTTCATAAAGGTGAATACCCTTAATGGAGAAATGGGCATGATATTCACTACACAATGGCATTGACTTAGAAAATCGGTGCAATTTCGGCAGCATAACGGCGTGACATAAGAATTCATAAAAATGGTTGATGAGAGATAAATGGGTGGATCATAATATTTACATGAAATGGATAGTAAGGGGGTCATATATATACATGTCAAAACAATTGTAATGGAATTTAGATTTACTATACAAAAGTATTGCTTGAATGTAAAAGAGGAGAGAGAAGTTCCTTTCGGAATTTTGGCATAGTAACGGGTGTACATGGGAGACATTTAATGATAGAAAAAGGGGTCTCCCATCATTCAAACAATAATAGGGAAGTATTGGGGATGTTTGAAACCATACCCCAGAATTTATAATTGAAATTAAAAGGGCATAACAATATGAAGAAAATTGGACAAAAATGAGAAAGGAAGAAAAACCCTTACTTGGAAGTGTGCTTCCAAAGGCTAGAGAGAGGCCTTTGAGAGGCTTCTTAGGAGCTTGGGGCACCCTGGGAGGATTATAGAGAGATTATAGCAGAGCTTTGATGAACTCCAAAGGCTTTGAGTGAGGAGGAAGTGGGAGCTTGGGTGGGTTTATATAGAAAAGGTGAGGGAATTCTTTATTATTTAGGTTTGGGACCCCTTATATTAAATTAATCCAAACCCCAAACCATCCCATGGTTTTTGCCCATGGTTTTTGGAAAAGGGAAGAGGAAAAAAATATTTTATAAGGCCAAAGTCCAAACTTCTTAAAATAATAGGGTTGCTTATGTGCAGGTGAGTCACACTCCCATGAAAAACAATTTAAAAATACAATGTGTTTAATAAGTCTTGAGGGGTCCATTAATGCTTTGAAAAGTAAGTAAAACAAACCCAAAATCACATTATTTTAATGGTAAAACATATATTGGCCTAACATAAATATTATAGTATTTTATTACATCACTATTGGGTCATTATGATGTCATAAAACACATTATATATTTAAATGGTACTTAATTTTTACCCAAAAATTTGACTGTCTCAGAAAATTATGAAAAATTCACCATTGGATAATTTCGATGTCCTGATTCCAGAAATAATATTTATTTTATCTAAATAATTTTCTAAATATGTTAATTTTTACTTTTAAAATAAAAACCGATATTTATCAAAAATTTACGGGTTTTGACAGAAATGGCTTTCAAAACTTAATAAAAATTATAATTGCATTCATAAAATTATAAGATCATTTATATTTAATAAAAATTAATTTAATAATAATATTTTATGAAAATATTATTTAATTAAAAAATCCCTTAATTTAATAAAATATAATTCGTAATTAAATAATAACTAAAAACACTATTTGTACTTTAAAAACTATTTACAATGTATCGATAATGACATGAAGGTATATTTATTATTATATACAAAAATAATATACATGAACATAGTACTAGCGATTTGTTACATAACCCCTTAAAACAGCTGCATAAGACCTAAGGGTAAGGTGTGTGATGGTGACGGACTCTTGGGGTGGCTCAGATAACATCGCTCGAGTGGTAATCTCTATCAACTTCCACTTTTCCCGTAGACAGTCATGTTCGAGCTTGATATGGTGAAGCTCAGCTTGGGTTTGTTCAAGAACGAAGCCCAAGGACGCCACCTCTTTTCTGAGCTCCGAAAAATGGGCTTCATATGGAGCAATTCTACTGGATGAGGCCATCACTTCTTTTGTCTGAGTAAATTGGATTTGTTAAAGCCCTATATTTATACTAATCATGTGATCACTGTTCAACAGATATATTAGCAACGGTCAAAATTCTTAACATAAAACCAAAGAAGTTGACATTTTTTATAAACATAAAGAGACATTTAATAAGATCAAGAGGGATTTCCATTCATGAAACTTTGGGTCGTTACAATATTCCCCCCTTAAGAAATTTCGCCCTCAAATTTTTCCTTTTCCCACACTAAAAAAGATGTGGGTAACTCAGCTTCATCATTTCCTCCGATTCCCAAGTCGCTTCTTCAAGCTTGTGGTTTTTCCACAACACCTTGACAAGGGGCATTGTCTTATTTCGTATAACTTTTTCTCTATGATCTAAGATATTCACCGGTTTCTCCTCATAAGTAAGAGCATACTCCAAGTGTACCACCTCATAAGAGAGTACAAGTGAAGGGTCCGGTATGCACTTCCTTAAGAGGGATACATGAAAGACATCATGTACTTTGGTCATGGTAGGTGGAAGTGCTAGTCGATAGGACACATCCCCGACACGATCAAGAATCTCGAAGGGGATGATGTACCTTGGACTTAACTTCCCTTTCTTTCCAAACCTCATGACCTTATTCAATGGAGATATGCATAGAAAAACCATGTCTCCAACTTTAAACTCAAGGTCTCGTAAACTATTATCTGTATAACTCTTCTGTCGACTCTGGGATGCCTTGATATGCTGCTGAATGGTTTTCACCTTCTCCGCCATTTCCTCGACCATTTCTGATCCAAGCAGCTTATGTTCACCGACTTCATCCCAACACACTGGTGTTATTCACCTTTTCCCATAAATAGCTTCATATGGTGCCATTTTAATGCTCGAGTGGAAACTGTTATTATAAGAGAACTCAACTAGAGGAAGATGTTTATCCCATCCTCCTTTAAAGTCCATTGAGCATGCTCTCAACATATCCTCAAGTGTTTGGATAGTCCGCTCGGATTGGCCATCAGTTTGAGGATGATAGGTCGTACTAAAGTTCAGTTCAGTATCCAGAGCATGTTGAAGACTCTTCCAAAACTTAGAGGTGAATCTTGGATCTCGGTCAGACACAATAGATAGTGGTACTCCATGCAGCCTTACCACTTCCCTTATGTATATCTGTGTCAGTTGATCCAATGAGAAATCCGCCTGAATATCAATGAAGTGTGCAGTCTTTGTAAGACGATCCATAACAACCCAGATTGCATTGTTTCCTTTGGATGTCCTCGGAAGTCCGGTGACAAAGTCCATGGTGATGTTCTCCCATTTCCATTCTGGTGTGGGTAATGGTTGCATCATCCCCTTAAACTTCTGCCTCTCTGCCTTCACTTACTGGTACACCAGGAACTTTGATGTATATTCAGTGATCTCCTTTTTCATATTATCCCACCAAAAGTTTTCTCGGAGATCTCGATACATCTTTGTGCTCCCTGGGTGAATAGAGAAATTTGAACTATGTGCATCATCCAAAAGTTACTTCTTCAACTCCGGACTTGATGGAACACATAGTCTTTTTCCAAACCTCACAATTCCTTCTTCATTAACATTAAACTCTAAGGATTTCCCTTTTTTTATAGCTTCCACTTTTTCTTGAATTCCCACATCATCTGTTTAAGCATCCTTTAACCTTTCCAAAAGATATGGTTAAGAAATAATTTGTGAAAGTATTGATGATGTTCCCTTCTCTATGATTCCCATGTCCATCTTTATTAAGTCTAAGAAGATTGGATCCTTCTCAATTCTCATCATTGATAGAATAGTTGGATCCTTTCTACTTAGGGCATCTGCCACCTTTTTTTCTTTCCCGGGGTGGTAATGTATTGAATAATCATAATCCTTGATGAGCTCTATCCATCTTCTCTGGCACATATTAAGCTCTTTCTGTGTGAATATATATTTAAGACTCTTTTGGTCAGTATATATCTCACATTTCTCCCCATAGAGATAATGCCACTAGATTTTCAAGGCAAAGATCACCGCCGCTAACTCCAGATCATGCGTTGGATAGTTTTTCTCATGGATTTTCAACTGCCTTAAGGCATAGGATATCACTTTATCATTCTGCATCAGCACACATCCTAATCCCTTCTTCTAAGCATCACTGAATACCACAAAAATTTCCCCACTTGTGGGTAAAGTGAGCACGGGCGTAGTGATAAGCCTCCTTTTCAACTCCTTGAAGCTTTCTTCGCATTCATAAATCCAAGAAAACTTTACTCCCTTTCGAGTTAGCTTGGTAAGAGGGTTAGATAATCATGAGAAATTTCTCACAAATCGTCGATAATATCCAGCTAACCCTAAGAAGCTATGGATATCTGTTACCGATGTTGGCCTCGTCCATCCCTCAATTGCATTTGTTTTGGAGGGATCCATAGATATCCTATTGCTTGTGATAATATGGCCCAAGAATAAGACCTCTTTCAATGAGAACTCACACTTTCTGTACTTTGCATAGATCTTATCCTTGTGCAAATTCTCTAGTACAGTTCTTAAATGCTCCTCATGATCCTCCTTGGTTTTGGAGTATATTATAATATCATCTATAAAGACTACCACAAATTTGTCGAGGTAATCTCTAAAGACTCTATTCATTAAGTCCGTGAAGATTGCTAGAGAATTAGTGAGTCTGAAAGGAATTACTATGAATTCATAGTGCCTGTATCATGTGCAAAAAGAAGTCTTGGTGATATCTTCCTTCTTCACCCTTACTTGATAATATCCCGACCACAAGTCCACCTTGGAGAAGTATTGTGCTCCACATAGCTGATCGAACAAGTCATCAATTCGTGGGATAGGATACTTGTTCTTTATCGTGATTTTGTTAATTTCACGATAATCGATGCAAAGCCGCATTGACCCATCCTTCTTCTTGACAAATAGAACTGGTGCACCCCATGGTGAAGCACTTGGGCGTATAAACCCTTTATCCAGATTCTCCTATAGTTGTTTCTTCAGCTCTTCAAGCTCTACAATAGCCATTCTATATGGAGTCTTGGATATTGGTAAAGCCCCTGGTATAAGTTCAATTGAGAATTCAACATCTCTTCTAGGAGGAAGACCAGACAGTTCCTCAGGAAACACTTCAGCGAATTCCCTCACAATAGGCATTTCTTCAAGGATGGTTTCTTCCTTGGACTAAATCATCTGAGCTTGATACGTGTGCTCATAAGGTAGTAATATCCATGTTTGAGATGATGGAGCTAAAGGAGATTCATCTTACTCCTTACACTTGTAAAGAATCGGGGGTCGATTCTCCATATAGAGTGTGACTTCCCTCTCCTGACAATTTATGTTGGCTCTATATAAGGAAAGTCAATCCATGCCAATAATTGCATCAAATTTCACCAGAGGGAGTATGACGAGGTTCGCTGGGAAATTCAATCCATATATGATAACTAGGGAGGACTTATATTCATGGGATGCAATGATTGCCCCATTTTTCGTACTCACCGACATCTTCACTTCCATGATTTGTGGTGGTGTTGGGATTGTTCTACTAAACTTTCAAGATATAAAAGAATGCGTAGAACCTGAATCAAAAAGTACGTTCCCTATTCTTGAATGAATAACTAGCGTACCTATCACCACTTCGTTTTCGGGGTTCACATCGGCAGAAGTGATGGCAAAAGCTCTTCCTTACTGCCTTGGAGGTTGTTGTTTGCCTCCGAAAACCCTTGTATTAGGGCACTGATTTTCAAAATGCCCCGGTTCTTTGCATTTGTAGCATTGAACAACGCATTGAGGTTCGAACGGAGTGTTCCTCTCCTCTGTCGCAACCGCGGGTCTTTCTTTCCGATAGTTAACAGCTAGGTGCCCTTCTCTTCCACACCTGAAGCATTTCCTCATTCCCTTAAGGCAATTTCTCGGGTGCTTCTTTCCGCACTTTTAGAAAGTGGGGTGCTGGATCTTCTTATCACCGTTGGATTTATCCATCGGACCATCAGCATTGAATTCCACCTTACGCTTCTTATCCCCATGATACCCCTGTGACTCTCTGATCTCCATTTCGACCTTGAGGGCACATCGGACAATTTCCTCATAGTTGTTGAAGTCACGGATCATCAATGCTTTCCACAGTCTAGGCTTCAACCCACCAAATAAGCGGTCAACTTTTCATTCAGGGGTAACGACAAAGCTGGAAGCGTATCGTGCAAGCCTTGTGAAGTTTTCCTCGTATGCTCCAACAGATTCTTTGTCTTTTTGTTTGAGGGAAAGGAAGTCCCTTTCCATCTTAAGCCGTAGGGTGCGCGGAAAATATTTATCGAAAAACATCTTTTGGAAATCCTTCCATTCCAACACCTCAATATCCTCCTCAGGCTTTGTATTTTTGATCAAAGTCCACTATTGATCAGCTTCATCCTCCATACAATAAGATTCCAGGAGAACCTTTTCTTGTTCAGAACATTGAAGGATGGATAAGATCTTTTCAATGGAGTTGATCCATTGTTCAACGATCATGGGATCGGATGATCCACTAAAAGTAGGAGGCATTTGTCTCATGAAGCTCTCGATAGTAACTTGTTCTTTCTTAGGGGGGGTTGAACATTCCTCTTGACCCGTGTTTCTATTCAAAACATGAGTTAGCTGAGAGAGAATCATGACAAAGTTCGTGATTCCCGCTCCCATTGGATTGGGAATCTCATTAGTACAGTCATCACACTGATCTTCACAACGGTTGTTAGCCTGAGTCCACACCGGCCATTGGCTGGAATAAAAAGAAAGTTAGGGGTAACACATAAAGGGTAATCCAAAGACAAAAGTTGATGACTTATAAATAAAATTTTATTTCCGTAACTCATGAATCTATAGGCTTCAATCTTAGATTTTCATGATCTACCTTCTAACATATATTCTTAGGGGAATTTTTTTAATTCCCTTAATAAGGGTTCATACTAAGCTTGTGAATTTATCAAAACATATCCCCCGGGAGTGTCGTAACCAAGAGTGCAGCAAGGCCTGTTGTCGTGCACCAGTTCCCGTTCGATTCTAGCTCAAAGTAGTGTTTTCAAGTTTTACCCCTAGGATACATCTGTGCCAGAGCCGCCTCTACCTGCTTGTATCCAGACAGGGATGTATTTGCTTGATAAACCACTTACTTAGTACTTACCAAAACTTAGGGATGTTTTTATTATACTTAGTCTTGTATCTAAGGCTTTACTAGGGTTTTCTAATCCTAATCCCAAAAATAACTAAACCTATCCTCTAATACCAACTATGACAACCCTGCTTTTTATTACAACTTAAACATGATTTATTACATAAAACTTCACTTGATACAACAAATAAGATCGAGAGGTTTAGTGTATTTGGGGATTAGGATCATTACATAAAAACTTAAAACATGAAATACAACATCTTTATTGAAAACTTCCTTTACATGACCACTACATTCCCTCGTACTTAGCATTGCATGGAATAACCTGAGGACATGCATAAGAAAAGGGTGAGCTATAAAGCCCAGTAAGGGAATAAACATGGAATAACATTAGGAGTACAATACATGTTATACATTAGGCATATCAATATAGCACAATAGAAACATGAACATAAAGGCATGATAAAGCATGATAATCATAACATGGAAATGTGACAACAACACTTAACATGGAATTAGCATGAGCCAAGGCTCATTGCACATGGAGCATGAGTAAACCCTCATTGAACATGAAGCACGAGTAAACCCTTATTTCACTTGAATTATAATGATTCAACACTCATTGAACATAAAGTATCATGATACTATACTTTACCCAATTCATTGGAGCGCTATAAGGGCGCACCCTTCTTAAACATTTCATTTCATGCATAAGTGTGCCACATGGATCATAAAACATTGATTCATAAAACATAATCATTTATTCCACGATAAAGGAATGTGGAATTCATACATGAAACTTTATAATCAATAAGTAAATTTTCATAAAGTTGAATACCCTTGATGGAGAAATGGGCATGGTATTCACTACACAATGGCATTGGCTTAGAAAATCGGTGCAATTTCGGCAGCGTAACGGCGTGACATAAGAATTCATAAAAATGGTTGATGAGAGAGAAAGGGGTGTCTCATAATATTTACATGAAATGGATAGTAAGGGGGTCATATAGATACATGTCCAAACAATTTTAATGGAATTTAGATTCATGAAACAAAAGTATTGCTTGATTGTAAAAGATGAGAGAGAAGTTCCTTTCAAAATTTCGGCATAGTAACGGGTGTACATGGGAGGCATTTAATGAGAGAGAAGGGGATCTCCTATCATTCAAACAATAAAATGGAAGTATGGAAGAGGTGTGAAACCATACCTTAGTATTTATAATTAAAATTAAAAGGTCATAACAATATGAATAAAATTGGACAAAAATGAGAAAGGAAGAAAAAACCTTACTTGGAAGTGTGCTTCCAAAGGCTATATAGAGGCTTGTGAGAGGATTCTTGGGAGCTTGGGGCACCTTGGGAGGATTCTAGAGAGATTAGGTTAGAGGTTGGACGAACTCCAAAGGCTTTGAGTGAGGAGGAAGTGGGATCTTGGGTGGGTTTATATAGGAAAGGTGAGGGAATTCTTTATTATTTAGGTTTGGGACCCCTTATATTAAATTAATCCAAACCACAAACCATACCATGGTTTTTTCCCATGGTTTTTGTAAAAGGAAAGAGTAAAAAAATATTTTATAAGGCCAAAGTCATAAATTCTTAAAATAATAGGGTTGCTTATGTGCAGGTGAGTCACACTCCCATGAAAAACAATTTAAAAATACAAGGTGTTTAATAAGTCTTGAGGGGTCCCTTAATGCTTTGAAAAGTAAGTCAAACAAACCCAAAATCACATTATTTTAATGTTAAAATATATATTGGCCGAACATGAAGATTATAGTATTTTATTACATCACTATTGGGTCATTATTATGTCATAAAACACATTATATATTTAAACGGTATTTAATTATTACCCAAAAATTTGACTATCCCAGAAAATTATGAAAAATTCACCGTTGGATAATTTCAACATCCTGATTCCAAAAATAACATTTATTTTATCTAAATAATTTTCTAAATATGTTAATTTTCACTTTTAAAATAAAAACTGATATTTATCGAAAATTCACGGGTTTTGACAGAAATGGATTTCAAAACTTAATAAAAATTATAATTGCATTCATAAAATTATAAGATCATTTATATTTAATAAAAATTAATTTAATAATAATATTTTATTAAAATATTATTTAATTCAAAAATCCCTTAATTTAATAAAATATAATTCTTAATTAAATAATAACTAAAAACACTATTTGTACTTTAAAAACTATTTACAATGTATCAATAATGACAAGAAGTTATATTTATTATTATATACAAAAATAATATACATGAACATAGTACTAGAGATTTGTTACATAACCCCTTAAAATAGCCACATAAGACCTAAGGGTAAAGTGTGTGATGGTGACAGACTCTTGGGGTGGCTCGGATAACATCGCTCGAGTGGTACTCTATCAACTTCCACTTTTCCCGTAGGCGGTCCCGTTCAAGCTTGACATGGTGAATCTCATCTTGGGCTTGGTCAAGAGAGAAGCCCAAGGATGCCACCTCTTTTTTGAGCTCCGACAAATGGGCTTCGTATGAATCAATTCTACTAGATGAGGTCATCACTTCTTTTTTCTGGGTAAATTGGATTTGTTAAAGCCATATATTTATACTAATCATGTGATCATTGTTCAACGACTATATTAGCAACGGTCAAAATTCTTAACATAAAACCAAAGAAGTTGACATTTTTTATAAACATAAAGAGACATTTAATTAGATCAATAGTGATTTCCATTAATGAAACTTTGGGTCGTTACATAAAGCCCTGTGAAATCCATTCAAACCATGATTTTTTGAAAATGTTGAGATAATTCACACTATGAACCCAACTTTCACACCGTGAATAATCGATTCAAAGGTCAAATTAAAAAGATTCAGGTAAATATTTGGATATTTCCAAAGTTTTAATAAGGAGGTTATGATTTACATAGTGATTTCTTCATTAACATTGTGTATTTTAAATATAGATAAGTTTTCATATAAAACCCATACTATTCACTCTATGATTCATACTTTCACATCTTGAATTCACTGATGGAAGTAGATTCAAAGGATGAATTTTCAGAATCATTAAGGTGTATTCAAAATATTTTTACCATAATGACTTTTAAAAATTTAAGGGTTGACTTTAGGGGGTTCCTTGCCTATAAATAGAGGTTTTGGACAAATACTTTGGGAGAACTTTTCAAGGGCAATATTTGCATGAGGGTGAATTGTTGATACTTTTATTTCTTGTTACCTTTATTTTATTTTATTTTTCTCAATGGCTTCATTTTCCCTTATCCTCTTGTTTTCCCTTAACATGTAGGAGTAAAACTATGAGTGATCAGAGAAGGGGTGGTTGGAACAATTGTAATGCTTGAGTTCAAACCCTAATTAGAATAATACCATTTCTTTCTTCTTCCAAACTAGTTTCAATTCTCAAATTTCAGTTTTTATTATCAATTTAGATTGTATTTGGTTTTAGATTTCATTAATATTTATTGTATTGTTAAATAATCTATTTTCTTCCTCCATATAATTCTAGTTTGTATATGATAGAACAGGCTAGGCTAGGTGGTGAAGTGGTCAGTGATCGTCAGTATGTGTGGAAGTGGTGGTTTGAAATATTGGTTGTTTAGGAACAAAAAAACCCAATCGTGGACTGCCTAAGTCAACCAAGAGGGCCCTCTAAAATTCTCACACATAAGAAGGTGGTATAAAAATCAGAGATATCGGTTATGAATATTATCTCCATCACCGTATGAATTCAACACTTAGTGAAAATTTGGAAGTTCTACTGGATGAAAAACATGAGTTTTCTATATTTGATCTAATGAAGACATGATCATTTAAGATGACACAAGAACTATTTGATCATGGTATAAACATCATAGAAACCTAAATTGGTGTGTGATCAAAGCTTGAGAAGAAATAAATGAGTTGATCTTCATCCATGTAAAGGGAAGATCAATGTTAAACCCAAATGGGATGATCATGTAAGGGGAAATTCAAGCTAGGGTTTCCCCTAGTCGTCGCCTCCTTCCTCATCTAGATTGGCGTGACCCAACCTCATGCTTGGTGAGATTGTGGCCAAGGACCTTCTATTGTAGCAAAGTCGGTGACTTCATGGACTCAGTTGACTTAGCCATTTGCATCGTGGCTGGCCTCTACTCACCCAATTCCTTCTATGATGGATAGGGTTTCTCATGGCTATGTGGTGTCGGCCCATGGTGGAGATCCAACTTTTATAGCTTTAGAGTTTCCATCTCATCCCTAGTGTGTGAGTTGGGCAGTTTTCCTTGGTCTTTGTGAGCATCTTGTATGGCGGCGATGGGATCTAGTTTACAGCGGGTCTTCTCCCCAGCGGGATGGTGATGTTTTTTTATTTTAGTTTTTTGCAATCTATTTTGGTTTTGGATGTGTTTATATTCATGGTGCTGAGTTCGTGCAGTGACGTTGGGCTTTGAATCTGTTCTCTATTGACTTCATGTTTTTTTTGAGTTTTGATGCTAGTTGGGTGACTGGTTCTTTGGAATTTCTAATTTGAGAAGGTTGATTGGCTCTAAAGTGTGTTTCGGCAGTGGTAGAAGGAGAAAATAGTGATGTTTTGAAGAGTATGGTCTGGGTTGTTTTGATCCAGAGGTTGAAGGTGGTTATCATGAGCCCATAGTGGTTTTGGTATTTGTAACTAAAGTCTGTGGAGGGAATTTGTGCAGGAAGATCAAGGTGTCGAGGAAGGCATAGGGGATGTCTGCTCCTGGTCGGCTACATTCTGATCTTCAAGCATTTGGGTTGGTGCTGATACTGGACTTGACCACATAGAACAACTCCAAAGGATGATTCAGAGCTGGCAGTTCATCTTTTCGGAGCTTTTTGGATTTGGTTATTTGAGAGGGTATGGCGTCAGCCATTAGATTGGCCCTGTGCTTTGACACAGGACACTTTCTTGTTGAACTGCCATGAAAAGGTGAAGGGCTTCATCATAATAAAATGCTAGGGTGGGGCTGCTCCATGTTGTTTGTCTGGTTTTTATCCTTTTGACCTTCGGGTCATGGTATTTCTTACATCCATGAACATTATTCCCTTAAAAGGGGGTTTTATCGATAATAAAAAAAATTGAAGGCCTTCGGGTTGTTGGATGGATGGATAGGAAGATCAATGCTAGAATAAAAATAGAGTTTCTAGAATTTGTTAATTATGAGGAAATGAAATACGATTATATTGAAGTTTTGATTTAGAGTTTTTAACATCATGAAACT